>OU862911.1:3933145-4587420 GCA_917880885.1 Limnephilus marmoratus
TAAAACCACGGACACTTACCCTTGCATACTTAACCTGTAACAAAAAATAAAATGACTTTTAAAATACAGATAAGTGTGAATGAATGTTGGTTGCACAATACAACCCATAGGTAACAAAAACGAAATAAATTTGAAAATTGTATAGTTTACCTTCAGTTTTTATTTTCTATGTTAGGCTCACCAATATTCAGGCGGCGCCCAGCATACAGACATTTATCGCAAATATTTCCGCGTATACTTACCCATCGCGTACACTTACCTGCCGCATATTCTTATCCACAACATACACTAACACACCGCACACACTTATATAACACACACTTATCAACTGCGTACTCTTGCCCCGCGTACACTTACCCACCGCATAAAGTTACAATTATTTATAAGAAAATAAGGAATTACGCCTCTATCTATATCATCACGAAGTACATAATACTAACAGCAAGATCAACAACCGTTCGTATTGAACACATTCACCTGTAGCTCTTTTGCAAATTCCCGTCTTATATCAGATCGAATTACCTCGAGTGGTATTGACTGAGAGCGTATCCCATAATTTCCCACGTGTGACGTCCAATTTGATCTCGCAGTTCATCAATCATAGAGCCGGGGCAGATCGGGGCGGGCGGGTCCATCGAAAGACGAAATTGGATTTGATTTTTCGGACCGACACGACACACCCGCGGGAAATCACTGAACTAAATTATCATGACATAGCTTCGGTGCAGCGTCCAGCGAACACCAATTATCACTATACGAGTATTCATTTCCTTAGACTGAACGTTAGAATTTACATGAAAATTTTACCATTCTTCTGTTGTCATCTATCAGAGCTCCGTATTATATGTTAAAAAGAAGAAGAAGATTACTTAACCTGTCAAGTTTATTTGTTCGGTTTTCGGAACAATTCATACAGGTCTCTTATAATGTTGTGTTTCCCTTACCATCATGGTTAGAAATATGATCTAAACGGAGTTAGAAAGAGAAAATACCACGCTTTATATTCAAATCTAAAATTTAACCGCAAAATAATTAAAATGTATACCTTTATAACTCCAAACTTCCCGACCGAAATTTGAAAAAAAATTACGAAACTTTGAGAATTTTTTATTAATTATTTTTATATGAAACGACAAAAAGTGAGTTAATGGTAACGTTTATAAAACATTTGTCTACTAAATTATGTACCTATGTGTTTTAATTTTTTTTCACTGATAGAAAAAACGTAAGATGAGCCGTTTTTTAAATTTTTTAAAGTTTGCATTAAAAATTTTTAAATAAAAAAATGACATTGTTATTTCTAACGATACGATTTGTGAGTGTATTTCATCACCTTTCCAAAACAGTTTTTAGTTTTCGAATAACCTTACGAATATTCCATTTATTTGGGTTTTATTGCAAAGTGGAAATATTTATACCGTCTCACAAAATACGCCAGATT
Source organism: Limnephilus marmoratus (assembly GCA_917880885.1). NCBI lineage: Eukaryota > Metazoa > Arthropoda > Insecta > Trichoptera > Limnephilidae > Limnephilus > Limnephilus marmoratus. Next base: position 3,934,587 of record OU862911.1, read on the forward strand.
TTTAAAGGGTTAAGTGCTGGTAGGGACTCAAGGGAGTCGAGAAATATGTTAGAGTGTATTGTGTAGGTATACTTAGTTTGCCTTCATTTATCTTACGAAAATTGCACGGGCCACGTACGGAAGCCGAGTTGTTCAGTGTTCACGTCTCGTTAATAATGTCTTTTGGATCCCGCTAACGACGCTCATCAGGCCTTCCCCCTGTCCTCCTTTCCCCCGCAATCCCCTCTATGCGAGATAACGAGGGCACAGGTCTTGGGAATATCGCCTGATTTGTCAATGCTTAGCCTGGGCCTGATTTGTCAATGCTAAAAGCAAGCTGATTTGCCTGAGCTAAAAGCAAGCGTGATTTGTGAATGCTGCCAGGGGTGAATAAACTTTTGTACACAGAAGATCATCACTCAAAAACATTGATCGTCAATTGGTGTAATGCGCTTAACTCCAATAAACTTTAAAATAATTCTACAGTTCTCCTTACGAGCTCATTACAAAATATTGATAAAACAGTATGAATTAGAAAATATACAGTTTATGCAAAACAAAATTAACAATAAAAGTGCTGTTTAGCATAGGACAAAAATAATAGACAATAATGGTGCTATTGTAGTACAGGACAAAACCAAAACTTTAAAAATAAAATATAATATAAGATGTGAGGCAGCTTACGTTCAAATATAAGAAGGACATTAAAATAAAGTACAGTAAGGAGGAAATCGAAACCCAACAATGCCGGAAACTTAAAAAAAAATAATAAGCTTTCCCTGACGAAGGAACGTTTGTTCCGAAACCGGTCGGATTTGCACATCAAATAAGTGGTTTATACAAAGTAAAATTATTTCATTATTCTATAATGGATAACCACAAAGTAATAGCTACATTCAAAAATATTTAAAAAAAATGCTTATTAGAGTATATTGAAAAGGAATTATTCAATAATGGTATTATTTTTTAAATAAGTTTGTTTTTAGAACCCGTTTAAATTCAGCCAACTTTTGGATATTAGTAAGAGCCGAGGGAAGTTTATTCCAAATGAGCGGGTCAATTACACAAAAGATCGATCATAGTAAACGGCTCGATTCGACCTAGAAAGTTCGATTAAACCATTAGTAACATTCATCTAGATCTGCTGACCTTAGAGTAAGCTGTCTATCGCTTAAGTTTTGTTGGACATATGGTTCCGATACATAGGCTGGCACCATTCCTTGCAATGTTTTGAAGGTCACTAAGCAGATTTTGAACTCTATTCTTTCAGGGCATCGAAGCCAATGAAGGCGATCCCTTCGAAGCGGGGTTACTTACTCGACAGTACTTACTTAGATTCACCAAAAATCATTCTCGCCGTAGCATTGACAACGAACGAAACGTAATTTTAACAAGTATCTACAGCAGTCGAGCTATATCTTTTAACGGGTACATTTCAGTTACATATGAATCGATGCATTGCAGGCAGATTTTTTAAAAATACGTCAACCGCCAAATTAGGTAATTACTGGACAGTGCTGTCGCTAAGTAAACATCACTTTTAAAAAAAGCCTAATCGTTCTGTTTCTTTATTGCGGTAAAATAACACACAAATCCGCTATAACAACGAGTATCAACAACAATCTCCGCCAGTTGCAAACAATCCTTGCTCGATGCGCCTACTTAATTCACGTGACACCTTAATTGAATTTAAGGTCACTGGAAATAATTTATGTTTTTTGGCTCAGCTTACTTTTTAAGCACTCAAGATCTATACGACGACCCACGAATAATTTATGTAAACCTTTCCGTTGCGGAGTTATGACTGATTCCCTAAACATTGAGAGTGAATTGTGCTCATATCTGACCCCCCTCCTCGCTCGACAACAAGTTACGAGCAATGGTCAATTTTTAGAAAATAAACGCCACTCGGCGCCACAACCCTTGGGTCACGAGATATATTTATAGCTCTGGAGGAACCTTATTATGGGAGCCTTTTAAAAAAAACAATAAACCTTAGTAAACATTATTCAGTTGAGTGATATAAGGAAGCTACAGTGTTGAATTTCAGTTGTGATTTTAAATACCATTTAAGTAAATAACAATCATAGGGTGCATCTCACACGCGGTAGAAGTGAAGCCTTCAGAAAACTAAAGTAGACAAGGATGGGGAGACTACGAAGCCCTTTTTTTATCAATGTGACGGATGATTTTTGCCATATTTTTGTCGTCGAATTCCAGTGCACCTTTTCCTATACATTTGTTCATCTTAGTATTTGTGTTTTCTTCTCCGAAGTCGCTAGATGTCGCTTTCTGTTATGTTTTCTTTGCCTGTTCATTTTAGAGTGGTTTGAAGATTGGATATTGATTTTACAAAACATATGTAAGTATATATTTTTTTATTTCGTAGGATTAAATCATTGGTCCGTTGAATATCTGGCAGCTAAGGTTCGTTAGGCGCTTTATATCACTACACCAAAGGAGACTTGCGTGGGACCGTGGATTTCTCGTATTATCCGTGAAATAAATAAATATTTTATTGCTATCTCGTTCTTTCGCAAGCTAAATCCTATAGATGTATGTGTTTGTCTCTTTTTAGTGTCGCTCGCTTCCGTTTCATTGATTTTCAAATCACGACGGTGCTAAAGAAGTTTTCACTTCAAAAACTGAAAATTCAGTTAATTTCTTCCATTACATTATTTTATACACAAACTAAGGGAATTGTATGGTAATTGAAGTTATTTTGCATGAGTTGTTTATATTTGACTAAAGAGATAGCATTCTGTGAGTTGGCTACCCCTGTCCGGCGGAGACACGGCCCGCATCACATGCGGAATCAGCCGCTTCGTTAGGACCTATTCACGGGAGTACAGACACCCACGTCAGGCTGACCTCTGCGCCGATATTACAAACAAATTCGCTATACTCCAGTCAGTACTATTACTCCAGTCAGTTTAGCAAAATTCCTTGCAAAAGGTCGGGTAGTTTTGAAATTTTGATACGTGTTTTGAGTTGCGATAATGATGTTAAAATTAAGTTTTCGACATCGGCTAACCCTGCGCGCCCGGCGTTACCCGGTATTTTTTTTTTAAATATGCGGCAAAAACGAATATAAGTGCACTAATTTAGCTGTTTTAGCTGTTTGTTTTGGGCGCGGGGATTCACTGAGTTCGAAAAATTGGTTTAAACGTTTTTGTGCTCTATTGTGTATTGACTGGACCGTATTTAGTCAGTTTAACCTCAATATCTATTATTCGTATTATAGTTGTAATAAAATAATAATCAATATTTTTTAGAAGAAAAACTCTCTTTTCATAACTTTTGATGGTTATTCCCATCAATGTAATATATCGGATGGAATGGCGGAATTGGTAAACGAGAGGTTCTGGGTTTGAGTCCCATTTGCGACCATTATCTTTTTCTGTGTCTTGTTTTCTTTCATATTTTCGGTTAGACAATTATTGTTATCTTCTTAACTAAAATCCTTTAAAATACTAATCCTTTGTAAGCGTAGGATTCGAATAAAATTTGTTTTAATTTATTTTGGGATTTGCGTCTTCCTCATAATCATAATTTTAAAGGATTCGTGTTTTTTTGTGTTTCATTCGTAAAAGCTACCAACTCCATATTATTTGCGTATTATTAAAAATACATTTTTAATTTATTTACCAGAACCGGGGTAGGATGCGTTTTGGCACTCGAAACGCAAAGCTTTCAAAGTGCACTCATATACAGTGTTAATTAGTGTTAATTTCAAGCGACCTCCCAGTAAAGTATGGTCCTGTTTTCATTAATTTTTAGGCAGCATCGCGTTCATTGGTCAAAATATTGTACATATATTTTCGTATCGGTGATCAATGAATCGGTGTATGCAGTTTTTAGCCATAAGTTGTTTTTAATTGTTTGTCTAGCTTGTAGTTTTTTTAGATTTTAGAAGTGTATTATAAGTTTGTACAGCGCCCTTGAGGTGATTTTTCACAACAACTGCGCTATATATATCACCTAAGTATTATTATTTTATTATTAATAAAATAAATAAATAAATAAATAAATAAGTGTTTATTCCAGTATGTGGGGAGGAGAGTGCAATCCCACACATTCCATAAGGGTATAATATACACATACATGTACAAATTATTTGAAAGGAAAAAAAAGAAAAAGAAGGTGGATATGAATGTACACGAAACAAAAAAAGATAATAAGCTAATAGTGATAAAAGGAAAACAAAAGAAATAATATTATTAAGCTTTCAGGATTCTGTGAGCACGTAAGGAGCCAGTATTTTTCTCCAGTGAGCATCAATACTGGATGATGGACTGAGGCAGGCTTCCATGACGAGGATGTTTCCAGAGCTGGTTATCCTTTCCCTCATTCCTGCCACCCTGGATCTAATAAGGGCTGCAAAGCCAGGAACTCGCCCCTCCGTGAACATCCGGGAAGCGCTGCAATATCTGGGGAGACCAAACATTATGCGGAAGGCGTTGTTGTACTGAACCCGAAGTCTTTCTATACTACTCTTCTTGTAGTTTGCCCAGAGTTCACACGTATACAGTGTTGCGCAGAAGGAAAGGAAGAGCGTCCTTTTTACAGCAGTACTGCAAAGTATTATTATAATGATGGACCGATTTCGGGTATGGGTAGAAACTCTGTAGTGTTTTCCCAATTTGTTTTTATTCCTACAGTCGCAGATGGACATAATCCTTTCGTGTTCTAGTAGAGTCAATCAAACGTGATGAATTCTCACTAAAATAGGTAAATCTAACTAATCTGAAGATTTAGTTAGTGCTTTTTGCACCCCTCAAATATTTATGCACCACAGGTGCCTCACAACACTGACTTGTTCAGTATCTAATATGCCTACTGCATCTAGATCCTTTTGCTCTCTAAGTTGATTTTGATTATGAAAAACCTGTTTTTTTAAAATACTTATTTGATTTGTAGTGACGCACAGGTCTCCAGGGTGTAATCGTTTGACCCAAGTGTCCTTTGGACAAATGATTATGGAAATCGGCGCGGATTCTCGCCATTTCGAGAGCGATTGGTTTCATTTCTTCGCCATTGACGTAACGACCCCGGTTTCAACATGAAACCGGGGTCGTTACGTCAATTCTGTCGTTTCTGGGTAAAATTTTTTTACCCAGAAATTTAACAAAAGATTTAATGAAACCCATTTTAGTTATAATGTAAGCTTTTGATGATCGCCATTTTCTACCTTCATTAATGATATCGTGCGTAAGAAGCTTTTAATGAAGTGAACAAATTAAACTTTTTTAATGGTATTATTTGTATTGGTACCTAAGTATGTTCCCATTACAAAAGTTCTCAAGCCTTCCACAAAGGGTAGGGGAAAGAGATGGGAAGAGGGGGGGAAGTACCTGGCTATTCAGATCTGGTTATCAAACACAACTAAAGCCATTTCAGGGCAATGGTTAAATTCTGCACGGTGGTCTTTCACCAGGGCTATACTGAGAGTATGTCCTCTGCCGGATCCATTTATTGGATAACCAACCATATCTGGCATAGGTCACCCCAAGTTGTTCGCTACGTTTAGTGACCAAGCAAGGGTGCCCGAGTTCATGGGGTGAGGTTTGTTCGGATCCGGTGGCAGACCGGATTGGGAGAGACTGGTAAAGGGAGGCCTTTTGATCTCTCCAGCAAGACTCTCTCGGCACATCGCCTTGCACTGCAGTGTGAGGAATAGATTCGTTTTTTGATTACATCGTCACTCCTGGACAGACTGACCCACAGATTTCTACCGACCCCTCATACCTTTTTCCTTTCCAGAACTTCCTCTCCTTCCTTTCCTAAAAAGATCCTCCACACAGTATCCCAAAGATGACTCAGGCCCTGCGGTGAATTATTTTCTACAGGACCTCCAGTATGGAACTAATGTAAAAAATATATTTTTTTAATGAATTATAAAACAAAATAAATTAATTTGATTCGATTTGAACCCGCGATCTTTGGATTACTAGTCAAGAGTCTTACCCCTCGACCACGGTGGCCCTCAAAATTGTTATATAATTTGAAATGTTTCTGCAGAAACCAAATGAATGTCAAACTAAGATAGGTACGTACCTATTCGTTTTATTTATGACTTATGACCATCCCTTGTTAGGGGCGGATTGTGGGGGGGGGGGGGGGGCGTTTCTTGTTAGATACTTGTTAACTTGTTAGGGTCTTGTTGGCGTAATGGTATTGCACCTGAACTATACTAGCTCTTTGTACTAAGGGCCTTCAGTATGGCGAGATAGCAGGAGGGTATGTGCGTTATATCGTTTTTGGTATTCCCATTATAATATAAGTTCGGATTTAAAAATATACACTAGTTATTTATTTATTTATAAGGAGTTCTTACAGATGTTTTCACTTACACGAGAACAATCCAGTTATTAAAACTCAGTTACCATACGAATCTATCTATCTATCTATCTTCTTCTTCTTCTTCTATATAAATAAAAATGAATCGCCGAAATGTATGTACGCGCATAACTTCCGAACGACTGCACCAAATTGGATAATTATTTTTTTCCTGTCTTCGTTATTGTCAGGACAAGGTTTGTATAAAACTACTGGTGAGCTCTGGCATTATGAAATTCGTATTAAAAAATGGAATAGGTGGCGCGCGAGCTGTTTGAAAACTGAATGTACCGGGAATGAATGTATGGGACGGGAAAGGGGGAGGGGAACTCGGGAAGGGAATTCGCGGGACGAGAGAAGGGGGGGAGTGGAGTAGGAAGAGGAAAGGTGGATGAGGCGGAGTGGGAACGCGAGAGGGGAAGGGGAGGCGGAAATGGGACGGGAAGAATGGGAAAGGACACGCAGGGAAAAATAATTTCACTTTTAAATGGCATAGTAACGCATGCCGGGAACCAGCTAGTGGTAAATAAAATCACAAGAACCTACTCAGTAGATGGATACATAATATTTAACATAAAAATATAAAAAAATATTAAATTAAATAAAAACTGATTCAAATGCCCAAATGACAAATAAAACAAAAAGAGGAAAGTGATACGATAGACACAAGAAATACAAAGAAAGAGACGAAAGTCATAAATAATATGATTAACTCACAATTGCTAATTGTTAGGTATTTTTAATCAGTCTACTTTGGCACTCTCTACCTTAATAATATAGTCGACAAATTTGGTTCAGAGGGCTAAAATCGGCCATATTAAAAGCTTAAGAAACAGGCCATCAGATGGATTGGAATGTAAAGTTAGAAGAAGGGGATTTCAGCAATAATAGACGGAAGTTAATAGACGGTAGAAAAGGATGTCAGGAAAATATAACCTGCCGCATAAGTTGATTGAAGAATCAATATAGGATACGTCCCAGGGTGACAAGATACAATAGAGTGAACATATTACTGATCAACAAGGCAAAAAGGAATTTACGTTCTTCTATAAGTGAAGAAGTAGATTCTGAAACAGAAGTGAACAGAAGAATTTGCATGATAAAAGACGCCATGAGTAAAATGCCAAAAATATGGAGTGTAAGAGGTAAAACAATGACCAACAAGATGAGAATGGTCTGATTTTCCTAATATTTCTATGCTGTGTGGAAAGGTAGACGCCCTTGAAATGTGGAGCTGGAGAAAAATGCTCAGGATTCCATGGAAGCCAGACGCACAAATGTGTCCATTATGGAAGAGCTGGGAAACCAAAATAGGCTAGTCTGTCTTTAACGTATTTTAATATACTTTGGACACATTGCTCGCCAAACTGAGGACTATAACTTCGAGCAACTCATGGTCATAGTTTGACAGAATCAGCCAAGGAAGGTCTCCAATGCACTGGAGTAACCGAGTATTACTGATTCTCCACGCAGTGCAGAACCGCGAGGAGCGGAAGAGCCTTGCCTACCATGGAAATTAAAGTAGGGGTCGCGATCCTCAGCAATGAGTAACCGACTTAAAAAGAAGAATTACTTGGGTATTGTAGAGTTGAAATAACAGTAAAGTATGTATAAATGTTGATAAAGGAAGGAAATGTGGACTATAAATAGTTGCGCCGCATTTTCAGACCACCCAAAACATTTTCGATTTGTCTCTGATTTTAAAAATATTTTTATTTTATATACATTTCACTTTCGCTTGTCTCGTGTATCACAATCGATTCAGCGTTAAGCATTATTAGGTGGGGTACCCGGCTTCGTTCGGGGAGTTGATATGAGATTGAACTAACGTTCGAACCCACGACGGACCCTTATATTATATATACCCCTACCAATGTGTAGTCCCACCCATACAAAAAAAGCTTCGAATGGTCCACCATGCTCCTGAACATTCCACAACAATCGAGAGTGTTCTGGAATGTTCCACAATGATCTATGATGTCCCGGGATCTTCCCGAACGTACCAGCCTATTCCAGAATATTCCAAAACATTCCAGAATGTTCTGAGATGTTCTCGAATGTTGCGGAAAGCTCTCGAATGTCCTGGACTATTTTAGAAATGTCTAGAGGGCGAAAATTCCAGCCCTTATATCTTATATCTTCAGCACACCCTTCCGGTAAAAATGGAAACCTTCTTCATGTATTGGTGATAGAGGGCTACCACACCATATAACTCCATTGATAGTACCGGGACTCGTTTCTGAGTTTTAGCGGCACGCACGTGATACACTTTCTTTTGTAATATATATTGATATATCATCAATCATCATCATCATCATTATCATTATCATTATCATTACATAGTATAAAATGAAGTCGCTCAAAATGTATGTGCGCGTTAATCTTTTAAACTACGCAACGGATTTTCATACGGTTTTCACCAATAGATAGAGTGATTGAAGAGGAATGTTTATATGTATAATACATGCAAATTATATTAGAGTAAAGCGGAGAAATTTAAAGAAAGCATATTTTTGTGTGATTTAAAATGGCTGGCGGGCCGTACTATAGTCACTTTTGAAATTCGTTCTACGGAAGAAATGGAAAATAGATGTCCTAGAGTAAGTAGGTATTTGATTTTCCCTTTTAAAATATCCAGTGTTGCATTGCAAGCATTGTATAATTAGTGGCGATCGCTCGAATTGCTTTACATAGCATAAAATGAAGTCGCTCAAAATGTAGGTATGTGAGCATAGATCTTTCAAACTACGAAACAGATTGTCATGCGGTTTTCACCATTAGATAGAGTGATTCAAGGGGAAGGTTTACATGTATAATACATGCTTACTATAGTAGAGAAAAGCCGAGAAAATCAAATATTCAATTAGGCAGCGGGCAGCGGGCAGCTGGCAAGCGGGTGGTGTGGATTTTATAAAGGTTGGATAATGGCGTTGTGTTTCGTTAGCCACAGCAACGTGTGGCCGGGTCTGCTAGTTGATTATAAAACTTGAAAAAACATTTTGTATCGGCTGTTCACGGCGATTTAGGAGAGGTAATAAATATACTCCAATTCCGGTAGCAGCAATAAACATTTTCAGCCAGTTTATTCAAACGCATAATTTGATCATGTTGCTCGATGCATTAAAAAACCTCGCCCTATAAACATTTTTGAAAAGTCCATTAAGGAAACATTTCTTATGTGACTTTTACGATGGATTTATTACTCCACAATTATTGATGTTTTTTTGCATCAAAGTGTGATATTTTTCTCGTTAATGCCAAAGCTCACGTCCCATTAACTCACCTGCTCCGTAAAAAGCCACATAGAAGCGGTATGCAGGTATCAGGTATGCATACCAACCTATCCGATAGAATACCGTAAAGTATTTACTACGTTAATTGAGGAAGTCGCAAGCTTTTACTTGACTAATGAATATCTCTAATGTCTAATGGATTCAATAGATCAAAGCTCCCATTAGCGTGTGAAAAGACGTTTTAAGTGGCAGTTATGTCGCGAATTATAATTGAAAAATACGGCGGTGGCTTGCTTTTCACAAATAGAAAAACAGTTCATTTAAGATAAATTATTTGAAATCTATATTAGGTATATGAAATCTTTAGCTTTATCTTTACTATCTTTACTAAGTATAAAATGAAGTCGCTTACTCTGTATGTACGCAACGGATTTTCATGCGGTTTTCACCAATAGATAGAGTGATTCATGAGGAAGGTTTTTAGGTATATAATTTGTCAAGGTTTTGTGTAAATTGGTTGAAATATATAATATATCTGGCTAAGCGGCAGCGGGCAGCGGGCAGCGGACTGACAAACAGGAGGTGTGGATTTGATTTAGCAGATGGCGTTGGTTATAAAGGTTTCGTTGGCCACAGCATCGTGTGGCCGGGTCTACTAGTATTCAATAAATCCATGGATCAGTGGTAAAGCATGCAAAATATGTCATGTTTTAAGAGAATTAGATTAAAAAACATTTTTTTTATTTCAACAGTATATAACTAACTAACTAACTAACCCCGCAGGGGTAGGCAGAGAGGACGGACCGCCAAACAACTCGGTCTTGGCACACACTCTTTGCCTCACTCACATTCATACATCGTGTCATACATTCTCTTCTATTATTCTGGCTTTTGACATGACCCGACTCAAGCAGCTGATTCACTTGATCGTGCCATGTCTTCCTCGGGCGTCCCCGACTTCTTCTACCATTCACATTCGCGTCGTATATTCTTCTTACATATTTTTAGTTACTAAATTAATTATCTTCAGAATTAGAAATGGGAATACTAACTGCGAGGTAAGACACAGGGGGGCCCTAAGGAAAATAAGCAGGGTTTTTCTGGGAATTGAAGGAGCGAACCAGGGTCTTGAAAATACCCATGTTGTGTTGTGGGAGGAAGGAAACATGGAGGTTGGCAAATCGTTCCACAGCCGAGCTGTTTAACTCAAGAACGAGTCGTAGAAACGAGCCGTTCTCATGTGACAAATGTCAGCAATGTACAAATGTTAGGCGCGGGCTTGGCGTGTTCCCCGACTGGGCACCGATGCCATGGGAATCTCATAGAGAAAAGCCAAGTTCCTCGGAAGATCTTCTATTGAAATATCGGTAGAATAAAAGCAGCATTTCCACCTGAAGCCAGTGCTCTAAAGATTGCAATCGAAACGAGAACGGACCGCCCGTTTCTGCACGGAGTTGAGGATTTTTTCATGTATTTTGGGGCTCCAGACCAGAGGTGGCTAAAATTCAACCGTGGGCCGCACTTGCGATTGTATAGGGTTAGCAGTTGTGAACTATTGAAGTGTCTACAGGCCCTGTGCTTCTGAGAGGCTAACTTGACTGAGATGGTAACTCTGTTTTGCTTTGAATTTATCTGTCATTTTGAAAATTGGAACTGATTGTGTGATGAATACAAATGAGCGATTAAGCATCCACCTTTAACATCACATTTTAACAGAAAATCATTAAATAATGCTCCTAATAAATCTGAACAAAACGTGAAACAGAAAAAGGCAACTGGGAATCGAACCCTCTGTTTTACCGGGAAAACGCCTTGAACCACTCGGCTATTGGGACCTATTTATTTAATCATATTCAGTAATTTTAATCACATATTTTCAAATTCACAATTAACAATATTATCAACCACATTTTTCGAATGATTACATGTTGTAAAGATAGTATCTTTGCTAAACTAAAAAAGTGATTGGCATAACTTTAAAATTTTTTAAAATCAATAAATCCTGCTTTCCGCGCAAGTCTACTTTATTTATTTAATTAACGCCCAGAGGGCCTTTACATAAATATATACAGACAGTACATTTTTAGCACGAGAAAGAAAAATACAATATAAATAAAAGTTACGATAGAAAACAAAAATACAAACATGAAATAAAAGCAACAAAAATTTTAAAGTACAGTGAGAAATAAAAACAATAAAGTTGCGATAAAAATAAAAAAAATACATGCATGATATAAATATACAAGGAACAAAAATTGTAAAGTGAGGTGATCAGATGTGTTTACAAATTTACAACAATAATCACGAATAACAAACACCTATAAGTACTAGTAAAAACTTTAAGACGTTATGCATTAAATAATTCTACCAGAAAACTTTAATCGTTCAGCCACAGAATACCATACTTTCTCTGCTAGATCCATAAAAATCGTTTTCAATCTTGTGTTCGAGAAGTTGCAGTATTAATTATGTAGAAACGTGGTCATACTTACCTGGTAAGGAATATAGTTTTCATTTACCTGCCATACGGTAGATTCTCTCTCAATTTCCTGGTTTCCCAACAGCACACCCATCTAAACACGTTAATATCTCTTTCAATCGTTAATTTAAATGTCAGTAAATAAACCTGTCACATTAAACAACCTTACAACGCTGGCACTATAATTAAAACAATTAATTAATTGTTGCAGAAATCGTTTTAAAATGGCAAAGACAACTGAACCTGTTATGCGAAATTCATCTCATGACATCCACTCACACGTTTGTAATTTATTATTCAGTTTCTACAATATAGAAGACTTCATATGCGTTATTTAAAGTGACTGAAAACAACTTTTCAAAACATAAACAGCATTGACTTCAAAGTAGCACTTCCGATACCAGCACAAACCCACACACAATAAAGCTAAAACATGAAGCAATAAATTAAAGCTAGTACTTAATACAATATACACCTTGTTGCAAACACGTGAGATTTACGAGTTATTTTGCAATTTTGTACGCTGAAAACACTTGTAATATCATTATGTTGCAGATGCAACTTTCAAATATCCATAAACAATGTTAATCTAATATACTCAAAAAGGTGTTCTGGTTTTAACTCGAGGATTTCATTTACTGAGCATATGGTAACGACGGTGTTGTGAGGTGCCTTACCTGCCCTTATTTTTGGTGTGATTCAAGCCAGGAGGTTACTTCTCGGACTGTCATGCGCCGTTATTTTGGGTCGTGTATTAAAATGATTTACAGGACTTGCGGAAGAGATTTAATTAAACGGATGGTATAATATTGCTTAATACAAGTCTGGGACCTCGCCTCTACCCTGTACCTGTCAAGTAAAGCAGCGCATGTCAATTTTTTAAACTAAATTATCAAAATACAAAAAAAACACCAATTTTTCATAATGTGCCATAACGACCACCAGTTACATTTAACAGAGGTAATGAATTCAAAACCTGACGAGAGCTTTTTCTTACATAGATTTTGACATTATTATTATTATTTATTAATTTATGGACATTAGTCCATTAAAAACGTAATAATAACATGAATAAAAAAAACAGAGATGACAGTGAAGGGAGAGCACATATAAATTATGTAATAGCAATGACAATATAAAATGTAAAATGTACATATAGAAGACACTACGAGTCAAGGCATGAAGAAGCATTTAAATATTGCTTATCGACTGCCGAAAGTCATTTAGTTTTACATAAAAAAAAATCAATGCTTTGGCTTGCGCTGACAAGTCTCAACATTCTGGGTAATGGAGAATGGTATCCAAAATTAGTAGAATGTTTATTGAGGAACAGCAATTCATTATTTCGGAGTCTGTATGTACATATTTATGTATCGTCGTCACCCCATAAAAGGGGGTGGGATAGACCCCGTCCGTGCGTACAGCCAGGCGAACCCATACTGGAGCGGTTTTTCTGCGATCCTCCCGCGCCTCCCCCAATGATATGGGTAGGCCTGAGGAACAGCCGCGTGGTCTCGACGTCCTTCCGCCCCCCCTCCGACAATCCGACGCTGATTTTTTCCCCGAGTCTTCAAAAACTTCCTCTTCTTTCCCACATATATTTCTTCGTGGCAAAATCGGTGAGTCGGCTAAAGGGCGCGGACTCCGGGTTTCGTCTGCGGTTGGGCCGATAGCCATACACATTGTCATTGGGACTGCCTGGTGGTTTGTGGAATACCTTCTCTGTATAGATATTTTATTTTTATGCCTTTTCTTCTCTCAGTTATTTTTGCAAATACTTGCATTATATTATTACTGTTACTTTTTCGTTATATATCTTAACTAGGTCTCCTCAACCGGGCGCAGCTCTTATTTTTCTTTATTTACTAACACCTTTATCTGTATATATTTTTCTCTATAGATTTCAGAAGAATCATTCCACGGGCTGCTACTTTTATTTATCTTTTGTATAATGTTAATGTAAGTACTTGCATACTGCTTACTAACCCCGTATGCATGGACATTGGAGGGTCTAGAGTCGTTCAAATAAATGTAGCTTCGTTCAAAAAAAAAATAGAGTCTTGACGTGTGCGGTGAAGGAGGAAACCATATGTTTCCTTATAACGCCGTTGGGAAAGTGGTGGGGTCCCCTCCAATTTCGGAGTCTACGGGAAGGGATATTGAACTGGATGAGTTGTAACAAAGCAGGTGTATCAGTAATACTGTTGATAATTTTAAATATGCAAATTATATCAGAGTCCTTTCTACGTTTTTCTAAAGAAGACATGTTTAAAATGTGTTCAATTTCATCATATGAGTACTCGCCTCTTTCAAGACCCAACCTCCAAGCAATTCCTCTTAGGAAACGATGTTGTGCGGATTCGATGTGACAAATTAATGTGGACAGCATAGAAAGGAGACCAAATGACACTAGAATATTCAAGGTGAGGGCGAACCAGCGAACAGTAAAGAGTTTTAAGTGTAATTAAATTATATGTTTGAAGTTCTAAGTTTGAATTCTATGAATGAAGCCGAGTAGTTTAAGTGACTTATTTACAATATTATTATTGTGATCATGGATATATTATATTATGACCATAATATATAATATTATATATTATACAGATATATATTAATATGATCGAAGTATAGGGTCGAATTAGCTCTATGATTAGAGCCTGGCAAGGCTAGATCCTGGCTTCAATTCCTAGATGAGACCGAATATTTTTCAGGTTTTTCTTTTTAAAATTTTCGTTAATATTGAGAGAGTCGCGAATATTGTGTCGCTAATATAATATTATCTTCATTGATTAAATATTACAATTTGAAGTTTACTCATTTAAAAAAAAAAAATTATATATCCATATTTTTTTAAAATTTGAAATATTAATGTTTGTGAGTTTTAATAATAAACCACTGCGCATTGACGAGTCATCCAATGGTAAAAATTAAAGTATTTTTATGCAACGAATAAATATGCCCTGATTTAACTTCCAGCGATACTAAAGTACCATGTAAAATTGCAGAACTGCACTAACGGCTTTAAGTACAATATATTCTCACGCAGGAAATCAAGGAGAGAGTTGGCTGAAATGGATTTATAATGATAAACGATTATCATAAATCACTATTAAGTAATGTTGATAATGTGCAACTTAATTTCCGGATGTTCCGTGAATATTCACATCTTGGAAATTAAGGAAAAGAGTAAAACGTTAACCATTGAAATGAATTAACAACAAAGTATGCTTTATGAGAAAGCGCGAGAAGTTAAATTTCGCGGAGCCAATAGTAGGATGGTTAACCCAATGGAAAGATGCTTGGAGGAGTGAAAGAGGATTGAATATCACCTGGATCTTCAAATCTGGTAAAATTATATTATTGGATATGATTTTAAATTTTCACGGTCAAAAAAATTATCGTAATTTATTTTTGGGGTGTTATGCCGTGACGCGCTGGACAATGTAACGCTATCCGATGCATTGGCTAAAGAAGGAGGTAGCGCAACACGGCATAACACCTCAAAAATAAATAACGATATATTATTACATTATTTATACATAAAAATCTCGGGTAATTTTTATGTACACGAGAATAGGTTTTAAAGTATATTTCATACCGCTAGGTGATTAGAATTTCCCTATCCAGAAAAAAAATATATTTTTTGACAAAATTTTTTTTTGTATTTTTTTTTATTTTGCATCAAAAAATGCCTATAACCCCAAATTTTATTCCTTCTACCCCCACTTTCCATTTTTTAATCGCGATTTTAGTATATTTGTACGAACATATTTAACCGTCTTTCGTATTTCAAACAGAACGAAATTATTTATGTTGTTGAATGACAGATGGCGTTAAGTCCGCCTCATCGAACTTTCATCCACAAATGCGCAAGAAATTCACGAGAAGCGTCGGGTCATTTTGATATTTCATTCTCGTCATGTTCTCGTCATGTTCTCACGTCTTCATCATGTTCTCGCGTGGGCAAACCATCGAGCTTATTTGTGTTGGTTAAAGACGGACTGACAAAAATATCGTACAGTCAATTGCTCTTTGAAATTCGTATTGATTTTCTTTATTTCATTTTCTTACTTTATTTGGTGTTTTTTTTGTTTTTAACGGCGGTCATCGTTTACAGCGCTCCATTCCTCTTTCTGTCATAGATCCCATCCCCATACACTTACAATACATACGTTATTTTTTTTATTTAATAACCAAAATATTCACTAAAAATAATTTATATGGCAGATCAACGTTTGTCGGGTCACCTAGTTATTTATATATTTGTTGTCAATCTTCTTTTAAAAATGAATGTTTCTTCGTTTGTCCAGTATGCGTTCCTTTACCATTCATCCGATTGCGATACGCGAAGGTTTCTATATATAATGGTGAGCTCTGGCGTTGTGAAATTTGATTAAAAAATTACAATAGGTGGCGCGCATGTTGTTTGAAAAATGTGTGTATTTCATATAGTTAGCGGCAGAAGGAGGAATAAAATACAGAAGAGGTGGGGGAGGGGGAAAAAAGAAAGGGAGGGGAAGGCGGAAGGTATAAAGGGAATATGGGAGGAGGGGAAGGAATCGGATAGACCAAGTTAGAATTTTGCCTAGCTGCCTAGAATATGGAATTTTCCGCGGGACATAATTATTTTAATCAATTCTGATAAACGTAGATATTTTAAAAATCTAAGATGTTTCTGACTGGGGAAGTTACTATTGGCCAAAAAATAGAATCTGGTGCTTCCGCTCATTTTATGAACATTTTACAAAATTTTCAAACGTTTTACGTTTAAAATATTTTAACGGTAAGTTTTTTTGTATTTTTTTATTTTTTTATTTTTTTGGCAACAAAAATACCAATAACCCCAAATTTTCACCCCTCACCCTCCCATTTTATAATCGCGAATTTAGTATTTTTGTATGAATAAATTTAAGACGTCGTTCGTATTTCAAACAGAAAGAAATTATTTTTTATGTTGTTGAATGTCAGATGGCGCTACGTCCGCCTCATCGAACTGTCATCCACATTTGCGCAAGTCACAACGCAGTGCGTTCAAAATTTGGTACGACTTATTTTACTTTATCTATTTGTGTGTGCATTACATTGAACAAGTGCTCCATTCATGTTTCTGTCATAGATCCGATCCCCACACACAATACATTAATTATTTTTTATTGAACAACCAAAATATTCATTAGAAATAATTTATATTGCAGAACACCGTTTGCCGGGTCAGCTAATATTGTTATAAATTCTTTAACAGTCTCATTCGTTCTATATTTAACGATTATGTTATGTCAGGCTGAATGATCTAGTTTGTATTACTACTACGAATGCACTTACCCATATCAAGAATCGTTTTGTATTTATGTTACAGTTTGTATTACAAATTGAATACCAAGAAATGAGCATCGGTCGGAGTCATCTAACTAAGACAACAGGTCGTGCTAGAAGTACCTTTAATATAGTATCTACCTCATATTAAAAACACGTGTATATCTCATCATGTTGTTTTTCATGGGTACCGTGTCTAAATGTCTTCATTAGAGACCATTAGAGCCCACATTAATTTCATCGTTATTTCTTTATGATCACATATCTCAACATCCCACACTACTTATCTGGCGATTCTTTGAATACTAACGAACCCCCTACAAGTAAATTAGCTTAACAAGAGATTCAACAATACATATGCACATATAGTAAAGATAACAGGAAAGACTGGCATCTATAGTGTAATGTTCAGCGTATTTTCAAAACTTAGTGATTCAATTTCACAAAATCAATAATAATTGTGATAATGGCTCCGATGTTCATAGATTTTTCTGCTTGTTTGAGAAGGTTTGTATATTTCCGTTGCTCTATCTTCCAAGTTTCAATTTATTCTTTAGTCCAGTCCCTTTTAATTAGGTGATTTGCGATGTCTCCTAATCCATAATGTTTGTCTCATTATGGCAGAACATTGTTACCACAGTTGTTTCTTTTTCCTTTTAACGATTCGGTGCTTTCCTTTCCTAACAGCTTCATGAGTCTCCTGACGTTGTCATACTGGCTCCCACAGTAAGTAAATCTCTATCTAAATTGCTTGCGTTGCTTGAGGGGAGATTCCAGTTGTACTTAAGGATAAGGAATTGTCCTCAACCTTAAAATTAAGGACTTTTCTCTAACTGAAATTCCAGGAGAAAGATTTCCGTTTCTTGGCTAATGATAAAAAACTGGAATCTGCCTCTTGTTCTCTCAGATGTCAGCGAAAACGTCGTTAATTTTAAGGCTACGGACAATTTTGTATCGTTAAGTAGAACCAGAATCGTCCCTCTGCTCTAGTTCGCTTGGAGTTTGGACCATCTAAAACATTTTTGTGATTAATTTTTGTAATCATCGTGAATAAATTATACCCAAAAATTAAAACCGATAACACTTTTGGCGTTAAAAATCTCAAATCTTGACAGGTAAAAAAATTACGTTGACTTTTATAGTTTTCTTTCTACCACTCCTTCCTCTAATTTTATGCACGCATTACGTTTAAATCTGATGCATTATTTTAATGACGAATTCTACAATGTTGAGGTTTGAACGATACAAAATTTGAAAAGTTAATTAAATCATATTTTTAGTGTTATTTATTTTTATTATTTGGAGATGGCCCACGCACGGACTTCGTTTTCATTTCAAAAATCGCCTTTTACGTCTTGATAGCTTTGATTTACAATAATAACAACGAGCTAAAACTGATTACCATTCAGAGAGATCAATTTCATTACGGCCATCAGCCGCTGATTGAATACTAATGTTTTCCGCCTAACACACTGTAAAGTATAAACCGGCTTACCAGTGAATGGAAAAACACTAGCTCGACCTTTTGGTATCAGAAATTACTTTTGATAGAACCAGCATATGCCTTACGCATGCACATTGGAACATGAATACATCGATTGACCAGTTGATTAAACAGACATCTCCGAAAATTCGAAATTTGGGTTGTAAAAGTGTACCCTCTATTTGGCACAATACTCAAATGACTAATAAACGCCACAAAATTAATTATGTATAATGCAGAAAAACTAGTAGTGAATTTAACAAAATGTTTTTTTGGGTAATTTTTTCTCGTTCTTTTATTAGATTTATAGTTTCAATTCTTACTAATGTTATGCCTCCCGGTGCCTGACTATTGTGCAGTATTCAAATAAAAAAAATCATGCTATTTTTTACATTAGATCCACACAGGAGGCCACGTGGAAAATAATTCCTTCTTGGCCTGCATGTCATATTTGGGAATGCTGCGTAGAGGGTCTTTGTAGGGAAATGAAGGAGAGGACGATCTGGGAAGGAAAAAGGTGTTAGGGGTGGGTAGAAATCTGGGGTTCAATGTGTCCAGGAGTGGTGATTGACCTTTGAATCTGTCCCTGCTGGAGGGATCAAACAAATGGACTCCCTCAACTAGTCTCTCCAAATCCGGCAGACGCATCCTCACCAAGACCTAGACAAACCTCATCCATGAACCCAAACAAGTAATAACACGAAAAATAATTACCTCAAGTAAAGTAATAACAATAACACAGCAAACACGTGTTATCACAGCCACTGTCAGTGAGAGTCTGTTAAAGTTTTAACAATTAATTCAACACCATTATCATTTCAAAATATGCTTGGGCTCAATTACGTTAGTTTGTTCACTGGAAGTGGGCGCATCTGGTGAATTATATATCAGTGTTCTCACACACTGTAAATCGCAAACTAGCCAACGTTAATCAAATAAATTATATAGCGGCAACAATAATTATATTTAAAAGCAATTTACATATTTAAAAAGCTTTTGAAATGATAAATTAATAAAGGTAATTGAGTGTCGGCTCTTAAAATAATTGGTCGGGTCCCCGAGATTTGTTTATCCCGCTGTTCATGCGATCCGCCATTAAACTTGTTATTTTCTTTAAAGATAAAATTGCGTCACATGACATACGATATTTAAAATTAGTCACATTGGGTCATGGTTTTATGTTATTATTTATTTGTATTTTTATTTATGTTAACTTTGTTGGGTATTGTATATATTTTACGGGAAGAACTAGAAATTTCATTATTTCGGGAGTGGTCAAAATATATTTTTAAGTATTTTTTTAAGTGAAAATTTCTTCAGTACCGTTGTTATTTGAAACTCGATGAAACGAAAAAGCGACACTAAAAAGAGACAAACACGTACATCTATAGGATTTAGCCTGCGAGAGAATGAGATAGTATAATCGGTCTCCTCTTTGTGCGGTGCTCCGTACTCTTGTCTAGTTTAATTTTCTGAAGGTTTCACTCCTACCGCGTGTGAATTGAACGTTCTGTATTTTTTATTGTTTTTTTGACCGTTGACGAAAATTGCAATTACGTTTTTTGATAATTTAATTTTTTCGTCTTCGTCTAGTGACTTCTCTTATCGGAGGTTGACTTTTATCAAGGTATTGTGGAATCTGGAGTGGTTAGCTAAAAATGTTATCTATAATTATTAATAACTAGCTTTTCACGCGGCTTCGCTCGCATGGTATCAGGGGGGTTCCCACTCTCCCCCCTCCACCCCCCCACCAATCCCCTCCACTCCCCCACCACCCACCCCCATCCCCCCACTCCCTCACCCCTTCGCCCTCAATAATTGCCGGTACATTCAGTTTTTGCCGTGTTGCGTTACCTATGACCAAAGATATTTAAATACAGAAGAGATATGCTATGGTGTCCGCGCAACTGTCGCCGGACTACGCGCTAATTAGCGTAGTTTTCATACAAAAAGAATTTGTTCATTTCGTTGATTTTTTGAAAATGTGCATTAATATTGGTTAACAATATATTTTGAATAAGGAAAGAATTCGTTCATTTAGTTTAACGTTCGTTTGGTTTATTCGTTAATTATTTGTTCTTTTAGTTTATTTGTTAATTGGTAAATAATATCGGCGACACCCGGAAGCGCAGACCCACATAGTAAAAACAGCAGATAGCACATCTACTTATATTTCAATATCTTTGCCTATGACACATCTGCCCTGATGATGGACACTGTTACGCTGTCGGAAACGTTGGCTAAAGTAGGAGGTAGCGCAACACGGCATAACCCCCAAAAACAAACAACGTAAATACTTTTGGCCGTGAAAATCTAAAAACATACCAAAACTTTTTTTTATTTTTATAACCCGTGATTTTTCACGGGTCTGCGGTAGTGATAGGTATAATTAGAACGCTCGTTCGTGAACATTTAAAAGAAAATTTAATGTTTACATGAGAAATTAATATTTTTAATTGAACTGCGTATCAACGAATCAATTAAAATGTTTTTTATGACTTCACTTCAAAACTGATTTCCTCTCATGTTGAAGTTATAATTGACATGTAAGAAAAATGAATCACCAGACTTTTCACGCCACTGATTTACAATTATTATTTTTAATTGACGAAACATGTGTTTACAAACACATTTGGTATTTATTTTACACAGTCCTTTATTTCTTATTCTTGGAACTCAAAACATGGGCACACATCACGATACTGACGTTAATTGGGATATTTGAGAGTGGAACGGCGAAATAAAAGAAACATAAGTTTAAAGTTAGTTGGTTTTTAATTAAGTCCGCCTTTTTAGGCGCTGTTTTGAGTCATGTTGCCATCTGTTTTTTATTCTCGTTAGTGAATATAATATTTTCATATTTTTTTAATCATGTCATTACCAAATTTTGAAGTAAATTTCACAGATGTTAAAAAATGTTTAACGCGCGGTGTACCCACTCAAAAAGAAGGTGAGATATGTGTATACGAATGTTAGAGAGAGCGCGCTGAAACTAAAAACGATAATATTTAAGCAAAAATTGTGAAAATGTTAAATAAAACACGACTCGTTCAAAATAGAGCAAAAATTTCGTGGAGAATGTTTAAAATGGCTTTTAAAGAAACACAGTGAATTTTTTCATACGTAGATATAACTTTTAAAGTAATACTTTTCAGAGCACACTTTACAATTTTTTTCTGTAGAGGGAATTTCATATAATAGCCGTTTCGGCGTGAGAAATATATAGATAGATACGAGTATTATCTTCAAGAATAACAAATATTTTTTTAAGAGCTTTAAAACTTAAAGCATTTAAGAAAAGTATGTAATAAATCGGTATAAATGCGGGAAGCCGGGCCTTAAGTTGATGATAGAACTGCTACTGCTGCCCCGGGAACCATTTATTGAATAACCAACACCCCTGCCGTAGGTTACCCAAGGGTGTCGCTACATTTGATAACTTAGCAAGGGTGCCTGGGTTCGTGGGGTGAGGTTTGTCTAGGTCTTGCCGGCGGATGCGTTTGCCCACCTACCACGTTGCGGGCCGGATCGGGAGAGACTGCTTGAGGGAGACCTTTTGAGTTTAGCCGGACTCTCTTTTTGCATCGCATTGCACCGCAGTGATTCACGTGTTCGACACTCCTGAACACACGTTTCTGATCTCCAGATTTCTACTCACCACTTATACCGTTTTACTTCCCAGAACTTCCTCTACTTCCTTTCCCTAAAAATACTCTCACGCAGCATCCCAAAAGATGAAATGGGCACTGAGGGATTTTTTTTCCTTGGTTTTGAGATAATGTTAAAAAAAGTTTTACCAAATAAAATAAAAATCGGCTTTTAGGATTGTAATTATTTATTTTTTGGGTACCATGATGTGTTGCGCTACCTCCTTCTTTAGCTAACGTTTCGGACAACATTGCAGTGTCCATCATTTATTTTATTTATTTATTTATTTAATTATTTTCATATTACATTTGGTTATAAAATGACGTATTGCCCATCTCACTAGGTGTGAAACGCCTGTGTTGAGATGGCAATTTACAGAGTGGTTATCTAAGATTTTGTAGTAATATTATGAAAATGGCAGGTTAATATAATTTTTTTTTCTTTAAATATACAATTCAAGTATGTTACATATATATAAAAAGAAGATTGCAGTAGGTACATGGTTACATACATATATACACACAGTAGGTATAAAAGTAAGTCTGTTATTAAATACTTGTGATGGATATGTTTATTTGAGGTGATCAATGATTTTACTTTTAAATGTACTTTTGGTTTACGTGTTTCTAATTTCAGGAGGTAGAGAATTACACAGCTTTGTTGCATTATATTTAAAACTTCTTTGCCCATAAGAAGTTTGACAAACTGGGATGTTGAAAGATTTTACATTTGACTCTCTTAAGGCTCTTGTGTTCATTCGTTCTTCAAACATGTGTGTATTTTTAAATTGATGAAGCAGGATATTTTTTTAATACAATTTTTGCAGGTTCGGAACATTTACGGTCTTAAAAATAAAATCAGTGCTCGTTCTCAACGGGTTTAAGAATAACCTTCAAAATTAGTTTTTGAATCTTTACTAAAGGCTCTAGGCAAGTATTTGTGGCACTTCCCCAGCTGATAATACCATATTCAAGTGATGATTGTATAAGAGCACAGTAAACTTGTTTCAGTTGTTTTCTATTTAAAATATCTCTAACATTTTTAAATAAATAGACGAGTTTCCTCAGTTTTGTCGTTAGGTTTGTAACATGTACGTTCCATTTAAGAAGATCATCTATTTGAATACCAAGATATTTAATACTGTCAACTCTACTTATAGAAGGACAGGTACATGGAGTTAGAATAGAGATGTAATAAAGAAACGTTGACTAAAAAAGGAGGTAGCCCACAATAATAAATCTCTATAATATTATTTTGTCTGAGAAAATCTCAAATTACGACTTTCCGGATCATACAAAAGTTTCATTTCAGTAATCATTGTATTATATTTTACAGTAAGTTTGACGTCTTATAAATCATTGCTTCGCTATACTAATTAAGCAAAAAAACTGGTAGGTATGTAGTTCACTGTATGCAAAGAAATCACAGTTATTAGTTATTTAGTTTCGCACATACCCGCCAAGTGAAAATTCCACCAACCTGCAAAAAACACGTATTTTTAATTGATAAGCAAAAATTTTTAATGTTGCATATTCATTGCATGTCGTTCCTTCTAATTAAACTTGATTGCACAAGAGCTCATTAAGCACTCTAGTGGCTTTACATGTATTTAATTACATACCCCGGTGCAAAGTTGATATTGTACGTGCTATTATTGGTACTGGTTTGTTCCCAGTATTATTATTATTATTGGCATCGAATCAATCGTACGTGTTCTTCAACTGAAATAAGATCGCTTTAATTGAAGCGTTTTCTACGTGGCTTTAAAACAATCAATTGAATAATTATAATTGGATATTTACTTAGTCACTTCAGTACAGGTTACGTATTTTTAATTGGATAAACATCAACGCACGCGTAAATGATTGTGGCAATAGTTTTAATTGAAGGCACGTTTAGCTTTGTATAGAGCCTCAACTTGAGAGAACTGTAGACTCATCTCACATCGTATACATCCTAGAGTACTAAATAACTCAATAAACTTTAAAAAAAATCTTATTAGAATTTAATAATGTGTATATAACTATTTTGTCCGTCTATGATACGGTGCTGATTTCTAACACAATGGAAGATCTACAGTCTCTCGTATCTAGGATGAACGAAGTATGTGTGAAGAATGAGTTAATGATGAATGTAAGTAAGTCTAAAGTCACGGTGTTTGAAAGAGAGAGTACGAAATCAGTATGCAATATAGTTGTGAATGATGAATACTTGGAGCAGGTGGATGAGTTTGTGTATCTGAGTAGTATGTTTACGAGAAATGGGAAGGCTGATAGTGATATTGAAACAATGGTGAATGCCGGTAACTCCATTAATGATGGACTGAATGCCGTTGGCGCTAATAAAAAAACTGTCAAAAGAAGCTAAGCTAGCAGTCCACAATGGAGTCCTGGTACCTATTATGATGTATGGCAGTAAGGCATGGAACTGGCAGAGGAAGGATGAAAGTAAACTGAATACTTTTTTGTTATTAGTTTTTGGGGTATTATGCCGTGTTGCGCTACCTCCTTCTTTAGCCTTCTGGCTAAAGGCATAATAACCCAAAAACTAATAACAAAAATACTTTTGGCCGTGAAAATCTAAAATCGTAACCAAACTGAATGCTGTTGAAATGAGATCCCTGAGACGTATGTGTGGTAAAACAATGTATAATCATGTGAGAAATGTTAATATCCTTAAAGAATGTAAGGATGATGTAAGCATAATGAGTAAGATTAAGAAAGGGACCCTCAGATGGTTAGAGCATGTAGAGCGAATGAACGAAGAAAGTAGGGTAAGAAGAATATACGACGCGAATGTGAACGGCTGAAGAAGTCGGGGACACCCGAGGAAGACATGGCACGATCAAGTGAATCAGATACTTGAGTCGGGCCGTGCCAACAGTCAGAATTATAGAATCAGGGTGGAAAACGGGAAAGTTGTATGAGAATGGACACGGAGAGAGAAACAATTTTTTTCTTTATGTGGCATTGCAACGCATGCCGGGTACTTGCTATACATATAAAAGAAGTTACATGATTTTTTTTAAATTTCTGCGTTATAGTTCTGCTAGCCCTAAAGACGAAGCAAACAATGTAGTTGAAAATGCAGTCCATAATAAATAGTTGGAACTATGCCACATAGTAATTAAAGGAGAATGCAATCATCAATAACTTTAATACAAGGCACGCAGCCGCGCCATGTTGCAATACTTAATTGCATTATTATCGTAACCCGACCGGGCGGCAGAGGGAGCCTTATTGACTGCTTACTGCCGAGGGCTAACAATGAAATCATGGATACAACTAAGGCCCGGTTATTCAAATGTAACATTATCATCAGCACCATTTTGTTTTTTCAACATTTGAAATATTCCCGCTAAACGCCAATTCTAGATGCGTTTGCTAAATTTCAATAAGCTGGCAAGCTTAATAACATTATAGTTAATATCTTCTGCTGACAAAAGCTGAAACGGACTTGGAATCAACCTTTCAACTGTCAAAAAAAGCTGGAGCTGAATGGTCATACGATGACTTTGTTACATGTGAATTTCTGCGAAACAGTATTCTAAATTTGGGTTGTATCAAAATTTTTTAACAAACATTTTTAGATTAATTTTAAGGTTCTTTATAAGTTATGTTAAGTTCTGTTATTATATCATTATAGACCAGTTGCTTTATAAAACTGAAAAAATTACACAACTTTAATAGAACTTTCACGGACGGTTAGTTGAATTTTTAAGATTTTTTTTAAACAACCCATCCAGTATTTTATCGGATATAATTTCAGAATTATTCCTGGGAAGACCTAAAACGCATCGAGCACTCCTAATTTCGGAGGCATTTGCTATCCACAAAAACACCATTATTGACTGTTTAAGTCGGACTACTCGAACGTTTTGAATTTTGTCTTTTTCTAAATTTGTTTGTTCGCATCACCAGCGTCGCATCCGAAGGGATGGCGACGCTGGTAACGCGCGTTTTCATCCCCCATCCAACATCCTCCATCCTCCAACAAAATATCTAATAAAACCTAACCTAACATAACCTAATCTAACTTTACAGGATGTCTGTATTATTTTGTCCCATTTTTTGTTAGGTTAGGTTTTAGTAGATATTTCATTGGGGCATGTTTTGTCCTGAGTATATTTTGTCGGGGATATTTTGTCCCAATTTTTTGTTAGGTTAGGTTTTAGTAGATATTTCATTGGGGCATGTTTTGTCCTGAGTATATTTTGTCGGGGATATTTTGTCCCAATTTTTTGTTTGGTTAGGTTTTAGAAGATATTTCATTGGGGCATGTTTTGTCCTGAGGATATTTTGTCGGGGATATTTTGTCCCAGTTTTTTGTTAGGTTAGGTTTTAGTAGATATTTCATTGGGCATGTTTTGTCCTGAAGATATTTTGTCGGGGATATTTTGTCCCAGTTTATTGTTAGGTTAGGTTTTAGTAGATATTTTATTGGGGCATGTTTTGTCCGGAGGATATTTTGTCGGGGATATTTTGTTGGGTTAGGTTTTAGTAGATATTTCATTGGGGCATGTTTTGTCCTGAGGATATTTTGTCGGGGATATTTTGTCCCAGTTTTTTGTTAGGTTAGGTTTTATTAGATATTTCATTGGGGTATGTTTTGTCAATTTTTTGTTTGGTTAGGTTTTAGTAGATATTTCATTGGGGCATGTTTTATCCTGAGGATATTTTGTCGGGGATATTTTGTCCCAGTTTTTTGTTAGGTTAGGTTTTAGTAGATATTTTGTTGGGGATGTTTTGTCCGTAGGATATTTTTTCGTCGGATATTTTGTCGGCGATATTTTGTCGCGGGGTGAAAAGCCGCGGAACCGGCGACGGTAGTGTCGCAAGTCGCGGTGAGTTGTTGAGTACTAGACTGAACTTAGCAACTAGACTAGATAAATATTCATCATCACTTTATTGTACAATCTTTGCTAAGAGCATATTATTAGATATTTAATGAAAAAAATATAAAACCGAAATAAAAAGTGTTTTAAAACTAATTTATTATACGAGTAGCTTACTTTAACGGAGTACGCCAGTCACTTTCAGCTAATTTCTTATTAAAACTACAATATTCTCATAATTATTAGTTGTGGTAATTGATTACTTTATATGATAAACAATCTGCTCATTAATTTGCCAGGTTTATGAATAGCGTATGTACATATTTAATTCTCAATCGAAGATTAATTAAATTTATTTCTAATCACGATTTCATCATTATAATAATTAAATGTTTACCGCATAAGTGTTTCGTTAAACAATTTTAAAACCAATTAATATTTACCACGTCAGTGTGCGAATTTATAAGGCAGCGTTCCTTTCACAATCTTAAGGTCAAAGTCCTATAATAGATTTACATATAGGCATAGTTATTTTCCGCGTATATAGTTCCGCGCGGCCGTCCAATCGGGTTCGAATCGATTTTTCTCTGATCCGACTCTTGTCTGACGTGTGCGGCCTGCCTAAGATGTGCATTGTCTATGGTTGATAAAAAGTGCTTAGATGTGAACTAGGAATGTTATGGAGCTCCGTAACCGTAACCGAAACTATCGGATATCCGAAATAAAACAAAATCCGTAACCGTAACCGAAACCGATATAAAAGTTTCGGATAAAGGCGGAGTCTAAATGACAGGTTACGACAGGTTTTTGTTTATTTTGCCCGGCGGAGCCTTCACTTGTCACACAAGCCACGCATGTCTCTTGCAATTTGTATTGTTTATGATTTATTTTGTGATTGTGGGTTTACAAACATCAAAACTTATTATTTACGAGAACCTACTTAGTTTCAAAGTGTTATGTAAATAAATTGTTATAGTTTTGGGAAAAGGCAAATTGTGAGTCTAGTTTAATTTGGACATTTTTTGATGAAATTAATGTACATTCTGAAAAATGTAAACAATCGCAAAGCAGGTGGAACTACTTCTCTGAAACTTCATCTTAAATCAAAACACATTGTTAAATATGGAAAAGGATCTCAACAAAAACTACAACAACCACCTCAACAGCTAACACCTTTACAAGAGTGTAAAAAACAGTTGTCACTAACAGACTATTTGAAAAATAGAGGTTCCTGGGAAAATTCTAATATCCGTAACCGAAATTATCCGAAACTAGCGGATAATCCGAAATAATTTCATATCCGTAACAGTATCCGAAACCGGTATAATTTTATTCCCATATCCGTATCCGTATCCAGATCCGAAATTTCATATCCATAACATCCCTGGTGTGAACGGTCTGAAGGGATTGTATGGAGAGCGATATTTGGCGTGCTATGATCTTTTATGTTTATATGCTCAATCTGAACAGGCCTTAAAACTCTGTAAAATTGTGTACATTCGTATTTATAATACAAAGGCTTTCCTCATTACTTCATAACGAGGACATTACCAATAACACAATCAATTATAATTATAAAGACAGCTCGCAATACACAATCATTTATTTATCTGCTTTATGGTAATGATTGAATGATGCTTATAAGGAACTAATAATGGATACGAGAATGATACAACATTCCGGGTTGAAAAATAAGTACTTAATCATTGTGTTCTCTTTTATCACGGATAGCTGGGCAAGTACTGGGAATTACTAATGACCAATTAACTATTTATTTTAAGCCGTATTATGTGCATGTAATGGGCATACTTTTTATTCCGATATCAATGTTCGTTAAGGACTTTTTACATTGTTTATTTTGTTGCCTTAACTGTTTTAACCCCTGAGGAAACCGGCTAAAATATATTTTTAAACTTTTTAATGTAGCTGTAACTCTGTGGTTATCCATCACCATCATCATTACATAGTATAAAATGAAGTCGCTCAAAATGTATGTGCGCGTAGATCTTTTAAACTACCCAACGGATTTTCATGCGGTTTTCACCAATAGATAGAATGATTTAAGAGGAAGGTTTATATGTATAATACAGGCTTGTAGAGAAAAGCTGAGAAATTCAGGCAGCGGGCAGCTGGCAAGCGGGTGGTGTGGATTTTCTAAAGGTTAGGTAATGGCGTTGCGTTTCGTTAGCCACAGCAACGTGTGGCCGGGTCTGCTAGTTATAAATAAATGAATCAATGTTACTTTGTTTGAACCACTTGTATATTTGTTTAAAGCCGACCGGTTTCGGAACGACCGTTCCTTCCTCAGGGCAAACGTATACATCTATCTAAACGTATATTATCTTACAGCCCAATCATGGATATGTTCCCCCACCCACTCTTCATTAATCCCTAGCAACGCCTCCACCCCTATCACAATCCTTAGTAATAATACATAGTTCCCACCCACTATTTGTAATTGTCAAATTAGTATACGTCTGCCCTGAGGAAGGAACGGTCGTTCCGAAACCGGCTTTAAACAAATAACAAGTGGTTCAAACAAAGTAACATTGTTTCATTTATCCATATTTTTTAAAACCAGTTGATTTTAGGGTTGTCTTCGTAAAGGCCTCCTTCCTGTTTTTTTAAACCTCCATCATTGCATAAGCACAAATTTCCGCTCATAATGACGTCAGGAGGATTTTGTAAAAAACGTGAATAACACTGTTGTGATTTGAAACTCGATGAAACGGAAATGACATTAAAAAAGACAAACACATACATCTTTAGGATTTAACCTACGAGAGAAT
This sequence comes from Limnephilus marmoratus, assembly GCA_917880885.1. NCBI lineage: Eukaryota > Metazoa > Arthropoda > Insecta > Trichoptera > Limnephilidae > Limnephilus > Limnephilus marmoratus. Next base: position 3,964,684 of record OU862911.1, read on the forward strand.
GAGATAGAATGAAACCTTATCTCATTGGCCGCTTAGATTGTGAGATCACTTTTCAATGCTCCTATTGCTTGAGATTGTGTGGTGATCCCGTGTGAACTGCACTCGATTTTTTTTACATTAGCTTCACACGAAATTCACATTTTAAGAAATGTTTCTATCTTTTTAAGAAAAGGAAGGAGAGGAAGATCTGGGAAGGAAAAATTTATGAGAAGTGAATAGGAATCCGGGGGTCAATGTGTCCAGGAATGACGGACGTATGAATCAATCCCTCCCACTGCGGTCCAGGGCGATGGGTCGAGAGAGTCCGGCTGGAAATGTAACATATCTCCATCAACCAGTCTCTCCCGATCCTGCCCACTACGCAATGGGTAGGCCTCCAAGACCTAGGCAAACCTCACCCCATGAACCAGGGCACCACTGCTAGTCACTAAACGTAGCAAGCCATTTGGAGACACCTACGGCAGGGGTGTTGGTTATCCAATGAATGGGTCCCAGGGCGGTGGTACCCATACCCGCCTTCCAAAATATTATCAGATTAATTTGTTATCAGGGAATTTTTATCTTTCTTTATACAATGCCTAACATTGTTTTTTTATTCATTTTAACAATAGTAAAAGCCGAAAGGCGTTAATGATTCAAGTAAACAATCACAAAATAAAACTATGTATTTTATGTGAAAACATGTTGAAGCAAACTGACTATTATTTTCACCATGTTCTTATTGTTTATTTTTTCTTATGTTTTTGTTCACGTTGTAGTAAGTGTACATATGTATAATTATTTGTTTGCGTATTTAGATGTTTAATGGAATTTAATTGGTTTAACATATATTGCTTTTACAAAGTAATTATCTTACAATTAATTGTTCTTTTATATCGACGCTTAAAGGGTTGACAATGTTTCAGTATAAACTATAATTATTTTATAGACAGGCGACATACAATATTTGCAATGGCTTATTATTAACGAGTTCTTGTAATATTTAACAACAAAACCAAAATTGACGACGATCAAGTCATTATAACAACTTTCGACGTTCACCGTGAGAACAAGCAAACCAATTTAGTCGGTTTATTATAATTAACGTTGCACGAAAATATCGTTTTTGGTGATCATTGTTTTCAAATTATAATTTGCATTTACCAATTTATCAAGAAAAACGACTTCACGCGGTTGAATAATATTAATAACAATAAAAACGTTTATTCGTCAATAGATTTTTTTTACAATATACATTTTTTTTTTCTTTTATCATTGATTCTATTGATGAAAAGGTCCACTACTCAGCTACAAGTTAGGATTTCTCCTGGAAAGCAGCTGGTTTTCAGCAGTGCCTCCAATTACTGCAGAAAATAAAGCAGAAAATGAAATAAAATAAAAATTAATTAAAAAATTATATTAAAATAAAATAAAATAAATACAATTGAACTAAATTCCATTAAAAATAATTAAATCAAATCTCTAATTCAACGCACATAATATAATGCAATAAGGATAAAAGAATAAAATATAAAAATTAAATATTTAATTAAGAAATAAAAATAAATTAATAATGTAAATCGGAATTCAAATTAGCCAATAATATTAAAACTCAAATAAAATATAAACAATCAAAATCAAATCAAATTCAAAATAAAATCAAATAAAATGTACGTCAGGAAACTTTTTCCAATCAGATTAATGAAACTATTGAGTGCTTTCATTATTACGGTGACGACCCATGTTTACGGTACCATGACGGAAAAAGGCAATAAACATACGTTCCTTATCGCTATAATGCTCTTTCTTACACAGAAATAATCGGGAGACAAAAGATGAGACACACAAAATACGTGTTCGTCTGTTTCCTCCAAAGTAGTACTTTTTTTCCTTTGGAGGAAACAGATATATCTTATTACGGCTCAGCTACGGAGACGGGAATTGCGTTTCATTTTCTTTATAACTGTGAGGAAGATGTATGATAATAATTGTATGTTTACTTAGCGGGGGTGCAGACATACGTTGACCGTTTATCTCATTTTCGACTGTTGTTGTTATTTAGTATGTAAGAAAGTCAATATGTCTAAGAACAAAAGCAAAACCATCGGCGCATAGACAATTGACGTTTTTGAATTTTTGGAATTCAGTCACGCCTCAGGTATCTCATTTCCACAGCATTCACTACTTTCATCCTTCCTCTGCAGGTTCCATGCCTCACTGCCATATATCAGGGACTTCATTGTGGACGGCTAGCTTCGCTTCTTTAGACAGTTTTTTGTTGACGCTAACGGCGTTCAGTCCTCCAGTTATGAAGTTTTCTGCATTTACCCTTCTTTCAATATCGGTCCAGAAAATATCAGTACAGAAATTATTTAAAATTGCAATCTCACCAAAGAAGATGCTAGTTCTTGTGCTTGATGAGCGAGTTACACTAATTATAACAGAAATAGAATAACATTATGCAATAGGTAAGTATATAATATCTCTACCAGTCTTCCTGTCTCTCGTAAACGTACTTCCCAAAGATACAAACTCGTCCACCTGCTTCGAGTATTCATCATTCACAACTATGTAAGGGTCATCGAAAAACAATGACAACATTTAAAATAACTGTTATAAAAAAATTATTAGAGGTATTTCAATGGTTTCGATCTTAAAATATGCGGAAAAAGATCACTTTTTTCGTACCTTGGTATATTCCTTGTTTTCGTGCGCTCTCTTTCAAATACCATACTTTAGACTTACTTATCATCATTAACTCACTCTGAGTCTAGACCAAAACCTACAGTAAAGGTTTTGGTGTAGAGATTTGATTCATACGAGTATAACACAGTTGTATATTTATCGATGTTTAAAAAACTTCTTTAAGTTTTTTTAGGTATTACCATCCTGAAATACGCTGTATAACATTAGCACTTTTTGTCATTGATTTCTTGCATGCTTCAAGTTTCTTAATTCGATTTCTTTTCAAGAGACAGACAAAGATTGAGGAGAATTGCAGTAGGAAATGAAATATGGCTAATCACAAGAGTACCCACTACCTGGTGTTCTTAATAATAAGCTTGCGTGGAAGTATGACGATTAGAGCCACGCTATGCACCACTAATCTGGAAATGGCATGCAAAGGAATTAATTGAACAAAGCAAAAAGTCTTTCCCAGATTGTTCTTTCTTGCAAAGAATAGTCGTGCCAGATTAAATACCTTACAGATTCCTTGCAAACGATGACTCTTGCCTATGATGGTAGAAACCAGTTAAATTTTGTCTTGCTATATGTAGATAAACCGTTTATTTTTTTATGTGAATACCACACAAGAGTTCCAGCTACTCCCAATGTCTATAGCCAATGGGAATATGTCGGCCCAATTAGGTACGTTGTGACGCTAAAGGGACCGTAGAAGGTAAGTTTGTGAGTGCCTAAACATTCAGATTTTGTCACCGATCACGGCTAAGCATTCCAAGCAGGCAGCGTTTCAATTCAGAATGGTTGTCTTTCAGCAGGCCAGTTATTTTAAGGAATTTCAAAGTTAATTTTCAAGTTCTGTTAATGTTCTATTCGAGTTCCGTTATTTTATCGTGCTTGGCCAGTTTTTTCACATAATTTTAATGATAACAGAAGTTGAATAGAACTTTTACAGAAGTTGAATTTTAACTATAAAATTATATGAATTGTTAAAATTTCGTGAAAGAGTATCCATTCTAATTTTCGAACGATCTAAACACGTAGGTATCGCCTAAAAACGTCATACAGGATTAGATTATCTTGCTTGTGCATGGCCAAATTACGTAAAAGTCATTAAATGTTGGAGTGGGAAGTAATACAAGAAGAAGGGACGTACGAAGGAAACAACGGCCAATTAATTGAAAAAAAAATCAATTTCAACACTTGTTTTAGTGTTAATAAAATCACCCCCCGATTTGCGGTCACAGTATGCACCGCCGAACTGAAATTAAATTCTTAATTAATAATGCAAATGTATTTACCATCCACGGGCCGCATACTGGCGCAACTAATAATTACAAGATAAGGCTCTGATAGCGCCGCTTGAACGGTTTAAGTGGTAATTAGGTGGTTTCAGGTTTCACAGTCACACATGCATGTATTGCACACATACACACAATATCGCACGATAGTATATTAAACACCTTCTACAGTCCTACACTCACCCTGGTTGATAAGGAACCCGCGAATAAATTGAAATTCAACGGGGTGTACAACAAGGCTTCGTATTATGGCCTCTTTTATTCAATCCATACTCAGGTGCTATATTTAACGAAACCTTGCATGATAGAACTGCTGGAATGGAAGAAAATGGAAGGTAGATAAATTATATAAGATTTGCAGACAATACTGTACTACTTGTAGGTATTATCAATGATCTGCATGGCATAATAAAAAAGGCTAACGAAGTTAGAATAAAAGAAAGAATGCTTCGCAAATAAAATATCGAGTAGACTAGAAAAGCCATGTGCACAATTTAGTTTTAAAAATGAATCAGTAAAACGTGTTTAGGCAAATATGAAGATTGAGAATTAGCCAGTTATTAATTATGTTTAGGTTATTACCAATAGCTAATTTCATGTTTGTTGGAATCTGAGTGGTGCTGACTTCAACTCTGGAAGCAGTTGCAAAAATTAATGAACTAATTTAATTACGTAACAAAAAAATGGGTTTAATTTGCATATTGAGCCAAGACCCTTATTTATCTGCCACGGAAATAATCATAACCAAGGTTTTAATTTTATTTAACTAAAAAAATATTCACATAATGCTTAGATATTGTTACAATCGCATAAAAATACCATTTACTCTATAAAAAAAAGCACGGACATTGCATTTTCAATCATAAAATGCAGTATAATTTGTTCTATCTAACACGCTACAATTTCCTCAAATACCATCATAGTGTTATCGCTGACACCTGGCCAGGCTAATGTTACTAATTAACTTCATTATTGAAACACCGGAACTTCCGCGAAGTGTTTACGGTAAATCTCTAATGCTGCCTTTAAATTTACAACCTAATCTGGCCACCGAATTATAGTACGTATTAAAGCCATAAACGAAGCCGTTTCATAACTAATTATTTCATCTATGCTCTATGGTATCCGAGGCCATTTTTTGCTGCATATAATAATGTATTGTATTTTAATATTTTTCGAGCATCATTATTTTCATTTTGACGTCAAAGGCGTGAACAACGAATCGGGTTTTATGTTTTTTTGAGAACATAATATTCTTGGGTTTTTATTGTTTTCAGTTTGTATAATGACTACCTGATGCTTATTTTTCGTGGCAACTAATTAATTTGTAGGTACTAGGAGTTCGTTTTAATAATGGTGCGTTATCTTATTAATAAATCAGAAATGTGTTTTCTAAAGCAACAACAACTCTGAAACAGTGAATTCTGGCGTCAGGAAATTTGAGGAAATTTTTCTTCATTGCTAATATCAACGCATAAACGTAAAACTTCAATTTAACACGGTGGTTTACAATAATTTAACAACTTTTAAAAAAATTTCGTACACATCTGAAATCTGGTCAAGACCGGTAAAAAAGATCAGATTATTATTAAAATTAGTTTTTTTATTATGTTTGAATACCGCAGTAAGTCTGACGACGTCCGTAGGCCAGTGGCTAAGACTCTTGACTCACATTCCGGAGGTCGCGGGTTCGAACCCGGCATGCGCAAATAAATTTTATTTGATTAATTTGTGTTATTTCACAATTAATTAATTTAAAATAATATATAGTATATTTGCGGCATGTTCCAGAGTGGAAGATACTATTAGTATCGCCCTGGTGTAAGACCACCATTCAGAATTGAAACGTTGCTTGAAAATGGCTTTAGCCGTGTTTGGTGACCAGATCTGAATAGCCAGGTACTTCCCAACCTTCCTCTTCCCCACCTCCTTCCCCTCCCCACTACCTTCAGCCTCACAACATAGCCCAATTGGGGATGCCATAGTCTCACTGGCTCCAGACGGGACCAGTTGAGATTCTTGTACGGTATTCACTGTAAAAAAAAAAAAAAAAAAACTGCTCCCAACAGTATGGAGCCTCAGTCAGTGAGACTATGACTTCCCCAATTGGGGTATGTGATGAGGCTGAAGGTAGTGGAGAAGGGAAGGGGATGGGGAAGAGAAAGGAAGGGAAGTAGCTGACTATTCAGATCTGGTCACCAAATACGGCTAAAGCCATTTCAAGCAAAGTTTCAATTGTGAATGGTGGTCTGACGTCAGGGCGATACTGAAGGCATATTCCACCCTGCCTTTTATTATTTAAAATGTGAAATAACACAATTCAATCCAATAAAAATTTCTTGCCCGAGATTTGAACCCGCGACCTTCGGATTGCTAGTCGAGAGCCTTACCCCTCGACCACGGGGCCGTCAGAATAAATGTTAAGTATAAACCACAACACGGGCATTAGCCTAGTGTGAAAAAATATTCCACATTCTAGAAAAAAATATTAACAACAAAGGTTTGTTTATTTAATTTAAAACATTTTGTAATTTTTATTTAGTATTTTTTAACGTCAAAAATAGCATGGTTTACAAAAAGTAAGAAGAAAACAAGTAAAAACTTTTTTTAAGGAAAAAAGAAATTGCGACGAAAGGGTTATTATTTATTAAGTTATTATCTATTATTAACAAAATATTATTTAATAGTTAGCTGCCTACACAATAGTATCATAAATTAGTAAATAATGACATCTTTGTGATGAAACCAGAGACTGAGTTATTTTTAAAATTATTTATTGCTGAAATAAAGTGGTTTGGGATTCCCCAAATTGTAAATCAAAACCAACAACAAGTTAGTTAATTGCGCAAGAGTGTCGTGACGACAACATTTTTTGCAGGTTGTTTTTATTTCACGGTTCATTGTTGTCCATTAGCAAATTCGAGTTGTTCCGAGATGAAGCGGAAGATATTTGCAGTGTTAATGATTCATAAGGTATACGTTGTGGTATTTGTTTATTAGATATGAATGTATTTACGAACACGTGATCACGACTACAACAGACTTCGGTTTTGGGAACAACTCATACAGGTCTCATAGAAATAGTCTTGTCTCCCTCACCATATGGGTTAGAAATATGATATAAATGGTATGAGAAAGAAAAAATAGTCTTATATTCAAATCTAAAAATTAACCACGAAATAATTAAAATGTACACTTTTATGAATTCAAAATTTCCCGCCACAATTTAAAAAAAAATTGGAATTTTGTATTAATTATTACTTTTACATGAAACAATCAAAAAGTGATTTAACCATAAAGTTTATAATACATTTGCCTAATAAAATAGGTTTTTTTTTAATGAAAAAAATAAAAAAATGGTCGCGGGAAATTTTGAATTCATAAAAGTGTACATTTTAATTATTTTGTGGTTAATTATTTAAATTATTAAATATGTTTTTTATTATTTTTATATGTTTTTTTATTATTTTTATATGTTTTTAATTATTTTTATATCATTATCAGCAATTTTAACTAGAAAAAATGTAAGATGAACCATTAAAAAAAATTATGTATGTATTCAAATTTTCATATTTCAAAATAAATGTTTTTATTTGAATATTTTTATTATTTAGAAAAACAGTTTTTAGTTTTAGGATCCGTTCAGAAATGTTCCATTCAATTGAATTTTTTTGCTAACCGAACTTTGACCTTCCAAAAAACAGACTCAAGGCCTGAGTGGTTAAACAATTCCACGAAACTTAGATGTTAATTCATTGTTCATTGAAAAAATAAATAAGAACTAGTGAAAATGATTTTGTGGTTAAATTGTCTTGAATTTAACTTTGAGTTTAAGAAATTGCTGAGAAAAATGATAGAACAGAATTTCCAATCTTTTTGGAAGCGTTCACTTATGAAGTATTTTTTTTTCAGGAAAACAATTTCTTTCAGGGCATATGCCATCCTTGGGGATGGTGTGGAGGGTCTTTTTAGAAAAAAGGGTATTAGGGGTATGAAAAAAAAACACCAAATTTCATCAAACGTAAACATCTTAACAAAAAAGCTAAAAATTATTTACAATGTTTATAATTTACACAAAGTTAACCTGTCGCCCAAAATATAATAAATATTGATATTGGTAACAATCATAATTACGATATTGCCAATGTTGGGAATCACTGTGATATTTTTTGGTGGGTGGAACAAATGGGAGAGTAGACAATTTTTATACAATTTATTTCAATGCTAATGATAAAAAATCATGAAGAGCTTTAAATTTAGGCAACAAAGCTGAACAAAATTCAATTTTATCTGTTTTACTTGTATATTCTGTAAAATCAGACCCGGATAAACTTTTGCCAATATTTATGTAAATACATAGGTTCTTACCTTGTGAAAAAAACATATCTGATTTTGAATTATAACTTCGTCTTAAAAATAGTTTTAATACTATCATCCGAGTATATTTTTAATAAGACCATGTTTAATGTTTCCCAATTCAGTGCTAATTTCCATATTCGAATCTTTTAACCCTTACAGCGCAACGGTTATGCAAAGTTGCGCAGTTTTCTCTAATTTGGCACCGGTTACTCCAGTATTGTATCGTTCGATCGCAACTAGCGAAAAATATCCACCCTCTTCATATTACATCAATGTTTCTATTCGAAACAGAATAATCTAGGCAGTGGTTGTCAACCTTTTTGAGCCTGCATACCCCATGATTCATACTACAAATTTGTTGTACCCCGTACCCTCTATCTATCTCTATCTTGTGTGCACTTGTAATGAAAGAAATGTTTCATTTTGTAATTTCTTAGTGCTTTTTTCATTATTACGTGAATTTAACAATCAAGTCACACAAATGCAATTTTATACAGAGTGTGACACGACTTCACGCATATTTAACCAATGGATTACATGCGAAATTGAACAAATTTTGTTCCACGTCTTTTTATTTCGACAAAAAAATCATGTACAACTCCAAACTCCCAAAGTGTTTTGAGAGGATGAATTTTTTTAACCACAAAAAAATTTGTAGAAAAAAAGTTTCTCACATATCAGTAGTTAGAATAAAAGTCTGATTTCCTGTTACACCTTGTGTAATCAATCACACAGTGTTAACATACAGTCAATGTGACCCTTGAGTTTTCATTGGAAAGCCAAATTTTACAAAGTTTGACTGAATTTCACATAGGTAGAGCTGTGTAAGCTGGTAAGTCTGGTTCAGCATTCAGGCGGTTGCGAATTTTATTTTTGATAAACGCATAGGAAGAAAATGCCTTTTCACACAAAATACTTACTTGTGACCTTTGAGCCACGATGCTGGGTACCCTCATTTTAGCTTCGCGTAGCCCAAACAGTATGGGACTACAGGCTGAAAACCGCTGATCTAGAATATATAGGCGCAATAGAACGTGCATATTGCGTCTTTTTTTATGGGGATTTTGGCGCGCGGGCAGGGGGAGCCTAGCAGGATTGGATAGATGTATGCATGCAGTTTTAGTAGCCATGAGTCAGTTTGACGGGAAGCGTTTTAACATCTCTGCAAGGCGACTGTATTGTACTGAATATGGATTACAACAAATTCGCGAAGCCCCGAGTGCAAATTTAATTAAAATATGGATAAAGCGTTTTGAAGAGTCCGGTTCAACGTTTAAGCCAAGAAAGAGGAAGACTTCGGAGCAAGGTTGGCTTTTGCTGAAGAAATGCTTCACCGATTTTCCAATTTAACAATTTTTTTTCTGACGAGGCTCATTTTCATTTAAATGGGTTTGTAAACCGTCAAAATTGTCGTTATTGGAGCATTGAAAATCTGAAAAAATGACTGCATGATAACAATCTCGAGCAAAGGAATTATTGGTCCTTTCTTTTTTAAAGATTCGTGAAGATGAAACGTCACTGTCAACACCGACCGCCATGTTGCGATGTCAGAAGGATTTTTTACTCCAGACCTAGAGAAATCAAGAATAGTGGATTCAAGGACATGGTTTCAACAAGACGGAGGTACCAGTCACACATTAAATGACTCTATGGTGGTTGTGAGACAGATGTTCCCAGCCGGACTAATTTCTAAAAGAGGTGATATCCCACGGCCCCCACGTAGCCCAGATCTAATGCGCCCTAACTTTTTCTTGTGGGGACACCTCAAAGTACATCAACAATCCGAGAAACATTAGTCAGCTGAAGGAGAGTATCCATAGTGAAATGGCAGCAATCACACCAGCATTAGTGAAGAGAGTTTTCACTAATCTCTCGATCGCGAGGAGTGCCGTTTCAGAGAGGGCCGTCATTTAGACGATATTATTTAAAAAAAATGAACCTCATTTAATTACCTTATAATTCCTATATTTTATTTCAACTATCCTTAAAGTATTAATTTTTTTACCTATGTTTAAAATATGCACGTTCTATTGCGCTACCCTGTATTTCTCTATAAGTAGGTATTAATTGCTACCTTCTACTGTATTCATCAATAATTTTAACGTAATTATTTTATTGATACAAAAAACCTAGATAATATAAAATCACTACATCATTAGTGACAGCTTTACATCATTCAATATGTCACACACAAATGCTTAATGCGCATACTTCTATATTAAGATTTTTAACTTCTGAGAAATGTTATATACTTACTTACATGTAGGAGTACAATTCCTTATATGAAATATGTACAGTAATTAAAATAATATAATCGGAAAGCAGCGTTCTTTCAATATTAATAAATTCAATTAATTTTGCCATTTAAGTGGAGTTTATTCGGTTTGTTAAGTGAACATTTTATACATTTAAACTCAGCTTTAAGTGGAAAATGCTCTTTATGCGAATATAATGTATGATGTATTATAATTCGCACCCGGGGGATAACAATGGCACAACTCAAAAAACCTCTTTTTTCAGGAGAGCACTTTGAATATTTCGTTTGAGCGTATTTAATCGGTTTATCTATCTTCTATCTATCTTCTATATAAATAAAAATGAAAAATGGATAACCACAAAGTTATAGCTACATTAAAAAATATAAATAAAAATGAATTTCCGAAATGTATGTACGCGCATAACTTCCGAACGACTGCAACAAATTGGATAATTATTTTTTTTGTGTTCGTTATTGTCAGGACAAGGTTTGTATAAAACTACTCTGATGATGTCTGGCATTATGAAATATGTATGAATTATTAATTAAAAATAAAAATAAATCGCCGAAATGTATGTACTCGCATAACTTCCAAACGACTGCACCAAATTGGATATTTTTTTTCTGTTCGTTATTATCAGGACAAGGTTTGTATAAAACTACTGATGACGTCTGGCATTATGAAATATGTATTATAAAAATTCAATAGGTGGCACGCGAGCTGTTTGAAAAATGAATGTACGGGGACTGAATGTATGGAATGCTGGAGGGGAACTCGGGTAGGAGGTTCGCGGGAGGGGTGGGGAGAAGGGAACCTGGGAGGGAGAGGGGAACTCGGAAGGAGTGTTCGAGGGATGGGGAAAGGGGGAGAGGGGAGGGAGGTGGAGGAGGACATAGGAGAAGAAGGGGAGGCGGAAGGGGAACGGGACGAATGGGAAAGGACACGCAGGGAAAAACAATTTCTTTATTAAATGGCATAGCAACGCATGCCGGGAACCAGCTAGTTAACCAATAAAAAACAGTATTATATTACAAAAGGTGAAAAGCTAAATATTAATATTTATTAGGTTTAATATTATAATAGCGGTACAATGATCATTGTGCCACTATTTTTGCTTGAATCCGAGTAAAATACTATTATATAACCACAACATATTCGCTTTTAAGGCCACTTCATTTTTTAAGAATTGTGCCGTTTTTATCGAAGATAGAATAGATATCCAGGAACATTTCTGCATACACTCAAAAATGCATTTTTTTTTTACTTGTGCCACTGTTATTCCTCAGGTGTGAATTGTGTGATATAATGCGTCGAGTATTTAAGAACTTGCGTCCTGAAACGAATAATTTAACCGGTCAGTCGCAAAGTTGGCTTAGCGTTTTTTTTTTACATTAGCTCCACACAGGAGGCCCTGAGGAAAAAAATTCCCCACAGGGCCTATGTCATCTTTGCGGATGCTGCGTGCGGAGGGTCTTTTTAGAAAAGGAAGCAGTGGAAGTTCTGGGAAGGAAAACGGTAATAGTGATGGGTAGGAATCTGGGTCAGTTTGTCCAGAAGTGATGGACATATGAATCCGTCCCTCCCACTGCGGTGCAAGGCAGTGTTGTACGGCTGGAGAAGTCAAAGGGACCTTCTCAACCCGATCTGGTGGGCAGACGCATCCCCCGCCAAGACCCGGACAAACCCGGACAACCCCATGAACCCGGGCTCCCCTACTAAGTAACCAACCGTAACGAACCTCTTGGGGAAACCTATGGCAGAGGTGTGGTTATGCAATAAATGGTTCCCGGGGCGGCGGTATCCATACCCGCCTCCCAAATTGTTTGGATCCCATCCAGGGGTCATTAATTCAATTCCTCGGCTGGCTAAGTCCTCCTTCACGAAACAATCGCTTACTCTGGTGGTGGTAGGAGATATTCGAATATCAGGTTATTCGTAAACCGTAAACAAGGAATGTGTGTCTTTCTATTTTTTAAAAATTTAAATCTATTTAAATACATGATACGATTGGAACAATTTCATTAGATTACTTACAAGCAAAGGGCGTATTTATTGGTGGTAGAAACTAGTAAAACAGGAACCATGATTAAAATGCTAATATAATAACATTTGCCATGCCATCGTTAAACAAGCGATAAAAACAAATTGAAAAGTAATCGAAACGTTTTAGCAAAAAGAAAGTTTATGTTAATTATGTGTCTAACATGATATATCATTATGAACAGGAAGTTATGCCTGTTTTATGGGTATTTCAATTAAAAACGGCTCGAGGAACTAGTATTAAGCTAGTCACAGACGAGTGTTATAACCTCATAATAAATATACAGGAGTCCGGGAGTAACGTGCGATAACATTGGGGTATGATTTCTACTTGAAAAAAAAAAATTAAAATAAAACTTTTTCGAAATTTCATTATTTTTTCCCGTACAAAATAATTTCAGTAATGGAACATACACATCTTTTTACCGTACAAACAATTCATTATTTTAATCTGAGATCTATCTTAAAATGTTGACTAACTAACTAACCATCACGCCGTTTCTCCGCAGGGGTAGGCAGAGAGGAGGGACCGCAGGACAGACCGGACCAAAAAACTTGGTATTGAAAAACATTCCTTGCCTATTTCATTCTTCTATTATTCTGACTCTTGACATGGCCCGACTCAAGTATCTGATTCACTTGTTCGTGTCATGTCTTCCTCGGGCGTCCCCAACTTCTACCATTTTCTACCTTTCACATTTGCGTCATATATTCTTCTTACACTACTTTACTCGTCCATTCTGCACATTTCTCACACGATCGTAGATGGTTTCACCACCCACGCATCAGGTATCTAATTTCAACAGCATTCAGTTTGCTTTCATCCTTCCTCTGCCAGTTCCATGCATCAACGCCGTAAATCAGGGTAGGTACCAGCACTCCATTGTGGACTACTAGGTTAGCTTTTCTTCATGGTTTTTTTATTAGGGCCAATGGCATTTAGGTCAACAATAATGGAATTACCCCCATTTACACTTCTTTCAATATATATCTATTAGCCTTCCTAATTCAATTTCTCTAAACATTCTACCCTGGTACACAAACTCATCCACCTGCTCCAAGTAGTCATCATTAACAAAATTAATATATAGGATTTCGAAAAAAGGAATTCATTGATTTTACTTGCACTATCATGTAGAATCACCTCCCGAAGTTAGTGCATTTTACCCCGGACTGTAGGTTTGGCTGATGTAGGCCAATCCCAGATATAAATATTACGAGGTTATATCTTTTGCCTGTGACCAATGACTAGCTTTAGTAATTCCTTCGCTCAGCTTTGAAGCAAACTGTTAGCTTTTTTCAATTTTCTTATTTTCTGAAGCAGATCGGAACTTATTTGAGAACAAATTACATATTTATACTGGATTGAGATGAATCTCTTTATTTGTTTGTTTTAGTTGGTTACCAGACGCGTAGCTTAATTAAAGGTAGAAAAATTCTATAATGATTAGTGATAAGTTGATAAAGAATTACATTTAGAACAGCGTTAACCCGTAGCTTTGTGAAATCTAGATAGCCTTTTCTGATTGAATTTTATCGTTCAACGCAACTCGGATGCGCCATATCAAACAAACGTGATTTATACGGACTCTGCGTTCGACCATGTAGATCACGACCGAACTATTACAAATATTCACAGAATAAGGCTTTGAAAATTCTATATTAATTTTTTTTTGAGACGTATTTAAGAAACGGAACACAATATGTATGCATCGGCGGTCATGAGTCCAGGCCATGCATATCCAGGAGTACCTCAGGGAATAATCTTGGGACCTCTACTATTCATTATTTTGATTGATGATGTTCAAGAATGCATCCAAAGTACTACTTGCTAGCTTTTTGCTAACTATCTCAAACTGCTCAGGATGATTTGCGACATTCATTAATGTGTCAAATTACAACTTGATTTAGATGCCATATCTTCATGGGCCGATGAGAATAATTTTTCTTCAATGTAATAAATGTATCAACTGACATATATTATACACCCCTTCAAAAAACCCATGTAAATTCAATTATAAGGTAAATTATGAAATATTGCCTTCAGCGTTAATTCACAAGGGACCTCGGGGTCTTTTTCAGATCATATAATAGAGTTGGCATCATCGTGTTATATACTTCTTGGGTGTGTGATAACAACTAATTCATTTTTCAAGCCCGAAGCAATGCTGCAGCTGAACATCGATGTCATTACTTTGGGTCAATCAGCATGATACGATTAAAACTAGAATACGCTTCTGCTGTTTGGGCCGTAAACCGTTCGCGGAAAATGTATTTAATATTTTGCACGAACCTTACCCCAAACCTGCAAAAATACATAGAATTACTATAACAAAACTAAAAATTGTCTGATTTTTACAACAACAAAAAAATCGAGTGCAGTTCACAGGCGGTAGAAGTGAATCCTTAACAATAACTTACATACAATTTCAACCGATAGAGCGGCCAATGCGGTAAGGTTTCATGCTATCTCATTCTCTCTCAGGCTAAATCCTTATGATATGTTTGTCTCTTTTAGTGTCGTTTCCGTTTCACCGAAGTTCAAATCACAATGATGCAATAGTGTTTCACTTCAACAAACTTCAAAAAAAGTTCCTAAAATGTATTTAGTATGGTGAATATCCTCGATTTATGCATCACACGGATTTGATCTATGAAACCCGCTACGAAAGTCTCCAGTCTAAGATGAATGGGGTCCTTTCAGTAGAAGAAATAAATATAATAAACTATTTTATTAACAGCCCATACCTCGAGAAATGCTATAAATTTTTCATTCCGAACAACTACTGCCGACTCTCACTTCTGAACTCGACTCTAATCTTCCTTATTCTTTTGAAATTTGCCCATTTAAATCAAATTAATATATAAATTTACCTTTCCTTTTTTCATAGCAGTTCATTCTTTCTTCATAATTTTTAATGATGGCCTAGAACTTTTTTTCTAGAATTCCACCATGAAGGTGGAAATCCATAAATTAAAAAAACACCTATTTCCAGGGTTGATACCACGATTAGCTAAATGATATCTCTAGGTCTCGTGATGTTTTTGTTGTTGTAATAATTTAAATGAAAATAAAAGTAATGATTATTTGTTTAGCTGTCAACGTTCCGCATTTACCGCCCTAATACTTTGGTATCACAGTATAAAGCTTGTCGTGTATTTATAAAGCGTGCATTGTTCCCCCAGTGGCCAGAGGCGCGTTATGTCGTGTACGAAATTGGGTTCAAAGTGCACATTCTGGTATATTATCAATAAATAATTTTTATGACGTCATTATGCCGTAGGCAGCCCATTTTATGGCTCGGCGCCACACAAAATCTTCCAAAATTGTCATTACAGCACATTGGTTTCAGATTTTAATCAATATCGGGTGACGTCACACATCGCGGTGCCTATATACGGAAATTCTACATTATGGCTTGGCAAAGGCAATATACTCGTGATTTAAAAGGGAATATTTTGTTGAAATATCTTTTCTACAATAATGAGGTTCTATCCAACTACAACCAAAGCCATATGTTGCATTTCATGATTCTGTTCACGGACTGTTTCTTCTATCCTTTATAAATTTTAATCTCATCATTGTCTACAACCTCCGTAGCGATAGAGGATCTGTGAGTCAGATGTTTTCTAATGTACCAGTATAGCCCTGGTGAGTTTGTAAAAAGCATTAACTTTGTGGCTCGCCATAATTTACAATAAAAACACACATAACACACAACACAATTTGTTTAAGACCACTTTAAAAAAAATTTATGTGTTTTTTTATTGATAAATAATTAGAATTAAAAATAGGAATGCCTAATACACTGGCTCCAGACGGTTGGGAGCAGTTGGGACTCTTATGTTATATTCAGATCAAAAAGTTATATTATATGCAAGTACGAACCTTGAGCGGTTTTTTATGCCACATTTTGTTATTACCGCATGCTCCTTCGGAGAGTCAAAATTATTGATAGTAATAATATTTTTACAGCGGATTTTCACTCAAGATGCCTTCAGATATAAATGTATCGACTTTGGTTGTACGGTCGTATATCCTCTTTGCATACTTACTTCAAGAAATAATCTTTTAGGGGATCAACTGTCGGAGGGATCAACTGTCGGCGAACCAACTGTCAATGTTTTCTGTCGGCGAATCAACTGGCCCATTTTCACCGGATCAATTGTCGGGTCACCATTATTTCGAATGAATAAATTGTGAAATTACACAAATTAATCAAGTACAATTTACTTAATTTACGCAACCCCCGGAAAAGTAACAAATTATCATGACCACAAAAGCCGTCCTATTTACTTGGTACTCAAAAAAAATTACATGAACGTCCTACCAAGCAATGCAAAATGATGCTATTTTTTTTTTAAATTTGATGGCTTAGATATATTTCAGATGCTTTAATTAAATACTACAAGAATACATACTTGAGTTTGAAATCACCGATTTTTTTGTTTGTTTATTTAGCAAGTATCAGACCTATAAAAACGGCTTTAAAGTTCAAAATCTCCTAATTACCAACCCCTTTTCGGTTATGGTTTATTGTATAATGTGGAAAAATATATTCTTTATAAAATTATCGTACAACATTTAAATATTGTGCCCGAGCTTCACAAAATAAAGCAAAACAAGCTTTTTGTGATGTTTTTTCGTGACCTAATCAAAACAATTGGCAAATACGAATTTAAACGTTGACGCCATCTACATAAGAAATCTTATTGTTAGCGGCCTGATGCATCGGAGGCGTTTACTAATATCTACAGGAATTCCAAAAACTGAAAAAATCGAACTAATATCTATGAGAACCAAAGTGTTGACGAATATCTACAGCTCAAACTGTTGACTAATATCTATGAGAACCAAAGTGTTGACGAATATCTACAGCTCAAACTGCTGACTAATATCTATGAGAACCAAAGTGTTGACGAATATCTACAGCACTGGCAGAGGTTGGATTTGCAATTATGTATAGTATATTGGAATAACGTAATATTGTGTATGCAGTGAAAAAAACTTAATTTATGTAAGTATGTATGTAAAAATCCCTAATATCGGATTATTGGACACATTTAGCTGATTAGCCCAACCTACGCTCTGTAGATATTAGTTCAACCTACGCTCTGTAGATATTAGTCAACACTGGGACCGTCATAGATATTCGTCCGACCTTAGCTCTGTGGATATTAGTCAACACTGTGAAGTTCGTAGATATTAGTTCAACATATGAGCTGTAGATATTCGTCCGACATACAGGCTGTAGATATTAGTAACTGGAGTCGATGCATCACCTTAAGAGCGTTTAACCAGCCAGCGGACGAAAATCCACATTTCGTCGAAAGCTGTTCTTCCGATCGTGCAGGGCGGTTACAATGAGAAAGATTAATTATTCTCCGTACCAGCTTTTTTAAATTATAACTCAATATCGAATTTATTTCAATCCAAATTTGCTTTAATTTATACCTACATCCAAAAATGCTGAAAGGCGTGATGATAAAACTATTAAAATAATGTACTTTTTGTAATTATTTTTTGATTACAGTATTTATCATTTTTCAATAATGTCTAAGTTAAATAAGAATATAAAAAAAAACATAAATATATTAATTTGTAAGTGTGCAAATAAATAAACAAACAGACCAATTTTCGTCAAGAAACACATGTACGTATATATATTTTTAATGATTTTATTTAAACTAAAATTATAATTCTAAAACATGCGATACCCAGATAATGTATTGATTTATTTTACTGCATGATTATATGATTTGAAATTGGTGTGGTATAATACAAAATCTTTTTTGAAATTTTAACAAATCTGCCAACGACCAATGGCATAACCTTATTATACTAAAAACAAACATTTTTTTCTCAAAATTTAAAACATGCGAATGCTAGATAAAAGAACAATCTTTCGAAATCCATTTATGTTTTTTTTGTGGAAAAGAGTCAATAGGTCTAAAATCTGATTTAAAAATGACATATTTCTGGTTTTCTCCGGTAATTCCCTCTTAAATTGTGGCATTCCGAATTTCCACTGTTTTATTACATATTTCTCTTGAAAACTTTAATTTTAAGTTTCTAAAAAAGTATATATATTTTTTAAGATACATATCTTTGCCAAGCAGAAACGGTAATTATACGAAATTCCTTAAGTAAAAAAATCGCAAAGTACGCTTAGAAAATTATAAGTATAAAAAAAAATCACGTTGTTTCTTTAAATGCTATTTAAGACATTTCCACAAAGATTTTTACTCTATTTTAAACGAGGCTTATTTAATTAAACATTTTCACAATTTTCGCTTAAATATCACCGTTTTTAATATTAGCGCGCTCACCCTAACATTCGTATTTACAAATCTCCCCTTCTTCTTCTTTTTGAGCGTACACTACCGGGCTTTGAACTTATTGCAAATTATCAAATTAGCGTTGTTATGCACGACGTCTTTTTAAATTTTCCGTGTGCCAGAAAGGATACGCAGTTAGGCTGTGAGGATATAAAGCCAGATCGGTAAAACTATCTACCATCCCATTTCACTCACATATATATAAACCTTCCAACGAAGCCTCCCCTTGAACCAAATTGAACTTCACCCGAAGACAACCAAATTCACTTTCTAAATCCGCTGTCACCATTGAGTTTGGTTTATCGTTTATTTACTCTTCAAAAGATCCCATCTACTGCCGCCATTGGTACAGGAACACACGCCTGGTCGAACTAAAAACACAATCATTATTATATCAAAATACTTAGTTTTAACAACGTTTATTGCGTAAAAACTAATATGTTTCGTAAGCAATGCTTTCTTCATCAGGTTTTACTTAAAACTAATTATAACAATAGACATAGACTTAAAGGTATCAATGGTGCTAACAACCTGGCAGCGGCTACATGGTGTCAGAGTTGCGCTCGGGGACTACGCCCCGTATAGGAACCAGAACCTCGCTGGGCCCGGGTGCCACCAGGAGGGCGGCACCACAGGGCGGGCTCCGACCTACCTTGCAGGCGGCTAGCTCGAACCAACGGCAAGCAGGGGAGACCCTCGTCATCAGGGTGGTGTGGTCGCCGGTAGGCTGTTTGGAATGTTTTACATGGGGGGAAATACTGGCCGTGATCACCCTCGAACAATCTCCTCAATAAAAGAACGGTATTTAGGCAAAACAAACAAAATGTATTGTGAGAAAACACAGAAATACAAGGTTAAAAGGCAGTTTCTGGCTAGAATGTCCCTACACGGTAAGTCTCTCAACCTGTCCTCTCTGGGGTCGTCATTGCTCAGATAAAATCGCGAGGGCAAATAGAACACATTAATTTAAGGGGGCTTACTGCGATGGAGGCGGCAGGTCCAATCCTCGTCCGCAGCAGAGGGGATCTCGTTCCAACAGGAGTCTCCAGGTGAAACGTCCCACACACGTAAACATTGTCACTGTACTTTAAATTACGCCTCGGCCTTGTCTGCCGTAGCATCTAGAACACGCATTTGCGTATTAAATTCCCGACGCCATATTGCGTCGCGGATGACTCGGGCCACAAAGGTGCCCTGCGGAGAGAATTTCTCCTTAACAAAACAATCGACTGTTCGCGGAGCGCTCTGCCTAGGAAGTGTGTAGAGTCGGCGGCTTCGCCGACCGTTGCTCGCATTTGGCTCCACTAGCGCGCGCGGCGCGCTTGCGGCGAAAGAGCGAAACTGTAGTCTGTGCAGTGGCGTGGGTGAATAATTAGTAGGGGCTTATTTGTGCATCGTAACAGGCCGGAGTATGAAGGGGACAATAGGGCACAATTTACAAAGGGAACATGTTTAATAACGGATCGTTTAAAAATATTTTTTGATTATTTATGATATATGAATTCATATTTACTCTCTTGCTAACTTCTAAGATTTCTAATTTGTTAAAATGAAAACCATTAAAATTACAATGTAGTAACTCAATTCCATTATTAAAATCAAAAATGTGATTCGTCTCCAATAAATGATTAACAAATGGCAAACTCTGAGAAACCATTTCTTTAAACACCTCACTTTTTTCGTTATTTATTTTTGGGGTGTTATGCCGTGTTCCGCTACCTCCTTATTTAGCCATTGTTTCGGAGAGCTTTGCAGTGTCCATCTTCAGGGCAGATGAAAAAAAAAGTATCTGATATCATATGTTGCTTTATCATAATTTAAAAGTTTCTCGAAGATTTACCCATATAAAAGAATCACAATCATTATACCTGATGAAGTAAACATAGCTTACGAAATACGTTGTTTTTTTAAACAATTAACATGATTAAAACCAAAGTATTTATAAATTTTGGATTAAAATGGTGCCATTTTATTTAATTATACGTTTGTCCTGATGAAGAAACCATTGGTTTTGAAACGTGTCGCTTATTTTGATAAAAAATTATTATTTTTTTTTTCATCAACGTACCTCTTTTAGTCACGATTATTGGTGAACTTGTCGGGAACAAAAAACTAAAATGTTTGCATTATATCCGGAATGGTCGATCAAAAGGTTATTTGCTGTTATTAGCAAAGCGGTCTTCCTTGTTTTGCTGGCAAATCGATTTGAAGTGCAACTTCGAATATCATCCTATGGAAACAAAGTAAAATATCTAACTTACTAGCGGAATGGTAATCTAGAGTGGTTTATATCAATGGAGGTTTCGTTTCTTTTGGTCCCCCTTCGTTCCCGTTTCGCCGGTTCCCATTCCGTCCTGCCCACCATTTCGTCTCCCGAGGGATCCGTCAGATTATTCCCACTGAAAACTGATATTTATTGCATTCTTTCAGGCGGTAAAGGGTGTTCTTTATCTTTACTCGTTTTCGCTTTTCAATCACGCTGTCTTTTTTCCAATGTAGGAATATCTATTGTTAGAGCAAATAAGTTACGCAGTGCGGAGTCAAGGAATAAGGCGTTAACGTATTTTTAAAATTCAATGAAAAATTGTTTCCTTTTCACAATTGATTCCTACTATTATTTGGCCAGATCTGGCCAAGAACACTTGGATACGCGCCATAAATATATTTGGATCATTTTCTTAATCAATTAATAATTTATGCTATAAGACCATAAGGGCGCCATCTATGGTTTTTGTATTGTATTGAATTTAACCTATGTGACTTGAGATGCAGTGTATTCATGCATTTCCTTACCTCTGTGAGGCAGGCAATTGCTTCTGACGGGAGTGTCAGTGAAAGGCCAACAGATGTCACTGGTCAGTCATTATCCAGTGGTTCACCCAGTGAGTGAATTATTGTTGTACCTAAGATTGGATTTTGGCACGCATTATTAATATGCAAATTTTTCATTGTTGAAACTTCCCTGCTGTGCGAAACATCTGTTAAGATTATGCAATACCGCCTTGCTATTTTTGAATGAAAACTAGTGTCGTTTTGTGCTGGACATCATACAAGAGCTGCATTCTCCGAGTGAGTATTGTTTTGTTTTCACTTTGGTTTTTGGAATTGCTGGGTCAACTGTTTTTGTGTCACATAGGGAAGAATTCAATTTTCGTTAATTTTACATAGGGTATTCAGTCCCTCGTGTCAGGGGCTATTTACACGCCCCTACAACACTTGTCACAGAGTTTTGGAATCAGTTTCTCTAAATTCTCCGTTACTCTTTATTGGTCCTTTTTAAGGGTCACTATATTATTAATACTATTCTCCTTAAGTCAGTTCCTCATTACCAAGGATCGTGACCCCACTCCAACTTCCTTGCTGGGCGAGCTTCCTCCACTCCTAGCGGTCCCGTGCTGTGTGCAGACTGCAGAGTGATGCTCACTGACGGACCGGACGCTAATGGTATTTGGACACTGCGTTAATGGTATTTGGTCACTGTTTCTCTTGCCAAACATGTTGCCAGTGACTATGAGTTTCTGCAAGTTGAAGTTCTTAGTTTGGTGAGCAACGCGTTCAAAGTAGTATATTAAAATACGTTGAAGTCAGACAGTTGAAATCCTATTGTGGTTGCCTGTCTCTACCAGAAAGGAAACATAAATGCGTCTGGTTGTCTATGGAATCCTGGGTCCTTTTCTCCAGCATTTTATTTCAAGGGTATCTATCCGCTTTCCAAAGGGTTTCCAAATCCTGTAGAAATTCGAGGAAAATCAACGCTCGGACGAATCTTCGTGGTCTTCATTATGCATCCGTCATTTCATATATTTTGCATTTTGCTCCTGGCGTCTTTTGTCATGCAAATCCTTCTTTTCGCCCCTGTTTTCCAGCCTCCTACATCACTAATAGACGAGCCTAAGTATAAGAAGTTGTTCACCGTCTAAGTATGTGAGAGCATTATTTTCTTTTCTTTATAAAGTTTATATATATAAAAAAAGTTTTTTAAATACGATAACTACGCAAGAGATCCAATGGGACCATGACGCTTTAAATTGGGTTAGAATCACATACGTTTTTACATGTACTTACTTACACAGCTATAGAAATTTCAACGATAATGGTACGATACAATAATTTATATTTTTAATTGTTTTTATTTACTTTTCGACAAATCCCATGAGTTACAGAATTCATTTAAGGACGGGAGAAACTTACAATTCTGAGGTGGGAGAAAATAGTTACAATTTTAAATAGGTATTTTGATATTTTAAAAAAAGGTTTCACATACAACACAGTGGACACGCGGTAATCCGGCCCCTGGCTAATTCGGCGCCCCCTGTAAACCGACACATCAGGATCAGAATATTATTCAGTTTGTCAAGCAAGATTACCAGAAAAACCTACTTCTGAGATCCGTATCTAAGGAACAGCCTATAGAAAAAACGTTAAAAGCACTCAAGATGAAAGATTTGGTTTTTGCTCTTCGGAAGTAATCGAGCAAGTTGCTGCAGAAACACAGATTACTTCGGGAGAGTTGCAGATCTGATGTATATGTAGTCTGATTCGTAGTTCAAATAGATTCTTTGATTTGTAATTTGTCGGATTACAAGGTACTCTTATTCAAAAAATTCCGGACTATGGAGGGTCTTAGGCAATAGTTTATAATCCGACATCGCCCTGCAAAACGTTTGTCGGATTACCACGGGTCCACAGAAATAAATTGAAAAGAAAGGGAAATAAAGATAACAAGACAGAATAGAACACGACAAGAAAATTACATAGTTTCATCCTTAAACGTACTTAAAAATAATCCTTTAAATTTAAAGCATTACTCCGGATTCCCTTGAACATACTTGGAAGCGAATTATGTAGTGTGTGGGCATATTATATAGTGTGTAGTTCATAGATTTTATCCCAAATTTTGTAGTTTGTGTTTGAGGTGTGCGGATTTTATTGCTATTTCGAGTAAGTGTTTTGATGTTAGTGTAAGTTGATTGTTGAGTAATTTGTAGAATGGTGCTTGTGATATCATATTTCGAAAGGATTATGATGGAAGAATACCGGAAACTGAATAGATGTCTCTGACTTTGGTGTCCCATGGAATTCCAAAAACATTTCTAAGAGCTCGGTTTTTCACCACCTGTTGATCAGCTAATAATTAATGCTGATAACTTTATATTTCCACCGATAATAATATAATTGGTTATGGTACATTTTTAAAATTTAATTCAAGTTAATTAACCCGTTGTTAATGTCCTTTTTGGTATGTTATGATCCCATAATCCCTAGACACAGTGGTCGTTACAAATGTCTACATCATATCATTAATTTTATGTTAGAGTTTTGATTCAATTGGGACGCTCTGTCCCAATTATTTCATTATACCAGTGAGTGCCACAAGTTATCGCGATAGTGGTGTATGATAAAAGCATGAAATCCAAATTGCTTTTAAAATCGCACAAAATGAATACTACGTAGAGTTTTCACGTTCAAATACTCCACCACCCTAACTAGTTTTAGTATCCATTGAAAGACAGCACACTGATTAAATTGACTGCTTTTAAACGTGAGGAAACTCGCCATTTCAATTGAAACAATACTCGTTTGAATTACAACTTACTGACAAATTGAATCCAGCCATTCCCACCCCTCCCCGCTCTGGGGTTAGGTAGGACTTAGCCCCGGGTTGGGTGGGAGATGGGTGGAAAGGGGTGGCGAGTGGACTAGGGTGGTTCTGGCGCGGTGTAGTTGCAGTGGGAATGCTAGTTTTCTCAATTCCACCCTAGATTTAGATTAGATCAGGTGATCCGTACTATCTTTTTAAGGAATCGGATATAAGACGTTGAAAGACATCAATTCGTGAGAAATAGTTTGGATGCAAGTGAGTTCTCTAGTTTAATTTATATATTCTTGCTAATTGATATCTGTATTTTATCCTTAATAAATAAATAATTATAAAAAGATGTATGTTTCCAGTGAAATTGAATATTATCTTGTTATGATGTGGATGCATCATTACATATAAATTACTTTAATTTATTACTCGGATAGGCAGGTACCTTTATTTGAAGTATGGTAATAGTTTATTCGAGATACTCGGCAGGTTGGCAGACTGAGCGGAAACGGGTTTTGTTTTTAAAAACGGCACTCTGGACGAGAGAGAACACGGGAGGACGCCGTGTTTTTCTCGGGCACAGTCACCTAGCGATTGAAGTTTTATAATGTAAAATATACCGGAACAATACGACTCCGCGTTGCAAAGAGATCCGTACCTTATGTGTAAATAACGGGATTAACCTAAAGATCCGAATTGTTCGGCCCGGAATTAACGAAGTTTTCGGTTCATCAATGGCCGTCGGCGCCTCGTGCGACGAGAATAAGTAATGCCGTTTATCTAGCTGATCTGGCGACTGGGAAAGTGCAATTGGCGAACATGGACTCCCGCTACACCTCGCAAGCCACGGCGAAGTTTATTTAATTAGTGTTCGGAGTTTTAACTTTAACATCCGCCGCCTACTGAGGCGTTCATATAAAAAACCCGCGTACTTGATTTTGATACGCAGAACAGACCGTTCCGGTTCACCGCAACCCCGGATTCGTCGCCGACTCCGTCTGTCAACAAATCCCGTAGGCATCCATCTATTTGGGCTTGATGGCCTCGTAGGACGGGCATCATACTGCTGGCCAGGCTGGCGCAATACACCGGATCATTTCTCATCGTCCTGATGCTCCCAGGGGGGTTTGGCATCGCGACCTCAGCAGGATCACATCAGGACCACCTCTTGGATGCTGGACGAAGCACCAAGCTCCACTACGTGCATCATGCCTGCCCGCAGGCACTTAATCCGAATTAGCTAGTTTTCAAGGTCATGGTCGCAATACAGGGGTGAGTTTTCAGTAGTGTATTTTTTCCCTTGTAAAATTGGTTTATAATACCGTATTGTTTTAAATGTTCGATATTGTAAATATAGAAAATATTGATTCAAATCTCTTTGTTATTTCATATCGATACACTGTAGTTCCTAATGATGAGTAAAGAAGTGATTGTCATAGTGCCCACGCTCCCTGGGAAGAATTAAATGCTCTCCGTCGTTCTAGGAAGAAGGCGTAGTGAATTCAACTGTGGACATATTCTGTCTTGAACAGGATTTGGCGCTCTATTAATAGAAAAGTACGCAGTTGTATTCATCCCGTCTTCTTCCCTCTCAGCTAGCCACATCATATGGCTCCTTACGCCATTTTGCACGTAATAATTGCCTTTTCAACGTGAATTATAAGATATTCACATAACATTTGACGCCTTTAACGTGGGTTGCTCGTATAAAGACACATTCTTTACTCACAATTATATTCATCAAATCGATCAACTAAAATCTCGTTTTACAACTTGCTATTTTATCACAGAGATTTAAAACAGTATGATACTGTAATTTCATAATAATTTTCATTAATTTAATGGTGCAATGGTGTCTCGTTATAATTCAAATACAACAATGTCCTTTGCAATACGGAGTGTTGCAATTTACGTATAATTATGTCATGTATTTTGGTGTTTCTCGTGCTCAGTAGACATGTAATACAGGTTATGTTTTAAATGTCAATACGTCAACTTAACCTCAATATTTGAAATATTATTTTCATAGAAGCGTCGGGTATCACCATAGACAATATTTCTTCTATGATAAAAGAAAATTACATATGTTTATTTAAAAAAAAAAAAAATAGATATTGTCTATGCTTCAAAATAGAGGCAATTTAAAAGGTAAACATCGTAAGTGTCAATTGCTGTTTATTTCAGACAAGCGAATGTCAATAGTGACAGATGGGTTTACATCAAACTAGAATTCTTGTTATGAATTTAAGTGAATTAGTTAGAATTATTAATTATTTAACAAGTGTAGTATAATGAAGGGATTGTTATTTAATGAGATTAAATTTATAATTTATTCCTTAAAACATCATCATACATAAAGGATGGTCATAATTAATCAACAACATTCAAATTCAAACAATAATACATCGATTATTGAGAGTGGTGGAATAGTTTGACATATTTAACTAAATTGTTGGAATATTTTTCTTTTATTGAAAAAATATTTTTTTTTTGGATTATTCTTTTTTGAAATTATGCTTGGAATTTCGGTGGTAAATTCAGTAAAATACCTACGCCAGAATTACTTTGGATGTCAAGGTTGCCACAAAATACAGGGTTGCTAAAAAAAAAAAAAAAAAAAAAATTTTTTTTTTTTTTTTTTTTTTTTTTTTCCATTCTTTCATTATTTAAAATTTTTTCTTTTTTTTGGTTTGTTCTACTTATCATCAACAATCTATATTATACGTCAACAAAAATAACATCAACAATAATTATTAACATTAACAACAACTTTTCATTATTTTATTATTTTATCCAATTGTTTTAACAATGTCAACTCCTATCCCAAACATCAACAACGCCTCTAAAGAGGATCTCATAAAAGAATTATCAAGTCGTTCTCTTGAACCGGCACCCACCTCTCACGCGTTGCGCTCGCAGGCGCGTGCATTTAATAAGGCACTTAAGATGCCAACAATATCAGAAACAGATATGGATTCTTCAGATTCGGATTCTGAGAACCAGACCGTTGACAACCCTACAATAATTAAACACACAAAAATTATTTATAGAGAATCACCCACCATCAATGTGGAAAATTGGAAGATAAAATTTGATGGAAAATCGAGCATAAGAGAATTTCTCTTGTTGATTGAAGAAAAATGTAGGACGAAAAATTTTAGTCAGGATAATTTAGTTCGCGTTTTTCCTGATCTGTTAGATGGACTAGCACTACTTTGGTTCAGGTCAATATATCATCCGGACTTGAAATGGGACGAGCTGTCTAAACTTTTGATCAATCAATTTGAGGCAAATGACCTACAAACGGACTTAAAAGTAAAACTTTTCAACATGACGCAACCAAAAGGTATGTCAGTCCTTGAGTTTTCACTTAGAATGAAATCTCTAAATAACATGCTAGAAGCTAAACTTCCTGAGCAGGAACTTTTGCGGCTTGCCAAAAAGGCTTTGCTTCCAATGTACACTAACTTATTAGTTTCTAGAGATATTTTTACATTCGAACAGTTAACAACTTACGCAGGAAACTTAGAGTCTTATGCGACACCACCGGAGGAATTTGCTACTTCTTCTTCTTCTTTTTCAAACAAATTTGAAAAAAGCAATAACTATACTACTAATAAAGAAGAGAGATTTGGGCCTACCAATAAAACTTTGTCAAACAATAATACCGGTACTTATAAACGTACAGGGTTTTCTTATAATAATTATAAACAATCTTCTAATGGCAATAGTTATAGTCATGCTGGGCGTAACTACAGTAACACCAATGCGGGTTACAACAATAACAAACCTCCGTCTTCTTTCAATGGAAATAGTCTAAATACCGAAGGAACTTCTAGAACCATTGTTAGGAATCAATTTTGTCTTTATTGTAAGAAACCGGGACATGTTGTAGCGGACTGTAAAAGAAAAGCCGCAGCGGGAAATAATCCAAAAGTGGGAGCGGTTAAAGGAAGAATTAATAATAACAAGTCGGAAAACTAGGGCGGAGTCTCTCTTACCACGTCCCATCCTATGCGCAGAGGAATCGGGAATGGAAGAGTTGGCTCCGACTAGTCCATCAGTTTCTTTCAGTCCCATCACCTGGAACAGTGGGCCCACTGCCACAGGGGATGGAGATTGAAAACGATGGTCGTCCTTATGCAAATGTATATATATTTAACAATTTTTACAGCGCACTGTTGGACAGTAGCGCCTCATTATCGTGTTTGGGAGGTGATAGTTATAAGATTTTTATTAAGTTAGGTATAGAATTAGTTAAGGTTAATTTTAGTGTATCAACAGCGGACGGTGCGAATCAGCCAGTCCTGGGTACAATGTCGTTGCCGGTGACGTACAAATCAATTACCCATACAATACTTTTCTACGTCATCCCGACATTGTCACCATCGTTTATCCTAGGTATAGACTTTTGGAAGCAGTTCCATATCGCACCGGAGCTGTTTTCAAAAGCTATTGGTCCTACTTCGGAAAACAAAATTAATGGGTTGCGGGCAATTCAGCCAGCCTCTTCCTTAAGTCCCTCAGAGAATCAGGCACTCTCTGCTATTATTAAAAAATTTGAATCGATTTCTTTCGAGAAGCGTGGCTTAGGCCTGACGCATTTAGTCAAACACAAGATTAATACAACAGGGCCTCCGATCAAACAAAGGTATTATCCTTTGTCTCCAGCAAGACAAAAACAATTAGAATTAGAAGTGGATGAAATGCTAAAATTAGGAGTAATACGACCCTCACGTTCTCCATGGTCGAGTCCAGTATTAATCGTTACAAAAAAAGACGGTACCGGTCGTTTTTGCTTAGACTCTCGCAAAATCAATAATGTCACGATTCGCGACGCGTACCCTTTGCCATATATATCGCGGATTCTAGACAAGCTAGGTGGAGCTAGGTACGTCTCTTCTATAGACCTTTCAAAGGCTTTTTGGCAAATTGCCTTAGACAAGGACTCTTGTGAGAAAACAGCTTTCGTCGTCCCTGGACGGGGTTTGTTTGAGTTCACCCGTATGCCTTTCGGACTGAAAAACGCCCCTAGTGAGTTGCAAAGACTGGCAGATGTTCTTTTTGGTCCGGAATTCGACGATAATGCTTTTTGCTATCTGGATGATTTGATCTTAATATCAGAAGATTTGGAGTCACATCTTAATCTATTAAACCGTGTATACGAACGTTTGCGAGACGCAGGTCTTACCATAAACTTAAAAAAATCCGAGTTTTGCAAATCAGAACTTAAATATTTAGGGTATTTAGTAGATTCGCAGGGTCTCCGTACGGATCCAATAAAAATAGAAAGCATCAAAAATTTCCCAGTCCCAAAAAATGCAAAACAAATCCGGGCATTCATTGGTTTGTGCGGTTACTTTAGAAGGTTCATTAAAGGATTTTCGGGAATAGCTGCCCCTCTTACTAAACTCACAGGTTCTAAAAATGGAATTAGCAATTTCAAGTGGTCTCAGGAAGCTGAAACTGCTTTTAAAGATTTAAAACGCGCGTTGACTACGGCTCCAGTTTTATGCTGCCCGGATTTCACCAGGCCTTTCTCTATCCATTGCGACGCGAGCTCCGCAGGGATTGGAGGAGTTTTGATCCAAGACGTAGACGGGCAAGAGCATCCCATCGCTTATTACTCACGTTGCTTAAACGTTCATGAACGAAATTATGGCATCACTGAACGGGAACTCTTAGCTGTGCTAGACTCGGTGACTCACTTTAGACCGTATATAGAAGGAGCTCATTTTTCAGTAGTTACTGACCACTCAAGCTTGAAATGGCTGGGGTCCTTGTCCAACCCTAGTGGCCGTCTTGCACGGTGGAGCTCTCGCCTTTCGCAATTTTCTTTTGACGTTGTCCATCGCAAAGGGACACAACATGTTGTTCCAGACGTGCTATCACGAATGGACCTTGCCGTATTATCAGGTGTGGACACTGAACATACAAAGGATACGTGGTATTTGAAAGCCTGGAAAGGATGCCAAGATTTTCCACAACGTTTCCAGAACTTTCAAATGCGTAATAATGAATTGTTCCGACACACAAAGACTAGTCTAGCTCTGTGCGAGGATACTGCCTGGAAGAGGGTAGTTCCGCAGGAAGGTAGACAGGCAATTCTTTCAAATTTACACGAGTCTTCGCGAGCTTGTCATCCTGGGGTATTCAAAACCTATAAAAAGGTGCAATTGCGTTACTATTGGCCTAATATGTATAAGGATGTTAAGCAATTTGTTAATCGTTGTACAGTCTGCAAGGCCCACAAAATAAGTACAGCCCCACCTAACGGCATCTCTTCAAACCCAAAAAAGGTCACACGACCCTTGCAAATGTTGTCGATAGATTTAGTAGGTCCTTTACCTAGGAGTTACTCAGGTTTTACCGTAATCTTATCATGTGTAGACGTTTTTTCTAAATTTACATGGCTATTTCCGCTGCGCAATGGCACCGCGAGAAGCATAATTAAAATCTTAGAAGAAAACATCTTTCTTGTTCACGGCGTACCACGAACTATCGTCTGTGATAATGGTCGTCAATTTGTTTCGAAAGAATTTAAGGACTTACTTAGTAGTTATAACATACCACCACCATTTTACAATTCGTCTTATACGCCTCAAAACAATGTAGTCGAACGTTATAATCAAACCTTGGGTACGGCGTTATCGATCCTTGTTGAATCAGACCACCGAAATTGGTCCAAATTTCTTCCGCAAGTTCAATCGGCTATGAATAACACGGTAAACTGCGCTACAGGTTATACACCTTATTTCCTGATGCACGGTCGGGAGCAGATACTGGACGGTGATCTGCACCGTAATCCAATAACGGATGAGGAATCCAATTCGCAAGTGGGTGCTCAACCTAAAGCTTATGCACAGAAACTAGAAGAGTTGTCTTCGATTTACGAGCAAGTCTCGAATGCTCTTCTTAAAGCTTATCAAAAAGGAGCTGACCATTACAACCTGCGCAGAAAACACATCACCTATCAGGTTGGTGATGTGGTGTGGCGGAGAAATTTTGCACAATCTAACGCATTGAATTATTTCGCACAGAAATTGGCACCTCGGTTTGTTCAGAATGTGGTAGTAAAAAAAAAATCCAATCTAATCTATACGCTTGCAGACTTAAACGGAAAAGTTGCGGGTGATTTTCATGTGAAGGATATAGTAAAATCAAATAATATACCAGTATAGTCTTATTGTGGCAATACTTCGGAGGGTCTGGCCATCCCTACCGAATACTGCAAATTATCTTATTTACTAGTTAATATTTAATGCTTGGGAGTTTTAACCCGGCCTGATCAACCGAGTTGAAACGACCCGACATTCTGACAGTCAAAGTCCTGTCACAGGAATATTTCTTTTTGTTCGTTCATGTTTTTGGAGGGGGTGCGTTTATGCAAACTCATGTAGTATTTATGATTCATTGCAATCAAAATCCACTCTAGTAAGATTAACTCGAGTTGTTTTATAAGTTCTTACTTTCGTTAGGCGTAATTATTTATTGTTATTTATTCGAAATTAATTTAGTAACATTTTTTTTTTTGGACTGAGCACGAGCAAGCAAACAAGATGAATGACATAATTTGTTTTTATATTACGTTTGTTAACCTCGAATACAAATGGAACACATGCCCACTTCCAATTGTGTTCAGGGTACATCCCATTGAACTGCGTTCATGGTTATTAAATTTTGTATTTATTATTAAGTTTTGTCTCGAAACACACAGGGATGCCAGTCCTACACCTCTATGTGTTTTGAGCATTGTTTTCTTTTTGTTTATCTCTTTCAATATGAAACATGACTGTTTTCAAATATAAATAAATTCTGAGAAATATTGTAAGTTCAACACGTAGTAACCACTTATATGCTTGCGAATATACAAAGAGAATAGTTTAGTAATATACATATTATTTTGTTAAATTTATTGATTAGTTTTAGTACCTATGATGCTACTTTACTTCATACACTCACCCGTACGACCGATTTAGGTAGAATAGGAAACTCTTCGTAGTGAACAATTTTATTTTTCCTAAAAGGGACGTAAATTCAGTGAAGTGAGGGTTGCTTGCACCCTAAAGTGTTGCCTAAATGGCTTTCTAAAACCCTATTATGGGTCAGTGATGCATTAATGCATATGGTTGTGTATAATTTTTGTGCTGGACACACAAAGGTATAGATAAGTTAAGGATGTGTTGTCCACTGATTAGTGCTTAAACTTACATAATTAATGATGATTATGCTGTATATGTAACGTTAACGGTAGTCCAAGACATAAGTCAGCCGTTCTTCACCCAGTATCTTCAATGCTGTGGGTGTTTACGGACCCCGTTCACGGAACATTAGTTCACCATGTTCTTAATATTAAGTTCTTTTATTTTAAGTTCTTTTAGTTGTAAGCTATGTTTAAATAAGAATGGTTGCATCGCAAGCCCGTCCATCGCGCCTTACGCATGATGGAGTGCGATCGGAGTTGCGGCACACCCATTCGCTATTACTAGTTAATCTATGTTTGATCTACTAATCACTTTTTACTACTGTCTACTAATGATTGCTAGAATATGTTTGAATAATTTTTTTTTAGGCCCTGTGACCGACCTTTTTTTAGATTAGGGGGTAGGAACCTTATTAGTTGTTATGTTCGTGGGCGAACATTTTTGTGGCGAGGGGGGTAATGTTATGATGTGGATGCATCATTACATATAAATTACTTTAATTTATTACTCGGATAGGCAGGTACCTTTATTTGAAGTATGGTAATAGTTTATTCGAGATACTCGGCAGGTTGGCAGACTGAGCGGAAACGGGTTTTGTTTTTAAAAACGGCACTCTGGACGAGAGAGAACACGGGAGGACGCCGTGTTTTTCTCGGGCACAGTCACCTAGCGATTGAAGTTTTATAATGTAAAATATACCGGAACAATACGACTCCGCGTTGCAAAGAGATCCGTACCTTATGTGTAAATAACGGGATTAACCTAAAGATCCGAATTGTTCGGCCCGGAATTAACGAAGTTTTCGGTTCATCAATGGCCGTCGGCGCCTCGTGCGACGAGAATAAGTAATGCCGTTTATCTAGCTGATCTGGCGACTGGGAAAGTGCAATTGGCGAACATGGACTCCCGCTACACCTCGCAAGCCACGGCGAAGTTTATTTAATTAGTGTTCGGAGTTTTAACTTTAACATCCGCCGCCTACTGAGGCGTTCATATAAAAAACCCGCGTACTTGATTTTGATACGCAGAACAGACCGTTCCGGTTCACCGCAACCCCGGATTCGTCGCCGACTCCGTCTGTCAACAAATCCCGTAGGCATCCATCTATTTGGGCTTGATGGCCTCGTAGGACGGGCATCATACTGCTGGCCAGGCTGGCGCAATACACCGGATCATTTCTCATCGTCCTGATGCTCCCAGGGGGGTTTGGCATCGCGACCTCAGCAGGATCACATCAGGACCACCTCTTGGATGCTGGACGAAGCACCAAGCTCCACTACGTGCATCATGCCTGCCCGCAGGCACTTAATCCGAATTAGCTAGTTTTCAAGGTCATGGTCGCAATACAGGGGTGAGTTTTCAGTAGTGTATTTTTTCCCTTGTAAAATTGGTTTATAATACCGTATTGTTTTAAATGTTCGATATTGTAAATATAGAAAATATTGATTCAAATCTCTTTGTTATTTCATATCGATACACTGTAGTTCCTAATGATGAGTAAAGAAGTGATTGTCATAGTGCCCACGCTCCCTGGGAAGAATTAAATGCTCTCCGTCGTTCTAGGAAGAAGGCGTAGTGAATTCAACTGTGGACATATTCTGTCTTGAACAGGATTTGGCGCTCTATTAATAGAAAAGTACGCAGTTGTATTCATCCCGTCTTCTTCCCTCTCAGCTAGCCACATCATATGGCTCCTTACGCCATTTTGCACGTAATAATTGCCTTTTCAACGTGAATTATAAGATATTCACATAACAATCTATTTTTTTTAAAATTAGAATAACTCTGTTTCACAATAACTTTTCAAGATTATTACCATCAATGTAATATACCATTGAAGAAGAAAATTATACTAATAAATCTATAAACACAAGTACGTAAAAGAGCAAGACAGAGACAAATAGAAAACTAACGGTCATAACTGGGACTCGATCCCAGGATCTCTCGTCGTACCGGGTCTAACGCCTTAATCAACTCGGCCAATGTGACCTCTTATTTTTAAGACAGTTTTTTCGATCTCATATTTCAAATTCAGAATTAACAATATTATCTTCGACTAAATTTTTCCCCGTATTTTTGGTAGCTATCTTTTTAAATGATAACAAATTTTCGAAGAACTGGTTCGTAACCTAGATAATGTCTCGGGTAAATATATCCCAATTAATTTATATGGTGCTCCTGCTGACCCTTTTCTAAAAATCTGAATGAAAATTCATTTTGATTCAAATTAATAATTAAAATTAAAATTCATTTTTCTTTTATAAAAACTAATAAATTTAACGATTATTCCCATTAATGTAATATATCGTGGAAATGTGTCGTAAATGCTTTTTATTTTTCTGTGTCTTGTTCTTTTTCATGTTTCATTTAGACTTATTGGTATTGTCTTCTTCTTCAATGAATATTATGTATTGAGTTTTCAGGATGGTTATAGGACGACCTCCGTAGTCCAGTGGGTAAGACTCTTGACTCACAGTCCGGAGGTCGCGGGTTCAAACCCGGCATGCGCAAATAAATTTTATTTGATTAATTTGTGCTATTTCACAATTAATTCATTTAAAATAATATATAGTATATTTGCGGCATGTTCCAGAGTGGAAGATACTATCAGTATCGCCCTGGTGTAAGACCACCATTCAGAATTGAAATGTTGCTTGAAAATGGCTTTAGCCGTGTTTGGTGACCAGATCTGAATAGCCAGGTAATTCCTAACCTTCCTCTTCCCCACCTCCTTCCCCTCCCCACTACCTTCAGCCTCACAACATACCCCAATTGGGGATGCCATAGTCTCACTGGCTCCAGACGGGAGCAGTTGAGATTCTTGTGCGGTTATTCACTGTAAAAAAAATAAAAAAAATATTGTTAACTAGTAACATTTAAAGAAAAAGTAAAAATTTTAAATCTCAGTTTATCTGGGTGCCACAAAGGCCGATAAAGGGAGTTTCCCAAAGTCAGATAGAGAAAGCTCACAATAACGCAGAAGTAGCTTTATAGGTAATTTTATTTACCGCAACCTCCAATCTGGTGTAATCCAAATCAGTGATTCGCCCCCCGATATGGCTTTCTATTATTCGATCAGATTTTATCTATCGCCATTGTGAAAACTTTCATCCCGCTGAAAAAGCTTCGGCTCTTTGAAACGTAATTGATACGGCCAATCTAACGAATGCTGCTGTTATTTGGATCCCTTTGCAGAGGCCAAATTAAATTCCTCTGCAACCGACTCAAATGAATGAATAACTTGGTTTTACAGAGAATAGTTCTTGAAAAGGTAGCTTTTAAATTTGTTGTGACATAATTAATAAACTATAGTCAAATTACTAAGTTTAATAGATGCACAATCTTCATACGTCGAGAACATTGTTCTCTTGATCAGGATGAGTCCATTTCCAGTATTGTAATTTTTCATCACATTTAACTATCTAACTAACCAACACGCCGTTTCTCCATAAGGGTAGGCAGAGAGGACGAACCGCAGGACAGACCGGACCGCGTATTTCCTTTTCCGTGTTCAATACGAGGCAACCATGCCTCGAAATCAACACGGGTTTGTAATGCAATTTTTTCTCCAAACCCATGTCCAGTAGAAGGCAAGCGGCATCCTACTGTGCACGGGTTTGGGAAGGGATTGGCGTTCCAAACCCGTGTTCAGTACGAGGCGTCCTCCAAACGTGATTATAACATTAAAAAAGGAAGTGTGTGCATACACACATAATATAACGGATGGGCAATCAAACGCAAACAGCCTTACTAATAAAATAAATAAAAATACCTTATAATACCAATCTTATAAAATGAATTCTCTAAAATAAAATCGCATGTCATAACAAATGCCAAGTTATGAGGTTCTACAAAATTAAACGCCCATTAATATATAATTATGCACTCTGTAATGTAGACTTAATCTCTGTAGTCGAAATACTTGACCTAGGCATCATTTTTGACCAGAAACTTTGCTTTGTATCTCATGTAACTTCTATAGCCAACAGGGCTATGAAAATGTTAGGTTTTATTTTAAGGATTTCCAAAGATTTTAAAAATATTCACACATTAAAAATTCTGTTCACATCTCTCGTTAGAAGCATTCTAAAATATAACTCTACAATTTGGTCACCCGTCTTTAATAATCTCATTAATATCATTGAAAAAGTTCAACGCAAGTTTTTGAGGTGTATTAATTTTCGACTTGGAATCCCTTTAGAATCAATAAATTATGACTTTTTATTACACTCATTGAAATTGTCGAAGTTAAGTGACAGAAGAAAAATTTTTGATCTCATATTTTTATACAAAATTGTAAATCATCAGTTGGATAGCCCTGATATATTAAAGTTGATTCACTTTCATGTACCTACCATTAGATAAAGGTTCCCTAGTATGTATTATTGTGACAATTATACGTCTGTCGCTGGATATAATTCTGTTATAAATAGAATACTCACCATTGGTAATTTTTATGCCAATGTTGCTGATATTTTCCATATTTCCTTATTAAAATACAAGGCTCTACTTATCAAACATTTCAGCCTTACGTATTGTAACGAGGTTACTTCATAACAAGTTATTATTTTTATTTCACTGTATCCTTTTGAAGTTTTCATTAGTTGTTAGAAATTTTTTCTCTTTTTCTCTTATTATAAGAAATTAAAAAAAAAAAATCTTTCTTCACTGTACTATGACTGTTTAAATATAATAATAATACATGTTTGTAAATGGCACTTTGTGCCGTAAATTTTAAATAAATAAATAATTTCCATGTTTTAAATGGTTTGTTTGGCAAAGCAGGATTTGTCTAGGTCTAGAGGGTATGTGTAATTATTCTAATACATTTCTTTCCATGTTCTGTTGTTATAAATACAGGTACAAACTTGTCTATAATGCATTCACTTAATATGCCTCGTACTGAACACGGGTTTGGGAAGGGAATTGGCGTTACAAACCCGTGCACAGTAGGATGCCGCTTGCCTTCTACTGGACATGGATTTGGTGGATAAATGGCGTTACAAACCCGTGTTGATTTCGAGGCATGGTTGCCCCGTATTGAACACGGCAAAGGAAATACGCGACCGGACTAAAAAACTTTGTCTTGGCACTTGCGCTCTCCTTGCCTGTTTAACATTAAAACGTGTCGTCACATAGATATTCTTCTATTATTCTGACTCTTGACATTGCCCGATTTAAGTATCTGATTCGTTTGATCATGCCATGTCTTCCTCAGGCATCCCCGATTTCTTCCACCATTCACATTTGCGGCATACATATTCTCCTTACACTCCTTTTTCGTTCATTGCATGCCTAAACCATCTGAGCGTCCCTTTCTTAATCTCACTTATTACACTTAGGTAAGCTTTGCATTATTTGCAGATCTCCCCATTTCTCACACGATCATGCATGGTTTTACTCAGGGATCTCATTTCTACAGCAATCAGTCTACTTTCATCCTTCTTCTGCCTGTTCCATGCCACACAGCCATACATCAGGGTAGGTACCGGCACTCCATAGTGGACTGCTAGCTTCGGTGCTTTGGTTAGTTTTTCCTTACCGCTAACCGCGTTTTGTCCTCCATTATTGGAGTTACTTGCATTTAACTTTCTTTTAATTATTCTTTCAGGCTTCCCATCTCTCGTAAACATACTTGCCAAATACACAAACTCATCCACCTGCTTCAATCATCTTTCACAACTATATTGCACACTGTTTTCGTATATACTCTCTCTTTCAAACACCACGACCTTAGACCTACTTTCATTCATAACCTCATTTTTTAACTCATTCTTCATAAATGCTTCGTCCTTCCAGCAAGGAAACGGATTTTTAGCTCCTCGTTATTATTAATATAAATAACTAGCTGACCCGACAAACGTTGTTCTGCCATATAAATTATTTCTATTGAATATTCTGGTTATTAAATAAAAAATATATGAGTTTATTGTAAGTGCGTGGGGATGGGATCTATCAGAAAGAGGAATGGAGCGCTGAAGACGATGACCGCCGATAAAAACAAAAAAAACACCAACTAAAGTAGGAAAATGAAATAAAGAAAATCAATTTGAATTTCGAAGAGTAATTGAGTTTACGATATTTTTTGTCTGTCCGTCTTTAGCCAGCACAAGTACCTAAGCACGATGGTTTGCCCACTTGAGAACATGATGCCGAATGTAATATGAAAATGACGCGACGCTTCTCGTGAATGTCTTGCGCATGTGTGGATGAAAGCTAGATGAGGCGAACGTAGCGCCATCTATCATTCAACAACATAAATAATTTCGTTCTGTTTGAAATCCGAAAGACGGTTAAATTTGTTCATACAAAAATTATGAAACCACGATTAAAAATGGGAAGGTGGGGGTAGGAGGGTTAAAATTTGGGGTTATAGGTATTTTTTGATGCCAAATAAAAAAAAATACTGTAAAAAAATTGCCGAAAATATTGATTCTTTTTCTGGATAGGGACACCCTAATCACCTAGCGGTTTGAAATATACTTTAAAATCTATTCTCAAACTTACTAAATATACATAAAAAAATTCATAAAAATCGGTCAAGCCGTTTCGGAGGAGTGCGACCACAAACACCGTGACATGAGATTTTTATATAGGTATTAAATGGATGTAGACATGCAGTTTGACAGGCCCTGCATTGCGGCAGGGCTCTACGGCACTGGCAGGTTGTACTAACCATTTGGTTAACTGTACAGTGTACAGTGCAGGGTGCACCACGCGAAGTGCACGCAACCCTTTAAGGTTTCCAGGGGTAACTGACCTACTCAAACGGTGGCTACGGTTTTAATATTTCAATTAACGAATACTGATAATTGACTATACTTTTAAAACAATTTCATAAAAAAGGTTTGCGACTCATTGCACGTTACAACATCGATAGCAATTTCAAAGTTTTCCATTGCTTAATTTTTCTTTCCAAACGTATTATTATTACTTCTTCAAACATCAGAGTGGAAGATCCTCTCAGTATCGCCCTGGTGTAAGACCACCATTCAAAATTTAAACGTCGCTTGAAATGGCTTTAGCCGTGCATGGTGACCAGATCTGAATAGCCAGGTACTTCCCCACCTTCCTTTTCACCATCTCCTTCCCCTCACCAGTACCTTCAGCCTCACAATATACCCAATTGGGGATGCCATAGTCTCACTGGCTCCAGACGGGAGCAGTTGAGGACTCTTGTGCGGTATTCATATACAAAAAAATAGGAAAATTATTTTGAGGCACCGTTTAAATTAAATATAATAATCACTAAGAATGGGTTGTTAAATCTCTTAAACCCTACCACTTTGGGAATGTAATTGTTCCTACCACGGGGTACCGAAGTACCCCGCGCAAAAAAAAATAATAAAATAAAAGTTTTTGATATTTTTTTAAATACTATTTTTATTATGGCTATGTAATAAGAAAAGACAGTAAAATTTATTAAAAAAAACTAGTAGACATTTTTGTCGTTACATGAAGGACAGATTTTGTATTGATGGTCAACACAAATATGGCGGCGACAAGTTTTACAGACAGATCCAGATTTTCTGTCCTTTGTGCGCGGACGAAAGCAGCAGCGACCAGGTTTGGGATTATCAGGGACCGGCCTATGATCTTCACTATGAATATTGAAGACTGCACGTATAGTTTCTGTGGTATCCCGGGGTAAACTTGGCCATTGTAATTTTGCTCTCATATGAGGCTTTATGAGTGCCATTGATAAATTCTTAAGAAATTCACGCCGCTTGGTTATTTTCTCTATATGAGTGTTAGTTGACAGCTTGAATAAGACCCAAGAGTTGACACCAACGGCATTTAGCAACCCGTAGAAGAGACACATGGGCCACCTTTTGGTCGTATAATTGGAAGGAAGAACTAACACTATTCCTACCACGGGGTACTGTGGTACCCCGGAACACCTGTGGACGCGACTGCACTTGCCG
Organism: Limnephilus marmoratus; assembly: GCA_917880885.1. Lineage (NCBI taxonomy): Eukaryota > Metazoa > Arthropoda > Insecta > Trichoptera > Limnephilidae > Limnephilus > Limnephilus marmoratus. The sequence continues at coordinate 4,005,361 of OU862911.1, forward strand.
GGCGGTCACGGCTTACTGACGTACTTACACGCCAATTATCGAGAGTAGATTAGCTAGAGCGATTTTTGCAACAGTGCAATATTATTAAAATTGTTGATATTTTAAACACCAGGGGGGTACTCCAGTACTCCAGGTAGGGTTTAAGAGTTATAAAAAGGTAAATTCTTGTAATATTTTAAGTTAATTTTCACTGTTCTGTGTGAGTTCTATTCAAGTTCTGGCAACTGGCCTGTAATGATATTTTAACAGAACTTGAACAAAACCTACACAGAACGTGAAAATTAACTTCAAATATTTGATGAATCATCAAAGTATATTTTCCTCGCATTCCGAATTTCTAATAAAATTGTATTACTTGTGAATCAAAAATCAATTCACCAAAACACCTCCCCTTTAGAATAATGCAAAACAGGCGAGTTCTGAATGAAATCAATCAGCCCTTTCAATTTAATCTTTTCAATTTTGGCGTTCTTGCTAATCCCCTCAACCAAACTCCTTCTACATATTTCTTGCATCAACCCCGACTATTTCCCTCCACTTCCTTCCACTTCCCGCCTCTTCTTCCCCTCACTTACATCACCCCCCCTTCCTTCCTCACTGCTTCACCTCTCCATAGTCTATGACTTTATCCAAATTGGATCTTGAATAATAAAGAATACCAGTGATTGAATTTTATTCGTTAAATTCAATTAGTCCCGTCCGTTGTCCCGCTCTGGCTGGCTTTCTTCCCGCACGGGAGAGCAAGACGGAGATGCCCCTTGTTGCTCTAGTCGGGTTTTCGATTGGAAAGGTCGGGTATAAAATGGCTTTATCGAATTTTCAATCGAGAAGTTGTTTCCGTATTTATTTTTAAGGTATTAACAGATTCATTTAATCCGAAGTGCACGGTGGACTGGAAAACAAAAGCAAGTTGCAAAACACCTAGAGTTAAAAATATTCTATGAAAATATTATTTTATTAGCCCAGATCCTTAAAAAATTATGTTTTTTTTTTGTTTTTTACCTTAGCTTCACACAGGAGGCCCTGAAAAAAATAAATCCCCTCAGGGCCTTTTGCCTTCTTTGGGGATGCTGTGTGGAAGGTCTTTTTAGGAAAGGAAGGAGAGGAAGTACTGGGAAGGAAAGGGGTATTAGGGGTAGTAGGAATATGAGAGTCGGCGTGTCCTGAAGTGACGGTCGTTTGAATCCATCCCTCCCATTGCGGTGCAATGTGATGTTCCGAGAGAGTACGGCTGGAGAAGTACTAGTAGAAGGGGACTCCCTCAACCATTCTCTCCCGATTCGGCCTGCCATGCAGCTGGTGGGCAAACGCATCCGCCGCCAAGACCCGGACAAACCTCACACCATTAACTCGGCACCCCTGCTAAGTAGCGAACCGCTTGGGGTGACCTTTGGCGGATGTGTTGGTTATCTAATAAATGGTTCCCGGGGCGGCGGTACACATACCCGCCTCCCAAATTGTGGTTATTATGATTGTTCAATTTTTGTAGCTGAAAGTATTTATGAAAAGATATTAGCCTCAGGGAGTCTCTATCTCTCTACAAGATGTTAATTTCAAACTTTCTCAATGCTCTTTTATTTGATGTTTTGTCTTCTGTATGTATAATGTATATGTCGCAAGCAAATCGTCGCCTTAGTTCGTATTTGTCCAACAGACCATTAGAACATTTTAGAGGAGGAAAAGGTTTACTTTCATTATTTAAATGTTACATTATGAAAGGTGCTTAAGATAAAGCTATACTAGTTAAAGGTCTCATTAGTTTAAATAATTCTTATTTAAGTGATTTACTATCATTTGTTATTTTTGATTTTAAAGTAAAGATTGAACAAAACCTAAAATGGTCTGTTGGACAAATAAGATCATGATGCGCCTGAGGCACTTTACGATCGGCCGCCGACATATATGTATATAAGCTCACACTATGCGTTTTTTGATCAGTTTATTTTTATATCCTGATGTTGTTTGTGTTGAGCGAAAACTGTCGGATAAAAAAAATATATCGTGGTCATAAACGAGGAAATTGTTTTATTTCATTAAATACTCACACCACTAAGTTACTGCTTTCTACCAAAATATTCGCTCTATTAATTCATGTCATTCATATTAATTAGAAATATTAATTCATGTCAGAAAGTATCTGTCAAAGATTACAAACATTTCGAAAAAAGAATTATCTTCTAATATATAAAATTCTAGTGTCACGGTGTTTGTTACCACACTCCTCCGAAACGGCTGGACCAATTTTGATGAAATTTTGTGTGCTTATCTGGTAGGTCTGAGAATCGACCAACATCTATTTTTCATACCCCTAACAGTAAAGGGTGTTCCACTCCGAAGAAAATTATTTTCCCCATACATTTTGTATGGAACGAATTCTCCTATTTTGAAAGAACTGCAGCAATATTGTAAGGGGTATAATATTGAACTGTGAACCGGGGGAGCGGGGTGAGGGGAGGGGAGGGGGAGGGGGGGGGAGGGGGGACGGGGGACGGGGGAGGGGGGGGGGGGAGGGGGGAGGGGGGAAAGGAACTCAGGAAGGGGGGTTAACGGGACGGGGGAAGGGGAGAAGTGGAGTGGGGAGAGGGAGAGGGAACGCGTGAGGGGAAAGGATAAGCAGGCAGAAACAATTTAGATCAAGGTATGGTATACGCAGGGAGAAACAATTTGGATCATTTCAGCTAATAAGTTGACAATAGTTTTTGATTCTGAGGCCGTACGAAGTTCGCCGGATCAGCTAGTATATATATATATATTTGGGGAGGGGAATCCGGGATGGGGGCAAACGAAGGAGTGGGCTTCGTGGGATGGAGGAAGCGGGAGGGGGGAGGCGGGGAAGGTGGAAAGGGAACACGGGAGGGGTGAGAGTTCGCAGAACCGTCGGGAAGTTGGAATACGGGAAAAGAAGGGGACGTCGGATGGAACAGGAATGAGGGGCGGAAATGAGGAAGGCGTGAAGGAGTTGTGAGGAATGAGGTAGGGCCATAGAGAGGGATTGCAAAGGAGACATAGTAGCAATAGGCGAGATCAAGAGGTAAATTTAGAAAATCATTGCGATGACACTTTGATGAGTTGTTCGCAGGTCTATGAAGATTTCTATAAGTAATGTTGAGCTATGATGTTATGAAACAACTCAAACACGCTTTTTCTTTGAGTGGCATTACAAAACATGCCGAGTATACGCTAGTCATCTATAAACATGTCAACTTGAGCAGAAAGTATTAAAGATGACATTGAAACCAAAATCAGACTCTTCATTCAGTTGATTAAATCAACACACCTGACTGAATTTGGTCTCTGGTAATTAAATATGTGCGAATGTTGTTTTTAACACGCCACACAATTGAGATTTATTGTGACAGCATGAAAATAATGTGTTTGTAATTTAATTCGTTTTATGCTAATTTAAAAAATCACATTAAAATAATTTTTCATTCTCCCCGGCTATAATCCAGCTTATCGTGTATAATAATGACTGAAATAATACATTAATTTCTTTGGTGCTTAAATTTTTTTATCACAATGTATCAATAGTTAGACATATTAACTTTTTTTATTGAATTTCCATTTTTAATTTGGGTTGCTGGTTTTTTAATTGTCAACGAAAAATGTATATTTTAAAGTGTTACTAATTTATTAATAATACTTTCGAATACTGACAACTGATTTCGAAATGGCTTTGCAATAATTACTTTAATGTGACAAAATGATCAGTGGTGTAGCAATTTTTTTGGCAGCTCGGGCATACGAGGGCACAAGTTTCGCCAAAGGGTCTGCATATCGTGCCATAGATAAAATTTGAATTAAAATAGTTTAAATATTTTGGTGTTCCAAATAATTAATATTTTATTTGTGATTTATACGCCTTTATTTTTATAAAACAACCGTAATCATTTAAAAATAATTAATAAAAAATGCTTTTATTTTATTTATTTTTATTTAGTACATAAAACAGGCATGTTGCCTAAAAATTTACTTAAGTAGATGATTTAATTACAATGTAATACCAGAAATTATAACAAAAGTAGTAGCAAAAATAGTTGGCTAAATATGCAAAAAGAGATGATTTATTATTGGCAACTGTGCTGATGGGACAATGATTTACTTGGAACCATAAATAAACCAATCCCAATATTGCCTGTCTTTAAATAAAGAGCTTCATCACAATATCAGGGCATTGTAAAGAAGCCGAGCTTTTGTTACGAGATTCGTGTTTTACTCAACACCCAAATGATTCTTATCGTCAGAATTATTTGAAACGAAAAATAAGATCTAATTTCTGCAAAAAATCTTTCTTACCAAAGGACATTTTGAATACCGACTGCACACTTTTGCCTTAAAACTTTCTCTTACCTTATTCCACAATTTCTCACTTTTACTATCTCAATATTCTCACTTCAAAACTACATACACATCGTTTTGCAATTTTCGTTAAATTAACTATTATTTGAATTAATAATATAATTGAATGAATTACATGCTGGTTTGCAACTTGCTTTGGGTCCGCGAGTTGGTCGCGACGCCACTGAAAATATTTAGATTTAACTTTTACCCTTTTGAAAAAGTTGTGTGTTTTTTAAAATTAATTAAAAAAAATATATTTTCCACGTTATTAATGCATAGAAGTAATAATGACTAATTAACCACACGTTTAAGGTACAAATGAGCCCTCTTAATTGGATTTTCTTGAACATGCACAGAACCGATTTCCATCGCAATCAGTGGTAAGCGTGATACATAATTCAAATTATATTCAAGGCATGGAAAATCCATGCAATGTTTGTAGTAATTTAAACGCATTTAACACACTCGTATGTATGTTGATTGGACAACTCAGAATGAAACCAACTCAGAAGCACCTCAGAAAGGTTATTAAGAGTGATGATAAAAAAATGGTTAAATAGATAAAGTTAGGTTAGGGTTACCGGCTATTTTAAAATTATTTTCTCATAGCATTTAATAAATTTTCTGAGGTGTTTCTGAATTGGTATGGAACCCGTACGCATACATATCGTAAACTGTAAATCACTAATGGGCGTGGCTGTCTGCCTGGACTAAGCAAAAATTTTCCTTACTTCAAATGAAATTGATTATACATTTGTAAACGAAATTTTCTCTTGTGCAGCAATCAATTTCTTTGACTTGTTTTGGGATCTAAGAGTCAAAAGGACTTTAGGCTGTAATACTACCAGCGCAAAGTTAAGAATAAAAAATATTCATTTATACAGGGTGTCCGAGGGTAAAGTGCATTAATTTCGGGAGATGATTCTACATGATGATTGGAGTAAAAAAGATTAACAATTTTTTCGAAATTCCAACATTTTTTTCCCATACAAAAAGACGTACCTATTAAAAATCCTTAGTGTGAGGTACAATCTTACTTGCTGAGAATCTGCCGGGCGCCCGACTCGATTGTGATTGGCCCGTATCGTAACAGCGGAAAATAATAAATCTGGCCGCATACGCCGGAATAATTTTATACTAATTTACATCAAAACTACCCCTAAAAGTTGGAATTTCGAAAAAAGTTATTCATCTTTTTTACTTGTACTATGATGTAGAATCACCTCCCGAAGTTAATGCACTTTACCCCCGGACATCCTGTATAAAATAACCAAAACTGTTCTTTGCTTTCTGGAAGTCAATTACGTACTGTATTTGTATTATCGTAGACATCAGTATACACGGTAGGTATACACGCACTATTAAAATGTCAAATTTGCGCTAAAAAAATTCAAAATTTGCACTAATAATGCCAACACACGCACAAACGATGCCAAAATATGCACTAATGTGCTAACATATGCACTATTGACACCAAAAAGCACTAACAAATAAAAAATAAAATAAAAAAACCATTAAAAATAATCATTATATATGTGAAAAATATTTATTTACCTGGAGGCTATAATCAACAGGCTATGGCCCCGAGCGACTACATCACTTTTAGTGGCTACATCATTTTCGATTCTAATCTACATCTTTTTTTTTTTTTTTTTTATTCCGGCAACCCGGGCGTTTATTGTAATAATAATCATGTACAAACAAGTTAGTAGCCCGCCTCACTAGACTAAGTCTGTTACGAGGCGGGTACATACATATATATATATATACATTAACTTACACACATATACATTTACATATATGTACATACATAAATACAGTTATGTTCATACACACATACACGCATATGCGCACATACAATATATATATATACACATACACAGGCAATCGCATACGTGTACATAATCGAACACATAGATACATAATAAAACATAAATACATATAATCAAATAAGAATTATTGGGCGTTGAAATACAGTTAGGGAATGTACCCATACTACGTGACCAACTTTTGGTAATTTTTAACCCCCCCCCCCCCCCCCCCCCGGTGATCAAAATCCTAAGCAACTCGCCGCTCATTTGTATGGAGCGTGACATTTTGTAGACCCCCCCCCCCCCCCCCTAAACGTGTCACGTAGTATGGGTACGTTCCCTTATCAAGGAATTAACAAATTAAAACCAAAAATTCATCAGATACACATAGTAATACTAGCGTCTAAATCTACAACTATAAAATTTCAACAAAATAATATACATATAAGGTAATAATAGTATAAGCATTCGTAAAACAAAAGCAGTATTAATAATCTATTAATAATCTGATTTTCTTCTTTTATTATAATCTATTCTTTGGTAGGTACCCTCGTGTTTTATTTAAAATTGGTAAATATCGCATTTCTAGGGATAATCTAGTCAGTTCTATAAACCAATTTGAAAATGCTAAATTATTCATTAGCAATTAATTAAAATCCGGAAAATTCATGTCCGGAGTCGGCCGGAAGTCCTGTCTACTGCATATCAATCAAACGGCGCTGTTTGTCCCAACACTGTTCAGTGTTCAATGTTCGGTACTATTATTCCTCATGCCGTATTCTTTATAATCTTAATAAGATTCAATATTAAACGGCCGCGCCGGAAATTAAGTTTCACTGCGAGTTTAATTAAGTTAGCGCTCTGTCACGCGACCTTAGCCGCCCAGCCCACCCTGCAGCTACCAGCTACCCTGTCTACTCCTAACCTAACTACCCCTGGCCTTACCCCTATTCTCTGTAGTCTACCCCTATAATACCCCTAGCGCTAGGGGCGCAGAACCTTTCCTTCCTTTTGTCAAGGCAAGTAACACCCCTACTTATTAGTTTGTTTATTGCAATCCGTTGAATTATATAAAAGAAATATCCAAGAAAAGTGTGTTTGAACGATGGTATTTGCTTTCACTTAACTAAATCTTCTCTTATATATAAAAATGAATCGCTAAATGTGTTGCTAAGCGCAAATCTCGAGAGCAGCTGAACCTATTTCGCTAATTCTTTTTTTAGAATATTCCTTGAAGTACGAGGATGGTTCTTACGGAGCGAAAAATTAAGAAAATTGCGCAGAAAATTGGATAATTTTAGAAAACCTAACGACTATCGCACGTTTGACAGTTCGCGTGTTTGAGAATGACATTTTAAATCAGGATTCTATTTTTGAAAATCTTTAAGTTGATAAATTTATTTAAAGTAGGTACTCCCCTAATAGTTTGAATCGAATTAAGAATTTTAGATATTTTAAATAGGTATCTATGTTAGGTACCAAATTTAATATACATGAACAATGGAAATTTGAATAAAAATTGTAAAAGGTGGGACGTGGACTGTTTAAAAACTGAGTGTACTGGGATTGAATATATGGAAAGGGGGACGGATGGAGCGATGGGGGGGGAGGGGGGGAGGTGGAGGAGACGGAGTGGGAACCCCCCTTACACCATGCGAGCGAAGCCGCGGGAAAAAGCTAGTAGTAAAATAAAATTTTAGTACCATCTTTATATTATGTAGGCTGAAAAGTACTGCACACCTTCCTTATACAGCGCGAACAAAATAACCTTCAGAAGCGCGCCGGGTGGAATATGGAAGTGACATTCCTCCTCTATATGTACGCACAAGTTTGAGGTCGTTGAATTCATCCTGTGTATTTTGAGAAACGGATGTTAATCGTGTATAACCGATGACTTAGAGTTAAAGTATTGTATCTCCATAAATAATAATATTGAGAAATCTGCAAATGAACATATGCAAACCCTTGACAATAAGATTTTGTCATTTAAAAAAATCAACCGGTAAATTTTTTTGTTACAAAACTTCTATTTTCAAATGTGTTTTAAAACATTTTTTTATTTGACTGAATATTGAACCCTCCTACCAGGCTCTTGAGCCAAATCCTGATTTGATAAAACCGACATTAATCGTGTACATTAACTGCTGTAATGTCATCGAATTTCAGGGAAATTCGCATGTTTGTGCGTGACTGCCACCAAAATAACGCACTATCATCGACGTCGAGTCTATCTGCACGGTTCCAGCTCGATCGGATGCCGGGAGTGAGTTAATTTCCACTTACAAGATTAAAAATATTTTTTTAAATCAATTTTGTAGTGATATGATTTTAGGTTTTCACGGCCAAAAATTTTATGGTTATTTCCTTTTGGGGTATTATGCCGTGTTGCGCTACCTCCTCCTTTAGCCAACGTTTCGGACAGCGTTACAGTGTCCATCATCAGGGCAGATGTGTAAATGTTAGAGATGAAATGTGTGCTTAGGTACTTCGAAGCAATACCGTGTTGCCAGCACCAATCCACTGCGGGCTGACATTACAGTATACTTCAAGATGGTTTTTTGTATTTAGCTTTGGTGTAGCCGTCAATTACCGGATACCAAGAACTATTGAGCTTAGTTCCGTCGTCTCTATTAATGTTAATAGGATTTTTATGAATTTCAATTGCCTCTGTAATTAAGCGTGCTCTATAGGTTTTGGGTCTTCCCAGGACTTCAGGAACAAATCCGAAGTAATGGCCGGTTTCAATTAAATGCTCGGCGATTGCCGATTTGTCAGGGTGGCCAAGTTTACATGCTCGAAAGTGTTCCGATATCCTTTTGGAGATCGTCCGCTCTGTCTGGCCAACATAGACCTTATCACATCCGGAACAGCTGAGTTTATATACTCCATCGGTTTCCAGAGGAAACTTGGTCTTTGCAGACCTCAGTAGGTCTTGTATTTTGGTCGTGGTTCCGAAGACAGTCTTGATGCTTTCTTTCCTCAACAGTCTGGCAATTCTGTCTGTCACATTGTGAACATAAGGTAGGAAAGCACAGCCTTTAGACTCTTGTTCAATTCTGTCTTCGTTTGGTGTAGATTTGGCTCTTATTATTTGCCTTGTCTGACTTGCCGGGTAACCGTTTCGCTCCAGTGCATCGGTGAGCTTAGTAAGTTCCGCTCCGATTTTTGTTTCTTCACATATTCTGGTCGCTCGGGTTACCAGCGTATGGATAAGTCCTCTCTTCTGCGCTGGGTGGTGATGCGAATCAGCATGTAGATACCGATTCGTATGAGTTGGTTTCCTATACACTGTGTGTCCTAGGCTACCATCTTCTTTTCGCATCACTTCCACATCTAGAAAAGGCAGGATTTTGTGGTTATTTTCCAACTCCATTGTGAACTTAATTTTACTGTGAAGTGAGTTAAGATGGTCTAGGAATTCGTTCAGTTTTTCTATTCCATGAGGCCAAATGGCGAAAACATCATCGACATAACGCCACCATACCTTTGGAACAGCCGAAGCTGTGTCAAGTGCCACTTCTTCAAACTTCTCCATAAAGAAGTTAGCTAGAACTGGTGACAACGGACTACCCATCGCAACTCCTTCCACTTGCTCAAAAAGCTCACCCTGAAATGCAAAATATCCTGTTTTGAGACAGTGTTCAAAAAGTTTGCAAATGTCTTCCTCATATATCTCCCTGAGCATTGCCATGGAGTCTTCTAGAGGCACATTCGTAAAAAGAGAAACTACGTCGAAACTGACAAGAATATCCCTTTCATCAGTCTTAACCTTCTTAAGTTTACTGATCAGATCTGTGGAATCCTTAATCCACGATTCAGTTTTTCCAGTTTGCATCTGCAGTAGTCTAGATAGGTATTGGGACAGTTTGTAAGTAGGTGCACCAATAGCACTGACAATCGGTCTCATTGGTATATCCTTTTTGTGAATTTTTGGAAGACCGTATAGGGCAGGAGTTCTGGAGGCTTTTACGAAAAGCCCAGATCGATCCTCTTTCCTAATACTGGAAGCTTTAACTAGCTCTCTTGTCTTCAAGTCAATCTTATTGGTGGGGTTGTTTTTAATCTTCTTGTAAGTGCCGGCATCGCACAGGAGGTCTTCCATCTTTTTGATGTAGTCTGCCGTATTAATCACCACAGTGGCATTACCTTTGTCGGCAGGCAGAACTAAGATTTCCTCATTGGCGCGCAATTCTTTTAAGGCCACAAACTCTCCTTTTGTGATGTTTGGGCGGGGTATTTTGGCCCTTTTCAAAATATGGCAAGTCTCTTGTCGTATATCTTCTGCTTGGGTCTCTGACATTTTATGGACTTTCATCATTGAATGCAGTGCTGTCTCTACACCACATACGATAGATTCCACAGGTATCTTTTTGGGGGCAACTGCATAGTTCATCCCCTTGGCAAGCACAGAAGTCGCCTGTGGGCTCAACGCAAGGGACGAAATGTTAATAACAACTTTATTTTGATCAAGCTGTTTTCGATCACCTTTTTTATCTTGGTTGAGCCTCTCGAATTTTTGTTTCTGTCTCGCATCTGTTGACTGCTTACATCTCTGTGCTTGTTGGTAAGTCATGTTGTCAACTTTCTTCCAATCGTCATCGATCAGGATTGCACTCAGGTGCAGATGTAAATAGAAAAGGTCCCGAGATATTCCATCCAGTTCGCTGCGCACATTGTGGATTCTTTCCCTTAGTAGCGCTGCTTCTGCTCTTTGGAATACCCTATCGGCTTTCCAGGATGTGATATGTCTTTTAATGCGAATGTGTACTGGTACAATCGATTCCTCCTTACATCTCTTGAGGAAAGCCAGGCTGCCCAGTAAGAGGTTCCTGCGCTTTCTCAGATTCTCCAATCGTCGTACCATTCTGTGAACTTCCTCCCCATAGAGGTTCGTCAGATATGATTTTAGGTTTTCACGGCCAAAAATTTTATGGTTATTTCCTTTTGGGGTATTATGCCGTGTTGCGCTACCTCCTCCTTTAGCCAACGTTTCGGACAGCGTTACAGTGTCCATCATCATTGAAGTACCCACCACTGTCCCACCCCGGTATAGGCAACTTATGGTCGCCCCTTCGGAGTTCTCGCAAGAATCTAATTTTTTTTGAATAAACGACTCTACATTTAATGTAACGAATCTAGACCTTCAATGTCCCCTCATACTGTGTTAGGTAGCGGTATGCGGACGCGCCTACAGGACTGTACTGTAATGGTCAATCTCTACAATTCTAAAGCCCATGGAGGTGTCAATGCAAAAGCAGTGAGCCTCATGGACAGTCAAACAAGTTGTTAGTAACATCAACAAAAAATAAAAAATAAAGTAATCCAAAATGACAGCAGCCGTCATGAGTAATCAGCTCATGACAGCGAAAGACCACACACAATCCGGTGGGCAGCACCGGGCACTGTACATAAAAGAAAAAATAAACAAAAGAAAAATAATGTATATATACAGAGTAGAACTGGTGTCACCGCAACCTGACTATCGGCAGTTCCCGAGAGAATGAAGAAGGCTAATTGTCCGGCCTCCCGATAACCGGCGGCGTCGTCCTTAAGCCAGCTAGCCGGTGGTGCCTAGACGAAAGTAACTGGAAATCATAGAAGAAGACCCTAGGGAGAAAAGCGTCGGGTCGCCGGAGGCGGGACGGACAGCTTTCGGATGCCGTTCAGCCTTCTTCCCAGCCTCTTCATGTCACGGGGGGTGGCGCGGCAGACAGGTGCAACTCCACCAGTTCCATAAGACCGTCCATGGTCAGTAGGCGGGGACTCGGTCCAGGGTCCAACCCCTTATATGGGGAGAAGGACGGCACAGAACAAACAACTGAGTTCAGTTCTACGCGGTAATCATAACTAAAAAAAAATAATCGTTTCTAAAAAAACTAAAAAAGTAATCATAACTAAAGTATATGTTACAAAATAACATAAAAGTGTAAGGCATTAAATCAAGTACCTGAAATAAAAACATGAGCGTTCAATGACGCAGGGCATGAAAAACAAATAAACATGAAAGAAAACATAAATACTGTACATCCTGGGCAATATTGGTCGTAGAGAAGAAGCAAAGAAAGTCCGTGATAAGTCAGGAACAAGTACACCTGGTGTCAAAATCTACTAATCAGCGACTCTAAGCTCAGGCCATCTCTCAACCCAGGTCCTTGTAAACTTCCTCAGGCACTCGAAGTTCTTCTTGTTCGATACCAGATCAGTGTTCCACACTGGTCTGATAGGTACGTCCAAACCATCGAGCATTTCCTCTCTTGCGTCCGTCATTATCTCACACTGCCACAGAATGTGCTCCGCCGACTGGTTCGTGCACCCGCAGGCGCAGTTGGGGTGAGGGGACAGGGAGAGGGCGTGAAGTCTCCCCCTGAATTCCCCGTGGCCGGATAGAAGCTGGGTGATATGGTGGTCCAGCTTGAGAAAGACCCCTTCCATTCTGACTTTAACTGATGGGAAGAAGGAGAAAGTCCATCTTCCCTTATTCGTTCTATCCCAACGGACCTGCCACTCTTGGAGCGACAGATCCCTCATTTGACGAAGCAGCCCAGGGAGAGTCCCCGGCCCGCCCGGTGTCAGAACAACGCCTAGGTGAGTGGCCGGGGTTCCTCTGGTTAATTTCTGCTTAGTGAGCACTTCCCTGATTTCCAGATCGATTGGCAAAATGCCAGCCAAAACGGGTAAAGCGTCCGAAGCAACGGTTCTATACGCACCAGAGAGTGCCAGCAAGGGGGTTCGTTGGCCTCGCCTGAGAGCTAAGAGAATCATCAGGGCAGATGTGTAAATGTTAGAGATGAAATGTGTGCTTAGGTACTTCGAAGCAATACCGTGTTGCCAGCACCAATCCACTGCGGGCTGACATTACAGTATACTTCAAGATGGTTTTTTGTATTTAGCTTTGGTGTAGCCGTCAATTACCGGATACCAAGAACTATTGAGCTTAGCTCCGTCGTCTCTATTAATGTTAATAGGATTTTTATGAATTTCAATTGCCTCTGTAATTAAGCGTGCTCTATAGGTTTTGGGTCTTCCCAGGACTTCAGGAACAAATCCGAAGTAATGGCCGGTTTCAATTAAATGCTCGGCGATTGCCGATTTGTCAGGGTGGCCAATTTTGTAGTATTTTTTCTGATGCAAATACATAATTTTGGCATGAACTTTCATTTAGCACGTGGAAGGTTCATTTTAACACAATAGATGAATGCTTCTCTTTACCAAAATAAACTCACAAAAGTTTAATTATTACTCCATTAAAGTATAGAATTATTTACTCATTTCTATTTTAGGAACCCCTTCTATGTAAAATCAGTAAAATTAATCGAACAAATAAGTGAATTGCATTTAAAATAAATTGAAATAATATTGATTTTTCGCTGGATGATACAATTCATTCAACTTTTGTTCCTGTTTAATATCACCATACTATCAACTACTTTTGATATTGTGTGATGATCGTAATCAGTTAACCGGCGATACCTACTTCCTTATATTCCCTACAAGCGTTCCTTGGCTGTATTAGGTGAACCTCCCTAATAAAGCCACCCTCCCCGAGCAAGGCTTCCTTCGCACACATCCCCACCTAACACCTCCCACCCCACTCACTCCCCTTGCCCTGTCCCCCTGTCCAATTGGAAATTAACACTTGATACCATTCAGGTAGAAACTCGTTAAAGATGCATACTTTGATTTGGCTGGCTGTCTGTCGAAAAAAAAACGAAATCTATGCATTAACTACTTCGCTTTGTCAAACATTTACAGCAAGCATTTTATAAGCAATAATTGTCAGCCTGAAACACTCATTTACATTGAAAAATCTTCCGAGAAAAGATACTTGCCGCCAACGGGACTTGAACCCGTGTCCTTCTGATTGCAGGTCGGATGCAATCGGATGTAATAATCAGTAATTGTTGAATAAAACACCAGTATATATTGAATTATTTGGCGGGTATCAGATAAGCCGCCATAGCTCAGTGGTCAGAGCATCCGACCGGCAATCAGAAGGACACGGGTTCAAGTCCCGTTGGCGGCAAGTATCTTTTCTCGGAAGATTTTTCAATGTAAATGAGTGTTTCAGGCTGACAATTATTGCTTATAATAATTGTTACCCTATGTGCTATGCATAAAAATCTTGTCTTAAACGTTAGTTTATATAATAATTAAGCATTTTATAATAAAACTATTTGTCTTTGATTTGTTCTTATTTCTACCTAAATTCTGTAATTCACATTACTAGTAGTTTTGTAAACAGATGACTATGAAAGTGTGTTTCTAATTTTTTTTATCTTCTTATATATAAAAACGAATCTATGTTGCTAAGCGCAAATCTCGAGACCAGCTGAACCGATTTCGCAAATTCTTTTTTTAGAATATTCCTTGAAGTACGAGGATGGTTCTCACGGAGAGAAAAATTAAGAAAATTGGATAATTTCAGAAAACCTAACGACTATCGCACGTTTGAAAGTTCGCGTGTTTGAGAATGACATTTTGCAAAACAAAGATTGTTAAATCAGGATTCTACTTTTGAAAATCTTTAAGTTGATAAATTTATTTAAAGTAGGTACTCCTCTAATAGTTTGAATCGAATCAAGAATTTTAGATATTTTAAATAGGTACCAAATTTAATACACATGAAAAATCGAAATTTGAATAAAAATTGTAAAACGTGGCACGCGGGCTGTTTAAAAACTGAATGTACTGGGATTGAATATATGGGACGCGGGAAGAAGGTTGGCGGGACGAGGGAGCGGGAAAGGAAAGAGGGAATTCGGGGAAGGTGGAAAGTAAACGCGGGAGGGGAAGGGGACGTGTGAGGGGAGAGGGGATCTCGGGAGGGGGGTTCGCGGGATGGGGCAAGGGGGGGGGGGGAGTGGAGTGGGGATAGGGAAGGTGGAGGTGACGGAGTGGGAACGCGAGAGGGGAAGAGGACGCAGGAGAAGAAGGGGAGGCAGAAGGGGAACGGGACGAATGGGAAAGGACACTCAGGGAGAAACAATTTCTTTATTAAATGGCATAGCAACGCAGCTAGTATATTTAATAAATCAAAACCAAAATTTCATCTAAAATCATAAAATTTCAAAGTAATTGCTTTAATACCTACCTACTAAATTTGTGTAACATTTTTTAAAAATAATTACAAGAATTTTACATTTTGTCTAAAAAAAATCACTGCCTTAATGACAATCCTTTTTTCAAATTTTCTTCAAGCTTTCTATACCATAATATTAAAAAGTCCAGTCAAAGTTAGCCACCTTGCCACCTAATCAAATTAGCCTGCTTGAATAATAAACTGTTGCAGCAGATTTTAGAAACAAGAAACGAAACGAGCAAACAAATTTACAGGAAGATGAAATGCCAAACGGTCGAGTTATGACAGGATTTTAAGTACGCTCAGTCAAAAATGTTTTATTGAAAATACATACTATCTGTGCATATTTTTTTATAATAGCCAATAAACACGATGATCTAATAAAAGTTTCGCATTTGAGAAGATTGAAAAATCTTCCAGTCACAGAAAGGATGGCATCGTGGCACGGATCTGAATTACAGAGATTACTTGTTCAACATTTATTTTTTTTTATTAGAGGGCTTGCTTAACTACAGTAGAACATTCAAAACTAATATTGAAAGTTTCAAGAGACTAGAGATATCATTAGCAGCACCATATCTCTTGTCATGCTATGCTAGGCCAGAACGCCCGTTCTGCCATGTGGAATACCGAGCAAGTCGTGGTGTCGACCCTGGTTGGTTGTTGCAAGAACAATTTATAGCATTCTAGGAGGTATGAGCTGTTAATAAAAAAAGTTTATTATTTTAAATGCTTTTACTGTAAGGGCCTCATCCCTCCTAGATTGGAGACTTTCGTAGTGCGTTTCAGAGTGCAAATACATTTGATGCATAAATCGCGGGTAGTAACCAAGCATTCTCATATAAAGATACCTTAGAATTTTAAAAATTCGTTCTAGTAATTCTATTATTTTTCCTGGAATGGAGACCTAACAGCAGAAGCATACTCTATTTTTGATAGTATAACGCAGTTTAACGTAGATGCCATTGCTTCGGGCTTGGAAAATTGATATTATTAAATTGTGGTACATGCTGATTATGTTTTATTTGCTATAGTAAGATTGCATCAGATAGTTAACTAAAGAGGATGTTGCTATTAAATTGTCTTCGATTATACAAGCATCATTTAAAGCCAAGATTTTATTAGTTTAACCACTTTCAATTGCTTAACAAGCCTAGTTAATTAAGGGTGTTAAATCACATCCCTTTAGTTATTAGTGTCTGAGAGTTTTGCGTTTAATTTACCGGATATTGACTGCAATAAAACTTGTTCGGGATATTTATTTTAACACCAGGTTATTATCGAATAATCACTTCAATATATTTATGAATCTTTTAAGTTTAAAATCGTTAAAATTTTAAAATAACAAGAGAGACAGAAGAAATAAAGAGGGGAGGAGTTGTTAAGTTGTTAGGTTAATTTATTAATTATTATTTAAAAACTTATGTAGGTTTCATAGAAATCGATGTGTTTGTTGGATGTTGTGTATTGTGATTGTCCTATTTTATATTTAACGTCATTTAGCACTGAACACTTTCTCATTTATCTAATCTCGATATGTAGAGCCTCTTACTTTAAACTTTCCTGTCTATGCCACCTTTTATTCAAACATTACCTTAATTTCTATGTCTATGCTCTCTTTTGTCTGTGGCCGCGTCAAACTTTCTAATTTTTGTTGATAAAATGGCTTTTTGTCATTTCGCATGTCATTCTCCTTATTCTCTCTCTTTACTCGATTCTCGTCAACTCAATTCGTCTTTCGCTTCTGCTAGACTTTAAGAATACACTCAATTATTGTCGCCAGTCAAGTGTTCAGACCAGAATCTTTCGCTGTAAAATTATTCAACAGAATAAACGGTTTCAAATATCCAGTACAAACATAAGTGTTTTTACTTCAACAAAGGATAACCACCTCAAAACTCTCTATCTCATTGTACGTTCCCTTGGTGTGGAACCGAAGAAAGCCACCAAAAGCAGCTCAACTTACACCCTGACTGCAGACTATCTTGAGACCACACCTGGGATCTGCGCAGTGTTTCCCTTATTATTATGGTTATGAATATGATCTAAACGGCGTTAGGAAGAAAAAAAACAGTTTCATATTAAAGTCTAAAAGATAACCACAAAATAATTAAAATTTACATCCTTGGGAATACAAAAATTTTCCGCTGCAACTTGAAAAAAAATTATGAAACTTTGAGAATTTTTTATTGAATTATTTTTACATGAAACGATAAAAAAGAGTTAATGATAACGTTTATAATATACTAGCAGACCCGGCTACACGTCGCTGTGGCTAACGAAACTTTTATGACCAACGCCATCTGTTAAATCAAATCCACACAGTCCGTTTGTCAGCCCACTGCCCGTTGCCCGTTACCCGCTGCCCGCTCCCGCTGCCGCTTGGCCAGATATATTATGTACCTATTTCAACCAATTTACACAAAACCTTGACAAATTATATACCAAAAAACCTTCCCCATGAATCACTCTATCTATTGGTGAAAACCGCATGAAAATCCGTTGCGTAGTTTAAAAGATCTAAGCGCACATACAGCGTGAGCGACTTCATTTAAATTTTTTTTTTTTTACATTAACTTCACACAGGAGGCCCTGAGGAAAACAACTTCCCTCAGGGCCTATGTCATCTTTGAAGATGCTGTGTGGAGGGTCTTTTTGAGGAAAGGAAGGAGTGAACACGGGTCTTAAAGAGACCTACGTTGTAGGAGGGAGGAAACACAGAGGCCGGCAAATCGTTCCACAGCCGAGCCGTTGAACTCAAGAACGAGTCATAGAAACGACCCGTTCTCATGTGACTAATGTCAACCGTGTACAAATGTTGGGCGCGTGTTTGGCGTGTTTCCCGACTATGCACCGGGGCCGAGGGGATCAATGACGCTAGTTCCTCGGAGCATCTTCCATTGTAATACCGGTAGAACAAGGACAGCATTCCCACCTGACGCCTGTGCTCTAAAGTCTAAAGATTGCAGTCCGTCTGTTAAGATGGGAGAATCTATCAAACGGACCGCCCGTTTCTGCACAGAGTCAAGGTTTTTTTTTTTAAGTATTTTGGAGCTCCAGACCAGAAGTGGCTGCCAAATTCAACAGTGGGGCGCACTTGCGATTTGTACAGGGTTAGCAGTTGTGTACTATTAAAGTATCTGCGGGCCCTGTACAGTACGCCCAGTTTCTGAGAGGCTAACTTAACTCTGGTTTAACTCACTTAGTAAAGAAGATAAAGATAAAGATTTTCCTAATAAATTTTGTGTGTGTTTTTTTTTTTATTTATGTTTTCGTAATCAGTAAATTTAATTAGAAAAAACTAAGGTAGGCCAATGTAAAAACTTTTTTATGTTTGCATGCAAAATTTTAAACATCTGAAATTATATGTTTATTTCGAATTATAAAATTTGAAAGGGTATTTCATCACCTTACCAAAACAATTTTTAATTTGTTTCAGTTAATAAATTTGCATTTATTTTAGCACTTCTACATTTCAATAATATCCCATTTAATTGCGTCCATTTATTTATACTTTTTCATTATTTGCTGTAGTTATTTGACATTTAATTACTATTACTAATCTATTGACATTTAAAACCAAATAAGCAGTGAATAAAAACAGGCATTATGTATTTATTAATCTATAATTCCAATAACGGTAATAACTTAATTAGCATTCACATTTATTAGCCTGCCGTAAATTATGTTTCAAAAGGCCATACTTAAGTGCTTTAAAAGGAAATTAATGCAATAAATTGGACTGAAATATTTCCTATTAATTTGTAATCAGTTGATCCAGATTTTTTAAAAATTGAATTCAAATACGTTCATTTCTATTGATTTTAAATTCGGCTGTGGTTTACAAATTAAAATCTTCGTCTTGGCCTCCTCAAGAGTCTTCCTCCACTCATCTCGGTTTTGTGCCAGCTCTCTCCAGTTTGGAAGCTCCAAGATAGATATGTCTTTGAGGACGTTGTCGCTCCATCTTAGTCTTGGCCTTCCCAGGCTCCTTCGCCCTATTGGTCTTGAGTACAGCAGGGACTTTGGTGCTTGATGCTCGGTCATTCTCTCCACATGACCCAGCCACCGAAGTCTTCCCAATTTTATAAATTGGATGGAGATGGGAAAAGGAAGGAGGTGAAGTACCTGGCTATTCAGATCTGGTCACCAAACACGGCTAAAGCCATTTCAAGCAACGTAAAAAGCAACTGTGGTATTACTAGATACTGAGAATTTTTTCGACTGTGGAACGTGCAGCAAATATACGTTATATTCTTTCAAAGATTAAATTATGAAATAATGCATTTCAATTAAATAAAATATAGTTGCGCTTGCGGGATTTGAAAGCGCGACCTTCACATTGCTAGTCGATAGCCTTAGAGAGAAATTTTCTATCCTCCAAATGCAAAGTTTTGTTTATTATCGCCTTATTTACAATGTTTATCTAACTGGACTTAACGTCCATTCTAAAGGGTGCTCTGTGATAATCTGGAGCAGGGAAAATGTTTACTGAAGTTACTCGCCTGTAGATCGGAAATGATTGGCTTTGTAAACGTTCGGGTAATAGACCCAATTGTCCGATAGTTGTCTCTATCCTGATCGTGTACTATTTATTACCAATGACATCTATTGAGACACTTTAAAACTACATATAATAACGACATCTGTTGAGAGTCATTGAAATCAAATACATATTCACATGCACTAAAATACATTTGCATATTATTTTTACTGTTCTATAGAGATATCATAACTTTTCTCATTTTTAATTGTCGTAACAACGTATAAAGGAAATTTGCATTTGGAGGATAGAAAATTTGTCTCTCGACTAGCAATGTGAAGGTTGCGGTTTCAAATCCCGCAAGCGCAACTATATTTTATTAAATTGAATTGTATTATTTCATAATTTAATCTTTTGAAAAAATATAACGTATAATATATATATGTGACAAATACAGAAAACCACAAATGCAATATATTATGTACAAACATAGAAAGCAAGACCGATATTAAGTACCTGGGCATAATAATAGACCAGCGTTTAAAATGGTCCCCACATATAAATATTCTGAACAACAGAATAAGGAAACTAACATATATATTTAGATGCTTAAGAGATATTTTAAACGAAAAATTACTTAGAACCACATACTTCGCTTTCTGTGAATCAATTATACAATACGGCATTATAGGATGGGGCGGTACATATACAAATCAAACACAAACAATTTACATATCACAAAAACTAATAATAAAAAAACCCTACACATATTCATCCGAACTGTTATTCAAACAATTTAAGGTCAGAAAATTAAGTGCGTTATACTGTTATCACGCAACATTACAAATTTATAAAGATAATATTAAAAATAAAGTTGCACCCTTCAAAAATAACAGAAATCTTAGACAAACATCTATACTTCCTATTCCAAAATGTAAAAAAACAATAGGACAGTTAAATCATAAATATCTCGGAGTTAAATTTTTTAATTCACTACCTGAAAAAATCAGAAACATGAACAGAAACATAAAAAAATTTAAAACTCTGCTAAAAAATTACACTGAAAATTTGAATTGAATAAAAAATAATAAATTGAACCAATATTATAACACCCCCCTACACACAAGCCCTGCTTATTTATGGGGGTACATCATATACATGTATTATGTAATTAATTATTGTAAAAAATATATTATAATTTATGTATCCTTTTGAAAAAAAAAAATTAAAAAAAAAATAAAAAAAATTGTTGCACGTTCCATAGTCGAAAAAACTCTCAGTATCTAGTAAGACCACCGTTGCTTTTTACGTTGCTTGAAATGGCTTTAGCCGTGTTTGGTTGGTGACCAGATCTGAATAGCCAGTTACTTCACCACCTTCCTTTTCCCCTCTCCATCCTCTCGCCATTTCTTTTATCCCCACAACGTACCCCAATTGGGGATGCCTCTTGGAGTAATTTTGCCTCGAAAATTCATCGTACTCAGCCATTTTATGAATATATGAATTTTAAATGTAGCAACTATTTTTGTTCTCATTAATTCCGGAACAATAAAGACACACAACTAGATTTCTTAGTATTTAATCGATGCCGTGAAATCTAACAAAATTTAATTGCCTTTGAATTCCTAGGATTTGACTGTAATAATTGAACAAGCGACTGAAGTAGCCAGATTTAGCAATTAGACGTTGTTTGTCTCTGTGTGCTACAACTCGTCTATTTTCGCCAATTAACTCTCGAGAAACTAGAGATATTGAGTTGTCGGTATTTGGTCTCACTCGCGGATACATAACCTTTTTTACTATTCGGTACAAAACGAAAAAAAAAGATTCGTTTAGATTGTTACTAATGCTGCTAATATTGTCTTTATATAAATCAACTTATTTTATTCAGAAAGAAAAATCCCTTAATTGTTCAAGAACTCATAGATATCGGTGAATGTCAATAGTATTATTAAAAAAATAATTTTAAATTTTGTTATAATAGGTACTTAAAGTTATTAGAATTAATAAAAGATTCTACGATACGATTGTACCCTCCAGCCAGTAGCAATCCTGTCCAGGTGAGACCGGTATCAGGGGCACTGATTTGTTAGGACTTGGAACACGTGCTCTGAGGATGGGATGGAGGTTGGAGTTCAATCTATCGGTTTATATGGCAACCTAATATGCCACTATTGGAATATAGGAAGGGCAGGAATGAAGGAATTGATTGAATGTTGTTTTTTCTTCTTCTTTGTGCCTTTCTTCTGCCTCTTCTTAAATTTCCTTGCATCTTTTTTGCTTTTCCTGGTTCATCTCGTCACTTTTTGTTTATTCAAGTTTCTCTTGGCTCTCTTGCCCCTTGTTGATTCAACTTGCATATTATATTTTCTTACTTCTTAACGGCCCTTCTTGTCTCTTCTAGACCCTTCTTGTATCTTCTCGCCCTTCTTGGCTCGCCTTGCCTCTTCTTGACTCGCCTTGAATCTTTTTACTTCTTATCGCTACTTTTGTTTTATTTTAGTCTCTAGTCTCTTCTTGGATCTCTTGCCTTTTCTTGTCTCTTCTCGTCCCTTCTTGGCACGTCTTGCCTCTTCTTGGCTCATATTTAATCTTTTCACTTCTCTCAGCCGCTTCTAGTTTAGTCTCTAGTTTATCTTAGTCTCTAGTCTCTTCTGAGCTCTTCTTAGTTTCTTTTTGGATATTCTTGCCTTTTCTTGTCTCTTCTCGCCCCTTCTTGGTTCGTCTTGCCTCTTCTTGTATCTTCTCGCCCCTTCTTGGCTCATCATGCCTCTTCTTGATTCGTCTTGAATCTTTTTACTTCTCATCGCTGCTTTAATTTTATTTTAGTCTCTAGTCTCTTCTTGGCTCGTCTTGCCTCTTCTTGGCTCATCTTTAATCTTTTCACTTCTCTCAGTCGATTATATTTTAATTTAGTCCCTAGTCTCTTCTTCGCTCTTCTAATCACTGCAAGGATTTTCTTGCCTTTTCTTGTCTCTTCTTACCTCCTCTTTACAGGTTGGTGATCACTGTAATGATTGCATTTGAAACGGATAATTTTTGCTCTTACATCAAACTAGCATAACACAATTAACACGCAACACAACATTTTATATAAAATATGCAAAAAGACTAACAATCTTTCTATAAATTAATTAGTTTCCATTGTTTTGATCCGGGGAACTGTTTAAATTATCTCATTATGGAGTTATTTTGAAACTCAATCTCGTAGATATACGAGATAAGAGCAAGAATTCTCCATTACGGGTAATTACAAAAGATTTTAATTATGTCTGAGGATTTTCTATTTGATCTTAACACGAAGACTTCCGTAAGAAAGAATCTAGCAATTACGTGTTCGCCAGTTTTGTCAGATTTTACCTGTTTTAAGCAATTCACACGAAAGTGTTCAAAAATGTGTATAAAATAATTAATGTGATACGATTATTTATAATGGTTTTTTAAATTATTTTGTTTCAGAAGGTAAGCCCTCGCCAGACTTTAAGATATTCTTTCTGCAGTAATCATCACTTGGTAAATACAACATTATAATTACTTAATTAAATTAAATAGAGATTTTTTTTATTTCAGTCCAGTATTATATTAATTGATTTTATATGGGTTTGATTATTTCATTTATTCGATTACTTTACATATGTACGTTAATCAGAGATTCCTGACATTATTTGGAGTAAAAAAATGTAAATGAAATTTTAGCCTCCGGTGACATTTTTGATGCTTTCTTTTCTTTAAAAAAAAAACAGTAGGTGTTAGACAATTGGCGAAGTGAAGGGTTGATTAGTTACTCGGCTGAGTGACCAGTGACAATACGTAGAAGAATTTTTTTTGTTTGAAATTAAAAACAAAAAAAAAACATCTAAAAAGTCACCGGAGACCAAAATTTCATTTACATTTTTTTACTTCAAACAATGTCAGGAATCACTGATTAAAGTAAGTCAAGTATACACCCTGTATATAATACACGGTGACCGGAATCAAATGTACAAGTGGGAAACTGGTTTGGAGTCTATTTTGTGGAATAGATTTTTCATTAGATCTTTAATTTTCGAGTAATAGAGTGCGAAGTTGCAACGTTGTTGGATAAATAGGCAAACATCGTTCGCTATGGTGTTACTATAAACATTTTTTGTATTTTAAAAAGCGTCGAAACATTTACCTGGCTTTTTTAGGTTCTATATCTATGTAGGTGAAGTGGATTCACCAACTTCCCGCTTGTACCATTAGTTCCGGACGCCGTGTATATAAAATATTATTTATACTAGAATTGCGTTTATTCGTTTTTGTTACACTTCACGGAAGGCCTAAGGCTCTATTTCCAATTTTATTATTATTTGCGTATTTTGGTATAATGAAAATGGGTAAAATGTTGCTTTCTTAAGAGCGTTTAACCAGCCAGCGGACGAAAATCCACATTTCGTCGAAAGTTGTTCTTACGATCGTGCAGGGCGGTTACAATGAGAAAGATTAATTATTCTCTGTACCAGCTTTTTTAAATTATAACTCAATATCGAATTTATTTCAATTCAAATTAGCTTTACTTTATACCTTCATCCAAAAATGCTGAAACGCGTGATGATAAAACTATTAAAATAATGTACTTTTTGTAGTTATTTTTTGATTATAAGTATTTATCATTTTTCAATAATGTCTTAATTCAATAAGAATGTTAAAAAAATCTGAAATATATTAGTTTGTAAGTGCGCAAATAAATACACAAACGGACCAATTTTCGCCAAGAAACACATGTACGTACATATTTTTTAATGATTTTATTGAAACTAAAATTAAAATTCTAACACATACGTTTGCTAGATAATGTATTGATTTATTTTACTGCATGATTTTATTATTTGAAATGGGTGTGGTATAATACAAAAACTTTTTTGAAAATTGAACAAATCTGCCAACGACCTATGGAATAACCTTATTATACTAAAAATTAAAAAATTTTCTCAAAATTTATTACATACGAATGCTAGAAAAAAGAACAATCTTTCGAAATCCATTTATAATTTTTTGTGGAAAAGAGTCAATACGTCTAAAAACTTTTTTGAAAATGACGTATTTCCGGTTTTCTCTGGTAATGCCCTCTTAAGCAATAAATATTAACATTTAAAGTGTTCGGTGCGTGTTTTGTTCAAAAACCATATGTTCCTACATGGACTAAGGCGGAAAAATACACCGGTTGCTTTTGAGTAACTTTCATTGGAATACTGATACAACATACATACCAAACCAATGTTGCAATTAAACAAATAATTATCTCGCAACGCAAATTTTTCTTTTCAAATATTCTTTGCAAAGAATAAGCGTATTTGCTTTTCCATTACCCTTTATAGTTGCAAACGTCAATTGGGAACCCCCTCTGGAACCCCCTGGCTGCCCCGGCCCGCCGGAGCCTCGGAGGTGTCGGCCGCGGTCTTAAAGGCAATATCCGGCCGCCATATCCGGCTGGCGGGAAATGAAACCGGAAGCGCCTCCATATTAGGCGGAAGCTAGCCCGCACGGCCAAACAGTTCGCGCGGGAATTGTTATTACAGCCTTCTTTTAATAATATAACACACAAGACACGCGACAATACCCGCAATGGAGCCTCCAAGTAATTCGGCGATAACATGAGATTTTGCGTCTGTGAAAACATGTCTTTTCATCTTTGACATTAAACACACAAGGTTGGTCTTCGCTGAACCAAAATAAAATCGTCTGTTCAGTACAAAGACTCCGTGGTCGGAAGGTTAAGATTCTTGACTAAGAATCCAGAATCCGCGATCTTTCTATGTTTTCTTCCTCCTAGAACATAGATCTCTTCAAGACTCGTGTTCACTCCTTCCTCTCCTTAAAAAATACCTTCCACACATCATCTTCAAAGATGACACAAGCCCTGAAGGAAATTGTTCCCCTCAGGGCGTCCTGTGTAAAGTTAATTTAACTGAAATGGCTCTAGACGGGTTTGGTGACCAGATCCGGATAGCCAGGTACTTCTCCACCTTCCTCTTCCTCACGTCCCCCCTTCAGTCTCACAATTCCAGATTTAATGATGATGCAACTCTTGTGAGGTAGGTTAGTAAAATAAATTTAAGGTTTAAGTGTGTGAAGCTATTAAGCGAGTTGTTCTGCACTTTAAAAATGTATAATTATAATTATGTCTTGGAAAATATAACCTTTTTAAGTCGTTAAAACATAACCGTTTTTTTCTCATTCAGTCCAGAAAATAATCATTCTTTTCATTCGGTAGGATTTTGAGGATAAATTTATCAATTTTAATAAATATCAATATCAATTTTTGAAATACCGGCTGTAGAGAGGCAATTACTTGCAAATGGCCAATCGACCTCCTGAACAAAAACGATATTTTTCTGATATGACATATCGCAGATTATTCGAAAACTTGACAGTTCGTGAGCCGCTACCATTGCAATCTGTTAACAATGCAACTGAAATGCGACTTCCAAGGCGACCAGTAGTGCTGGTTTTTCAGTTGCATTGTTAATAGGTTGCCATGGTAGCGGCTCACGAACTGTCAAGTTTCGACAAGTCAGATCAAAAAAATATCGATTTTGTTCAGGAGGTTGATAGCGATTGCGTCGACAACTTGTTTCATTTCAGTTTCTCCATGAGCGGAGGCCCTAATAGTAATTTATATCAAATTTGAATATTACGGTTACAAACAGAAACAGCACCCCCACATTATTAGTCTCGTTTTAAAGAGAAAGAATGTAAATTGTGCCAGTACTGCTCGGGCATTAATTATCAAAATTTCGAATTCCGGACATTTTAATATAATGTCAATACACTATCATCTCGACCTTTTTTATATGAATACCGCACAAGAGTCCCAACTGCTCCCGTCTGAAGCCAGTGAAACTATGACATCCCCAATTGGGATATATTGTGAGGCTGAAGGTACTGGGGAGGGGAAGGAGATAGGAAAGAGGAAGGTGGGGAGGTACCTGGCTATTCAGATCTGGTCACCAAACACGGCTAATGCCATTTCAAGCAACGTATCAATTCTGAATGGTGGTCATACACCAGGGCGATACTGGGAGTATCTTACACTCTGGAACGTGCCCCAAATATAGGTACTATATATTAATTTAAATGAATAAATTGTGAAATAACACAAAATAATCAAATAAAATTTATTTATCAAGCCGGGATACGATCCCGCGACCTTCGGTGTGCGAGTCA
Source organism: Limnephilus marmoratus (assembly GCA_917880885.1). Taxonomy (NCBI): domain Eukaryota; kingdom Metazoa; phylum Arthropoda; class Insecta; order Trichoptera; family Limnephilidae; genus Limnephilus; species Limnephilus marmoratus. The sequence continues at coordinate 4,032,263 of OU862911.1, forward strand.
AGAGCCTTACCGTTTCAATTTTTTTTTTATAAATCACACAAATTACATGTATTACTTCTTATTAGATATGTCAAAGCACGATGTGATTACTTTCCATGAACATTTAATATTATTCTCCCATTCACATCAGTGTAGGGTGGGTGAACCGAAGCATATTTATGCAGCTTGATATGAGAAGAAGCTGATCCCTACAGCACATGGCACACTCGGTACATATACACACATAGCACAGTCTACCAACTGGGTACATACGGTATAGCACAACATGTTTTCCGTTTTCAATCAACGGCTTGTCAGCAGCCTGTGCAGCGTGGACCAAATTGCTTTCACACCTACTGACTGTACGGTACAGTCTGCCTAAGCTAACACCGCCCCGATATCTCATACATTTTCCTCATACGTAATGCTGCATATCGATTTACTTTTCTTATGCACCGACATCGATATGTATGTACATGACGTAACAAAATTGGATAGATATGTTCTAACTAGATTTTTGTCAATATTTGAATGTTTGCGTTCCATTTTTAACTGTAATAAACCAAAACACTTACATTCTGAATGTAGATATATAAATTACAGTGTTCTATTTTTAAACGCAATAAACCTGAAATCATTTCTTCATGATGAGATTTCTTTTTGTTAGGTACGTTCTGACTAAATTTTAGGTAATATTTGAATGTTTATGTTCCATTTTTAACTGTAATAAACCAAAACACATACATTCTGAATAGATTTTCATAGATGTATAAATTATTGCGTTCCATTTTTAAATGCAATAAACCCGAGATCAGTTCTTACTGGCAAGATTTTTTTGTTTTGGGTAAACATTCTGACTAGATTTTAGTCAATATTTGAACTTTTGTGTTCTATTTTTTTACTGTAGTAAACCAAAACACTTACATTCTGAATAGATTTTCGTAAACATATAAATTGTGTGTTCCATATTTAAACCAAATAAACGTGAGATCAGTTCTTTTTGACAACATTTTTTTTTGTTTTGGGTAGGTACATTCTGACTTGATTTTTATCAATATTTGAATTTTTGTGTTCCATTTTTAACTGCAATAAAATACATTCTGAATAGATTCTCGTAAATGTATAAATTAGTGTGTTCCATTTTAAATGCAATTCATTATTTCTGACAAGATATTTTGACCAATATAGGAATGTCTATGTTCCATTTTCAAATCGATAAACCAATACGATGCGCGGATATGATTTTAGATTTTCACGGCCAAAAGTACTTTTGTTATTTGTTTTTGGGGTGTTATGCCGTATTGAGCTACCTCCAACTTTAGCTACAGTGTCCATCATCACACATCTGCCCTGATGATGGACACTGAAACGCTGTCCGAAACGTTGGCTAAAGGAGGAGGTAGCGCAACACGGCATAACACCCCAAAAACAAATAAAAACAATACGATGTGCATTTAGAATAATTTTTTCTCATTTTTTAAAGTCTATCTTTCATTCTTAAATGCGCAAAGGGTGATGAACTACTAGAAAATTGCATAGGTATCGATTTACTCCATACTAATTAGATACGTTGCGTGCCTGCGTGCAATGAACTCAAATTTGCTTTAAATTTAAGTGCCGTTTTCACAATTGGAATTGATTATGTGAAGACTTCAGACAAACGATAAAGAAGGTATCTTAATATCATATAATATATTTTTTAACAAATTTACGAAAATCGAATTGATTTTTCAAGATTTCAGACAATACCATGATTTTTCACGGGTCTACGCTAATATATAATATTATATCTAGTAGTGTATGGTTACTTTATAAGTACAAAGTTCATTAGATTTTTTGCTAATCTTATTTAAATTCGAGGGTGTGGGTTCAAAAGCCCAATGCAGGACGGATTCTAAGTTTATTAGTGGATCTTGATAACAAACTGGTTTATCATGTGTTTACATATTTATCATAATTATGCCACAAGTCACGCGACCTGTCTATAGTAGCAGCTAATTGAATCTGGGCGGCAGGCTGGCCAGAACCAGTCCCGGCGGCCACCACCTAATCGAGTACCCCTATTGGCCATCGATAGAAGCACCTTTCATACTGGCATCTGTCAGCAATACTTAGAAGCTCTTTTAAAACATTACATGTTTGAAAAAAGGTTGATTTTGTTCAAAACAATTAACTTTATTAATCAAGATATTAAGAACTATGAACTATCAGACTGAAATGTAAGAACTATGAACTATTTGCAGCCAGCGGTCAAAACAGAATTTTAGAAACGCGCAGTCCTTACCTGTGATCACGTGCGCAACTTATTTTGCGCCGGTATTACCGTCCTTTACATATTGCCAGCTTCGAAAAATCATAGTTCCTACACAGCTAAACGTCATTCTGTAATTATTTTTTATAATTTGATCCCCCTTTGTTTCTGTATTACCGATTGTAAACAAAAATACCGACACGAAATAATAGAAGCGGAAAGAAATATAATCTTCACCCCCTTTGTGTGAAAAAGTGCATTAGTTCCTTTCTCGGTTTCTCATATCTCATCTTATTGGTGAATTCTCTAGCGATATGACTTATTGCCTCCAAATCCCCCCCCCCCGCCTACCCTCCCCACCTCCCGCAAATCCAATATTAATGCTGGATCACATAATTGCTAGCACAACATATTTCCATGCGAGTATGTACGGAACATTTAATATCGGCCGTCACTCCAACGAATAAATAAAACCCGGGCTTGAATTTCTTGCCCACCCCCTAGGCAGGATTTAACAACCTTTTATTTTTATTGTATTTTGTTTATTGGATCGCCAACAGACCATCGCATTATAATTATTACATTAATTAACATTTGTAACGTGGTTATAGTGAATCATCGCTATAACAATTACACACCATTCTTCTCAACATAGTTGTAATACATAATAATAAATTAAATTACAAGTAGGTATATAAACAAGGAGAATCAAAATCAAACATTAGCAAAAAATAAATTTGGGAGGCGGGAATGGGTACCGCCGCCCCGGGAACCTTTATTGGATAACCAACACCTCTGCCATAGGTCACCCCAAGTGGTTCGCTACGTTTGGTGATTTAGCGGGGGTGCCCGGGTTCATGGGGTGAGGTTTGTCTAGGTCTTGGAGGCGGATGACCAGGACACACTGAACCCCCATCCTACCCACCCCTTAAACCCTTTTACTTTCCAGAACTCTTCTCTCCTTCCTTTCCTTTAAAAAAAACCCTCCACACAGCATCCTCAAAGATGACATAGGCCCTGAGGGAAATTATTTTCCTCAGGGCCTCCTGTGTGGAGCAGCTCATGTAAAAAAAAAAAAAAACATACATGCACATGTACGTACGTACGTATATATGTACACACACACATATATATGTATGTGCTTACGTGTGCACACATATATAAGCATACAAGTGCATGTACATACACACGCACACACACATGTACATTTATACACATATTACAGAGCCGATGCATAAGTAGGTGAATGATTCAATTATTACAAAGCGGCTCCAAAGACTTTTATTTTCACGTTCTATTTAAGTTCTATTCAAGTTCAGTGGTTATTTCAGTTTCATACAGCAACTGGTCTATAATTCAATTTAATTATTTATTCATTTTAAAACATTCTTCTTCTTCTTGTGCCTTGTCCGTTCAACGGACGTTGGCTATCATGTTGGCTATGCGGACTTTGTTTACTGCGGCCCGGAACAGCTCCACGGTAGACTGGCCAAACCTCTGACTGTCTCAGGTTTTTCAGCCATGAGGTTCTCCTTCTTCCAGGGCCCCGTCTTCCGGCAATCTTTCCGTGGATTATGAGATGCAAAATATCATACTTCTCTGGATGTCTCATCACGTGTCCAAGATATTGAAGTTTTCGGATTTTGATGGTTTTCATTACTTCCTTTTCTTTATTCATCCGAACCATAACATCTTCATTTGTGACCCTGTCCATCCAGCTTATTTTAAGTATTCTTCTATAGACCCAAAATTTCAATGCGTTTTAAAAGAGTATTAATTTAAAATTTGAATAGGTTTAAGTAATTTATATTTCAATGTAGCACAATCATACTAACAGCAACAAAGCCTTTTGTCTGAATTGTGCTTCATTGATATTAAATATATCGATATCCGAAGTGATTCTATTTAACAACAAGACAGCTCTCCCGACTGGCATAACCATTGGCAAGTTAGTTCTGCAAGCCGGGAGATAAAACAGTCTATGCTGTCGGTGACGGAGATAACCATCGGGAACATAGAAACTAATGCTCTCCATGATAGCCGAGTTTTCGAACCTTCCACGAATCAGTCTGTAGAAATGTGTTACAATTGATAATGATATAATAACAGATCTTCAATAGAAACAACAGAACGTGAAAATTAAGTTCAAACATTTGATGAATTCATCATTTTTTTTAAACAACCCGTCCTAAGTGAGGAAATCGTCAGGTATACGCAAGTCTAAGTTCCTTTTGAAGGTGATTGAATTTTAAAAAATGGATTGAAAGTGATTGAATTCGAAAATATATCCAAGTGTTCGTAGTATTTATTATATAATCGAGTCATTCTTGACGTCGCGACGTCAAAAAATTTCAAACCGACGCGACGCGTTGCGTCGGTTTGAATTTTTTTAATTAAAATGGAAAAGATATTCATAAATAGTTTACGCATGAAAATCAGTTTGTGCGACACGTCTAACCAAATGTAAAGCTTGCCCATCCCGTGGGCAGGATATATCAACCTTTTATTTGTAGAAAACTTTTTGGAAATTGATTTATGTAGGTGGGTAAATCAGTTTTTGTACTCAAATCTGAATATATTTTACGTTTACCCATTCCTTATGCATGATGAAACGACCTTTTATATTAAGAAAAATACGTTTTTCCAACCTGTTAAGAAGGTAAATCGTATAGGGTTACAATGGGAATTTGACGGCCGGTGTAGTCCAGCGGTAAGGCTCTTGACTAGCACTCCGTGGCAAAAAAAAAACTATTTGATAATTTATGTTATTTACAATTTATTCATTAAAAATAATATATAGTATATTTGCGGCATGTTCCAGAGTGGAAGATACTCTCAGTATCGCCCTGGTGTAAGACCACTATTCAGAATTGAAACCTTGCTTGAAATGGCTTTAGCCGTGTTTGGTGACCAGATCTGAATATCCTGGTACTTCCCCACCTTCCTCTTCCCTATCTCCTTCCCCTCCCCACTACCTTCAGCCTCACAAGATACCCCGATTGGGGATGCCATAGTCCCACTGGCTCCAGACGGGTGTAGTTTGGACTAAAAAATGGGAAAATGCTTACATCCTTGGATTTTTGCTGTCTAAATAATTTCAAACTCTTTGTGGTAATATTTTAGACTATAAATTGTATTATATAATACTTGCGAGTTTCCGGCATGCGTTGCAATACCTCTTAAATTAAGAAATTTTTTCTCCCTGCGTATCCTTTCCCATTCGTCCCGTTTCCCTTCCGCCTCTCTTTCCAAATTAATTTAACATTGTCAAATCATTGTGACGCACCCATAGACAATTCTCGCAATTCTTATTTGTTTCATTGCCAATATTGGCTTAGCTATCGATACGCCTTACTAGGGAAATTGTGCTCGGAAATCGACATAAAATCATCATCTGTTATGCCTATCGATCTAATATTATTAGATAATAATTGATTTGACCATGCCTGGGTCCGTGATAAATACAAAAATGCCTCTTTAAAATCGTGAAAATTACATTTTTGTAAAAATTCTACTGGATGCATTGTAATATGGACCTGGCTAGCGATTCCGTATTTTTGTTGGATCGTTATTGGATAACGGACGTTGGTTGGGTGTTTACACAATTCATAGCTACACTTACCTACATATCTATATATATCATAGACTCTGTGCTTGTAGCTTGATTGTCACATATTCCTTTTCTATCCATCCCTATCATGTTCTTTTCCCCATCCTATCCCATCCCTATGTATCTGTCAATTTCGTTACCATAACAAATCAGTGTCGTCAATCGAAACTCGCCTCGTAAGCATATAATTTGCGGCTCCCCGCATCCTCAAACTGAATCCGCATCCCGTAAGTATATAAGTGCATGAATAAACCAGCCAAGATAGCAGAGTGTCGCAAGTTACCGCAGTAAGTCCCTTCCTTCCTTTCCTTTAAGTGCATTCTTTCTATTTGTACAGTGGTCTTTCACACCCCTATATTTCAAAACACGTACAAAGTCCTTCGACATCCGCATTAACACAAAACACACATCAGACGTTATCTCCTGTCAGATTTGTGATTTTTACATATTTACTGTATCATATTTTAGTATAGATCGATTTAAACACGAATTACTGCAAGTAAGCATAATTATTTATTCATTTAATGTACGTTGTACACAGAAAAAGCAAATAACAGCCTTAAAAATCACACAAATCTGACAGGAGATAACGTCCGTTATCTAATAAAGATCTCACAAAAATACGGAACCGCTAGGATGGTTAAAACGCGTGTCATAAAACATTATGCACATCATACAAACAAAGAATCGAAGATTTTAAGAACCTCGAAAATGTATCCAAACACCATAGAAAGAAATCTTCATATTTTTTATCCCATAAAAATTTGTCCTTCTTCTTCGTGTGCTCTATCAGGCCCCCCGACGTTGACGATCGCTCTGATAAATGTATTTCTATCTTGCGCTGCCGGGATAGCTCCTCCACATGTTCTAATACCGGTCCACTATCGTACGTTTCGCAGCCAAGACTTGTTCAATCATTTTGAAATCTCAGCTCCCTGACCAACGGTACAAGGCACCTAAGTGGAGAGGGGTGGTAAAATCCAATTCGGCGTTGTATGATTCGACCGCCCGCCCGCGAAGTAGGCACCCAACACTGGCGGCCAAGAAAAAAGCGCTTTGTATGAACTGCAATTAAGAGCCAGGAATTCACAATAAATGTTTTGATTGATTGTTGTAGCTTTCCTCAAAGGTTTCCACTGATTGCAGAATTCGAGTTGATATGCCATATTCTGCGAACGGCTGGAATGCCTCAAAGCTGAATTGAGTGTTTCACCGCAATCCAAATAATTTAGCTTGTTACAATTTTCGCATTCTGATATCAAAAAGGTCACGAACCCCACAGTTTTTTTTAAATATAATTTGATCTCTGTGATAGTATAGCATTTATTATTGTAATGTGTCTCTGGCAGGAGCTCTCTAGCACGTTAAATCGCTGACAAAATATCCCCGACAAAATATCCTACGGACAAAAAATCTTCCAACAAAATATCTACTAAAACCTAACCCAATCTAACCTTATTTTACATTTTACTATTTTTGAACAATAATTTATTGTCTTACAGGATGTCTGTATTATTTTTGTCACATTTTACTATTTTTGAACAATAACACAGGTCTACAACAAAAATGCTGCCTGGATGTTTTCAACTGATTTCTATGTATTTAGGTATTCTGAAACTAGAAAAATATTCAAAAAATTCCAGAATGTCAGGTTATTTTGCAAAACGATATACATATATATATACAGATATAGATAGTAAATACAATAGTGAGCTCTGGCAATAAACATTTCATTGCTAAACCATTTATCCGATTGCGATGAAACTTTGGGGATATGATGTGTGCATGCCCGCGGTGGTTTCTGTATACAATAGTGAGCTCTGGCATCATGAAATTACGAAAAATTAATTAATTAAAAAAAAATCAATCGACTCCTCCAAATTGGATAATTCTTTTTTTTTGTGTTCGTTATTGTCAAAGACAAGGTTTATATAAAGCTACTGGTGAGCTCTGGCATTATGAAATTTGTATAAAAAAATTGCAATAGGTGGCACGCCAGCTGTGAAGACTGAATGTATGGAATGTGGAAGGGGGTAGAAGAAGGGAAGGGGGTAGGGGGTTCGAGGGAAGGGGGGAGGGGAACTAGGGATCGGGGAGGGTAACCTGAATTTTGCACTACCAACTACATCATTTAATATTTCATATAAAAATACAAAATCGATGAAAATCCTTCTGTCATGACAAATTAAGCATATAATTTAAAAAAATATTGTTAATCAACATTGTGGAAAACGTATTTCAAAATTGATAAAACGTAAGAATTTATTTTGTACTCTTTCAATAGCTTGTACATGAATATTAAAATGTGGGTTCCAGGTGGGAGAATTGTTTTCATGTTGACTTCTAACAAAACAAAATATAACAGTTTAATATATTTACACCATAGTACTTAGATACAATACCACAGGTCATAAGAGAAAGTGGTAAATAAATTATTCCAAAACTGGTGGCATCTTACACATTTATGTGAGATTCCTCAACGAACATTTTATCTCCACAACATCAATTTAATCATGAAGGAATTCAATACTAACGTCGATTACAGCGCACACAACAATATGTTTGGTAGGTTTTCGGAGCCAATATCAAATAAGTATTTGATAATAAAAAATTTCTAGTCACCTCGGCATCCATTACAACATATGCTGACATTTTTTATTTGCAAATTATGGAGTATAGAAGAAAAAAGAGAAAACCGCCCGACGGTTTTGCCACCCTTCTCAGAAACTTCTTTTCGTATGGTTTGGGAAGGGAAATGATATAGATCATACTAGATTGCCCATTTTGTGAAATTTTGCACATGTTGGTGGGCCAGAACGCAAAAAGCTAGTTGTGAACGATAAGTTAGTGTATTTGCACAACATATCGTAAAGAATAATTTTATCTGCAAGTGCATTTTCTCAAACCCAACCCTTTAAAACCATATTTCTACATTTATAGGATGTCCGGGGGTAAAGTGCATTAACTTCGGGAGGTGATTCTACATGATATTATAAGTAAAAAAGATAGATAACTTTTTCGAAATTCCATATTTTAGGGGTAGTTTTTTGATAAAAAGATAAAATTAGACCGGCGTGTGCGACCAGCTTTATTACTTTCCGCTGTTACGATACGGGCCAATCACAACCATGCAATGTTGCCACAATCGTGCCCGGCAGGCTCTCAGCAAGTAAGATCGTACCTCGCACTAAGGATTTTTTGTAGGTTCGTCTTTTTGTATGGGAAAAAAATGTTGGAATTTCGGAAAAAGTTAACCTTTTTTACTCCTACCTTCATGTAGAATCACCTCCCGAAGTTAATGCACTTTACCCCCGGACACCCTATATAAGACGGCCTCTGTGTTCTTGGCAAAGCTCTCGACTAGCAATCCGTAGGATGCAAGTTCAAATCCGGCTAAATAAATTGATTAATTTGTGTTATTTCACAATTTTATTCATTACAAATAATAAATTCAATATTTTCGACACGTTGCAGAGTGGAAGAAACGTTGCTTTGAATGGATTTTTCCCTAGTTGGTCAGCAGATCTGAATAGCCAGGTACCTCCCCAACTTCCTCTTCGCCATCTCCTTCCCCTTCACACTAACTTCAGCCTTACAACATACCCCAATTGGGGATGACATCGCCGGGACGGGAGTAGTTGGGACTTTTATGAGGTTAGTATAAAAAATTGCTGGATCCACGGAAGGGTAATATTTCAAGTCCGGATAGAAAGATACCACGCTGGCCTCCTATCGTGGCAAGATACTGGCTGACTCGTTTCACAAGCTAGAGCCGTTTAAACGAAGCTAATAAATTTATTTAAATACAGAATAAAGTAACACCACGACCGTAGGGAAGAACACACTATACTAGCTTCGCCGGCCACCCGAAACACAAAGCCAGGATTGTAACTTTGGTGGTGAGGTATTAGCTCAAATAATAGAACCCCATCCTATTAAACTATCCTGGCTTGATGCTGCTGGCTTCCCTGCTAGCTTACTAGGTTATAAACAAGCTAGTTTTGTTTACATCTAGCTGTAGTTACTATTTTTTTTTCATTGTTTTTATTTCTTGCTAGAGCAATCCCGATGAGTTACAGAACTCATTTTAGGACAGGAGGAACATAAAATTCATGGGTGGGAGGAAATAATTGAAATTTTACACATGAATTTAGATATTAAAAATATAAGTTTCACATACAATATAGACGAAAAATAAAACACAGGTTGAGTAGAACAATCAACAATAGAAAACAATTTAAAAAAAAGGAACAAGGTTATACAGATATGGATGATTACAACTAAATGGAAAAGAAAAGAAGAGAAAAAGAAACAAGACAATTGAACATAATAAAATTACATAGTTTTAAGCATTACTTTGATTTTTTATTTATTTTGCTGGATTCCCTTGTACATATCTGGTAGCGAATTATATAGTCGGCAACATAGTTCAGAGATTTTATCCCATATTTTGTAGTGTTTGAGGTATGCGGATTTTATTGCTATTTCGAGTAATGTGAGTGTGGATGTCTTGATTGTAAAGTGGCTTGATGTTAGTGTGAGTTGATTGTTGGGTAATTTGTAGGATTGTGCTTGTGATTTCATATTTAGGAAGGACTGTGATTGGAAAAATATCGGAAAATGTGTCTGACATGGGTGTCCCATGTCCCATGGAAGTCCAAAAACATTTCTGAGAGCTCGGTTTTGAACCACCTGCAGAACAGCTATCAATTTCTTTGAGGCAAATCCCCAGATACAGCAGAGATAAGAAAGGTGTGAATGTACCATGGCGTAGTACATTGATGTTAGTAAAGGAATGGGTAGTAATCCTTGGAGTCTATATAGTACACCAGTTATGGGTGTAATTATCTTACTAGATTACCAACAATAGCTTGCCGTCCTGGCTTGAAATACTAGCTTGGTGTGGCTCGGCGTTAGGGTATAAGTATTCATTGAACTATATCACCTTTTCAGATGTCATTCATTATGTTTGGATCGTAGTAATATTGATAAAAAAATATCATAAAGGGTAGTCTAGTTCGAACAAAATCCGACTATTGGTATCAATTTATTTTTCTTTAGCCGATCTAATGAAATCCATCGCGAGTATTGCAGTAGAGATATCGAATAATTCCGAACATGTTCGTAATAAATGAGACCTATTGGAATGTTTAATAAAGCAATTGAGTGTGGATGGAAGGGGGTTGAGGGGGGGGGGGTGGCGGTGGAAAAGGGGGTTGGGTGGGGGAAGGGGAAGGGGAGGGGTGGTAGAGCGTAAAAGGTTCCAAATTAATGCCATTGAAAGGGTGAAATCATATTTTTGTCCAAGTGAATAAATCTGATTTGTCATAATAATACGAGGTAAAATTATTATTATTGCGAGTCCGTGTTTTATTAATAAAAATAATACGTCATCAAACTAAGTGGTCGGAATTAATGCTATGTGAATTGTTGCGTAGTTTGGCCATTCTAAAAGGTTTTAGTGATAAATAATTAAAGTGGTTTTCACTGATATCGGGCAGTTTGAACTGTTGTGCAGTGGAGGTTATCCACCACTTACCCGCCCTGGTATAAGTAACAGATGGTTACTCCTTCAAGGCTCTCGCAAGGACTCTAATTTTTTTGAAAGAACGAATCTACATTTAAGTTTAAACTAATCTAGACCTCCAGTGTCCCTGCATACGGTGTTAGGAAGCAGGATGCAAGTGCTTACATAATATACAAAATGCGAATAATGTAAAGCAAGTCAGGGATAAACTAATTAAAAAAGATAACAGATAAACATAAAAGGCGGCTGCTCGCAGGGTAATTGGCATCTTGCGTATGCTGCAAGCATCTGCAAGAAAAGATAATGAAAACAAGTATTGTGATATGGAGAACGCTTGGGTCGGGTGGGATACCTCTCTCGTCATATGGCAGTACCAGCCAGAATGTGTATAGTGGTCGGTCTGCCGTTAATGAATCTCAACGTCCGCGCCCTTTAGCCGGTTTGTCGGTTGTGCCTTGACGATAGTAAGTAGGAAGTAGGGGATCGTACCCGAAGACCCTAAGGATGGAAGCTTCGAGTTGCCGGAGGCAAGGCGGAAGGGCGCCGAGTTCACCCAGCCAAACCTCAGGCCTACATATATCGCTATGGGAGGCGCAGATGAGTTGTGAGGATTCCATCCCGAAAAAATTACGCCAGTGTATGCAGGAGCGAGGTCTAACTCAGCGCTTGTTCTACCAATATTTTAATGGAAGATGCTCCGAGGAACTAACGTCATTGATTCCTTCGCACCGGTGCACAGTCTCGAAACACGCCAAACACGCGCCAAAGTGTGTACACGCTTGACATTTGTCACAGAAAACAGACCGCATCTACGACTCGTTCTTGAGTTCAACCGCTTTGTTGGGAACGATTTGCTAGCCATCTTTATTTCCTTCCTCCTACAATATAAGTCTGTTCCTCAAAGATCACAGAGTAATTATTTTCCTCAGGGCCTCCTGAATTTTTTTTTACATGAGCTCCACACAGGAGGCCCTGAGGAAAATAATTTCCCCCATGCCTATGTCATCTTTGAGGATGCTGTGTGGAGGGTTTTTTTAAGGAAGGGAAGGAGAAGAGAGTTCTGGGAAGGAAAAGAATTTAAGGGGTGGGTAGGAATCTAGGGTTCAGTATGTCCTGGTCATCCGCCTCCAAGACCTAGACAAACCTCACCCCATGAACCCGGACACGCCTGCTAAAATAATGTAAAAATTCTGACTGAAGATAATGTAAAATAAACAAAAATTTTAACAAAACGAAAAAACGACTTCAAAAAATGCACTAAAAAGTAAAAAAATAATTTCGTATTCTTCTACAACTTAATAATCAACTTACTTTTTCTATTCATCAATATGGAGGTACGATTGTTATTTTTGTGGTCGGTGTCAGCCAATTTAGCTTTGTAACTACATACATAGTTATAGGTGAGATGTGCTTGTGTCGCACGAGCGACTTGACGAGGCGAGAGGCAGGAGGGGAGCTGTCAAGTGAACGCGCCGCCGGGCCGGGTACCTTTGCTGACACCGACTCCAAAAATAACAATCGTACCTACATATTGATGAATAGAAAAATTATTAGAAAAATAAAATTAAAAAATATATATTAGTGCATTTTTTGAAGTCGTTTTTTCGTTTTGTTAAAATTTTTGTTTATTTTTTGATTTTTAGTGAATCTGAAGTTCACTAATTTGTCTGAATATGGATAGACCTACTAAACGTGCTGCTCATATGAGACAGACATAATTTGACCATAACGATGTTAGGTCAAATTAGGAGATTCGGCCGAGTATCGTTAATTTGCTCCGAAGAATTGAAGAGTTCCGTTACTTTGTCATGGATTCCATAATCAGAATCTAACCAAATTCTCATCAAACTACCCTTGAAGTACATCCTTTCCAATAAAAGAATAATCGAAATCGGTTGGCGTGATATTAAGTTATTCGTCCATTTGTCGCGCACATATTAATGCAAATTTAAGACTTATAAGGTTTTCTCATGGATGCCACTGTCAAAACTTAAATAAATTAAAATGGGTTCACACGGGAAGCACCAGCTTTCACATAAAAAAAGAATCTTCAATATCGGTTCACCCAGTCGAAAGTTCTGAGGTAACAAACATAAAAAAAAAAATAAAAAAAATACAGTCGAATTGAGAACCTCCTCCTTTTTGAAGTCGTTTAAAAAATTGATTGAACACTTTGTATAAATTGTAACATAGGTGTACATTAAGTCTGAAGTTTTAAAAATATTCTACGTTGTGAATTCAAACAAATCAATACACCATTGATATACGTTATACTGCGACACTAATTTGCCATTTGCAAATAGAATGGGTCTTTTTAAAGGTTGTATGGGAAATTTCCCCTTAAACTCCCTATTAATGTGTTTCAACTCCCCAACATTCAGTCAGTTTCCATACTTTCTGTACGCGAGGAGTGTAGGTTGTAGGTAGGAACCCCTCATATTACATTACATTACAATTCCTGGTACAATTTATTTTTCCAATTTGAAAATCTCCCGCATAAGTTTATTCACGGGCGGGCCTCGCATTACCGGGGTGACAATTTAAAATTATTTAAGGGATGCAAACTTCTTTTTGAAAATATACATTTTTAAATTAATATGTAAAATATATGTTCATTTAAATAATGAATCATATTCAGTGGGCTGTTCTATTTAATCAAATAAATTTGGCGGTGGATGCGTCTGCCCACCAATTGCGTGGCTGGTCGGATTTGGAGAGACTGGTTGAGGGAGAACTTTTGACTTCTTCAGCTATCTATTTATTTTATTTATTTATTTATTTGTTTGTATGTTTTTGTTATAAAGAATACATCAGTACAAACAAGCTTTGACTGTTCAACTAGGAAGGTCTCCCGTTCTAGGACAGTCAAAAGACGGAAACATTTTGATAGGCGTAAATTTAATTTACAAATGACCGATTTGGGACACAAATCAAAAATCATCGCCAAAATCTATCGGAACATCGCCTTGCACCGCAGTGGAAAGGGTGGATTTATATGTCCTTCACCCCTGGCAACACTGACCCAAAGATTCCTACTATAATAATTAAATAAAGATTTTTAAAATTTATGAAATTAAATAATACAGAAAAAGAGTAATATTAATTGTTTTTGTGTTTCGTTTTCGATTGCATTTAATTTTTTAAAACTTTTGTGACAGCTGTCTCGGCTTACAAGGTCATTTTCAAACTATGGTTAAAATATTTTGAGACGACTTATTTATACGATTCTAAATTTCATGTATTTCAACTTTTAAATAGTTTGTCAAAGGGTGCTTTTAACACTGAAAAAATATGTTTAGGTATGCACATAGTTTACTTAGTTTAAGGGGACTACGTACATGTATGTACATATAACTAACTGTGAATGTACATACGCATATTTTGCAATTTATACAAATATATAATGACGTACACTCACATGCATGCACATGATAAAATAATAATAATATTAACACACAGATAAGAAATAAAATATTTTTTAAAGATCAATCATGCGGAGATCAACAGTGTTATACTCAGTTCCGCGGCAAAATATCCCCGACAAAATATCCTCCGACAAAATAACCAGATAAAACACATATCTACTAAAACATAAGACTAAACCATTTTTTTCATTTGCCCGCGTACAGAACCAACCTTAGAAAAAATTCTCCAATACCCCGCATATGCGCGCAATATAACACGCAATTTAACAATATCGATATTCTTAATAATACTCTTGTGAAATACCGATATGAAGTCAAGCGTACGACCACAAATGTGAATTAAATTAATGCACAGCTATAGAAAAGGTACAGCATGAGCATCTCCTGTCCCCATCCCATCTTCCTCTGCCTCTAGCCCTTTCCTATTCCTTCTTCCTTCTAATATACTTACATTTATATATTTTTGTTAATTTCATTTTCATTTTCAATTAAAATTTTGTATTATATCATAATAACCATTAGCATAAGAAACTGTTTTGGCTTACCTCATTTTTAACCGCTTCATTTTTAACATCCTGTATACAACTGCTGTTTGTTTCTTACAATAAATAAATAAAAAATAAAAAAATAAAAAACTTAATATAACCTAACAACAAAAAAACGAGTTTGCTTTAGACCACACGACTGAAGTGAAATTTCTTTAGCTCTATCTATATGACATGAAAAGAGAAATAAAATGTGCGCGTGCACTACTCTCTCTTGCTCCTACAGTGTGGTACAGACAATAGGCCTGCACTGTGTCTTAGATATAAGAAACGTAACTGGCTACAAGAGAAAGAGAGAAAGAAAATGTGTGCTCGCACCTCTCTCTCTTGCCCCTACAGTAATACACGAAACGTAACTCTTTCTATCTTCATTATCTTATATCTCCCTCTCAACTACCGTTCGCTTCGCTTTTCGTTACGCTCTCGTCACACATTCACCAGCTTACTCCCCAAGTCAAGCGTGCGTAAAGAAAGGATTACTTTAAAAATGTGACAAAAATAATACAGACATCCCGTAAAGACAATAAATTATTGTTCAAATCTAAAATGGGACAAAAATAATACAGACATCCTGTATAGACAATAAAATAGTAAAATATAAAATAAGGTTAGGTTAGGTTAGGTTAGGTAAGGTTAGGTTTTAGTAGATATTTGTAAGGGATATTATGATTCTGGATGAAAAAGGACATTACCGTTATTTGCTAAGATTTATTATTTAACGACATTAAAATAAATTAATAGATTTGACACCCATTTTATACCCATCTCTCATAAAAAATACTTAAACCTCTATAAAGTTTATTCCTCTAAGACTATCACCGATTTCAACTTTAAATAACATTCGTTCAAAAGTGCCCCTCCCCAACAGCAGTTTCACAGCCCTGCAGCTAGTTATGTGTATAGTTAAATCGTTCCACTTACGGGCGCAAATTGCATACGACCCAACACAGCTGTGCCGCCGCAATATTATGTACCCAACACCGGCACCAGCACCAGCACCAGCACCGCCACAGCCAGTAGCCAGTCAGGCACCACTTGTGTGTATTGCTTTGTACTTATATTATTTGAGGTAGGATTCGAGTACTGATGTGAACCTTAACTTACCGTATCGACGGAGGAATGATTTAGCTTTTAAGGATTCTATAATTGATGTCAAAACAGGTGCTAGTTTTAAGAATTTATTTGTATTTATTTATTTCTTTGCATGTACATTGTACACATGGTTAACAAAATGAATGAAGATACTTAAAAAAATATCCTAATTTAAAGTTTTTTTTTACGTTAGCTCCAAACAGGAGGCCCTAAGGAAAAAAACAATTCCCTTAGGGCGTATGTCATCTTTAGGGATGCTGTAAGGAGGGTCTTTTTAGGAAATGGAGAGAGTGGAAATTCTCTAAGAATCTGGGGGGTCAGTGTGTCCAGGAGCGATGGACGTATGATTCCTTTACTCCCACTGTGGTGCAAGACGATGGGTCCAGAGAGTCCGGCTAGAGAGGTCTAAGTTAGGTCTTCCTGTTCGCTCCCGATCCGGCCCGCCACTCAGTAGGTGGGCGAATGCGTTTGCCGTTGAGACCTAGACAAACTTAACCCCATTAGTGCAAGTAATGCAAAAAATGTTCCTAATTTAAAACATGGCAGTAAATCCAGTAGATAGTAAAATATTCTAAGGCTTCGAGTGTCCGTCGGTGTCCAAAACTGCAATATTTTCAATTACAATCAATTCTTAAGAGGATATCGGTCGCCGAGAAATTAGAAAAATAGGTTTTAACCAAACTGTTGCTCTCACCGTCGCTGTTATAATATTGAGCGAAAGGGACAACTGCAACTCAGACTGATAACACCCAAATGAAATAATAGGTTTCGTGTTCTCCACTCTTCTTTAGACTAGACCATAGGTTCCCAACGTGGGCGATAACGCCCCCTTGGGGGCGTTTCAGACCTTCAGGGGGGCGGTAGAAGGCAAAGAGAAAATTGGGGGGCGTTTCAGATTTTCAGGGGGGCGGTAGGAGACCCAGAGAAACCCATGGCTAGTATACTAGCACATATCGAAGAAGTCGAAGACATGCTAAAAAAATACGAACTGCACATGGTGATGATGTGCAAAACCGAGTTAACCGAATTACCGAAGAAATTAACCAAAATGAAACAACATTTCAGGGCTATTCGACAATTAGATGCGACTCATTTAGCAGGCATACAGGTGGAGTTATCACATTAATTCTGTAGTGTATGTGTGTGAATGTGTAAACAATATCTCTTACAAAGTCACAAATGCGGTACTAGATAAAAATAATACTTGGATACCTACTGGCTATTGAAGGATTTTAAGCTAGGAACTTATGCAGCTATTTATCATTCCCTAAATAAAAATTATACAAAATTCTTAAATTTTTTTGAAGAATGGTGCCGTTAGCAAATAAATACAAGAGACTTGAAAATCATCTGTGGAGATTTTAATATTCAATACAAAAAGCACAGGATTACAAATCATCATAAATTGCCTAGGTAGGAAGCAACTTGTCAAAAATTATACAAGAATACGAAAAAACTCTAAAACCATGATTGATTTGGTAATTTTAAATGACTTTTACTGATCACGAAACAATTATTACAAAAATTAGATATAATATTCCGAAGCCTCAGGGAACACGAAGTATAATAAAAAGGACTATTATATTATATTAATAATAATAATAATAATTGGCTAATTCATATAGCGCCGTTTTCGTGGAAAATCACCTCAAGGGCGCTGAATTAAGGATAAATTGTGTACGGCATTACAAAACAAAAAGTGGATCTGTGATAACCAAGGAAATTTAGACAGAAAAGCCGATGAACTAATAGGACACCTGAAAACAGTAGTAAATGAACTAATGCCTACAACGAATATATCTTCTTATATATAAAAATGAATCGCTAAATGTGTTGCTATGCGCAAATCTCGATATCAGCTGAACCGATTTCGATGGTTCTTATGGAGAGAAAAATTAAGAAAATTGCGCAGAAAATTGGATAATTTCAGAAAACCTATTACTAACCTAAACGACTATCGCACGTTTGACAGTACGCGTGTTTGAGAATGACATTTTGCAAAACATTTAAAGTAGGTACTCCCCTAATAGTTTGAATCGAATCAAGAATTTTAGATATTTTAAATGGGTACCTATGTTAGGTACCAAATTTAACATACATGACAAATGGAAATTTGAATAAAAATTGTAAAAGGTGGCACGCGGGCTGTTTAAAAACTGAATGTACTGGGATTGAATATATGGAACGCGGGAGGAGGGTTGGCGGGACGAGGGAGCGGGAAAGGGAAGAGGGAAGGCGGGGAAGGTGGAAAGGGAACGCGGGAGGGGAAGGAAATGCGGGAGGGGAACAGGGAAACAATTTATTTCTTTAAAAATGGTATATCAACGCATGCCGGGAACCAGCTAGTAGTATATTAAAAGGAAACAAATAAATAGTATACCTACGCAATCCCTGCATCTTCTAAAAAAACAAAGGGATACAGCTTATAAAGCCTGTAAAATACAATTTCCAGAAGAAAGGTGGGAAACCTGTAAGAAACTTAGAAACGTGTATAGGTACAGAAATAAAACCTACCAAAATTTGTATACTAGGCTAAAAATTATTACCTCTCAAAGAGATTCAAGAAAAATGTGGACTACACTTAAAGAAATTATAAGTGACAAACAGAAGGAAAACATTAAGGAAGTTCGGTTCCCGATGGAGTTGAAGATGATAAAACTAAAATAGCCAAATTTAATACTAAGTGTCGAAAACATAAATAAGAGTATTTCATTATTCACAGATACTTCATCTCTATCATCGGAAAGAAGAGAGAATAATAATATTTTCAGGTAACAGTGAGTATTTAATGAAAAATTTTAATACGATGACATAATTATGCCTATTACTATAGGCATAATTAAATTTAAGTAGTTACACTAATAAATTAATCTGTGTTAAAGGGAATTTTTCCGCAGTCGTGGAAAACTTCCATAATGTCACCAGTGCCCAAAATAATAAATGCTAAAAATTTCGAAGACCTCAGAAAAATAAATGGATTACCTAAATATGAACAAATACTAGAATCCATTGTTAAAGAACAAATGAGAAAATTTATTGAAAAAAATAACATTCTTGTAAAACAGCAGGGTTTAGAAACAAATATTCATAAAGGAAAACCAGTATGGATCAGAAGAAAATCACAATAGTAGTGTTCTTGGATTTTAGATGTGTTTTTTAAACGATAGACAGAGAAATACTAATAATTAAAAATAGAAAACAATGAAACAAAATTGGAGATGCTATATCTGAAGAACAACAAGTAAACCTCGGAGTTCCTCAAGGATCTGTGTTGGGACCGCTCCTATTTATTAATATATTAATGATATAGTGAAGTGCCTATAGTACTGTTCTTTCAAACTTTTGCTGATGACACATTTTTATATATTATACCAAATAATATCGAAGATGCATTCTTTAATATAGAAGTATTCTTTAAAAAAAGCTTTTTTAAAGAATACTTCTCTATATTATGTATTAAAGTTTTTTTTCTTCGAATAAACTGAAAATAAATGTAACTAAAAGTAAATTCACGGTATTAGAGAAGAAACTCAACGAAATTACTACCCTAAATAAAGAAAATCAAAATATTGAAGAAGTAGAAGAAATTAAATACTCAGGAATCATAATATACAACAAATTAAAACTAAACACTAACTTCGAAATTTTAAATTAAAAATTCTTTTTAATCAACACTCTTTAATGACCTTTATGAGGTGCTTCTGAGTTGGTTTCATTCTGAGTTGGTCGGTCACCAAATAAAATATACAATAAAAAAAAATAAAAAAACGCATCTTGTCCCATCCCATCTCCCCCCCCCCCCCCCCACCCCCGTTGTGGTAAATATAATCGTGACGACAATTCGACAATTGCTGTTTCAGATTTACGAGTAGGGGGGCGCTAGAAAAAAAAATATTCTCAAAGTGGGCGGTGGGCAAAAAAAGGTTGGGAACCTATGGACTAGACCGATATCAAAAATATTTTTTTTACCGATTGTTCATATTAAAAATATATATTATATGTCTGTATGTTTTGATTTTGTAAAAATAAGTATTGGAAAAATTCTCAAAGTTTCATAATTTTTATTCAAATTGCGATCGGAAACATTGGTTTCACAAAGGTTAACTACAATGTGAACTTTGGCACATTTGTAATATTTTGTGGTTAATTTTTTATTAGAATATTTTAAATTTTTTTTTAAAGAATTCTAACATTCCCGGATTAGGAATAACCCGACAATATTTGAAAATCTCCTACTACCACCACACTAAGCCGAAAATGTTGCTTGAGTCGTGATGGAGGACTTAGCCAGCCGAGGAATCGAACACGGAACGCCTCGGTGGGACCCAAACGCGATGCCCATTCAACCAGTCGTACATATAAAGCGTGTTCTTTCCTTTTTCCAATACCGTTTAGATCGTACTTCTCACTATAATAGTAAGGGAGACAACCATTTCTATGAGACCTATGTGAGTGGGACAAACATGATCTCCTGTGATTAACCCTAGAAAGATAACGTGCGCCTCAGAGGCGCCAGCGAAACCGATTTATCGCTGTATTTTTTTAACCGATCCCTGTACAAGTGTTTTTGTGTTTCCGATCCAACTCAGTAGTCGGTCAATACTTCCGAGGGACGACCTCTGCTGTTCGGTGAGTACCACAGTTTTGGTGCAATGACCCAATGACAACGCGTTGCGCTCGAGAGGTGCATGTTAATTTTCTGTTGCAACTGTACAACAACTGTCTATAACTCTTGATTTTTTCAGTATTTTTTGTAATTTGATACTTTTTATATCGTAATTAATTAGTTAGTAAGACAAAATACTACAAATGTTAACTATTTAAAAAAACTTATATATATTTACTGCTATAAATACCTCTAATTTTTCTTCCTTTTTGTAAAACCTTACATATTGAAGTTATAAAATTGTTTAGTTTTGTTAATCAATTGTTTTTTTAAACTGTGCGCCTCTCAGGCGCATGTTTATCTTTTCAATACTAAAAAATAAGATTATCTTTCGAAAGTTAAACGAGTTTTAACCTAATGTTCATACAATACTGCTGCCAATTCTCAAACAAGATTTTGTGTTTTTACTTGTGATGGCAAAATAACACTTTATCTAATAGTATAGGTTCTCCTGGTGAAATTTTTTTACAAAACACTACTAACAAGTCTAATAACCTACTTTACTTTGGTACGTACAGTTACAGATTATATTTTTCGTGTTACTGGAACTTTTGTAAAATGAATGTTCGAGGCAATTTGGTAGGCGAATACGGGAACTGCCGCCCCGGTAACATTTTATTGGATAACCAACATCTATGCCACAGGTCATCCATTTACGAACGTTTGTTGATTTAGCAAGGGTTCCCGGGTTCATGAGGTGAGGTTTGTCTAGGTCTTGGCGGCGGATACATCTGCACACTTACTGCATATCGGGATCGGGAGAGATTGATTAAGGGAGACCTCTTGACCTCTTAAGCAGGACTCTCGGAACATCTCAGAAATGGATGCATACGTGAAGAAATTCTTACCTACCTCTTATACATTTTTCCTTCCCAGAACTTAAGTCTCCTTCGGTTCCTCAAAATACCCTCCACACAGCATTCCCAAAGACAATACAGGCCTTGAGGAGAATTAAATTTCCTCACGGCCTCCAGCGTAGAGCCAATGTAAAAAAATATTAAAATAATAGTTATTATTTTTATTTATGTCATTTAAATTGATGTAGGTAATTACTTCATTAATATTACCAAATATTTCATAAACACGCCTCATCATTATTAATGTATGATGAAAACATTTAATTATTTACAGTTGAATATAATTTGACAACTATTAATAAGCAAACCTGTTACTTAAAACTTAAAGCCGCAACATGAGTTTTTCAAACTTAACTGTTAAATAAACTGATTGGAAATTACATACTGGTTCGGTACCAGTTTTACTCCTAGTATATATTTTTTAAGCTTAATACAGACATCCACGTAAAACGAAATAATCTTTAGCAACCAGTCCGACGGCGATAAGCAAAGTAGTTTTTTGTTTGTTTGTTTTTGAATTTCAATTCATAGAACCAGTTTTATCCTGTATTTGTACGGTTTTCGGAACAACTCATATACGTCTCATAGACATCGTTGTGTCTTCCTTACTATCATGGTTAGAAATAAGATCTAAACGGTGTTAGAAAGACAAAATACCACACTTTTCAAATCTTAAAGTTAACCGCAAAATTATCAAAATATACACCTTTATGAATCCAATGTTTCTAACCGTGATTAAAAAAAAATATAAAGCTTTAAGAATTTTTATTAATTATTTTTAAATTCCATAAAACTGAAGTCAAAGATTTTTTACTAATTCCGTACATAAAAGAAAATTGCTTTCTAACCCATTGAATGGCAGGAGATCATATATGTCCCAGCTAACATATGTCTATCAAATCGCTATAAATCCTTACTATCAGAGTGAGAAATATGTGCAAAATACCTGTACCGATAGTCAAATCACCAAAAAAGTCAATTAGTCAAATCACCACATCATCACTGCTGACAAGCTACTTGTAGTAGCTTAGCGGGTATAACTTCCCATTGTATGTAATTTTTATACAATAATAATAAAACAAAAAATTAAAAAGGAACATCTTTATCAAACCAAAGTTTGAATCGCAATTTGAAAAAAAAAATTAAACTTTTAGAATTTTTACTAATTATTTTCAAACGAAAAACAACAAAGTCAGATAACCTTTTTTTGTTTCAAAAATTATATGTTTATTTTGAATTTAAAAAAAATTGAAAGCTTATTTTACCTCCTTTCAAAAACAGTTTTTAGTTTTGGAATATCTTCAGAAACTTTTCATTAAAGTGGAAAAATTTTAACCATCTCAAAAGTACGCCAAATTTCTGAAGGGCTAAATATCAAATTCTTTCAAGTCGAAATGAATAGGCAAATTTACCTATTATGTAACAATTTTATTATTTTGTTTATTTGACCAATTCAAGAATAATAAACATATACGATATTTACATTACGTCGGAAGCTTTACGAAATTCCATGAGAAATTTTACCGTCGCCGTCGTTGGAATTTGTAGGTAAAAATATTTAAAAGCCTGAAAGTTTAACCCCACGCTGAGCTAATCTAGTCATAAACGCTAGACAAAGTGTGCATTTTGGTGGCTTGTAGCAAAAATAGCTAGGTTTAAAAAAGTTCTTTTCTAGAACATATTTTATTTGATCCGATCTCTTTTCATTGTGTTGGTACATTTTTTAAAAATAACACAGTCCTAAATGCTCAGAGCCAGAGCGGCTATGGTTTATCGTCACAGTGCGTTTTATTTTTAATCTGCTGTAAAACCAAAAGTATCATTATTGTACGTAATTATTGATGTTAAATCAAAATGATAATTATTGCACGTAATTATTGGTGTAAAACCAAAATTATCATTATTGTAATTATTATTTGTGTTAAACCAAAGTGACCATTATAGTATTGGTGTACAACCAAAATTATCATTATTGTACTTAATTATTGGTATTACCAAAATTATCATTATTGTACGTAATTATTGCTGTTAAACCAAAATTATCATCATTATAAGTAATTATTGGTATTTAACCAAAATTATCATTATTGTAAGTGCGTAATTATTGTAATTAAACCAAAATTATCATCATTCACGTAATTATTGGTATTAAACCGAAGTTATCATTATTGTACGTAATTATTGGTGTTAAACCAAAGTGATCAATATTGCACGTAATTATTGGTATAAAACCAAAATTGTTATCATCATACATAATTATTGCTATTAAACCAAAGTGATCATCATTGTACGTAATTTTTGGTATTAAACCTGTTACATAAAAAAGTGATCATTATTGTACGTAATTATCAGTGTAAAACCAAAATCATCATTATTGTAACAATCAAAGTGATAATTATTATTGTTCGTAATTACCTATTGCGATAAAACCAAAGTGATCATCATTGTACGTAATTTTTGGTATAAAACCAAAGTGATCGTTATTTTACGTAATTATTAATGTTAAACCAAAGTGATAGGTAATTATTGGTGTAAAACCAAAACTATTCATATATTGTTCATCTGTATTATTGGTGATAAATCAAAATTATCAGTAGTCTACGTTATAATAAATTATCATTTTGTACTTAATTATGGTTTCAAACCAAAAACCACTAATATAATCATTTGTCTATGTTATTTCCGATTTAATTACACTTCCACCATATAAATTAACAACTTTTTATTCAAACTTTGTTCGATCGCTTGTTACGTACATTATTTCTTTTTCGTTTTTATGACATTCAAAAAGTCCGATTCTAAAAATAAAATATTTATTAAAAGAGTATCACATGTGCCGTTCTCTTGCTTGCAGATTTATTCGCTTATCGTTTTATTTCCAATATCGGGGCTCCTGCCAAACACGAGGTCCTCGTAAAGTGAGAATTTCCTTGGGCGGAATTCCCGCCCACGGATTGCAGCGCATGTGGTGTTCCTACTCCTTAAACCAATATTAAATTGGTTTTCACTTACCTAAACACAAAACACCTTACGCCCGTCTGCCGGGTGAATATTACGGGTCCAATTTCCATATTTATTCACTTTTTTCGGGCCTCGTCCACCCTAATTTTCGGCATTTTCACTTGGGGTGGAATACTTTTCCTATTTGGAGTAAAGTGGTGCCAACCACTTTTAATAAACTCATTACGTTATTACATGTTTATGAGACGCAAAACAGCATAGGTAAGTGAGGAGAAGAACGATATTTTATATAAGTTTTGAATGGTTTATTTGAAAACAATTTCATTTAAAAATTGTGTTTTATTTAGGCGCTTCCATCAAGTACGCAATTTTAAACGGGAATTAGAAGTGTTAGGTTACAGGTGGATGATTTAAAAATACATATATTTTATTAGTTTAACCATTTTCAATAGCTTAACAAGCCTAGTTAATTAAGCGTGTTAAATTACATCCCTTTAGTTATTAGTATTAGTGTCTGAGAATTTTGCATTTAATTGACCGGATATTGACTGTAGTAAAACGCGTTCCGGATATTCATTTTAGCACTCGTTTATTATTAAACAATCACTTTGGTACACTTATGAATCATTTGAGTTTAATATTGTGAATCATAATATTGTATACAAAATAAATATTTCTTCGTTTGATCCTCATGCATTCCTAAATCATTCTTTTGCCTACTTTTGTGATATTGCATATGAATCATTTTTGCGTATGCCCCGGTAGCGTATTTACAATCCCTACCGCTTTTCAGTCGCTTTAAATTTTCAATATCAAAATTTAAATATTTAGAAATAAAATTATTAATTTCTAATATACACATTGGAAAGATTATTTTATCTAGATTTTAGAACAATTTTTGTTTTTGCAAAGTGATAAAAAATATCAATATAGAGGTGTATTTACAATATATGAGAATAATATTAAAATTTAAATGTTTAGAAATAAAATTATTAATTTCTAATTGTAACATATCTATTTCGCGAGTAGGTACTGCTTAAAGCAGGTACTGTTTATTGTCTATTAATTTTTTATTTTTTTATTTAACTTTGTTGGTTGGCGAAACTGCAACGACACCGGAAACGGGCGTTCGGGGGAAAGATGGCGGAGGACATAACGTAGATTTTGTGTGCGGGAAGAGATTTTCGGGGCGATTGGGATTATGGTGGGTGTTACAAAGGCGATGTAGCCTAAAAAGTTCGTTTATACACGTCACGTGAGTGTGTGACAACTCTAATGGCCCTGTAGCCGATTTATTTTGTTGAATCCCTCGCCGGATGCCGCGAGATAATGTTGTCCGCGTGCTGATGTTTTTGACACCAAATTCAACGGGTGATCAACTGCCCGCTAGGATTCTTGCCTGGTGAATCCTTTGGCCGATGAGGTTCCTTCATGCCGCTTGATGGGTGAGGACCTTCCGTGCTCTTTTTGTTGGGTGAATTCCCTTTACTGATGAAGCGGCTCCTAGCCTTTGTTGTACCTTTGGGCCGGTGAGATTCCCCATGCCGCCTGATGGATGGAGGCTCAACCGAGCTTTTTGTGTTGGGAGGACTCCCTTTAACCAAACGCCCCATGACGTGTGGAACGGCGTTTTGGGGTTTGCTGTTGACGATCGCTGTTGAGGATTGCTCTACACGACTGGAAGAGAGTCACGACGACGAGACGTACGCGCTTCTGATAACCAACCGTAATTTTAACATAACTCTCTCTCTCCAATTCTGATAGATGCCAAAGGTATTTGTGTTTCTTTTTTTTACATTTCTTTGATGTCATTTGCAAAGTGCAATAAAGCCGTTTTTTTACATTTCACTAGAAAATACTTTCATTTATTTATATGCATGATCTCTGATCCCTATTTCCACCATCCTGAGATGGAAGTTCTTTATGCTCTGGGAGGCTGTCGGATGACAAAGGTGGGTAACCTATATTAAAATGGTATTACATTGGCGCCCAACGTGGGGCTCGAACCCACGACCCTGAGATTAAGAGTCTCATGCTCTACCGACTGAGCTAGCCTTACATTTGCGCCCAACGAAAGAGTTTTTTAAATATATTAAACAGGTGTTCGGAAGGGTATTTATAGATCATGCATATATCTATAAGAATAGTCTTATTTAATGTTATATAATTTGTCTGCTTTTTACGATGTCATTTTACAACTCATCAGTGTGTGGGTAGTAAGTTAGTTATTTGCAATTATGCATTTGAACTTGTTGATTACCAAAGTTTGACGTTTAGTTATATCTATTGCCATATATAAAAAAATGTGCGTGTTAATATATTGTTTCTCGCAATTTAATGTACATTGGTACCAGTGACAGCTTGAATAATTTTCAGCGAAAAATATTCTCTTTTCTGGCAATACTGGATTTAAGTGTCAGTTGTCAAAACATCATAACAATTGTTGTGTTTTGTTTTCGCAAATAAGAAGATACGTTATATTGTGAAAGGGTTTTGTACATTAATTGGATATACTATTAAGAATTTACAAGGGAAGACGATGTGGATTCTTTTTATAATTTTTCGAGGAAAAACTTGCTTTGTTTTGAGGGAATTTTAGTTCCGGTGATCCATTGGCTTTACACGGTGTCCGGTGAGCTACATACATTATAAAATGTCCGGTGAGCTACATACATAAAAAATTTTTTTTTTTTTTTGGAAAATAATTTTGATTTTTTTTTTCTAATAATTTTTTTTTTAAATAAGATAATTTGTTTACAGGGTGTCCGGTACTTAGTGCAATAAAAATTTTACGAATTTAATTCATATTATATTATTTTATTTGTCTTTTTGCAGCGACAACAACTTTCGTCAACAATAACAAAGATGCGTTATTACTATTTTGAGGGCATTTTTAACAACTATTATGGAAATTGTTTTGAATAAATTGAACACTTTTATTGTCAATCGTGACATGTTCATAGGTTTGTTAAATTTTATATAATTACAGGCATTATATTTTTGCAGTTTTGTGGACTTAGAGAATTCATAATTTTTTCTTTTTTGAAAAAATTTTTTTTTTGGTGTGGACATTGATGCTGTTTAACTTGGGTTCTTGTGTTTCCTGCCGTGCTTTAAGTACCGCAAGATTCATTTTATAACACCCAAGTTAAGACATCATTTTTTTTGGATTATGGGAGTACACGGCCCCCGGCCACCCTTCCTAATCCTATTTTTTTTGTGTTCCACCGTGTAATGTCGCGAGTTCGTTCGGGAATTGTCGATTTGTGTTTTTTTACAATCCCAACAGCACGCATCCAATCATATTACTCCTTTTCTTTAAAACGAGTTGTGGTTGCATATCACATTACTACTGAATTCTCGAATCAAGTCTCATTATACACAACCTCGCCTGTAATTTTTCTATACCTATCGAGCTATTGGAAAGACCAGTTCATTTTTGTTTTGCCCTATACATCCAGTAAACTCAGCTTTCGATAAAAAAAAAAAAAAAATCACAAAAAATTTCCTCAATCTTGCTACCATATTTTTTTTTTTATTTATATTTTTTTTTTTTTCTTTATATTCTTCGGAATTTTTTCTATAGGAGACGTCGTTTACAATGAATGTCGTTTCCTCTGATCCGTGTGATCAGTGGCGCCCAATATTTTGTCTAAGTCATATTTTGTAATTGACTTAGTCTTTGACGAGAATTTTTTTTATATAAACTCTAAATAATTTTTTTTGTATGAAATGAGTCGTTTCGCCTTCCTTATAGGCTACAATTATACTTACACACTGATGCGTTCGTAAAACAATAGGTTATGTTGTACTGTTTTAGCGTTTAAGTCTGAATCCTTCTTCTCAAGTTCGTTGGAATTTTCTCCCGAATAATGACTTTCCAAGCACTTGGAAAGAATGATTCAAAACTTCTGTTTATGAGAGATTTGAGCGACTTTCTTATGTACAGATTGTTAAAATTTCAACAATTAGTGATTAAGTAAAGTTTTTCTTAAATATACCATAGCTATGTTAAATAGATTAAGTCTGGTATAACTTTCCTTAAAGTCAGTTAGTTAAGTTTGTTAAGAATATTTGTTAAGAAATTTTTTTTCTTGTCACAAACAAAGGTGGTACTGCTCTGGCATACCTACCCATTAAAGTAACTCATATTTGAAGTTTATCACCTTACCTCTAATACAGGAAAGTGTATTTTGTCTTTTAGTTCTAAGTTAACATTAAGCATTTACATATATAGGTCTCTCACTGCTTAAACCAGTGTTGTACTGTTAATTTTGTCTACTAGTGTCGTTCATTTGGATATTGTTCGATCACACCTTATCTAGTGTCGATTATCTAATAAGTATATTCGATCACCAAAATATCATTGTTTGTTCAAGAAATTTATGACTTTTCACTTACTTGATGTATTAAGTGTTATTTTTTGAAGAAATGCCACCTGAGTTTATCTTCAGTCTTTTCTTGCACAAGCAACGTCCTCTGAGGATGGTTTATAATAGTTACATCTTGTATTTTTGTATAAAATCAAGAGTACTTTTTGAGGTTCACTTTTTTAATAGCTAGGTGTTTTGTTTAATTTTAATCCCTAAGCTCTAAGCCTAACATTCTAGATCCTGTTTTGCTTCTGTGTTCCTAATGAATTTTTTCATAATTTTGATGGATAGGTAATAGAAATATGTAAACCCTAATCTAACCTCTTTTATAGATAGGTAGTGCCTCGGTATTGTAAAACCTGATCTAAACTGTTTGACAGATAGGTATGTCTTTACATATAAACCCTACTCTGACCACTTTGTAATTGACAGTTTTTATAAAACTTGTTATACGATGGACAAGTAATAATTGTATTATACTTGATCTGATTTTTTTTGACAGATAGGTATGTCTTTACATATAAACCCTACTCTGACCACTTTGTAATTGACAGTTTTTTATAAAAATTGAATGAGTTAAT
This sequence comes from Limnephilus marmoratus, assembly GCA_917880885.1. Taxonomy (NCBI): domain Eukaryota; kingdom Metazoa; phylum Arthropoda; class Insecta; order Trichoptera; family Limnephilidae; genus Limnephilus; species Limnephilus marmoratus. Next base: position 4,062,130 of record OU862911.1, read on the forward strand.
TCTGTATATTTGTTTATACCTTGGTCTAGTTTTAGTTGATAATTTAAGACGCGTTGAGTATAATATCTGTGACGTAACTTTTTTCAAATATCACTTTTGATTAGAATATAAGGATAGAGAGAGAGAGTTATTTTTTTTTTATGTTAATAATAACTAAGTGTTGCTTTTTTCTATAAATGAAAGTGGGAGCTTGAATTCTCCATACTCACTAGTGTTTTCTTGAGAGATTGTCTCTCGTCATGTGAGTAACGTGTTGGTAATCTTACAAGCGAGCTTGTAAAAGTGGAGGTATTACCTCATTTTCTATGTTTTTTTTTTTTTTGTACACCATTCTGTGAATGGGTTTGCTACTTTAATATGTTTTACGTTTATGTTTTCTGATACTATGTTGTGTTATTTTTCTTTAACAGATGTGGAAAGAGAGAGTCGTGTTGGGCGGTGTCCTAATAATTTTACTTCACTTCGCGGCGTAAAATTTTCGGGGGTTGCGGGGAAATGTAACATATCTATTTCGCGAGTAGGTACTGCTTAAAGCAGGTACTGTTTATTGTCTATTAATTTTTTATTTTTTTATTTAACTTTGTTGGTTGGCGAAACTGCAACGACACCGGAAACGGGCGTTCGGGGGAAAGATGGCGGAGGACATAACGTAGATTTTGTGTGCGGGAAGAGATTTTCGGGGCGATTGGGATTATGGTGGGTGTTACAAAGGCGATGTAGCCTAAAAAGTTCGTTTATACACGTCACGTGAGTGTGTGACAACTCTAATGGCCCTGTAGCCGATTTATTTTGTTGAATCCCTCGCCGGATGCCGCGAGATAATGTTGTCCGCGTGCTGATGTTTTTGACACCAAATTCAACGGGTGATCAACTGCCCGCTAGGATTCTTGCCTGGTGAATCCTTTGGCCGATGAGGTTCCTTCATGCCGCTTGATGGGTGAGGACCTTCCGTGCTCTTTTTGTTGGGTGAATTCCCTTTACTGATGAAGCGGCTCCTAGCCTTTGTTGTACCTTTGGGCCGGTGAGATTCCCCATGCCGCCTGATGGATGGAGGCTCAACCGAGCTTTTTGTGTTGGGAGGACTCCCTTTAACCAAACGCCCCATGACGTGTGGAACGGCGTTTTGGGGTTTGCTGTTGACGATCGCTGTTGAGGATTGCTCTACACGACTGGAAGAGAGTCACGACGACGAGACGTACGCGCTTCTGATAACCAACCGTAATTTTAACATAACTCTCTCTCTCCAATTCTGATAGATGCCAAAGGTATTTGTGTTTCTTTTTTTTACATTTCTTTGATGTCATTTGCAAAGTGCAATAAAGCCGTTTTTTTACATTTCACTAGAAAATACTTTCATTTATTTATATGCATGATCTCTGATCCCTATTTCCACCATCCTGAGATGGAAGTTCTTTATGCTCTGGGAGGCTGTCGGATGACAAAGGTGGGTAACCTATATTAAAATGGTATTACATAATATACAAATTAGAAAGATTATTTTATCTAGATTTTAGAACAATTTTTGTTTTTGCAATGTGATAAAAAATAACCAATATACAGGTATTACAGGTATATTAAAATGTAAATTGTCGTTACCGCGACTGAATCGGTATAGGTTTTGTAAATACGCTAATGTGTTCAAAATATATGCATCAGATGGCGATTGAGTAGTTTGAAGAAGGTGTGTATTTCACAGGGGAAAGCGGTAGTGATGAGGGCGGAAGACGCGGAAGGCGGCGGGGGAACGGGGGTGGGGTAGGGGACGCAGGCCGGGAAGAGAGGCGGAAGGGAAACGGGGACGAATGGGAAAGGATGTGCAGGGAGAAACAATTTCTTTATTTAAGTAGCATTGAAACGCGTACCGGGTATTCCCTAGTACTTTATAAATGTTTTGGTAAATATACAGCTAACAACAAATACGCACATTTAATTTTAAAAACATTTTGTATTAGTTAGACAATAATGAGAAAAGTAAGTATTTTTCTTTCTGGAAATGCTGCATTGAAAAATGCATGAAATAATGCATTTTTGTAGCGAATTCGTTATAAAATGGATAATTTGAATACAGGCCGTGTTTTAACATAGTCACAATGTATTTACAACAGAAATAATATTCCGGTTCTAGTGTTCGCCCTCTCTACCTGCTTTACCTCAAAGCAAGAATAATATTAAACTTGTACAAATTATTATAACATAAAGTTTCTATTGTGAATACATTGTGGCTCGCATTTATATCAAGAGTTATTATTTAAACACCTCCGCACATATTTAAACACGCATCCATTTTTCAGACGTGGGCAAGGTCTGTAAGCTGCCTCGCTACAATAGGAATTAATATGAAAATGGTTTTATAAGGCCAGGTTTTTATTTTTTTTTTTTTTAATAAAAACAATTGGTTCATATTTTCGGTCAAAAAAGAGAAGAAAAAAAACTATCCGTAAATTCATTCAATAAAAATATTTTTAAAAAGCACCCTTTCTTCGTCTGGAGAATATTACAAGTAATCTGTGATACAGAATATTGACAGATATAGAAATTTTATGTGTTTGAGTGGGAGCTAAGCAAAGGGGTGGGGGTAATTGCGGGATTTCCCGGAAAAACAGAGCGGTTTATTAGAAAAATATTTAGAATTGGATTAAAAGATAAATTAATTTGGTTATTCATATTTTAACGGCACCAGATTTAAATGTCCGGGTTAAATTTTCCCCACAGGAAAACTAACTACCTTTCACACACTTCCTCAAATGATCATCTAGTCTATCCACGCTATGCAATTGCACTATTAAGTATTATAAATACAAAACAATACAAGAACAACATGTCAACCTACTAGCCTACTACCAAATGGGAAAATAATTCACTGACTCCAGATATTTTCATATCAGAGGGTTCGGCTCTGTGGAACTCCTAATTGGAGATATAAATCCTACTGATCATATAAATCCTACTGATCATATAAATCCTACTGATAAATATTTAAAAAATCTTTTGTAATCCTGCATGTATTTAAAATGACTGATTTTTGCATTTTTATATATAAATTCTTTGACAAATCTAATATGCCTAAATTTTGGGTGAGAGACCTAGGTATAATACCAGTAACCGAAATAACAAATGGTAATATTTTTATAGTCTGAGAATGCCAAATTCTTTTAATCTCATTTCCTAAATCTGTATATTTTCTTATTTTTTCAGAAACAGTTTTTTGAATATTAAATATTATTTTCTTCTAAGTGATAATTTTTTTTGCTTTTATTGTTACGGTGAAGAATTTTAACCTCCGTGTCCTTATTAAAAGTGTCGCATGTGGAAATTAGATGATTAGCAAACAGAAAAATTAGTATTATATAAGCATCTTAAATGTTCTTGAGTTAGTTATAATATTCTCCTGACGAAGGAAGGGTGCTTCCGAAACCCGTAGAGTGTTTATAAAAAAAGCGGTCTACAACACATTTATATGTGTTTTTATTGTATCAATAAAATGGCCGCCAAGTGAACAATCGATTTTAATTTTAACAAAATAACTGTTAAATTTCAATATTTGCACTTTCCTTGGAACAAAACACTTCTCATTACTATATCTACTAGAAATGTTTTTTTAAAATTCGTTTTAAGTTTGTCCCTTTATTCTTTATATTTGTTAAGTTTTGTTGCACAATTAAAAATTTTAAAAATAATTTATGTTATTCCCTAAATATTATAATGTAATACATAACATCATTGAAGATCGTCCATTTTGCTCGTTCCGTGGTGAAAGTATCCAATTAAGCTTCACAAGTTGTAACCTCTCTCCGTCTTCCAACTTCTCTGACCTCTCCCATCTTCTCGCGTCTCACCTCTCTTCCCCGTTCATAGTTCACTGCAGTCTCCATTTATCTCTCAACTTCTATCTCCTGTGGTTTCTAAATGTCGAATCCTATTCATTAGCTCGGTGCAGCGCTTATAAATCTTGTCCTGTGTTTCAGATTTATCGCCACTTTAATTAACGCAAAAGAAATAAACCTGATATATTACTGTTTTGCTCAAAAGACTTGAAAGTTTAAAAATGTTAAATTTTTTTTATTAATTGTTGTGATAAAAATATTTAATCATTCTTTAAAAAAAACAAATCTCTTTCACTCGAAATTCGACGAAAATTAATTCTAAATTACTATTTTCGATTAATCTTTACTACGAATCGGTTTACTTTATAAATACAAAAAAAAAATAAAGTGTGAAATTCACACGCGATTGAAGTGAAACTAGAAAATCGCTGGATGTCGCTTTCTTTTGACTGTTTATTTTTAAGTGGTTTGAAGATTGGATATTGATTTACAAAAACAAAAATGTTTATTTTTTTGGGTTTCGTAGGATTGGAACCTCCGTACGCTGGATTTCTCTGGCCGCTGAGATTTCGACGCACTATACCGCTGAGCTACGGGACGCGCACGGCGAGGCGAATTTATGCATTATAATCCGACGACCGGTAAAAAAACAAAGCGGCCAATGAGTGCCGACCTATCGTCGTTCCTGTTTTATATATCAACCAATAGGAAGCAGCCTTGAGAGCAGTTTGATGCTTCGCAAATACCATAGTGCTTCATTTCCGTTTCATTCGAATTTTAAATCACTCTAACGGGGCTAACAAAGTATCACTTAAAAAAAAAACTTTGGATAAATTGAAAATTTTCCTAGCGTTTCCATTGAGTTGAATTAAAATATAATTTATTATTGACGAAGAAGATAATAATAATGTAAACGAAAATATGAAAAAGAATAAGGCACATAAAAATAAAGCAATAAATTTATTTAAAATTACACATACATATTAATTTTTCTGTGTCTTGGGTCCTCTTGCTTATTTTTTTAGATTACGTTTTTTTTGTTTATTAGTGTTATCTTTTTCTTTAATGATATATTACGTTGATGGGAATTACCTTCAAAAGTTATAAAAAGAGAGTGGTTCTGTTATAAAATTAAATATAATTCTTACTTTAAAAAAATGAAATGTAACAAATAAAAAAAACTTTTTAAAAATACTGTTTTATGTTTAAAATTATCTATGACAGTGTCCATTAATTAACTTTTTTTCTTCTTTATAAATTTATTTACAAAATCAATTAAAACCACTTTTGCGAAATTGTGAGGTCTAGACTCCGTTTGCCATGCGATTTTTATGCCTATTATCTATATTCGTTGCGGTATAAGGCAAACCAAGAACAAATAGACAGGTACAATTCTTAGTGTTCTCAAAAGTTGTCTTTACAGAAGCACATTCCTGTGATATCTTGAACGAAACCATTCCTTTGTTAAGAATATTATGAACTAAATATACAATTTGACTGTCCTGAAACGGGTTTCCTTCCCAGTTGGACAGACAAAGTATCATATTGTAATGTATTGTAATATATGCATATACAAGGTGTCCGGAAACTCGTAGTACAAGCGGGAAACTGGAGACTCCACATCCCATTTGGAGTCGATTTTGTGGCATAACTTTTTTCGATTTGAGCTTTCGTTTTCGAGAAAATCGGGTCCGAAGTTGGAATTTTTTTGGTTAACTTTTTACCCGCGTTGATCTACTCCGTTTTTTCAATACCCATACGCGGTATGTATATGTCATATTTCAAGTACCACGAGGCACGAGGACACATTCACTTGATTATAGATGTTTTTTACGAAAAAAAATTTTACTTTCGAAATATGCCTGAATATGTCAGCATCATGATAGTTACACGAATATCCTAGCGAGCGGGAAAAAATACTGTGACACAGTAGCGCTGTTATATCGGCAGTCGAAGTTAGCGTAACAAGGGCTGATACGGGCGCGTGTGAGGCATGGCTTTGGCCGTATCAACTGTTGTTACGATCGCGTGGAAAAGGTTAAATTTGAAAAAATTGTTCACTAGGGGGTTGATTTCAGCTATGTAATGTCTTATAAAATGCATCGAAGGGTAAACCGGGCTCAAAATTTTTTTTAACCCTTTAGTTGCCGAAAAAATGGAAAAATAGAAAAAAAATAATATTAAAATCGAAATGCTGAGATCGAAAAAAATAAGTTTTTTGGGTTCTCTACGTGATGTAGATTCACCAGTTTCCCGCTTGTACTACGAGTTTCCGGACACGTTGTATAAATAAATAAATAAATCCAATTCTGGCTTATGACTTTCAATGTGAAAACTAATCAATAGCTTGTACGAATTGGTTTATAATTCAATAAAATATTTTTTAAAAACCAGTGAGTATGTGGCATACTTAATTTACAATCCCTTATAATACCAGTGAATTCTTATTTCATGAATGTATAACAGCATTCTAACGTTTACTTTTAAAAAAAATAGTTTTCATTAGTTAATTTCACAAAATGTTTGCAATAGTTAGCTCTCATTAGTAACATCTCACTAATGATTTAATTAGCTCTATTTCATGCCTACAATACACGATACACAAACATTTGTGTAATCTACCTGCCAGATAGAACGATCCTACAGATCGCCACCAGCCTCCCCTCATTAGCGGCGCGGTGGAGGCGGGGGTTGCGGGAGGGTCATTAGCGCATGCGCGCCTCCTTAACCTGTTGATCATATCCCACCACCCCCCTACTTCCTCTCCCACCCCCTCACCCCCTCCCACCAAACAACTCTCACAGCTTCCCGCTGATTTCAGTTCACACGACTCTAGCGCGTCAACAATCACCATCTGTGTCGCTTAATGATCTCCCGCACCTACAGGGTGTTGCTAAATCAGTTCATTATATATTATTTATTAATTTTCAATCGTATACTCGGTGGTCTGCGTTTATTAATGATTGCGTTTGACCAATGAATATGTAAAACAGGTTATATAAAACTTCCAAAACTGTTTTATGATGCCTCTTTTTTGGTTGTTTTTTTTTTAATGTGAATACCGCACAAGAGTGCCAACTGCTCTCTTCTGGAGCCAGTAAGAGGTAGTGGGGAGGGGAAGGAGATCGGAAAAGGGGGGTGGGAAAGTACCTGGCTATTATCTGGTCCCTAACACGGCTAAAGCCATTTGAACTAATGTTTCAATTCTGAATAGTGGTCTTACAGCAGGGCGATACACTGAGAGTATCTCCGGCTCTGAAACCTGCAGCATAACATGTATATGTATTGCTTTAAATTAATAAATTGTAAAATAACACAAATCGATCAAATAAAATTTACTTGCCCCCGCCGGGTTTCGAACCCGCGACCTTTGGATTGCTAGTCAAGAGCCTTACCACACGACCAAGGAAGCCGTCCGTGTTTGGGCTGATATTTTTGTAGGAATTTATATTTTGAATAGGGGTGAGGTTTTTCTAGGTCTTGGCTGGAGGTAGACCTTTTGACCACTCCGGCCGGATTCTCTCGACCCATCGCTTTATACCGCAGTGGAGATGGATACATTGATCCCGGATTCTTACTCACTCTTCATACCCTTTTCTTTCCCAAAACTTTCTTTTCTTAAAAAAATACCCTCCACATGGCTCCCCAAAGATGACATAGGCCCTCATGGATTTTTTCTCCAGGACGTCCTGTGTGGAGCTAATATAAAAAAGGCATCTAGGAGTGACCAATCACTCGTAGCCTACGCAATTTTCAAGAAATAATAACATGACTGTACAGTAAAGCATTCCTGTAAATTTATCCATATAGATTTTGTGCAAAAAAGTGTTTCTTCTGCATTACTATTTATGTCAGTTTTGTTTTTGTATAGTTTTTTTTAACAATGTAAATTTGTCTTTTTTTGCAGTATATTTTAGATATTGGAATCAATAATTTGTTGTTTTCCACTTTAACAACCAAACATATAAATTTAACGTTTTGTTTCAGGGCAAAAACTTTTTAGCTAAAAAAATGTGGTAACTAATTTTAACTATTTGCAAAATGTTCAGGAAATATTTATACATATTAGGGGCATCCTGTACGCATTACCATATCGGAATCTTAATTGGAAATAGATAAACATCTCGCAACACATTAATTAGAAGAAACTCTCATTGTTTGTCTGTGACGTGACTTCTATCAAGCCGGTAGTGTCATTGGGTAGATAATACATAGGTACCTAATCAAAATGAATATAGTGTGTCATGTTCTCACGAAGACCTCATTAAACTACCGTAGATAAACATAAAATCGCAACCAACCCACTTAGCCAATTATAATCGACATTATCGATATCAGGCAACAGTGATGCCTTTTAATATGATCCAAATACTGTAACTTACTCACCCACTGAAGAGTTTTTAGCCATATTTTGGACAATTAGCAAACACCCTCGAGCGTTCACTGGTCAAAATGTGGTCAACTTGAAGAGATATTTTAAAACATTTATTTGAATTATTTCAAAAGTTTCCATGCATTGTATACTTCGATTAATCTCAAAAATAATTTAGCAGTTTCACTTTTAACAAGAGAAGTCTCTCATATCTTTTGAATTATTTGTTAATGACATTTAGTGAACCGAAATGATCATTTTTAATTTCCCGTTGGAAAGGATCATTCGTATTCATTTGAAATAATAATGGTCCGAGGACCGTACCTTGAGGGATGCCAAAATGTTCGAATTTTAATTTATATCAGTGATTATCAACCAGGCTGTAGACAACATATTGTAGTCATAACGTTTAATATTCTCTTAATAGGTAGTACGCACGACAATTTAAAAATAAATAGTACGCAGAATTCAAGCGTTAATAACTTTAACGAATTTTATAATTTTTATGAATCTTAACAAATTGGGATATACGAGAATATGATTTATGAAACTACAGCATCCCTAAATAGGGTATGTTGTGAAGCTTTAAGTACTGGGGAGGGGTAGGAGATACTGAAGAGGACGGTGGGGAAGTACCCGGCTATTTTGATCTAGTCATCAAGCACGGCTAAAGCCACTAAAGTCTTACGGTCTTACATCATGCGATACTAAGGTTCTTCCACTCTGAAATATTCTGTTTATTATTTTTAAAAATAAATTGTGAAATAACACAAATTAATCAAATAAAAATTAATTGCGCATGCCGAGAATTGAACCCGCGACCTTCGGATCGCTGGTCGAGAGTCTTACCCCTCGCCCACGGAGACCTTCAGACAAGAGGTCATCACAGCATAATAATATTAGTATTAATTTTATTAGATGTGTCAACAATGATAATGTGTATATTTGTAATTAGTGTTACAATATTAAGATTTGTGTTTCCATTGAAATTCAAAATAAATAAATAAACATTTTGTTGACAAACATTCTTAATTGCAGCACAGTTAGTACTTTTGAAGAAGAATAACTTTTTTTTAATATCCTCGAAATCCAATATATTGATACTAAAACACGAACACCCTTAAAAAGCAGAACGCGTTTCAACACTAAAACACAATTTCTGTTTATAAGTTTACGATTCGACTTAAATAAGCATAACGAACTGTTCCAACAAATAACACTCTAAGGCAGAGGTTCCCAAACTTATTTTTCTCGTAGACCCCTTTCGAAATTTTACTGATTTCGGTGGACCCCTGCTGCTACATTTCTACCGTATTCTCAAAACTGATCAAAAATGTGAAGATAAGATCTAACGATGTAAATTTGCATCGCGGTTGAGTTCCAACCCTAAATTCGGAGTGGTATAAATAAAAAGAAAAATAGTATATTTTCTTGTGTTCTATTTATTAAAATAATATATTACAGACTTAGGGGGGAAATACATGTAGATGACTCAATTTAAAAAAAATAAATTGTTTCACAAATTGTTAGTATAACTAATTCAGAATATGTTCCCAAAGTTTTAAAAACAAATTTCAATTCGTTCCGGTGTTACGAGGGTGTTTGTGCCGAACCGCGTGGTAAACTTGAAACTCATTTTTCTCGAAACGACTTTTTTGGAATTTGTGTGCACTCTAGCTCGGAAAGTTTTTAATCAAACATTTTAAAAATGTGCAGATACCTTATTTATATAATTACGCTCTGTGTGAACCGAAATTCGTAGTAATATTATTGTCAAAAGTATTTTTTAATTTCAAAAAAATGGCAAAAAATCAAGGTTTCCTGTTTATACACCTGTAAAAAAATTTATTTCCATTTTTTGGGGAAAAGTTAGGTTTACATAGAAGAGGCACATGTTCTTAAATTAAATTCAAAACCCTATTGATTTGAGTTGAAAACTGTGGCCTCCAAAATGCACAAAAAGCGTCTGATGATGACGTTCGATGTATAGCAGCTGATGATTTTCATATTTTCCGAGGATATGCTTCGAAAAATTCACAATATTTGAATAATAGATGTATAAAATTACCTTAGGGTTTCAATATTTCCGCCTGTCTTAACACAGATATACCCTAGTGAGAGTAGTGAGACAGGCATTGAATAATGTAATGTAAACATTCCTTATATAGATAAATAAATAAATAAATTATACACATTTCTTCAATGCCAAAAAAATTCATGAAAATCAGTAAAAAAAACTAGTCCTGCATTTCCCACCTTAATATAATTAAATATCGAATACGCAAGTTTTTACAAGTAACATTCGCTGACCTTCTAAAAATACACTATTCAAAAAAATTAAGGGAGGTTTTAAAAAAGGAAATTATTGCTATCTGATTCACCACAAAAATAGCAAAACATTAGTATTTCATGAGAACCGTAGCACTATCTATGAATCTATTAGGATTGCATGAGAACCGTAGCTCCCAAAAAATGTTTACAAAAATATGAAAATTATAATCTTAAAGTTTCAAATTGCTTTTTTTAAAGTCTCAACACGACCATTTTTCACCGAAATATAGCCTGTCAAAAATCACCGAAAAAATTGGATTTTTTTTTGCTCCCTTATTTTTTTGAGTAGTGTATTATCTGCCTAAATTGATAGTTAAAGTCATGCCAACATTTTTTTTCTTTACTATCGAAACCAGATAAATTTTCGTGGACCCCCACATACTACTTATGGACCCCCATTTCTCTATCACGCCAACGTAGACCCCCGTTGAGTCTCCCATGGACCCCTGGGGGTCCACCTGGACCACTTTGGGAATCACTGCTCTAAGGAATATACTTACTATTAAAACGCCCCTATAATAAATAACACATTCGCTGAGCTTTGAATCCTGCTCACTATATAATATAATATATTATTTAACGGCCTGTTCACACGAGCTCCTTGTTATGTTCGGAATTTAGTCGCACGATGTCGCCATCAGTCTGGATTTGCGGACGCTAATGCACTCCGCGCACATAATCGGAATATTTCCACCAGCGGGATATTTGTGGACAGCGCGTGACATCTGTGGAACCCTTTCGAAACAGTGACAAAGTTACTGGAGGAACACCCGGTGAATTGGAAATCTGAATGCATTATTCGTTGGTTTTTATCGCCTTTGCGGTGCTTTAAAATGAATTCATGGCGTAGAACAGAAGTGGCCAAAGTCGCTTGTAGAAAGAAAAATGAGCTGAAAATATTTCATTAAATTATGCCACTATTTTAGTTAAAAAAATGGTTCCATGCCAACTCAGAAACACCTCAGGAAGGTCATTAAAAGCTATGACAAAATAATTTAAAAATAACTTAACCTAATCTAACATAACCTATTTAACCATTTTTTATCATCATTCTTATTTTTAACACCTTTCTAAGGTGATTCTGAGTCGGTTTCATTCTGAGTTGGTCGGTCACCAAAAAATATGTTTTGGCGCAATCATTTTGTTATAATTCCTATTTATTTTACAGTTAAAATATTTAAATTGCCACTTCTTATACTTATTATGTACATAAACATATTAATTTGGGAGGCGGGAATGGTTACCGACGCCCCGGGAACCATTTTTTGAATATTTAACACCTCTGCTGCCTAAAGTGGTTCGCTGCGATTGGTGACTTAGCAGGGGTGTTTCCTTTTTCTTCCCAGAGCTTCCTCTCTTTTCTTTTCTTAAAAAGGCCCTCCACACAACATCCCTCCCCAAAAATGACATAGGCCCTAAGGGAAATTATTTTTCTCAGTGCCTCCTGTGTGGAGCTAATGTAAAGAAAACATATACTTCGTACAAATACCTAATCTTATATAATAAAATGCGAATTACGTGTATCGTAACTGATTCAAATATTTAGGTTCATTCCTTCCTTTCTACAAAAAGACCCTACACACAGCTCCCTCAAAGTTGACGTAGGCCCAGAGGGAAATTATTTTCCTCAGGGCCTCCTGGGTGGAGTTAATGTATTATGAGTCAATGTCCAACATTCGGAGTCATACATATTACCGCGAGTCTAACGATAGTCTGGTGTATCTTTCCTTTAAGTTTTATATGAATTTTCGGGTCTCGCATAATTTCTGTAACAGATCTAAATTTAACCCATACTTATTCTATGGTTGACATCCGCAGCACATGAGAATTCAGAAAAAACTTATGTGTTGATATATAAAAAATTATGTAGAGAATTTACAAAGTTTCTATCACACTGACGTGTTAATATTTAAGGGAGGTATATTTCCAACTCATCGAACATAGGACGATAGTTCAGAAAGTCTTCAACTGGTATATGGTGGGATCGATTATGATACGTTGTCTAGAAAATAATTTTCTTTTTGCAAGTGCCTCACTGTCATTTTAAATGTATTCACGCTTTGAAGTTTTTACATGTAGACAAAGGTAAATTTTACAAAGGAGCACATTAAGTGTCTAGTACAAAACATAATAATAGAGTATAAAAGAAGTAGGTACAATTTAAATATGCATAATGAGTAGTGCACACGGCGCACATCATAAAGTCCGTTTGATAGATTTCTTTATATTAACAAACGGATTATATCCTGTAGACTCTAGAGCAGTGGTCCTCCACGCTTTTATCGCCGCGGACAGGTCAACGTTTGATAATTTTATCGCGGCTCCCGGTCGCTTTTTTAACATTAGCTCCGCACAGGAGGCCCTGAGGAAAATAATTTCCCTCAGGGCCTATGTCATCTTTGGGGACGCTGGATGGAGGGTTTTAGGAGGGAAAGTTCTGAAAAGGAAAAGGATATTAGGGGTATGTAGGAATCTGGGGGTCAGTGTGTCCAGGAATGACGGAGGTATGAATTAATCCCTCCCACTGCAGTGTAGGGCGATTTTCCGAGAGAGTACGGCTGGAGTAGTCAAAGAGAGGGCCGGCGTAGTGCAGCGGTAAGGCGCTTGACGCGAGGTCGCGAGATCGAATCCCGCCGTGGCAAATACATTTTATTTGATTAATTTGTGTATTTCACAATTTATTAATTAAAAATAATATACAGTATATTTGCGGCACGTTCCAGAGTGGAATATACTCTCAGTATCGCCCTGGTATAAGACCACCATTCAGAATTGAAACGTTTCCTGAAATGGCTTTAGCCGTGTTTGGTGGCCAGATCTGAATAGCCAGGTACTTCCTCACCTTCCTCTTCCCTACCTCCTTCCAACCCCACTACCTTCAGCCACACAACATACCATATGGGGATGCCATATGGTATGGGATATATTTGGGGATGCCATAGTCTCACTGGCTCCAGACGGGAGCAGTTGGGACTCTTGCGTGCGGTATTCATGTAAAAAAAAGAGACTCCCTCAAATATTCTTTCCCGATATGACCCACCACGCAGCAGATGAGCACACATCGGCCGCCAAGACCTAGACAAACCTTATCCCATGAACCCGGGGGTGTCCGTGCTAAGTAACCAAACAAAGCGAACCACGAGTGACCTATGGCAGAGGTGTTGGTTATCCAATAAATGGTTCCCGAGCGGCGGTACCCATACCCGACTCCCAAATTGAAAACAATAGAAGATGCTACGAGGAAGTAGCGTCATTGACCCTTTAAACCAGGCGCATAGTCGGAAAACACGCCAAATGCGCGCACAACTTATGCACATGATTGACATTGTCACACGAGAACGGGACGTTTCTATGACTCGTTCTTGAGTTCAACGGGTCGGCTGTGGAATGCCGGCCTCTGTGTCTCTTCAAGACCTTTGCTCACTCCTTCCTCTCCTCAAAAATACCTTTAACACAACGTCCCCAAAGACGAAATAGGTCTTTAGGGAATTTTTTTTCGCAGGGCCTCCTGTGTGGAATTGTAAAAAAAAAACTATTAAAAACAATCAAATAATATGGGCAATACGTCATTATTATAACCAAATGTAATATGAAAATAATTAAATAAATAAAAAAATAATTTTTAATTTGGATTCGTAGCGGTCAGCGGTAGTATTTCTTTATGATTTCCAAATCTGTGCAGCATTTGATAGACAAATTTTAGAAATAACAACTTACGGAAATATGTTGCCTATATTACGAATAACGTTCAAGTAGAACAATTTTAAAAATTCCTTCATTTAATCAAACTTTTAGTCATCCTTCAGTTCCCATTTGTCTCGTCCTGTACTCTGTGGGTTTAAGGGCCAAAGGCATAAATAACAAGGCTTCTCCGACGTATTATTACGCTTTTTACTAGTAATATGGCTACGTGACGTACGCGCTTCATGGCAGCCTCACATCCTCCACTAAACCATGCTCATGCTTTTTATGCTGGTTATTTATACGTTAAACACCATCATATTGCTTCTAAGGTTTTTGGAACAATGTGTGTTGTATGTCACGTCAACTTTGTAGTTTTGCCTTTGGACACCGGTGCGTAGCCGAGAGATTTTTTTTAGTTAGTTTTTATTTAAGTTTATTCAGGAAACTTAAAAAAAGAAAAGTTTATTCAAGTCATTTTTGTGATAAGTATACTCGTACAGCGATACGCAGGAGGGTATTAGTAGTACGAGTATAATAAGTACAAAAATGAAATATTTAAATTATATCCTAGGCTTATAAGAACTGATCAACTTTCGCAAAAAACATGAATCGCACCTAGCTCCACACATTTTCAATATCTTCCCAACACAAACAAAAACTTACGTCACCCTAAATAACTGGCCGTTTAAAAGTTTTGTAATATGGCTGAATGAAAAGGAAAGAACAGACATTCGAAATATCCTAAAGAACTAATACAGGAGTATATTTCATAGACATTCACTTTTCATATTTTTTATTTATTTGTTTATTTATTTACGCCCTATTTCGGGGCTTTTACAAACATTACATATGACTAATAAGAAACATACAGAATTCATTGTACATAACTGAACTGTCTCAGTAACAATATTTTATATTTATTTAAACATAAATTGAGGATGTCCACTGACTTGGTATAATTGTTTCCCTCCATTAGTATTCTTGGCAAAGAGGAATACATATGGTAGTAAGTCCCAGAATGTCTGCACTGAAATAAATCCTGACTTCTAGTATTACGTAGTGGAATCCGGAAGCTTATCAATTCTAGCAATACCGGACTATCTATTAAATCATTTAGAATTTTATATAGAAATACCAAGTCAGTGAAAATTCTTCTGTCGGACAATTTGAGCATATTCATATCATTTAAAATAGTGTTGTAGTTCAGCATAATTGCTGGAATACCCATTTTAAAATTTAGAAAACGTAAGAATTTGTTTTGTATTCTTTCAATAGCTTGTACATGTATACTATAATGTGGATTCCAGACGGGAGAATTGTACTCAAGTTGACTTCTTACATAGGCAAAATATAACAGTTTAATACACTTTATATTGTTAAAATTTCTAGTTAGCCTAGTTATAAATCTCAACATTTTTAAACCCTTATTAATTACTCACAAAATTATATAATATTCAAACATAATAAAATATGCTGGATACCTCTTGCTAGCAACATTAGTGATATAATCGCTACCTTTTTAAGGAAATTTATCAAATAATAAAAACAACATGTGAATATTTAACGTAACAACTGAGTCTACACACGAGTATATGCATATATTTCCATCTTTTTATATATATATACATATATCTTTGTTGATTCTTATCTTTTCAATAAATATAATATGTTATTTACCCGCCTCGGAACAGATTCTGTCTAGTGAGGTGAAAAGAAAACTATGTACATGAATGAAAATAAAATAAACGCCCGGATTGCCGGCACTGAAATTGAAATTGATATAAAACAAAGTATGATGTATGATAGAAGCTAATATAAAGGTATAGGATACAATTGTGCGTTATAACCATAAAAAAGTGAACATCATAATTAAGCAGATGTTATGAAGTACTTTCTTGAATTATAACTTCCCACCCCTGTATGATTATTTCCGTCATCAGGTACTAAATATTTTATACCAGTTGCCAAAAGTTGGCAACATTTGCGAAACGTTTTGATTGGCCCGGATTTCGGGAGGGGGCCGAGCAGCCCTTTCGACGGGGCGGAGAGCCCTGGCGCTCTCTTCTGGGTTTAACTGTGGTGAGGGACGGTTCTTGGCATATTGCCGACCGCCCTTTTGATTCCAACAATTGTTTGGGACACGTAATTCAAAATATAGTTAAATTTGGATATTTAAATCAACTCAGTGGTGTTCCCGGATCAGGTCCTCTGCCCAGATGCTGCCCGTGACAGTGTAACGTACGTAAAACTTATATAATTATGTGTTATCATTCAACCCTTTTATTATATGTTAGAATCATTAACCTTGAGTTCACAAAGAGATTAAAAGCTTTTCCTAGAAGCGTCGAGTCATTAATAAATTCACCAATTATTTAAAAGCGACAAGAGATCTTTTCATTTATTAAAACCCTATATATATAATTATTCCAACAATAAAGCGACAGTCGTTTTGAATCAAATCCCAAACGAACTGAAAACACGATATCCCTGAGGGACGCTAGCCGGAGGTTTGTATTATAATTTGGTTTCTGTAAGTATTTAAATTGAACCATTGTTGTTGTGTCCTAATCATGGTGATTATTAATTTGTACCTGTTCGTAACAAGGCGGTTCGAGCCCGTAGTTATGTAACACAGAATAAAAATATATAAATAAAGGTGACTTGTTAGCAAGAAGAATCAAGCAAAGTCAAGTAAGATCCGTTTTAAGATTTTTACGGCCAAAAGTATTTTCGTTATTGGTTTTTGGGGTGTTATACCGTGTTGCGCTACCTCCTTCTTTAGCCAACGTTTCGGACAGCGTTGCAGTGTCCATCATCAGGGCAGATGGACAGTATGCAACGCTGTGCAAAATGTTGGCTAAAGAAGGAGGTAGCGCAACACAGCATAACATCCCAAAAACAAATAACCAAAAAAAGTCACGTAAGTATATCCATTCATACATTCGCATTTTTTGCAAATCGTTGAATTGTAAGAATAGGCTATAAGTAGTACTATAAAGTATAAATTTAAAATAGAGGGTATAAATTAACTGGAATTTAATTCATTAGTTTCCGTAGTGCTGTAGTATCTCGGTAGGCGGCATAGTTGACTTTAGTGATTTTGTGTATTTCATTTTTTTTCCAAACAGGTAGTCCAACAAAGCCGTCACATGACAACTTGTCTGTAGGTTCCACAAAAAATATTTATTTAATTATTCTACACAGGCAAAATCGTCACCCCAGTGGCAAGTTACCCCCCTCCTCCCAGACAATCTTTCTCCCCCTCGCGGATCTTCCACCCTCTCCCCATTGCAACCCCCGCCCCCGCCGCTAATGGCAGGTTTACTCCCGTAATGCCGACACTACCGTGGGCTTACTTTGCATCTGTGATGTTTGTCTACAATCTCCAGTGTATATTCTCCACTCTACACTCTGATATACAATCCACTCTCTTCACTACATCAATCTTTCTTTTCTATTTAGAATCTCTTAAAATATTTGTATTCTTTCTATTGTATCTTCTAGTGCCGCGCAATGACATTTCTAAAAGTTTTTTTTAGCAATTCGTCCAAGTATAATGTTAAAGATTGATATTTTAAATGATATATTATACGCATTTTTCAACAAAAAAATATTTATTTTATTTAAACTTGCAATCATGTATTTTGGTAAAAGTTCACTATACTAATAACAATATCGCTTCAATCAAGTTTCTTCTCACAACGCATTTCCTAGAAGAGCATTAGGGGGAAAACTGTCGAAAGAATCGAAGCTACCAGTCCACAATGCAGTGCTGGTACCTACCCTGATGTGTGGCAGTGACGCATGGAACTGGCAGAGGGAGGATAAATATAGACTGAATGCTCTATAAATAACATTCCTGAGGCGTATGTATGGTAAAAACATGTATGATCGTGAGATAAATGATCGTGTAAGATTAAGAAAGGTACGCTTAGATGGTTTGGGCATGTAGAGAGAATGAATGAATGAAGAAAGGAATGTAAAGAGAATATATGACGCAAATGTTAATGTTAGAAGTTGGCGACGCCCGAGGAAGACGAGGTACAATCAAGTGAATCAGATACTTGAGCGGGCCATGTTAAGAGTCAGAATAATATAAGAGTATGTTGTATGAGACGATGTATGAAAGTGAATGAGGCAAGAAGTGTGTGCCAATATCGAGTTGTTTGGCGGTCCGTCCTCTCTGCATACCCTTGCGGAATAATGGCATTTATTAGCATTAGGGGTTTTACCAAACTATTTCAAACAAATATTTTTCTTTTTAAAAGAAAGACAAACATTCCCGGAAAGACAAACGGAAAACAAAGACAAACTAATAAACCGATAATATTTGTAAATCTCCTACTACCATCACGGTAAGCCGAAAATGTTGCTTGAGTTGTGACGGAGGACTTAGCCGGCCGAGGAATCGAACACGGAACGCCTGGGTGGGACATGGCACCCAAACGCGATGCCCACTCAAACACTGGTAAAATAATACAATACAAATACTTAAATAAAATCTGGGCTTTGAAAATTCTTAGTAAGCATTGAAATATTAAAAGGGTGTCTCAATCAATACTTGAAACATGTTTTAGTTAATAAATAACACAGAGAAATTCAACGGAAAAAAATGTATGTTTTTATTTAGTGTAGGAAAAATTCCTTTACCTTATTATACGTAAATAATGCATAACAAAAAAGCCTTGCTGCAATGCTATTTTTATTTGTCCAACTTCCGTTCTATAATCACTTCTTTACTTTGCATTAGGAAAAGCCCAACAGCAAATAATATGAAAGATCTATTCTAACTAGGAAAGCCTCTTGGTTGTGTATGGTGGAGGGATGAAGCGGGGGCGGGGAGGGGAGGGGGTAGGTACCCTTTTAACTGTCATTTTATTTCCCGCCACTTAAGGTTTCGCGCGCTTTGCTCTTTCCCAGTTAAACACCCCATCCCCATCTCTGGGAAACTGTGGGACGCTGAGATTTTTTACGGATTCGAAATTTAAAATCGGCTAACAAGCAACATTTTTAAATGACGGTTCTCTTCACGAGTTCATATCGCACAAATGGGTCGCTACGTTTGGTGACTTATCAGGGTTACCCGGGTTTAGGGGGTGAGGTTTGTCCAGATCTTGGTCTTGGTGGAGGACGCCTTTGCCTGACAACGTGTGGGGACATTTTGACCTCTCTAGCCGGGCTCTCTCGACCCATCGCCTTGCACCACAGTGAGAGGGATGGATTCGTGCGTTCGTCACTCCTGAACAGATTGACTCCTAGATTCCTACCTTTTTAACCCTTATACATTTTTCCTTCCCAGAATTTCTCCTAAAAAGATCCTCCACACAGCATCCCCAAAGATAATATAGGCTCTGAGGAAATTGTTTTTCCTCAGCGCCACCAGCATGGAGATAATTTTAAAAAAAAAGTAAGCAATTCACATGCGCTAGAAGGGAAACGTTCAGAAAACTAAAGTAGTGGGGAGACTCCGAAGTCTTCAGTGGGGAGACTTCGAAGTACGGCACAAATAGAAGACCGATTATACCATCTCATTCTCTCGCAGTTAAATCCTGTATATAGGTACATTGTTTGTCTCTTTTTAGTGTCGCTATTTTTCGTTTCATCGAGTTTCAGATCACAATGGTGCTGTGAGTAATTCACTCGCGGTAGAAGTAAAACCTTCAGAAAACTAAAGTAGACACTTCACTGTGGAGACTTCGAAGCACCGCACCAAGACAGATTACACGATTTCATATTCACGAAGGTAAATCCTGTATATTTTTTTTTTTTTTACATTAACTCCACACAGGAGGCCCTGAGGAAAATAATTTCCCTCAGGGCCTATGTCATCTGGGATGCTGTGTGGAGGGTCTTTTTGAGGAGAGGAAGGAATGAACATTGGTCTTGAAGAGACCCATGTTGTAGGAAGGAGGAAACACAGAGGCCGGCAAATCATTCCACAGCCGAGCTGTTGAACACAAGAACGAATCGAAGAAACGACCCATTCTCATGTGACAAATGTCAACCGTGTACAAATGTTGGGCACGCGTTAGGCGTGTTTCCCGACTATGCACCGGTGCCGAAGGGATCAATGATGCTAGTTCCTCGGAGCATCTTCCATTGTAATACCGATAGAACAAGGATAGCATTCCCACCCGACGCCTGTGCTCTAAAGATTGCAATCCGTCTGTTAAGATGGGAGAATCTATCAAACGGACCGCCAGTTTCTGCACAGAGTCGAGGGTATTTTTCAGGTATTTTGGAGCTCCAGACCAGTATATGTATGTGTTTGTCTATTTTTAGTGTAGCTATTTATCGTTTCATCGAGTTTCAAATCACAACGGTGCTACAGAAGTTTTCACTTCAATAACATCATCTTCTCTGTAATATCAACATTAAAATAACAGAATTATTAGAGGTTAAGTTATATTTAGTCCTAGTTTGAAAAGCTGTGGTTCCTCATCCCGTCGGTCGGTTAAACTACCCTTAATGCCGTCGTACCGACCAAACAACCCGACGCTTCTGTGTCATCACACTCTCTTATTATTCTCTTCTTCGTCCTTCTTCTACTTCCACATCTACTTCCTGCAGTCTCTTGTTCCCAGCCTCCAACCTCTATTCTCTACCCCTAGTCCCTACTTCTAGTCCCGACACACAGATCGCATCTCCCGGACCAGATGCTCTCTGGGTACTTTTAAAGGGACATTATACGAAATCTTAATAGATTTGAGTATAGATACGATTTTTATATTTCAGATCTTTTAAGAGGATTTGAATGTAGTTTTTTTTTAATTTAAAATTATGTGTGTGTGTCTTAAGTTTTTTTTTTTTAATTAACTGAAAACAAATTACTTTGTAGGAATATCGCCCAAGAGTTCGAACAGCTTCCAGCGAGACCCGGGCATCGCTAATTGGTTTATGTTGTGAGGCTAAAGGTAATGGGGAGGGAAAGGAGATGAGGAAGAGGAAGCTGGGGAAGTAACTGGCTATTCAGATCTGGCCACTAAACAACGCCATTCTAAACAACGTTTCATTTCCGAATGGTTAGTTTACATCGGGATGAAACTGAGAGTATCTTCCACTCTGGAACGTGCCGCATATGTACTATACATAATTTTAAATTAATATTTTTATTATCTACCATTATTTTAAATGAATAATTTTTTAAAATAATAATTTTCTTGCGCTAGCCGGGATTTGAACCAGAAATGTTTGTAAAGATGAAGTTAAAAAATGTATAATTATATTTACATATCGTTGTTTTGATCTATTTGTCAAAAAGACTGTATTTTCCGTGGGGTGAGGTTCGTCCGGGTCTTTGTGGCAGATGTGTCTGCCCACCCGATGCGTGGCGGGCTGAACACTATATTACAAACCATGGATTACTTCAATAATACCGGCTTTCTTGCTTAAATAAAAAGCCTCAAGAAATGGACATTATTTATTCAATTTCTGAATCAATCTGTAAAAAAGGTTTACCTTGACAACAAATCCGCCAGCCGATATATTTATTATAATGTATGTAAGTATCTAAAAGCGTCCATTAGCATTGTATCAACGGTAAAAGCTTTGGATTAGAAAAAGCTTTCTGACGTCTGTCCGCCATTTTGTATTTTTACTTAGCGTCGAGCAGCGCCATCTGTTATCGTGAACTAGAACAACAGACTGCTTTTAGGAAATTAAATGTCGTAAACAATCGCAACTATCCTTACACGCTTTCACACTTACCGCTCTTTTTTGCCTTTTTCTACGGCGACATTTTAAACTGAAGATGCGGCACGCTAAACCCAGAGGACAAATTTATATAAAGCAAGGTGTTTTTCTACACACATCGTACGTTGCGGAATATTTCCTAGACATTCTTGTTTATATCAAAAAGGCAACAAAGTTTATGTCTTTTTCTTTTGCAATTAGTTTTAAGTGGGCCGTCAATAATGAGAAGGGAAATGAGAGTTTTACACGGTTGCGAAAACAAAAATTGGCGTTATTTTCTATTTTTTTATTATTATTTTTGGCAATGCTGATTAAAAATACATATAAAGTTACAACAGTTACATAAGGTTTTAATAAAGAAACAAAAAATTGCCTTTCCTCACCATAAAGAGACAATGAATGCTCTTGTATTTGGTGAGGGAGTTCTAGCTAAATTAGTAAATTAAAAGATCGTAAAGGTTAGTAATAACGGCTATTGTAAATAATAAGTAAGGTTAGAAAATCATGTATTAATTTAAAAAATAAAATCATGATAAGTTTAAAAATCATAATCTAAATTAAAAAATCTTGTATGAATTATGTAAGTTAGTAACAAAAATTATTGTAATTAGTAAGTAAAAGATATGTAAGAAAGAACGCAAGATTTATACAATAATAGACTTAAAGATATAGAAACTAAGAAATGAGAGAGAAAGAAGGAATTAACGATTTATAAAATAGCAGACTAAAAGATATAAAAAAAAGTATTATTAGTTTCATCAAAAATATCGATCTTTTCCATATATAAAGGAGAGTGTCTGCCCTTTGACAGGCCGGCGCCGGGTGGCGGTGTGGATTTGATTTTGATACAAATCTACAGTTTCATTCAGAGACTGATGACATTTTGCATACTTGACTTTTAAAACAACGGAAAGTCACCATTTACATGAAATTGCGAAAAACTCTGCGTGATTCACGGGTTATGACAATAATTTAACTCCTTATTCTGTGGTACAATCTTAATTTATTGTGTCTTTTTTATTTTGGATATCATTAATTTGATGCTTACTTTTAAAGAGATGCATAGTTTCTCATGTCCTAAAATAATCCTATTATATTTTTTTACACTAGCAGACCCGGCAACACATTGCTGTGGCTAACGAAACACAATGCCATTACCCAACCTTTATAAAATCCACAATACTCGCTTGCCAGCTTGCCCGCTTCCGGCTGCCTGAATTGAATATTTGAATCTCTACTATAATAAGTAAGTATTATACATATAAACCTTCCTCTTGAATCACTCTATCTATTGTTGAAAACCGCATGAAAATCCGTTGCGTAGTTTAAAAGATCTATGCGCACATACATTTTGGGCGACTTCATTTTATACTATGTAATGATAAATAATTCCCTTCAGGGCCTATGTCATCTTTGGGGATGCTAAATATGAGGTCCTTTTAGGAAAGGAATGAGAGGAAGTTCTGGGAAAGAAAGAGGTATAAGGGGTGGTAGGAATTTGAGGGTCAGTATGTCCAGGAGAGACGGACGTACGACCCCATCCACCACACTGCGGTGCAAGGCGATGGTTCGAGAAAGTCCGGCTTGAGAGGTCAAAAGGTCTCCCTCAAACAGCAGGTGGGCAAACGCATTCGCCGCCAAGACCTAGACAAACCTCACCCCGTGAATCCGGGCACCTCTGCTAAGTCACCAAACGTAGAGAACTACTTACGGACCTACGGTGACCTATGGCATCGGCAGGGGTGTTGGTTATTCAAGAAAGATTTCCCGTGGCAGCGGTACCTATACCCGCCTCTCAAATTGAACCGGTATTTTATTCATCTTATATCTTCATTGCTCCATACATCAACGACATTTGACTTTAGGTTGTTTTCCAAATGGGAGTCTTATTTAATTCGTTATCGTCGTTTCGTGTGTGCAAGTTTTAATTTTTTCATGTAAAGTTGATGTTTGGCCAATAGTCAACAGTCGCAGGGTAAAATAAGGTCGGTATTAGAAATATTTTTGCCAAAAGTTAAGACAAATGAAAAAAATGGTAAAACATTCAGACAAAAGTTATTAGATTTATAATATTTCCAGGAATCAATCTCAAAACATTCTTGTCTGAATCAAGTGTATATCACTAAGTCACGTATGAGATTTTAAGTTCGCCGAATTCGTCATTAAAAGAAACATGAAAAAACGTTTTTTAGGACTCTGCACTTGTTTGTCCGACCTCTTTTCTCCCTTTCGATAAAATAATCGTATTCCCGAATATTGCCCTCGTTATTCGTATTTGAGTTATGTCGGCGGCTGTAAACGCGATTGCAAAAAATATATTATGTGAAGGGTGCAGAGGACGAACGGTTATGGTCTACTTCTAGAAAAAGTGTTCAAAGATATTTTATTCTTAAAGACTTTAAAAGAGTCGAGTTTCATCTCGACATTAAAGCCCTTCGAAAAGAAGAAGAAGATTGTTTGAAACGGATACCTATATGTAACTAAGAATGTTAGGGGAAGCGCGCAACTAAAAAACGAAGATAATCAAGCCCTAATTGTAAAAAAATTAAGACGACAATATACCCTAAAATACATTCAGAATCTTAACGACGACGTAAGTAAAGAAGCCGTGTATACAAATTGCGACTCACGACCCGTGTATTGGATAGACCTACTGTCGAATTTGCCCTATCAAAAAAAAGAAGAAGAAGACTAATAATGTGGGAATCTTAACGACGTGGTAAACAAATATACGCTGCGACACGGCGTATTGTACTAATTCACCCTAGCAGGCCTGGAGATTCGACCTTTCTGGCAATAATTTCAATTAATTCTGAAGAAAGTGTTACAAATATGAAAATTGTGTTAGTGAAATCATGGATCTAGGCATTATGTTCGACAGTAAACTCACCTTTGTATGTCATATTAATAATATTATCAATAAAGCCCTAAATACTCTCGGTTTTGTTTTGAGAGCTGCAAAAGATTTCAATAATTTAGACACATTTATTATGTTATATAAAACCCTTGTCAGATGCCAACTTGAATATAACTCAGACATCATTGAAAAGATTCAACGGAAGTTTCTAAGGTTTATAAACTATAAATTGCATATTCCTATACTTAACATTGATTACAATTATCTCCTGGATAAAACGTCTCTATTGAAACTTTCAGAAAGAAGAATAAGCACAGATTTAATACTATTACATAAAATACTGCATTACAAAATTGACTGTTCTGAATTACTTCAATTTATCAATATCCATGTTCCCCAAAAATCATGTCGACATTTATTACCCTTCTACTTCAATAACACCAGGACACTAGCTTATTGTCCGTTTCCGAGACTTCACAGTCTCGGAAATAAATATTCTAATCTAGGTGATATATTTCATCTTAAAACTAATCAGTATAAACGTTGTATATTCTATCACTTTTATTCTTCTAGGCACAAATAGATTTACGTAATTTCTTCAATTTTTGTTTATATTGAATACGAGACTTCTTATCATTTTTACATAATATGTATTTTTATTTTATTATTTGCTTTGTTGTTACACTGTTTTGTGTATTTTTTTTTCTCATTGTATTATATTTTCTTCATTGTTTGTTACTCAACTTATAAATTATAATGTAAAAGCCCAACAGGGCGTGTAATAAATAAATAAATAAATAAATAAAAAAAATGTGTCTCCGTGTTGTCCTACGGAAGTTATTAATTCATGGTTTAGAAAAATAAAATGTGGTGCTTACCGCTAACTTTATAGTTGAAAAACGGGTTAAGGATTTAAAATCGTTGTACGTAAAATATATTAATGGTAAAATATAAATAACTCGCATCCCCTGTGCGGCACGGAAATAAAAAAGTTATTGTAGTTACGAATTGGCCGTAAATGATTAAAATGTGAGTTTTGAGCTAATAAAAATTATTAGGGTTGTATGAAAAGAAGAAGATGGAGAGATACGAAACTACGAATGTTAGAGGAGCGTGCTAACATTTACAGCTACAAAATCGATGCGAAAATTGTGAAAATGTTTAATAAAACACGACACTTTTAAAATAGGTCAAAAATCTCATGGGTAGCATCTTGAGTATCATTGTGAATTTTTTCAGAAATTTAATTAATAAGATAATAGAAGCAGACTTGTTTTTAATAATTTTTGGAGCATACTTTGCGATTTTTTTCTATCAAGGAAGCTTCACATGATTTGCGTATCGGCATGGGCAGCATCTAGATATTATCTTTAAAAATAACATATATTTTTTTAAGAGCTTAAAAACTTCAAATGTTTAATGGAGATGATGTAAGAAATCGGTAGAAATTCGGGTTGCGGGCCATTAAGAAAACACGACTCGTTTAAAATAGAGCAAAATCTCCCGACAAGTGCCTAAGTTGCATTTAAAGATACAATGTGATTTTTTTCATATCTAAAACAAGTTAAATAACAAAACAAAATGTGTTTTTAATAATTTTCGGAAAGTACTTGGTAATGGAGTCCTGGTACCTACACTGATGTATGGCAGTGAAGCATGGAACTGGCAGAGGAAGGATGAAAGTAAACTGAATGCTGTTGAAATGAGATCCCTGAGACGTATGTGTGGTAAAACCATGTATGATCGTGTTAAAAATGTGGATATCCGCAAAGAATGTAAGGCATGTAAGTATAATGAGCAAAATTAAGAAAGAGACCCTCAGATGGTTTGGGCACGTAGAGCGAATGAACGAAGAAAGTAGTGTTAAAAGAATATATGGTGCAAATGTGAATGGTAGAAGAAGTCGGGGACGCCCGAGGAAGACATGGCACGATCAAGTAAATCAGATACTTGAGACGGGCCATGTCAAAAGTCAGAAAAATAGAAGAGTATGTATGAGACGAAGTATGAATGTGAGTGAGGCAAAGAGTGTGTGCCAAGACCGAGTTGTTTGGCGGTCCGTCCTCTCTGCCTACCCCTGCGGGGAAACGGCGTGATGGTTAGTTAGTTAGTTACTTGGTAATTTTTTTCTCGAGGGAATTTCATATAATTACCGTTTCGGCTCTACAAAAAAAAAAATATATATATATATATATATATTGAATTATCTTGGAAAATAATATATGTTTTTTTAGGAACTTAAAAACTAAGTATTCAAGATAAATATGATAAAAATCGGTAAAAATTCGGGGCTTAAAGCGAACTCTAGGGCTGTCTTGATTTCTCTTGGTTTCTATTTGTAGTACTCAACTATGTATGTTTAGATGGTATTAACTGCATTCCTTTCAATTCGTTTAATACTAAATCTCTCCAGGTAACATCTAGCACGAGTTATATTTGCATTTCTTTCAGCTTTTGAGCATTCTCCACAATTCTTTGAATATTTTGCAGCCACAGCCTACGTATGTTAGTATGTACCTTATAGAACTTATGTTAAGTAGAGCAATCAAAATTAAGCTATCAAAAGAAATCCACGCAAGCTTTTCCAAGCGTTCAGTAACATTTTTTTAAAATAATTTATTTTCTGACCGATTAATCGTTCATTTACATTATAGGATTTCTTATTTTAACATTCTAAACATTTTGAAAGATAAATGTTTACGTTTATGTAGTATATGTGAATACGTATGTACGGTGTGTAGTTTCAATATTTAAAAACAGATGTTATTAGTAGTTAAATGTAGTTTTAGGGTGTCTCAACTGAGGTCAGTAAAGTACTAGAGGTCTAATACTCGAATAGTTACGAATATAGCCGATCACTTCCGATCCACAGGTTGGCACCTTCAGTGAGCATTTCCCCTGCTCCAGATTATCAAAGCGGATAAGTTAGGATGGACGTTAGATATTCATTGTAAATAAAATGATAATAATCAAGACTCGTAATCTAAAATGAACCGACGTATTATTGACACTCAAAAAATAATTTAATACGAGTATATCTACTGTTTTAGAGATTTCATCAATTTAATTAATAGCTCCTTTCGTCTTGTCATGCAGTGTTGTGCTAGAACATCTGTTCTGCCGTGTGTAACTTTGAACAAGTCGCAGTGACGACCATACTATCAACTATGAAAATTTTCTGTACAAAAGTAACGTTTTTGCTGTCTTGATCAATCTCAGTAGTCCGTAAAACATCGTCGTTTCAACAGCAAGTTTACTCCTGAAATGTAAGTCGTTTGCGACACTATTACCTTAATTTATCATTTCTGAGATTGTATAGTACCAATGTAATGTGTTTTCCTAAACATTTAACAAGTTTTGATTCTTTCCTTTGTTCCCATGTACCCTTCATTTGCTTTGCAGCCTAACATATTGAAAATGGCTCACGGAGTGGAATAGTGGCGGTGGAAGGTTCGCGCGCGAATACGGTTTGGCGCCAAATCTCATTTTAAAACATTTTTACGTTTCTTTTCACACGTTCCAATTTCAAACAGGGATGGAAAAATGAATAACAATAA
The DNA here is from genome assembly GCA_917880885.1 of Limnephilus marmoratus. Taxonomy (NCBI): domain Eukaryota; kingdom Metazoa; phylum Arthropoda; class Insecta; order Trichoptera; family Limnephilidae; genus Limnephilus; species Limnephilus marmoratus. The sequence continues at coordinate 4,090,447 of OU862911.1, forward strand.
ACATTTGAGTATTTTTATTCCAAACTCCAGATGTTTTTAGCAAAAGTACGAATATGCCGCATGATTTATTGTTTTGTGTTTATTTTGTCAAAAAAAAATTCGAGTGCAATTTACACGCAGTAGAAGCGAAACTTTACCAAAACAATCTCAACCAATACTTGAAACTTGAGGGTATAATCAAAGCGACCACGTATTTTCCGTTTCATATATCAACCAATAGGAGCCTTTAAAAGTGACATCATAACCAAAGCGGGCAATGAGCGCAGTGATCACAAAGGTGCTAAAGAAGTTTTCACCAAAAATTACAGTTTTCTGATGCATTATTGAAATATGTTGTATTTCTTACTAGTGACTAGTGATCGAACATTAATATTTTATATACAGCAGTGAAAATCGCTCTGCCCTATATTGCAAAACAATTGCATAACAATATGGATCTTTCCAGAAGCGACGCCCATGTTAAAGTGTTCGAATACCGAACTAACGAGAACGTTCCGGCCGCCTCTCGTTAAATACACCTAGCGCCGGCATTACGATGGCTGGATGAGTATCGATAATGAGCTGCAGACCTTCCTACATCTCACGCGTTCCAGAAAAGGTACGAGCCATTGCGCCCCTGAAATGCACAGTTTGGGCGCTTTCGAGAAAGTCACCGAGTGAAGAATTACTACCAGACAAAGCGATACTCCAACTCGCCGGACTATATAAAGGCGCTCAGCAACGCACACAGTACAGTGTTTCAAGTGTTTACATAGCGTTCAGTATTCTCGCCTCACGCAACCGCAGTTAACCTTGACCCAGTAAAAATCCACGTTCGTTTGTTTACCTAGTACCGGTAGTGTATTTAATCTGTTCCGCTGTTCAGTTCAGAATTGATTTGTAAAATTGTAATCTTGTTAGAAATCAATAAAGACTTCCAACACGCAACCGCAATCTCGAGTTCTACGAGTATAATATATACATTATACAATAAAATTATGTTTTATATATAATTATAATAAAATTAACTTATGATTTCAAATCACCAAATAAAATTTACAATTTTGGAAACTAAATGTAAACTAATAACTGTCTACCAAAAATATGATAAAAGTATGACAAATTTTCTCGTAAGCAAAAAAAAGTACACAAAACAGCGTTGTGGAAGGATGACAACAGCTTAAAACGACTGTTTTCAATTTTAAAGACAAACGAAAAACTTTTATTTCGTAAGTAAAACTAATTCCATACCTTTTATAAATTTATATTCGTCATGTAACAATAATCCATTTAGCTTTTATATTACGCTTAAAGTTCCATAGAAAGTAATCGTCTAATTCATCATACCGCCGAGTCATGTGCATAATAATTTTGGTTTTCACGGCCGCCCCCTACCAGGGTCACAGGACGCGGAGAAGCCTACCCAACACGGGGGGGGTGATGGGGGTGATTGGGAGAGGAGTTAGTGGAACGGGGGGCAGGGGCGGGGGAGGTAGGCTAATGGAAAACTGGCGACAGGTAGCGTATTGCTTTCTGAATTCATTACACCGACTCCGGGAATCCTTCTCTCCCTTACAGCAGTTACTTAACACCTTTGTGAGAAGAGGCAAGGGATAAATGGAATTAAGATGGTTAAGGGGTTGTTTATTTTAAGGATAAATTATTATTTTTATCAAATCACTTTTGGAAGATTATGGTTTTCTTTTCATCCCTTTCTTGATTAGTGTCGATTTATAGATTGATTCAATCTTTCTACCCAAGGTTGAATCAATCTTCGAAGAGTTAAGTCCTAGTAAAATTAATATATCTATATGTATAAAAATCTCGTGTCACGGTGTTTGTGGTCGCACTCCTGCGAAACAGCTGGACCGATTATTGGGATTTTTTTAACGTATATTCGGTAGGTTTGAAAATAGGTCGTAAAGTATATTTCATACCGCTAGGTGACTAGGGTGTCCCTATCCAGAAATGTTTTTAAAAAATTAACTTTTTTTTTTTTGCCATTTAAAATACCTGTAATCCCAAATTTTCACCCTTCTACCCCCAACCTTCAATTTTTTAATCGCGATTTTAGTATTTTTGTATGTCGTTCGTATTTCAAACAGAACGAAATTATTTATGTTGTTGAATCACAGATGGCGCTACGTCCGCCTCATAAACACAAAGACATAATTTATATGGCAGAACAACATTTGCCGGGTCAGTTAGTATTATATGGGCTGTTAAGGGGCATACTTAAATTGCTTTAATCGGTGATTCCCGACACCACATAGAGTAAAAAACATGAATAAAATTTTTGTCTTAAATTATTTTTTCTTCAAAACCGAACAACGAAAAAAATATTCTGAAAATAACACAACTCTTTTTATACCGAATCTTCACACCAAGGTTACTTCTCGAAATATTCATACACCTAATCATTAAAAAATAAAATAAATATGTTGTATTTTAACGTATTGTTCAAATTATAAGATTTTCTTAATCGGATGAAAACGGGTAGATAAGTAGTGTTTTCTTCGTAAAAAAACACAGAAGTGCACTTTTTTAAAAATTGTTTGAGGTATTCCAAACAAGCCAAAGTCAAGTGGATAATATTATGCCATCACCAACCCCTCTTCAAGCCACCCCTTTGAATAAGAATACAGGACATTAGGCTGCAACGGACGCGTAGGCCAGACCTTAGACAGCAGTGGGGGTGGAGTGTGGAGCCTCCGAAAGCATCCCCCGTGAAAGCCTTGGCGAGAAGCCCCGCGGAACCTTTATTCGTGAATAAGCTTGTTTGAGAAAGCCTCTTCCTCCTCTGAGATGGCCCTGAGTGCGTCGGTCCATATCTTAAGAGCTTTCTTAACACTTTGAACACCAGACGCTTGCTTACTAAACAAAAATACTCGTAAACAACAACTTGTGATTTACATCACGATCTATAAAACTTACTAAATAGCCGTATTGTAATTATCTCATCAGATTCTGTTCTGATCTGTGAGTAGGAAATAATTTTTTTGAAGAAAATAAAAAGGCTTACGAAAGAGTTTGTGTGATGAAATGTTTATTCCTCTTTAATTTGTAATTTATAGATCATCACAAATATTTTTTTTTTATCTAGATACGTACGTTACATCATGAGCTAAGGATATTTTAAATAACCATGTACTCATTGATGTTCTTCAATAACTCCTCCTATTTATTTTTACATTTTTTCAATATAAAATAATTTAAATTAATAAATTACTTCGCTTTTACCACTTTTATTATTTACAAAACCAACATGTTTCGTGAGCAATGCTCACTTCTTCAGGTTTTTTTTATTGATACTAATTATAAAAAATAATATACAATAATTATTTCAAAAAGCGTAAAGTGATTAAAACGATCGAAGCATTACAGACATATTACTATTCTACGATTCCATAACAGTTGATCACCCGGCAGTTGCCCCCCTGTCATAGTTGCGCAGGTACATTACGCATTCGGTTTAAGGGAAAATGCAGTATACCTGCTAACATAAAATATAACTAAAAAGTGTCCCCGAAGGAATGTTCAGAGACGATATGTACCGCCGAACAAAAAAAGTATAACATATTTAAATAATCATTCAAATGCATCAAAGATAAAACTATTTGTCTTTATATATTGCATAAACCAGCGTGTAAGTACAAAAAATCGACACTGTAAATAAATTAGTTTGATATCTATACCAACTTATTATTAAAGGTATTTTTGAAGTCGGTTTTGGGTTTGAAATTGGCAAATAATGCACAAAAAATATTTTTTTAAATATCAATATCCCCTATATCAACTCTCACTATGGAGAAAAGCGCAAAAAACCGTCATATCTCTAGCGTAAATAAGTAATTGCATTTTTTTTATATATGTCTAGCAATATTTAAATAATTTCGATAAATAAAATGGATTTTGATACTCACTTCGTGGTTCACTCACGATATAGAGACTTTTGAAACTCAACTGACCTAACATGGCGGGTTTAGAAACTCGCGCTTGACATTGATTGGCAAAATTACTACTGGTGTTGGGTTGAATTCTGATTTAGCGTGTTTTGATACTAACTTCCTGAATGATACAGCGGATTTTGTTTCTCACTCGCAGTTTTAAAATAAGGGAGATTTTGAAACTCAATTTTAAGTTACTCTCATTCCTCGTAAAAAATGTGAACACGGTGTCATACTCAGATCATTTTATAAAAATTCGGATATAGCGGGTATTGAATTTAAAGGACTCAATTATAATTTCAACTATCGTAGGTATAAGATTAACTGTCGGGTCAGCGTAGTCTACGATAGGAACCTGTGAAAGAATATATTAGTTTAAAAAAATCCGGACTTCAAAGTGTAAAAGCTTTTCGCTAGAAGGTAAATGCAAAGTTTGACGCGTTGCATTAAACATGTAGATTCCGGAGCCAAATCCTCCGAAAGACATCATGTGAATGAAATCCAACTTCCATTGTGACGAAAGCTTTTATCTGAGGAATGGAAGTACTCAACATAAGTCCCGAAAGCATCGCCAAAATAAGCTTTAAAGTCAATTTCATTCGTTCTCTCCTGATTCTAATACATTTATTTAGGTCAGTTTATATGAAATGAAATGTTTTATTGTATTAAATGATTAATTTTTTTAAAGGATTGCGGTATTTGTCATTTCAGTAATTCTAAGTAATTTAAGGAAAGTTTTGGGTATTTTTTTTAACGGTTTTAATGAAAATAATTTATTAATAACGCCTTCATACGAATTATTTATCTTAGTAATTTGTTTGAAGCAATTTAGTTTGTAAGATTAATTAAACAAATCAGAGTGTTCAAAATATTTTTTAAATATTTTTAGATTTCGTAGGATTCTTCCATGGTCCGATAAATGTCTGCAGAGGCTCGTCAAGCGCTTTATACCACCACACCAAAGGAGACTTGAGTGGGACTGTGGATTTATCATATTATATTGGAACCGAGTACCCGTGAGTTAAATAGATATCTTGTTCTGCGACTTTTTTTAAATTGTAAGTGAAATGTTTTTTTTTATTTTTTTTATATGCGGTGAATATGCAACATTTGCATTTTTCCATTTATTGTTTATATTATTAAGTATGGAATCATTCGACAAACATTTTTCGTGCCCGTCTCAGGGCGAGTTTTAATCACTAGATTTTTTTTAATCATGGAGAATAAAATAATCTCTTCTGATATACATCTAAACGAAATTGAAACAGAAGACACAAATAATACACAAAGGTAATGGTCGCAACTGGGAATCAAATTCAGGAACTCAGTTTTACCGGGACAACACCTTAATCTTAAACCACTCGGCCATTGGGATCTATTTTTATTTACGTCATTTTTGTCGACGTCATATTTCAAATTCAAAATTACCAACACTATTTTTTCCTTATTTTTGGTAGCTATCTTTTTTAATGATTACAAAGTTCTAAAGAATTTACGTTTTTAGATTTTCACGACCAAAAGTATTTTCGTTATTTGTTTTTGGGGTGTTACGCCGTGTTGCGCTACCTCCTTTTTTAGCCAACGTTTCGGACAGCGTTGCAGTGTCCATCATCAGGGCAGATCCGGTAGATGTATAGAAGATTTTATCAAGAATTTATTTGTAACCTAGATTATGTCTCGGATAAACATATCCGATTTTTATTTATTAGTGTATGGGACAACAATTGACTTTTTACTGGTTATTTTCTGTGTCTTGTTCTGCTTCGTGTTTTGTTTAGATTTATTAGTATTTTCTTCTTCATCAAGTATTAATACTAAATTGATTGGTATAACATTTAAAAGTTATTCCAATAATTTCGTTTTATCATTGATGTAACAGCTCTTTGCGTTCTATTTTCATTCAACGATTTAACAAACATGAAAGTTATCATATATTGTGGAAATCATTAAGATTTACTTTAAAAAGCCACCGATCACGTGATCTTGTAAAACAAAAGCCGACACTAGCACTATCCGTGACATAACCCTATTTTTATATTCTCCACTCAGCATATCTTGTTTCACCACACTCAGTACCCAGTACCCAGTAGCCCAATCCTTCCACCGCGATTATTCTCCCGACAGACGGCGAATTTGAGAATGATTTGGGAGAATTTGCTCGAGAGCTTGCTGGAGTCACGTCTGCCGGATAACCTCGGCGACTAAACGACCGCCTGTCTTACACCATCAGACTAGCTTTGCAGAGAAAGAACAAGATCCCGTGACAAACCGAGATCAAGAGGCTTGGCCGATGCCGGAAATTTTTAGAGTCACATTCTTTAAAGAAGTTTCTCAGAGATATCACACTGAGCCAGATTTTCTCGTCGATCAAAATGAAAACTTGTTTTCCAGTTTATTTAACGCAATTTTGTAGATACCTACATTTCGTAGCAAGTGAATTCTTTCAGACCTTCTTCGAATCATGTATTTATCATTTATGAGACGGCCCATCAACAGTGACATATAAAAGTAATAATTTTCAGAAACGAAACTCATTTTAACGTTTTGATCTTGCAGAGTTTTTGCGAAATATTTTTTGAAGTAAAACTTAATTACGCACGCTTGACTTGGGGAGTAAGCTGGTGAATGCGTGATGAGAGCGTTACGAAAAGCTAGGCGAACGATAGTTAAGAGGGAGATATAAGTTAGTGAAGATAGTAAGAGAGAGAGTTATATTGTCTGTATCATACTGTGGGAGCAAGAGAGAGCAGTGCGCGCGCACATTTTCTTTCTCTCGTCCTATCATATAGATGGAGCTAAAGAAGTATTACTTCAGTCGTGTGGTCTATTGCACACTCGTATTTTTTTCATCTGTGTCCTTTTAAATTAATAGCATGTTATATCACACACATACCTATGTTTTATTCTTTTCATCTTAGTTTTTTAAACATAATATATTATTTCAAATCACAGCAAATTCAAATACCGCTGTCCCGGGAACCATTTATAGGATTAGTAGGTGGCCGGGTTCATGGGGGTAAGCTTTGTCTAGGACTTGGTGGCATTTATTGGATTCAACCATTTATTGGATAACCAACAGGTTTTTCATAGGGCACCCCAAGTGGTTCGCTACGTTTGGTGACTTAGTAGGAGTGCCCGGGTTCATGGGGTGAGCTTTGACTAGGTCTTGGCGGCGGATGAGTTTGTGTGGTAAGCCGGATCGAGAGAGATTGGCAGAGGGAAGCCTTTTGACCTCTCCAGCCTTTTTTAGAGTGAAAACGTCTTTATAATCGTTGTGATTTGAAACTCGATAGAACGGAAACGACACTAAAAAGAGACAAACACATACATCTATAAGATTTAGCCTGTGAGAGAATGAGACGGAATAATCGGTCTCCTCTTTGGGGGGTGCTTGGTAGCCTCCCCACTCTTGTCTACTTTAGTTTTATGAAGGTTTCATTCTACCACGTGTGAACTGCAAATATGAAATTTTTTGAAGTGAAAATATCTTTAGCACCGTTGTGATTATTTGAAACCCGATGGAACGAAAAATCAACACTAAAAAAGTCTATAAGATTTAGCCTGTGAGGGAATGAAATAGAATAATCAGTCTCCTCTTTGTGTTTCGGTGTTTCGTAGCCTCCCCACTCTTGCTTCTTACCTATCTGAAGGTTTCACTTCTACCGCGTGCGAACTGCACACTTTTTGGTTACATGATTATTTTTGAGATTGTACAAAACCACTCGCCTTCCCATAAGACATAATTTCGCAGACTAATATTGCAAACGAGATACCATCGAAGTGGGCACATAGGAAAAGAGGCCCAATCGTACATTTGGGACAACTCTGGTAGAATGGGGCAACTCTGGTAGAGTGGGCCAACTCCGGTAGAATGGGGCAAGAAGAGCAAGACGGGAAGGAGTTGGATAAGCCAAATGGATTCCATCAACCCGAATGCCTCCTTACGCGGAGCGGGTCGCAATGGTACATCTATATTTAAGTTATGTACATGCATAAAAGATTAAAGAATATGTAACGACAATGGAATTTTCATATGGGATTTAAGAATTTACTACAATCGTGTCACTGGGTTCGGTCGTTATTTCTTTCGTATCTGTATCAGATAGTTTTAGATGGCTTTAATACAATTCATTTATTGCAGACATGTTTTATTGCTAACTTGTAGCCGTCTGGATATCCATTTGACATTTTGTCGGGAAGTTGCATATTCGATTCCCGCACAGTTCGAAAATAAGTTAATTTCTTCTTTTTTTTCAAATCGGCAATCGCCGAGCACTTAATCGAAACCGGCCATTACTTTGGATTTGTCCCTGAGGTCCTGGGAAGACCCAAAAATCATAGAGCACGCCTGATTACGGAGGCAATTGAAATTCACAAAAAACCTATAAATATTAATAGAGACGACGGAGCTAAGCTCAATAGTTCTTGGTATCCGGTAATTGACGGTTACATCAAGGCTAAACGCAAAAAAACATGTTAAAGTATATTGTAGCGCCAGCTCGTAGAGGAGTGGAGCTGGCGACACGGTATCGCTCCTAAGTAGATAAGTACAAACATCACCCCTAACTATTACTCATCTGCCCTGATGATGGACACTGCAACGCTGTCCGAAACGTTGGCTAAAGAAGGAGGTAGCGTAACACGGCAAAATACCTAATAACAAAAAGTTAATTTCTTAGTTTTAAATTAAACATTGAAAAATATGAATTAATAAAATGGTGTAGGTATTACCGTTTTTTTCTGTTAGAAGAAATCAGCTTCGTTCTGAATTAAATGCATTGTTAGCTAAATAGTTATACAGGGTGTAGAGCACGTTCTCGAAGAATTTTAAACAATGATTACTTAGCGTATCTGGAATTGAAACGTAGATGATATTTTTGTTTGTTTTGTATTGAAAAAAATATCATTGGATAGCAAAATGACATCTACATTTTTTTCGGGTACGTGATTTTACACCCTGTATATAAAAGTTGCACATGAAATATAATTTTTTTTACTTACATTATTTTACAGCAGATTAATCATGCGCATAATTCATGTTTTTTTAACATTAACTCTACACAAGAGGCCCTAAAAAAATAATCTCCATCGGGGCCTATGTCATATTTTGGGATGTTGTGTGTAGGATCTCTACGTGACTATTTTTCGATATTTAAATTATATTATCCACACTCAGGTAGTGTCTTTAGTGGGTTCCCATTACATAAATTTGTTTTTATAAAATTTAGGTATTTAAAATTATTGGGAAAATATAAAGGAAAAAGAAATACAAAATAATTTCAAATATGATTTTTTTTTTAAATTTGGGAAGGCAGGTGTACAAAAAGTTAAATGATTATTTAAAGAGTATTGAAAATGTTACTCTTATAAAAATATCATTCACTAGCATTTTCTCTTGTCGTGCTTTTCTGTGCTGCAGTGTGGTATCTTGAACAACACGTGGAAATTAAACTTTCCCATTGCTAGAGGTTACCGTTCGAGTGTTTTAGCTCCTTCATATATAGTTAAGATATTAACCAATATAACGTAGACAATATATTATATAAATCGTACAAACACACAATAATATAAAGTACCACTTTAGATAGCACTAGCACTCAGATTTAGTTTGCAATCCGATCCTGCCGGGAGAGTGGGGAGAGCAGGGTTGCTGGGTTGGGGGGTAGCGGGGAGAGTGGGATAGGCGGTCACCAGAAAGGGGATATTGAATAAGATTGCTTCTAACTTGGGAATGGATCACGTAGCGGATGAGATGTCGCAGTGTTTTAGGGCGAAGGGGTGGGCCAATCCGCCCAACACCCCCTAGCCCCCGTCTCCACTACCACTCGGCGTTAAGATTGCCAACCAATTGGTTTTGAACTGAACACACATGGTTTCTGGCTTAAAATGGATTTACATTTCTAAAATTGAAAAACTTGAGACGTTTGCAGGGACTAAAGAAATCATCTAACTAATTTTGAAGAGCAGCGTCATGACGCTGCTCTTCTGCTCTGACGAACGATTTAACTAGAATAACTATCAACTGACGCGTCAGTTGTTAGTTATTCTAGTTAAATCGTTCGTCAATTGTTAGTTATTCTAGTTGAATCGTTCGTCAGTTGTTAGTTATTCTAGTTGAATCGTTCGTCGGTTGTTAGTTATTCTATTTGAATCGTTCGTCAGTTGTTAATTATTCTAGTTGAATGTACGTCAGTTGTTAATTATTTTAATGAAAAATGGGAGAATAGGACGTATGTGACTTCAAAAATAGAACCCTTAGGTCACCATTTTTTGTAATGTTAGAAATAATTTCGATGAAAATGACCTATTAACAGAAATAACCCTTTTTAAATCATCCTAAGATAATGTAAAAAGACAACTATACTATTGATATTGATTTAATAACATAAAATAAAGTGATTTTTCCAAAAGGAAAACTGTAACTGCCTTGGAAAGCTGTAACCGAACTTATGCAATGATTATTTATACTTATAATGTAAGGTCTGTGAAATAGCCTAAGCACCGAAAAATTTATTGAGTTCTGTGTGAAATATTCTATTTGCCTACGCCAATGTAGGTTCTTTTTTTATATGAGCTCCACACAGGAGGCCCTGAGGAAAATAATTTCCCTCAGGGCCTATGTCATATTTGGGGACGCTGTGTGGAGGTTTTTTTTTAGGAAAGGTGGGAGAGGAGAATTCTGGGAAGGAAAAGAGTTTAAGGGGTGGGTAGATCTGAGGTTCAGTGTGTCCTGGTCATCCGCCTCCAAGACTTAGACAAACCTCACCCCATGAACCCGGGCACCCCTGCTAAATCACCAAACGTAGCGAATCACTTGGGGTGACCTATGGCAGAGGTGTTGGTTATCCAATAAAGGTTCTCGGGGCGGCGGCACCCATTCCCGCCTCACAAATTGAAAAGTACCAAAACATAATTAAAAAACTCTTAGTGCCAAAACATAATTGCCATAATTTCCAAGGTCGTAAAATGGGATGATACACTTAGCTATTTCATTCCCTCAATTTGGGGGGTGGCAATGGGTACCGCCGCCCCGGGAAGCATTTATTGGATAACCAAAACCACTTCCAAAGGCAGCCCCAAGTGGTTCGCTACACTTGGCGACTTAGTATGGGTGTCCGGGTTCATGGGGTTCTAGGTATTATTATCTAGGGAGAGACTGGTTGAGGGAGACCAATTGACCTCTCCTGCCAGACTCCCTTGACCGGCCTTGCACCGCAGTGGGAGGGATGGATTCTTACTTCCGCCACTCCTGGACACATCGGCTCCAGATTCCTATCCATCCCTCATTCCATTTTCATTCCCAGAACTTCTTCTCCTTCCTTTCCATAAAAAGACCCTCCACACAGCATCCCCAAAGATAGCATCGGCCCCGAGAGATGTTTTTATCCTCAAGTCCTCCTGTGTGGAGATAATTTTTTAAAAAGTTGGTAGGTACTTAATTCTGTTTACTAAAAAATACAAGTATTTCTTTAAATTCTTGTATGTTTTTAACATTCTGGTACTTGACCCTATTTTATTGCAGGTCTTCTTTTTACCTTGCGACGATATCAACTTAATGAATCTAAAAGATTGGCGTCCGCTCGCTCTCCCTCCCCAGCTGGGGTTGGGAGGGAATGGAGGTGGGAAGGGGGTGGGAAGGGGGTGGGAGGGGATGGCACTACTGACATGTCGTCCTGTGAAAGCCTAATGGAAGTGTGTAGCGGAATTGAAAGGCGCGGGAGTCCATACAAATGGATGGGATTGTAAAAAAGGCACTTATTGTAAACCGATTTCAGAACGCCATTAAATTAAACGCATTTTAATTTAAAAAACTATTTTTTTCTTTCGGGAACTCCTGATAATTTTCCTTGTTGATTACTGCTACTTTACTGCAATGTTAAGTTTTAAAATTATTATATTTTAGTATTCAAATTGTAAATATTTTACCCTTTACGCCATTTCATCCCCACAGTGAAAGAAAATATTTTCTAGTGTAACTAACTAAGTTTTCTGGATCGTAGTCCAGCTATGCATTTTAATCTAATAAATACACTTAGGGGATATTTTATCACCTTTAGATCATATTATGTGAGCCTTGGGTGTGTAAATAACCCCTAAATCGCTGGGCATAATACTCTAAAAATTATTTGATTAATTAATCTACTGGCGGAACAAAACATATCAACGGAATGTCAATCAGCACTAGTCTAGATGTACAACAAGAGACACTAACCTTATAGAGCGATCGTCTGATGAATTGGTTACCAAGTTGATCTGGAGAGAGTAAAATTCACAACGATTCAAAATTACAATGAATTGGCAGTTTGTGTTTTTTCGTTTTTCAATAACGGTTTGCATAATTCACATTTTGTATTGAAAGGACACTTCAACAACATCTGAGGTCCACGGGGGTCTATTCGCAGTTCAAATGGCGTAATATATTTTAGTATCCCTAAAAGCACATGGAGACCACCAAACAACCACTTTGTGATATAACTAGTTTTAATTTGTAATCGAGATGAAAAAAAAACTAGAATATATTATGACGACTAACTAATCCTCTTCATAGATTATTCATAGGATCACTTAATAATAAATAAAATCGATAACTTAACACATATATTATTACATCTTAGCAGAAAGTTTTAGAAATATGAATAACAATTTAAAAGTTTTAAATTTCACTTTAAAAATGCAATGAAAATGAACTCTGAATATTGTAAAGAAATATCGTTAACATTATATCACATCCCCCATACACAAAAGCCTAGCTTCATTATGAAGATATTACACTACCGACATTAATTTATTATTATTTTCAAAACAAAAATATTTTCTGTAAATGATGTAACATTAATTTTTTAACAACATATATTTAAAACAAAAACCATAGTCATTAAATAGATTCGAGTGAATGGTAAACTCGGTGTTTATAAGTAAATAAATCGTGAATCGAAAATATACGTTATTATTTGCACAAGCTTTTTTTTTACATGAATACCGCATAAGAGTCTCAACTGCTCCCGTCTGGAGCCAGTGGGACTATGTCATCCCCAATTGGGGTGTGTTGTGAGGCTAAAGTTAGTGGGGAGGGAAGGAGATAGGGAAGAGGAAGGTGGGGAAGTACCTGGCTATTCAGATCTGGCCACCAAACATGGCTAAAGCCATTTCAGGCAACGTTTCAATTCTGAATTAAGAGAATGGTGAAATCCCCGTAGCTGATTATTCGTGAAATAATGTCACATTAAGGAATCTTGACAAAGCTTGACATTGTCAAAAAATTGACATAAAAACTGTTAAAGAAAGACACTCCAATTTTTTTATTATTTTATGATGTTGTACGACAATTCTGGCCACATATTCTTAATAATACGAGTATATAAAACAGTCGGGTTAGTTACACCACTTATAACTCAAAAACGGTTGGACCGATTTTTATGATCTTTGATTTGTCGGTTTTTTTCCCCCTCCGAATAGCAGAACAGCTATTAAAACATCTGAAAAATTCACGAAAAAAAATTATGAAGAAAATTCTTTTTCTCATACATTTTGTGTGGAACGAATTCTCATATTTTGAAAGAGCTGCTGCAATATTGTGATAAATATAATATTGAATAGTGAGTGAATTCCAAATATTCAAAAACGTCAAATGTCAATGCGCTGATTGTTTTGCTTTTGTTATTAAACATATAATGCAGCCTCTCTTTCTTACACACTAAATGTCAATAGTCGAAAATAAATGATGAACGTATGTCTGCATCCCTCCAAAGGAAAAATAAAATAATTAAATTTTCCTCACACGTAATAAAAAGAAAATAAAAGCGCAATTCTCGTAAGTAAGTGAAAATGTAAGAATATCACAAAAAATATAAATCCATTCACAACGCCATCTCTGATACTGACATAAACAAAACACGGATAATTGCTTCATTGTGTATTTTTAACTAAATAAAAAAAACTGAATTTAATTATTTTTTTTATTTTAACTTTATGAGTAAAACCTCAAATTGCAATATTTAAATAATTGAAGACAATGTAAGCTAAAGTCAATCGAAAATCTAGAAACAGAAAAATCAGAAAAACATATTGACACCTCTGGGACTCGAACCCAGGACCTCTTGCTTTCCGAACAAACGCGCTAACCACTGCGCCACGGTGTCGATATGAAATTCGGTCATGTTTAACTGTACCATACTTCGACTAAGAACCACCTACATTATCTTCACTTTCTTTAACGCATATATTATTGGCAACTATCTTTATGTATGATTGCAAGATTCAAACCCGAACTAAATGCTCTCTAGATAGTGTCTGGATAAATCTTTATCCATTTTATTTAATATGCGACATCTATCGACTTTTCTGCAAGTCTAGGATGAATATTTTTCTGAATTTAATTCAGCTAATAATTAACACAACAGTTATTGATTCTGAGGCAGTGCGAAGTTCATCGGGTCAGCTAGTATGTATATGTATATTGATAAGATCATACCTATGAGAAACTTCCGAATTAAGCAACAATTCTTTTACTTTGATTTCTTTACTGATTGCAAATTTGTGAATAAAGCAAAGTTCTTTGAAAACGGTCCGCGGAATTAATTTTCGGAACACTTTATTTAATTTTTATTCCAAGCATTTCATCATGTTAAATTGACTCACTGTTTCACAGAAGAGGTTCCCTACAACAATTACAAGAATACATCCCAAAAATAAAGCCTTTCTTTTGTTAAAGTGAGACAGCTTTGTAAGACTTTATTATAACGAGCTTTCGTTCTCAGAAACTTCATTAAACTGAGTATTTTCTATGGTGTGTTGTGAACATTTTGGAAATAAAACGTGCGAACTACAGTACCTTGCCATATTAATAGGGACAGTAACATTTTTTTGGTTTTTTGATGTAAACGTTGTCTCTACTTCTAAATTACTTGGATATGGTGGCCATCCCCTTATTATTTTTGCTGCTGGTATCACCACTGACACTTTTAAGAAGTGGCAACACTGGCAAAGCTTCACATCTGTCAAAAATTTAAGGTTATTTCTAAGTGGCCAGCATTTTTGTGAAAACGCGTGATCGAGCGTCTCGTAAATAAATATTCAAAATAATTATTTTAAGGAGTTTTATAAGTTCAGCTGTACAAATAAGTAAGTAATAATTAATTATCTATTAATTTTGTGTAGTTTTAGTTCATTTTTTTTATTTCAATGAATAGTTTTGCCATATTGACCCCAATATTGTGTTTTTTCAGGATGGCCAGGTCTTCAGATACGTCCCCAAGGAAATGTGCGGAAATAAAAACACTTTTACTAAACACTAAACATTCCCAGAGGGTAATAGCAGCCCTTGCAGGTGTTTCAAAGTCTGTTGTTAATAGGATAAAGAAAAAAATCTATGAAAATGTACCCCTTGAAGCGGATCGTAATGGGAAATGTGGCCGAAAAAGAATTACCACACCTCGTACTGACCGCAAAATCAGAGACGTGTGTCTACAAAATCGCAAGAAAAGTGTTTCTTTTCTGACCCTGTTGATCAATGAAGGAGGTATCAAGGTCTCTCAAAGGACAGTCCAGAGGAGATTGGCGGAGGAGGGCCTTGTTGGTTATCGGCCAGCTAAAAAACCTCGCCTCACAGCAGCCATGACGAAGAAACGACTGGAATGGGCCAAAGCACACCAACACATGACTATTGAGGACTGGAATAAGGTAATTATGTAACATTATTGTGGTTTACAAGCTTTTAAAAAATTCCAGTGGTGTGATTATAGACTTTTCTAGGTGTGCTTCTCTGATGAGTCCATTTTCCAAATTTTGGTGGACAAATCATCGTTCGTCCGACGACGCAAGGGAGAGAAATTCCACCCGGACTGCCTTGTGGAGACGATTAAACACCCTACCAGTATCATGGTGTGGTCTGTCATCTCTTCCATGGGGATGGGGCGCCTCCACATCGTGAAAGGGACTATGAGGCAGGATCAGTACAGACAAGTACTGGAAAATCGGTTGATACCTCAAGTCGAAGAATGGTTCCCTGGTGGCCAGGATTTTGTTTTTATGCATGACTCCGCACCCTGCCATAAAGCCAGGTCTGTCACTGCATTCCTAGCTGAAAAAAACGTGCAGGTTTTACCTTGGCCTGGGAATTCCCCTGACATGAACCCCATTGAAAACCTGTGGGAGCTCACGAAGAGGGAGATTGCCAAGGAAGTGATCACTACCAAGCAGCAGCTCATCGAAAACCTCATCCGGGTATGGCATCACTCTCCTGAGCTAAAGCGAAATGCAAAACTGTGCATTGAGAGTATGCCACGGCGTGTACAAGCTGTAATTGCGGCCAAAGGCGGTATTACAAAATTTTAGCTTTCTGTGCGATAATGTTTTAAAATAACAAAACAAAAAAAAAATAAATGCAAATTTACAACAAATATGGTCTATAAATTATCCAAATGAATTGTTCTTATTAATAAATAATAAAAACTGTACCTAAAGTCATAAATATCTTTGTATTGCGAGTACAAAGTGAGAAAAACGTATTTTTCATAGGTGTCCCTATTAATATGGCAACCCACTGTAGAATTAATATCACATACGCAACCATTTAAATGAATTGAAATAATATTAAATAATTAAATATTCACCATGCCGTAGATTTGCTGCGTTTTGATGGACGTTGAAAAATTAAAACTTTAAAAATTATTTGAACTACATTATAAATAAATAAATAAAATTATTAATACGACATTAAGGGGAAAATGTCAATACTTCTTTCTTTTAAAATGATCGAACTAAATTCTCCACCCAACATTTATTTCAAGTACCTGTCCCTATCTGACAGTGTGTGACGTTCAAAACAATATTATGAATATTAATGAAGCATGTGCAATGAACATCCTTTTGATCTCGCGAGCAATTTAATATCGACTCTGTTAAGAAATCTGCATGGTGATCACCATTGGCCACTCCCTCAGTGTGCATAATTTCGAATCTGTACTTGTGCAATGATTACCGCTAGCTGGGTTCCTTAAGAGCATAACATCTAAGGGTCGACTGAGACGGTTTTTTCGTTCTCGGCCGAGACCGAGACCGAGAATGAATTAAAACCTCGGCCGAGACCGAGAGCCGAGACCGAGAATGGATAAATTGAGAAAAAAATTAAAATGCGCTATTTTTTCATAGTATAGCAACCATAAAACATTATACCTACTTAGTAAACACATTAAATCGAAATAACACACCCTAACAAACCCTAGCCGACCAATCACAATCGACACTCTTTCACGCAGTGACGAATGTGGACACGCGCGGTAGATTTAAATCCCATTATCCTATACCGTACCTACTTACAACGGTCTCAGTTATGGCCGAGAATCTCGGCGATTTTTCGCCGAGAACCGAGACAGAGTTCTCGGTAGAATTTGTAGCCGAGAATGCCGAGACCGAGACCGAGACCGAGATCTCGGTCGACCCTTAAAAATATCGATTCCTCAAAATACCGCATCAGAAGAATATCTAAAGAAAGGGGAAAGTCATTCCTTCACAAACATCCAATGTTTTCTAACGCCCACATAATTGTATCAAATTGAAAAGATTAAAAATTTAAATTTAAAAAATCATCGATTGAAGTTCACAAATTGATTCACGTAGAATATATGAGACTCCAAATTGGGATAATGTTTTTTTTTAATATTTTTTTTATTATTTCAGTACCTGTATAAGACAGGCATGATGACAAAATATTTACATACTTTTTTTGGGGATGTGAAGGAGATGAGAAAGAGGAAGGTTGGGATGTACCTAGCTATTCAGATCTGGTCATCAAACACGTCTAAAGCCATTTCAAGCAACTTTTCAATTCTGAATGCGGTCTTACACCAGTGTGGTACTGAGAGGATCTTGCACTCTGGAACGGGCTGCAAATATATTATATATTATTTTAAAATAAATTCATTGTTAAATACCACAAATTAATCAAATTAAATTTATTTACGCACGCCAGGATTCGATCCAGCTACCTTCGGAATGTGAGTCAATAGCCTTACCCCTCGACCACGGTGGTCGTTTTTTTATAATTGTGGAAATCTAAGGTAGTGTTAGCACAAAGCACTCTTGGATGAATTGCCTAATTTAAAAAAGGTAGTGTTAAGCTTGTTCGTTGTTATGATCTTCGATATAGATTTGCCTCTTAGAACCATGAAGCAGCAAAATATTTTATGATGGTTTAGGCTATCTGGCGACGTATATGTGCATTACGCAGCACAGATCGTGATAGCCAGCATTCACGACACTGAGTGCGAAAAATAAGTCCCCTCAGGTGCAGGGCAGGAAACCAATTGCCAATTGCTTTGAAGGAACTTATCGGATAATGCAGTGCAGACGGTTATGATCCAATCGGTGAGTGGGGAGGACTGGGCAATCGGACTGCGGGGTAAGGCCAACATCGGTCAACTAGCCCCTACCACTAATATATCGTATAAATATAATTAAAAAAAATATTTCAAAGGGCACTATCATAAAATTAAAGCAGTGGTTTCATTAAATTTTCTTTACATGTTGCTTCATGTGTATATAAAAAAGCTGTTAGTTGCGCGGGCTATCAATCAGAGTGGAATATACTCTCAGTATCGCCATAACGTAAGATCACTATTCAGATCTGAAACGTTGCTTAAAATGCATTTAAATACATAAATTCGATTTAATTTAAGTACTTACCTCTCCCCGACCATCACATTGTTATAAAAGTAGTCGAAATTAGGAACAATGTCAAGAAAAATAGTCCAAGCAAACTGTAGTGCATTTGTTTTAAAAACAGAAGAAATTTAGAAACTGCCTCGGAGGCAAGTTGTTGGTGTTCTTCGTGTACACAATCTCGTTTCTTAATCAAAAAGAAGGAATTTGACCATCTTACAAAATTATTAACATGAAATCGTTTTGTACTCATGGTCGTGGCAATAATTATCTCTTGTTTCACGATAAAACTGTATAACTAGAGTGTGATTTCTATTTTTGTGAGTGATAATTCATGATGGAATTCCATCATAATATATTATAATAAAACGAATAAAAAACTTTATTCCCCTTAATTTTATTCGACCGTAACCGGTTTCAGCTCGTTAAAGCCATCTTCAGACTGGTACAAATAATTCTTAGTCTACGGTTTATATACACAACATATTGGATAGGGGGAGAGGGGTGGTCTACAAGGATTTTAATCAATTATAATAATTATATTTGTTGCTAAGTCGTTTTAGACTATCGAATTTCTAAATATTTTGAATAGCTTACTGGAATTACCAAAATATTTAGAAATTCGATAGTCTAAAACGACTTAGCAACAAATATAATTATTATAATTGATTAAAATCCTTGTAGACTACCCCTCTCCCCTCCCCAATATGTTGTGTATATAAACCGTAGACTAAGAATTATTTGTACCAGTATGAAGATGGCTTTAACGAGCTGAAACCGGTTACGGTCGAATAAAATTAAGTGGAAAAAAGTTTTATATTCGTTTTTTTTATAATATATTAGAGTGTGATTGTTTCGCGTGCTCCTTCGCAGACATACAGTGGTAGTTGATTGGTCATCCATTTTCCTTGCATACCTCGTTTTTCCTTCAGGTATTATCATAACCCGGTTCCAGCAAAAACCATCTCGCCTTCTTGGTTTTTAGTATTTACAGTCCATTTTCAACTGCATCTGAAGCTGCAAATCGTAAGAAGTTTCGGATGCCTCGTCGGTATTCCTTTATTTATTCATATTTAACATCTTTCTCATACTTGTTTTTTGCAAATATTGCGTTTCAACCTGTCTCAATTGTTGAACTATTCAACTGTCGATAATTTTTTTTATCTCATTAATGTATGTACTTAATTATCAAGGCGTCCATCCATACTATTTTGGTTCGGTGATATCTCTACCATAGATGGTACAATAAAAGTCCAACACGAAGTAAAGACCATTTAGATAGAGGACATTTTGCTTCTCATTTCGTCACATGTGCACATTTAAACTTTTAATACGGTAAAATTGAGTCGGCCCCGGCGAGCCCCGTGCCCCGCGTGCTCGCGTGCCCGCGTGCCCGTGCCCGACCTCCCGAAGTAGTTAACCGCCCGCTGTATCGCACTCGCGGGACGCGTTTTGATTGGCCCAAGGAACAAGCGATGCTTTTGGGGGGTCGGGGCAGCCGGAACGGGGCAAACGGAATTGACAATTTTCCGGGCGGTTTGTTCCCGGACACCGTCGTGCCCCCCTCTCCCTTTCTCTCGTCCTTTCCCCCAACCTCTTTCCCGTTATTGCCCCACCCCACCCCAGCTGCTATGACACTATACACCAGGGATGGGAAACCTATAAACCGGATAATAAATTTGTGAGCGATGTGGAAATTTCATCACAGAACGTAGTTTAAAAATAATGGTGTGTGCGATTTTTAATATCTAGCGATTCAATGGTCAGAAGTTAATATTTTTTCAGAATAGTGCAAACATTTAAAAAAGAGTCGATATTATCTTTAGTGTTTCTGACATTAAATCAAACCAATTCATTCAGTGAAAAACGTCGGTATCGGTGTCGGTAAAAAACCAACCAACAATTATTTATATTTTATTCTGTAAACTAACACAAATGGAGTTAAGATTCCGAAGTCGGCAGCAGACTGCAAACTGCAGCGGCAGACCGAATTTATAATACTAAATGTTGTTATAATAATTATTATTATAAAAAATAAAACAAATTGTATTTAACCACGAATTTACTATTTTATATATCGACCGGTTTCGCTTCGACCAAGCTTCCTCGGGATATAATAATAACCGTTAAGCTTGGTCGAAGCGAAACCCGTCTATATATAAAATAATAAATTCGTGGTTACATACAAAGTGTTTGTTTTATTTTTCATAATACAATGTCTAACCACAAAGTAATTGTTTGTCATGAAAAAGCAATAATTATTATTATCATGTCTTTTATCAAGTCTACGGTCTGCCGTTTCAGTTCGCGGTCTGCCGCCGAACTCATAATCGTACATTAAGATGACAATATACCCTAAAATATATTCAGAATCTTAACGACGTAAGTAAAGAAACCGTGTATACAAATTGTGACTCGCGACCCGTGCTCTGGACGAACCTACTGTCGAATTTGCCGTATCGAAGAAAAGAGGAAGAAGACAAATAATGTGGGAATCTTAACGACGTAAGTGAAGAAAGCGTGTAAATAAATATACGCCGCGGCACGGCGTATTGCACGAACGTACGGTCGAATTCACCCTACCAGGCCTGGAGATTCAACCTTTCTGCAGCGTTGATTTTAATTAATTCTGAAGAACGTGCTACAAATATTAAAAATGTAAGCACATGTTGTCCTCCCGAAATTATTAATTCATCGTCTAGAAAAATAAAATCTGGTGCTTACCGCTAACTTTATAGTTGAAAAACGGGTTATATAGTTTTCAAATCGTTGTACGTAAAATATATTAATGGTAAGGTACTGTTTTTATTAATCTAGTATATAAATAATTCGCATTTCTTGTGCGGCATGTAAAGAAAAAAGTTATTTTAGTTACGGATTCGCCGGAAATGATTAAAATGTAAGTTTTGAGCGTACAAAAATTATTAGGATTGTGTACCGCCTTAAAATAAAATCCGTTTTAAAAATTAATTTTCATTCAACCTCTGGCCAGCCGACTCACTTCCAGAAGACCGTTTTAAAATGAAGATGAAACACTTCCCCTGAATAGTTGTGGTGAACTCAGTGACAGACTTCGAACGCCAAAAATAAGCACCTCGACGTAGATTCAATTATTACGCTGTCAAGGTTCTCTTTCCTTCGGAAGATTTGGATCTCACTAAACAGCATCCGGTGCAGTCACAGCTGTGAAAGATGGGCCTAAAAGATTCTGAATTGTGGACATATTTGAACAACAGAACACATTGGAGAAAAATATTCCGTTCATCATTTCCCCAGAGGTAGGTCCGTGCTGAACCAAGTGACTCCCTGTGCAATGGGCTAGCGGAATAATTTCAGCATCCCATTTTGATCCCCACCCAGTATCCCCAAAAATAACAAACAACAACATCAAATATCTATTGATTTAAAAAACGCATATTGGATACGTTTTTAGATATTATAATATAAGTATGAACCATTTAATGGATAACCAATACTTCTGCCATAGGTCACCCCAAGTGGTTTGATACATTACATTAATCCCCAGATTCCTACCCGCCCCTCATATTGTTTACCTTCCAGGATCTTCATATCTTTCCTCTCCCTACACAACCTCCCCAAAGATGACAAAGGCCCTGAGGGTTTTTTTAGAGCCTCCTGTGTCGAGCTACTGCATAACTTTCAATTTGTTGTACATGATTTGAGAATTTCACCTCTAAAATTATTATCGTGATTTGTTTTGGGGTGTTACGCCGTGTTGCGCTACATTTCGGACAGCGTTTCAGTGTCCACTATCAGGGCAGATGTATAATTATATAAAACACGATAACATTATTTTATATCTGCCTTTAGTATAATCGTCGCAATTTCAATTGTCTTCGAATTTGAGGATTAAAATAAATATTTTGGTTTATTCGTTTGCAAAAAAGGTTTGCCACCGCCACCATTCACTATACGGAGCATTACGCGATTGTTGACAACTATTTCGAAGTGGATTGAAATGAAGTTTAATCTCGGAATTGATTCCGATTTCATATGCGATGGGGTTGAAAATGCCATTTCAACATTCGTGAGAATTATGCATTATACCGATGAAGGTTAATAGTAGCGAGGACAAATTTAAAATCAATCTTTTATGTGTGAATATCTACCGCACAAGATTCCCAACTGCTCCCAGAAGTCTAGAACGAGGGAGATTATGGCATTTCCAATTAGCGTAAGTTGTGAGGCTGAAGGTAATAGGAGAGGGTAATATGGAAGATGTGATGTTTATGTTATTTAAATTTAAACACTATCAGTTCAGTGGGGGATTCTTTTTAATAACAATAGGTCCTTGACACACACAGATTTATTATGAGTTTACGTATTTACAATAACTATACTGCCGGTCACATGACCTGTCTATACTGGCTGCTAATTGAATCTAATCGGTAGGCTGGCAAAAGCCTGCTCTCGACAACCACAGCCACTACCCCTGCTGGCAACTGTCGCCATCCAATGGAAGCTCTTTCAATACATTACAGAAGAGGAAGGTAGGGAAATACCTGGCTATCCAGATCTGGTCAAGATTTCAATTCTGAGTGGCGGTTTAACATCAGAGCGACACTGAGAGTATCTTCCACTCTGGAACGTGCCGTAAATAAATATACTACATATTATTTTTTTAAATTTTTTTTTTCGGGAAATCGACAGTTTACATTTTTCCAGTTTGTACATGTTTGTATAGCCAAAATAAAACCAATGGATTTCCTCTTTGTGACTTTACCTCTGATTCAACAGCATAATAAAATTTTTTAAATAATTAAATTTATAATAAAGGAGTATGAGATCAAAAATTTTATAAAACTAAAATTTACATAAAACATAAAAATATCAATACATTGGTAACCATAAGAAGCCAGGTTGTACATATAAATCAAATCAGAACAGAATTAAAGTATAAACGATAGAAACATAGTCACATAACATATTCATGAAACATCAGAGAAATACTCTTTTATGTACCCCTTATACTTGGTAAGTTCGGAATTGAAAATGTCCACCTTGGATAATATGCTATTGTAACTATTGCATAGTCTGTTCAGACAAGAATTTTGCTTACAGTTTGTCTTGCATTGATCAACCCTGAACAGGACAGAAGAGCGTGTTGTACGCGCAGGAACATTAAATGAATTTAATTTATTTAGGTATTTTAGCAGGTATGAACATATTGTGAAATAACACAAATTAATCAAATAAATTTTATTGAGCACTTCGAATTAATGGTCAGTCTTCTGTCGTCTTAACGGTGTGCTCATCTCATCTGTGGGTAACCTCTATGTTTCTTTCCAACTAACGATCCCATTGAATGACATTCTGTTAATACAAATATGGCGTAATACGAAATCTAGTTCATCTAATCATCTAGTTCTGGAAATTGTTCAGCTAACTCAGCAATTTCCAGAATTTAGTTCTAACGTTACTTACGTTTTACAAATAAAACTCATATTGAACTAGTTAAATTTGAGTTTTGTATGAATAATGTTAACTACCTTTCCCTTATTATAATAGCACTATGGAAAAAAAGAAAATTGTAGTGAATTATAAAAATTTCGACCCAAAAAGCTTTTTTAAGCTGTGATAATTATGTGCTAAGTTGCATTCCGTGGACCCGCCCAAGGGTTACTTTACCATAGCGGTACACAATTTATTTAATACAATTGGGATGTGTTGAGTTCATTCCGACGCGAGAGAAATTGACCTTACTGTTAACTTTCAAAAACGAGGTACGTATGACGTCACGCGTTCGTTTTGGTGGACTTTGAGAAATGCAAGCTGTGAAAACTATTTTAAGAGTAAAATCGACGTTTGTAAAAACAAAACAAAAAAACATTTATTTAAGTTAGAAGGTGAATATTCATAAAAAAATATATTTACTGGAACTCCTTATTGAAATAAGTCGTACATGCGATCAATTGAATCCGTTCGGGTTTGGAGAAACGAAAACTGTTGAAATAAAACAAATTATGGCTAAAGACCTCATTTACTAATTATCTCCCTTTTTAGTGTCAAAAAGTATGCGCGAATTGCTAATGAATTATAATGTTAGTATTTCAATTCGACATTGTAAATGTATTCATATTTTTACGAAGTCGTTGGATATATCACGCTAGGAATATTGAACCATAGACAATACTGTCAATACTGACACTATAAAGCAATGTAATTCTATGAATAAGGTTGAATATATGGTGAAAAATTGGCTATCGGAAAAAAAATATTTGTATTGATAATTGATATGTATGTTGAATCTGTAGATATAAGATGTAAATTTTAAATGTAAATAATCTATATATAACTTAAATATAAGCACCTGTTGACAAGCCAATTGAATTGGCTTAGCAGGACTTGTTTGTTGATTTTTAATATGTATATCTGTTCTTTCAAAAAAAAAAAAAAAAAAAAAAAAAAAAAAAAAAAGTGTTACCATCGTAAAACGATTTTTTATTTATTTCGTGTCAATATCGGTTTGGCTGTCGACAGCGCAACCGTGCTCGGGATATTGATGTAAAATCGGATCCGAGCCCACCAATCAAGTTTATCTCTCTCAAAGATATTCAAATACAGAAGAGATATGCTATGGTGTCCGCGCAACTGTCGCCGGACTACACGCTAATTAGCATAGTTTTCATACAAAAAGAATTTGTTCATTTCGTTGATTTTTTTGAGAATGTGCATTAATATTGGTTAACAATACATTTTGAATAAGGAAAGAATTCGTTCATTTAGTTTAACGTTCGTTTGGTTTATTCGTTAATTATTTGTTCTTTTAGTTTATTTGTTAATTGGTAAACAATATCGGCGACACCCGGAAGCGCAGACCCACATAGTAAAAACAGCAGATAGCAAATCTACTTATATTCCAATATCTTTGATCTCTCTAATATATAGATTGTTAACTTATCAATTTGGCCGTGCTAGACCCCCTGGGGTCCTAGCATGGTCGATCGATATAGGTTTTATCGAAAATGTCGGTAACTTGTCATCGCTCGCGAGCACGACTGCAGGCCGCTAACGAACAAACAACAGTTCACAACGACTAAGGGTTCCTAATTTATTTGACTTGAACTGTTATTTCTTCGTTAGCTGCCTGCAGTCGTGCTCGGGAGCGATTTCAAGTTACCGACATTTTCGATAAAACCTATATCTATCGACCATGCTAGGTAGGACCCTGATGCTTTGTAGCGTACTAAATTTCCTGACGCAAACGTTAAGCATATTTCCAGTAATATTATTGCGGCTCTATTGGAGTAGTCTCAGAAAATATTGAATCTTGTCCTTAACACAATGCGTTTGATTTGATTTTTCAACATTGCAATTTTTTACGCAATATTCTGCTCGTAATATCACCCCCTATGTGGGGAGGGGGGGGGGGGGAGGGTGTATCGGGCCAGTGCTACCAGGCGGGCGTATAATTCAAAAGGAGATGGACCCGCGCTATCTCAGATTTATATCCGATTCTGGCAGCACGGAATACTTTCGGGGGATGACCGGATTAGATGGAGATTGGACTCGGGTTAGGGCTGGTTTACAATATTGTATCGAAAAATTTAAAGACAATGGAATATTTAGATATTTCAGGAGGTAAATTCTTCTAATTGCAATTAAAAACAATTTAAAACATCACACTCATACTTATAACACGTGTTATTGAACAATACCAAGTCATCTGCCGTAAATTCTACAAGTAAATTTTCCCGATCCAAATCGATGGAAATGAATGGTAAAATAAAAAATAAAATGGTTACCTATAAACTTAATTGTGGTATTCTGTTATTTCTTCTGATGAACACACTAATTGATCGGGAGTTTCAATGATACTCGGCTCGTTAGTCGTGTTTATTATCGTCATGTTTACAATAAATATTTAACTGGACTAAACGTCCATTCAAATGGACGCTATGCATTTTCTGAAGCAAGGGAACACCTCGGATTACATCGGTTATTTTCGTAACCGTTCGGCATTAAACACGAGCGGGCGACACTTGACTCTCATATAGTACAACTTTTCTGACATTTGTTGAGACACCTCAAAACTACATATAACTACCTGTACTAACGACATCTGTTAAAAGACCTTGAAACTGTGGTGAAGCCAACACTCAGGTACGTACCTACTTAAGGTATATACCTGTGCAGCATGGCGACGTCGCCGCCTGGTACCATCGGAACGGTACACGAGTAATACCTACCTACCTATCTGGAATCTCGTCGCACTTTATGGAAAGAACCGGAGCATTTACATTCCTTGTTCATTAGGCGTCAGAACTATCGAGAAGCGTATCGTATTCTCTCGATATTATCAGCCGAATTATTAAACCGTTACCTCCGCCGCGGCATTATAAAAGCCGGAGTAATGGTTTGACCTGGTCAGTCGATAGAATAGCAAGCCAAACAACTTGTACCGTTATTTACTACGTTCACGCTCTGTGTATTATTTGAATTATTAATTCTTATTAATAAACGATCAACAGTTAATTCCAGTGTTTTCTTTACGCGTTTACGTAGCACGTCTGATTGCTACAGTGGTGACCTCCGACACACGAATTTATTAAGTTTTTTTTTTAATTACGATTTAAATTAATTATAATAATATATCTTCCAATGTCTCTTCCAATCGGATCATCGACATCGACAAAGACGTCGCCAGAAGTTAACCGGGTAGCGGTAAGAATACCGCCCTTTTGTCCGAACGATCCAGAATTATGGTTTGCGATGGTTGAAAGGAGTTTTGAGGCTTCAGGAGTCACAGCTGACGCAACCAAATTCGGATTCGTCCTTGGAGCCTTGGACCCTACTTATGCACAAGAAGTCCGGGACATTATTGTCAAGCCCCCTGATACCGGAGCCTACGCCCTCTTAAGAAGTGAGCTGACCAGACGCCTCAGCTCCACACAGGAACAAAAGACAAGGAGACTTTTGGAGCACGAAGAACGGGGAGACCGTAAACCATCCCAGTTCCTCCGTCATCTGCGCACCCTCGCGGGCAGCGCCGTGCCTGATGAGGTGTTAAGAACTCTCTGGATGGGCAGACTTCCCCGGAGTATGCAGGTTGTTTTGGCTACACAACAACAAACCTCGTTGGACGAGTTGGCGAACCTTGCAGACGCTATTGACGACTACGCCGGCAGGCCAGCAATCAATGCAGTTTCAGAGCCGACTCTTGATAATAGCTTGATCAGCAGGTTCGAACGAATGATGCTGCCACTCCAAGAGGAGTTGACCACCCTAAGACGAGAGATAGCAACGCTGCGCTCAAAAGACCGTCAATCACGGAGTATCAGTCCTCGTTGGCGGAGAAATTCCTCCCGCTCCCGTTCGAGGGATCGCCAATCCGAAGGCATGTGCTGGTATCACAGCAGGTTCGGGGCTAGGGCGCGTGCATGCAATCAACCTTGCAACTTTGTGCAGGGAAACGCCCCGGGCTCACACTGATGGTGACCAGCACCGGGAGCCCTACTCAAATAAGTCGCCTGTTCGTCACTGACCGGAAAACACGTACTCAGTTTCTCGTGGATACTGGGGCGGACCTCTGTGTTTTTCCGCGGCGTTTGGTTCAAGGTCGTCCAGCCAAGCAAGCTTACGAACTGGCGGCCGCAAATGGCAGCACCATCGCAACTTACGGTAGCCTGACGCTCAACCTTGACTTAGGTCTACGACGCGACTTCACTTGGAGCTTCGTCATTGCTGACGTCTCCAAGCCCATCATTGGAGCGGACTTCCTGGCGAAATTTGAGTTGCTGGTAGATATCCGCAACCGACGACTGCTGGACCAAGTGACTAACCTGACAACCACAGGCAAGCGAAGCAGCAACAATATTGCTTCTATCAAGACTGTCACAGGAACGTCCCCTTTCCACAAAATTTTACAACAGTACCCTGATATCACGCGCCCTGATGGCGCCATGAAGGAAGTTCGCCATGCTACCCTTCATCACATCCGAACTACTCCAGGCCCTCCAGTTGCCGAACGACCCCGCCGCCTCGCTCCTGATAAACTCAAACGGGCCAAGAAGGAGTTTGAGACCATGGTCCGTTTAGGAATCGCCCGGCCTTCCGAGAGCTGCTGGGCATCGCCACTACACATGGTCCCCAAGAAGGATGACCAATGGCGACCATGCGGTGATTATCGCGGGCTGAACGCCAGAACCATTCCTGACCGATATCCTGTACGCCATATTCAGGACTTCACTCAGGCATTGAGAGGCGCCAAGATTTTCTCAACCATAGACCTTGTACGGGCTTATAATCAGATTCCGGTGGCTCCTGACGACATTCCAAAGACGGCCATATCTACTCCGTTCGGACTCTTTGAATTTCCAGTGATGTCTTTCGGCCTCCGTAACGCAGCTCAGACCTTCCAACGCTTCATCGATGAGATCACCAGAGGGCTGGATTTTTGTTACGCCTACATCGATGACATACTCATCGCCTCGTCAACAGAAGAGGAGCACATGACCCACCTCAAAATCTTGTTCCAGCGTCTTCAGGATTATGGTGTGGTCATTAACCCTGGAAAATGCCACTTTGGTTTGCCTGAGGTTAAATTCCTGGGATACCTGGTGTCTGGCGCAGGCACTACACCCCTGCCAGAAAAAGTCGATGCTATTAGAAGTTACAATCGACCAGAAACTGTAAAGGATCTCCGCCGGTTCCTCGGAGCCCTCAACTTTTATAGGAGATTCCTGCCCAAAGCTGCAGATACTCAAGCCCCACTCAATGATTTCCTCCAAGGAAATCAGAAAGGCAAGCAACCAATTCATTGGACCAAAGAGACCGTGGAAGCCTTTGACAAGTGCAAGGAAGCACTTGCTCAGGCAACCCTGCTCGCTCACCCCAAGTGCGAAGCTCCACTCTCCATAGTCAGCGACGCATCTGACACCGCAGCTGGTGCCGCGCTCCAGCAGCTCATCGAAGGTCACTGGGAGCCGTTGGGGTTCTTCTCCAAGAAATTCAGTCCAGCGGAGCGAAAATACGGCGCTTATGACAGGGAGCTCCTGGCCATCTACCTCGCTGTAAAACACTTTAGACATATGGTAGAGGGCAGGATGTTCACCATCTTCACCGACCATAAGCCCATCACCTTCGCCTTTCAGC
This sequence comes from Limnephilus marmoratus, assembly GCA_917880885.1. NCBI lineage: Eukaryota > Metazoa > Arthropoda > Insecta > Trichoptera > Limnephilidae > Limnephilus > Limnephilus marmoratus. The sequence continues at coordinate 4,120,146 of OU862911.1, forward strand.
AAAAGGCTGACAAGTGCTCACCGAGACAATTCCGTCACCTAGACTATATCAGCCAGTTCACCACCGACATTCGCCACGTGGCAGGTAAAGACAACATCGTCGCAGATGCCCTCTCCAGGGTCGAGACAGTTCACGCTCCCTTGGATTACGTAGCGCTAGCAGCTGACCAAGTGAACGACACGGAACTGGAAAAGTGCCTACAGGGAGGTTCTAACCTCCAGCTAAGAAAAGTGCGCATTCCCGGCATCGACACGCAACTCTACTGCGATTTATCGACAAATATAGCCAGACCTTTCGTCACAAAGAAATTCCGTTCTGCAGCTTTCAATGCGGTTCATCAGCTGGCTCACCCAGGCATCAAGGCAACGGTCAAACTCATAACTGAACGTTATGTCTGGCCGGCCATCAAAGCTGACACAAGGAAACTCGCACGCAACTGCCTCCAGTGCCAACTAAGTAAGGTGTCACGACACGTGTCAGCACCCCTTGGAACCTTTCCTAGAACTTCATCCAGATTTGAACATGTCCATATCGACATCATCATCATGCCCATGTCAGAAGGATGCCGGTACTGCCTTACATGCGTAGACCGGTTCACGCGATGGCCAGAAGCGTTCCCTATCAAGGACCAAGAAGCAGAAACAGTGGCGCGCGCATTCTACCAGGGTTGGATCACCAGGTTCGGAACCCCGCTTCGAATCACCACTGACCAAGGAAGACAATTCGAGTCTAGGCTGTTCAGGCAATTGAACTGCTTAGCAGGTACGACGCAGATTCATACCACCGCATACCACCCTGCGGCAAACGGCATGGTGGAAAGGCTACGCCGCCAGCTCAAGGCTGCGATCAAATGCCACCAGAAGGACCGTTGGACCGAAGTGCTTCCCACTGTTTTAATGGGAATAAGAGCAGCCTGGAGAGACGACCTCGCTACCACCTCGGCCGAGCTGGTGTACGGCGAGCCGCTCCGTTTACCAGGAGAATTCCTCGTTGCACGACCAGCAACCTGCGACAATACGAGCAACTTCCTCAAGGAACTTCGACAGCACTTCAATGAACTTCGACCGGTTGAAGGTACCCGCCATAGTGAAGGACGTCATTTCATCTTCAAAGACTTACCCACAGCGACTCACGTTTTCTTGAGGGACGACACCATTAAGAGCCCGCTTCAGCAACCATACAGCGGCCCTCACCAAGTCGTCCGCCGGAATGGTAGGACCTATGTCATCCTATGCAGAGGAAAAGAATTAACCGTGAGCATTGACCGCCTCAAACCGGCTTACATCGCCAAGGAACCGAAAGAAGCCGCAACAGAGCTACCACCAACCCTTCCAAAACCAGCCATCAAACAGGATCGGACTCATACGACTACTCGTTCAGGAAGGCGTGTTCGTTTTCCCGATTACCTTAATGTCTAAACTACTTTTTTATCGCAGCCCTTATCTGTGCCGCTGGGGGGGGAGTGTGTGGTGAAGCCAACACTCAGGTACGTACCTACTTAAGGTATATACCTGTGCAGCATGGCGACGTCGCCGCCTGGTACCATCGGAACGGTACACGAGTAATACCTACCTACCTATCTGGAATCTCGTCGCACTTTATGGAAAGAACCGGAGCATTTACATTCCTTGTTCATTAGGCGTCAGAACTATCGAGAAGCGTATCGTATTCTCTCGATATTATCAGCCGAATTATTAAACCGTTACCTCCGCCGCGGCATTATAAAAGCCGGAGTAATGGTTTGACCTGGTCAGTCGATAGAATAGCAAGCCAAACAACTTGTACCGTTATTTACTACGTTCACGCTCTGTGTATTATTTGAATTATTAATTCTTATTAATAAACGATCAACAGTTAATTCCAGTGTTTTCTTTACGCGTTTACGTAGCACGTCTGATTGCTACAAAACTAAATTTTTAAATTTATTTATTTATTTAATATTTGTATGTTTTTACAATAATTGTACATTTTTTACATGTTAAATAGATTTGTCTTCTTCTTCTTCTTCATCTTCTTCTTGTGCCTTGTCCGTTCAACGGACGTTGGCTATCATGTTGGCTGTGCGGACTTTGTTTACTGCGGTCCGGAACAGCTCTTCGGTAGACTGGCTAAACCACTGTCTCAGGTTTTTTCAGCCATGAGGTTCTCTTTCTTCCAGGGCCCCGTCTTCCGGCAATCCATTTTTATTCCTTTCTTAGTAGAACAAATCTATTCAAAATTTATTTCCACCTATAGTTTTAAACCTGAAATATTGCCCATTTACTTAAAAATCATTGCAAGTATGTAACTTTAAAATTGTGCGCAAAATAATTTATTTAGTACTGCGTATATAAAACGAATGAAAATTCATCGTTCCCGCGATGTGGATGGGCCATAATCGGGATAGGGGTGGCTTCAGGATGAGTTTAGCGAATGCAGAGTGGGAGGGGTTGGGTCGGTAGGGTGGGGAGGGGGTGGGGGTGGGAGGCGGAGGGGGTGGTCAGTCAAAAGCAATCGGGAAACAGGATTGTTTTGTTTTATGGCGAAGAATAATACCCCACTCAATGACGTCATCAAATTATAGTTACGAAATTGGTTCGTTCATTCGTTAAGTACGTTTCTGCGTAATAAAAATAAAATATCAAATTTAGGGTTAAATTCAATTAAATCTTTATATATCTTGGCTCTGAAAAGACTGTTTGAGTTTTAAGGCATAGTATATTATTGGACTAAAACGTTTCGTCATCTTGCAATGCCCATTGTCGATGATGAATACTGGAAGGCTGTCCGAAGCGTTGACCTTGAAGAAAATGTGTCACTACGTCCTTCATTCGTTCTCTAACTATAGGTTACGATTGATGAAGGGCGAAACATTATTACTTGTAAAATCCGTGAAGGACCTCGATGTCATCTCTGATCCCGAACTGACATTATCTGACCATATATCGCAGCTCACTCAGTCTTGCTACAAACTTCTCGGGTTCATATCAGAATATGCAAGCAGTTCAATAACCAAGAAACTATGCTAGCATTGTTTAACGGTACAATGAGAAGCAAGCTGGAGTACGCGAGCGATGCTTGGGCACCGTACCACCGGAAATACATTGATACGTTGGAGCAAATCCAGAAGAAATTCCTCATGTATGTTTATATGCGGACGCATGGAATCTATCTTAGATTCATGCTCCACATTGACTTGCTTGAGGAAACTGATTCTGGAAACTAGGCGGAAAGCAAGTCTTGCTATTCTGTCAAAAATCAGAATAATTTCATCGATAACCCATTCCTCTTGGGATGCTATGATTTATATGTACCAGACCACTAGAGCTAGTGTCCATACATGACCTGTTCAGAGTACCAAATGGCAGAACAGACATCCTGGCAGATCATAGCAGAACGAGGGGAGTGGTGCTGTTAAATGAACTTGCAAACTATTTGGATGTAAGTGACTGTTCTCTAAATGCCTTGAAAAAATTATTGAAGAGTCACCTACCTATATGCTGATATGGCGACTAAATTGTACTGTAAATGAAATTAATATTCTGTTGTACAATTAAAATCTCACACACCTACGCATAAAATATCGCCTATCATGTTTGACAACAGTATATAAATAAAATAATATATTTTGATATCTTATGCAGCAATATACTTGAAATAATGATTGATTATAAAAAAATATCCAATTTATAGAGAACACTTCGCAAAAGCAATATATTTTTTACGCAGTACCGAAAATGTTTCCGAATATTTTGACGAAATTGTTACGGAACATAATATTATACAAAACCCAACACGTCAGTCAAACTCGTATCCGCCCGAAAAAAGTTTCGGCCAGCGAGTAGCTGGACGGTAAGACTACATACGGTTTATTAATATTTACATATGATCATCATATTCCTCCGAAATTCATCGCACAGCGGACCCAATTCTTATTCCATCTTCCTGAAACTTCCTTAAGGGTGGGCACTCTGAAAAGCAATTTCACCGGCTATCTTAACTGCCCCGGCCCCAAGCAGCCCCACACCAAGTCACCCCACCCGGCCGGTCTCCCCACACACCCTTCCCCCCGCTACCCTACCTTGATCCGCCCGTCCAAACGTGTTCATATTTTATTGAAGCCAATAAAGTGGATTCGCCGGCAGATGTATGGGCGGCAAATCAACCCCCCCCTGCCTCATCTTGCCCCATATCCCCCTACCTCCGAAATCCTATTTCATTTCATCCACCTCCTCTTAAACCTTATCCCCTATTCTGAAACTACCCTCGAAAGAAAATTCATTTTCTAGTTAAAGGGTTAGCTTCTTATGCATGAATAGTAGCAAATTTTCGAATACCATTAGCCTCGTATAGTTTTGAGCTTGATCATAATATATATTTTTTAATAAAAACGCAACCTTTTTCGTTTTACACACCCATTTCTATCATCTTTCTTAACAAAGAACAAATTGATTTTCACGATAGCTTTTATGTGCATAAAGCTTTAGAATAACGCATCATCCCACCATTTCCCGCAGAGGTAGGTAGATAGGTGAAAAATCCACACAACTCTTTCCTGACGCACCCTTTGCTTGATTCATCCATTCTCATACAATCTCTACTATCATTCCGATCCTTGACATGACCCCACTCAAGTATTTGATTCACTGATCGTGCTATTCATTCGTGAGACTTCTTCAACTCCTATCATCACCTTGTGCGCATTTTCCTGAGACTCATTTCCTCGTCAATCCTCTCTGTTCACGCAATATGTTGGGATTGGTAGGCATGCATTCGCAAAGATGAGCGCAAATGTCAATAAAATCCAGCAATTATCTCACCTACCTAATTTACCTAAAATACCTAATTTTATGAAAGGTGACAGTATGCTTATTGAAGTTCAATAGTCAGTGTAAATTAATATCTGAGACAGGGCGGGCTATGCATACCATAATAACGACAGTGGAAGAAATAGTGTGAATTTATATTTCTATTTATATATTATTCAAAGATTCATATTGTGAATAGAAGCATCCAGAACCTGAAAACATGTGACCCCAACTACGACGGGTTATTCCTTGTTCCTATACTCCAATTTAGGCTTATCTTATGTTCCAGAAGCCCAGGTTTGATCCATTGATTAATACTGTCCATAAGGTTTGGCGAATGCATGCATACTTAATCGTGTAGTTTTGGGACTGGTCTTTCGAGTGTGTGACTTATGGCTTTGCTTGACTCTGCAGCACCTACAAACACCATTAATACAGTGGATCCGCAGTTTCGCGATACAACTCTATTTGTGTCCGAACCATTCGCTCCTTCCTGACTTAATAATTACACGTTCAATGCTGTTTTTTACTTATCTTTGTGAAAAAATTTAACTAAAATGTCATGTTGCATGCAATTCAACACTTATTAATCCACTATATTGCATAATAACATAATTGATATTATTGATTGACCACATGATTGTCACAATTTGTTCATGATACTCTATAATAAAATTGCTTATTCGTGCTCAATAATGAATGAGTGTGTGGAAAAATAAACAGTTAATATTTTCGTTATATGTTTTTGGGGTGTTGTGCCGTGTTGCGCTACCTCCTTCTGCTTCTGGCCGTGAAAATCTTAAAACTTATCAGTTAATATTTTGCTTATTAAGCATCTTCACAGAATCTAATTATGTTTTAACCCTTAATTAGGTGCATGGGGTCAAAACCAAATCGAAAACAAAATATGTTAAGAGTGTTTGGAATGCGACAGCGCTCTTTCTAGCTTCCCGAGGGTTCCGCAAGTCAGTCGCGGCTTGCGGCCAAAAAGCCAACGTGTACGTACATATGTCACTGCTCTCTTGGGTGCTGGCCCCATGCGACCAATTACGCAACTTACAAAAAGTACCAAATAAGTGCCATACGAATAAGTTTGGTAAATTTATTTGTTAGCAACACTTCAGGGCACTTCACTTGCGTGCAGAATTGATGAATCTGCTGATGAGTCTGAATTTATATTTCTTTAGTTGATGCCGGCTATACCAACAATTTGTAGTTTTAAGAGAGATTAGAAGCTGCTTTATTTTTTTAATTGTTTCAAGTCGAAGTTTCTTGATGTTAATTATAACAACGTATTTTAATATTTTTGATAATACATATTTCCTTTTTACTTATTTCTTCCCCTCCATTTTCATTTATTTCTTTAGGGTGAGTAGTGACCCCATGCGACTAATTGTGTGATTTTCTCAATGCGCCTAATTAAGGGTTAAATGGGTCTAAAGAGGTGTTCTTTTAATTGAAAGAATGTCATGAAAGTGATTCAATAATAATTAATACTGTTTGGGTGCATCACATAGCACAGGCTATTAAGAATTTACCTAAGTACTGTTATTTTAGAACTGTGATAATAAATTTAAGAAAGATTATTATAAATAATACTTTGGTTTTATAAGTACCTATGTAGTTAGTAACTAAATATCAGCATGGTAGGTTTTTTCTGAAAAATTTAAGAACAAATAAATATTTACAAAAATTTTACAAATTAGATAAAATATAAGACGATATTTTGCAATAAACAAAAAAACTTATAAATTAGACAAAATATAAGACGATTTTTTGCAATAAACAAAAAATTTTATAAATTAGACCAAATATAAGACGATATTTTGAAATAAAGCAGTAATGTAAGCCTCGGTACCGCGTAGCTGTCAAATATGCTAGTAACAACCAAGGTTCGGAGGAAATGCGTTTAATGAGGTTAGCTCACCGAAGGGGTAGAGCGGTAATTTATTTTTTAAATTATTTATTGAGTTAGTTTTACTACATGAATAAAAACTAATAAGCACAATGTAAAATTTCATTTGATAAATTTAAATAATTTTACAGTAAGCATAATTTTTTTTATTTTTAAATACATTCATTCTTTCTTCATTCTTCGTACCTTCAGGCATTTCATCATACATCGTTAGTCCTCTATACATTGGGCAGTTCTGTGATTTTGATTTCTTCATTTGTGGCAATCGAACTCTGCTTATATTTCCTGTTTCGTAATTATGTACGTCTCTCTTAAAAACAATTTCATCCCATTTGGTTTTTCATTACTTTAAAAATTAAATTAAATTAAATTACAAAAATTACCACATTAAATAGTAGTCTCTTTTTTATTGGAATCCAATTTAGCTCCTCTCTCATTTGATTAATCCTTGCATATTTGCCTTTCCCAAGTATGCATCTCATAGCTCTATTCTGTATAACTTCTAGCTTGTTCAAATTTCCTTGATTGGCAGACAATTCGTGACGTAGCTAGTCCATGTTCCACTAGGAGATTTGAATTAACTGCAATACAAGTGACAGTGCTTTACTTCAAGCTACGTCACGCGTTCGAAAGTTGGTGACTTACTTATTGGGAGTTCAATTGGAGACAAAAAGAGGGAGAAAAATATTCCCTCGGATATGTGAAAAAATTACATGTTGAACTTTTTGTGTTGTGTATACTTTTCCTAATTCTAAAGGTATCTGATAGCATCAATGCGCCAGAGAGAACGGCCTGGAAATAAAATACAAATCGGCTATTCATTAAAATGTCTGTGACTGAAAAAATAATGTCGAAGATAGCAATAAATGGTTTAAATGCGAGAATCACATTTTAATTAAACCACTGTTATTTGTAATTAAATGAAAAGTAACTTCTTCAGTAATTATCTTTCTTACTGCATAAAACACGATAATGACAGAATAAAAATCTGTTGATTCTTGCACAATGATATTCCGTAAAAATCTCATAAACGCTGCGCACATGGTCGGTCACCTAGTAAAAATTCAAGGTTTGCAAATCTTCCGTTTTGGCGACACTAGTATTTATGTATGAGCTATTTGAACAAAAGTCCCACTGTCACTGACATTCATATTAATATTAATAACAAGGATTTCCAATGAACCCACCAGAATCAGGGTTACCAATAAACCCACCAGAGCCATCGTTGCCAATGAACCCACCAGAACTAGAGTTACCAATGAACCCACCAGAACCACGGTTGCCAATGAACCCCCCAGAACCATGGTTGCCAATGCGTATATTCTAAAATACCCATAATAGCTGTTCAAACTCCCAACAAGTTTCTTTTTCTCCAGAATGAAACTAACCGTCATTGAAAATAGCATTTATTTTTTATTATCTAGTCGTTTTCGGATTGTCTCTTTCGTTCAAACGTTAAAATAGATTTATTTTTGAAAATCTACTGCGAAAGAAACCGAAATTATACTACATTCTTACAATCATGTAAGTATTATTTTTCAATATTGTTGGATAATCAAGAAATACTCAAAATCCTTTCATTTTTCACACAAAAAAATCAATTCTCGAAAATTCTCAATTATTACCCACAATTTTGTGAATTCTCCACGAATTGGCAAGCCTGTTCCTAATGCAAGAACTCGCTGTTGGGGATTATAATTCTAACGAGTGGATTTTTATCACGGAATTTGAATGGCGCCCTGTTTAAAATGTGGTATAATTATAATACAGGTTTATCTTATATTCTTGTATTATTATGGAATTTTACTGCGCAAACACACTTTAAAGAAAACCTCCTCTGTTTAATACGTACTAGTACATATGTATACTAGGTACAGCTTGTTTTAAATTGTCTTCACCATATTTGAAGGTCTGCTAGAATTCACAATCTTCAATGACTAGACTTATAAGGTTTTATTCAAACAAGTAAAGTAAGAAAGCGGATATGTAAGGGATAACGGACAATTATTGGAATATCGTAAAACGTTTAACGACGTTCATAACGACCGCCCTCCGAGGTTCCTGGACGACTTCCCTTATAATGAGATCCGGTCACCCTTATTGCCTTCTCCGTTCTACATTACAATATTCTATTTTATATCCAGATGTTCCTTTATCCTTATTGTGATATGATTATCCGATAAAGTTAAAGCAGGAACCCAATTTCTCGTATCTTTTCCGATATTATGATTCCTAAAATAATACCATATTTTTACTCTGGATTTAACATTTCAGGGAATTGCATGTAACTCACTCGAGAGAAAAATGCAACATTGATAACATAAAACGCAATTAAACTATTTTAATAATCGCCTTCACATAATTTGTTTTTCTATATTTTTTGTCCAATTTTATTTGAGGCAAGACATAACAATGTTCATCGGGGGTTTGCTCGAGGCTCACATTTTAATTTATTTTGGCGAATTCGTAATTGAATTATCATTTTTATTTCAATGCCTCTCAAGGGATGTGAGTCATTTATATTTTAGATTAATAAAAACAGTACGTTTCATAATTTTTTTTAATGTACAATGCCTTTAAAAAATTGTAATACGTTGTACAACTAAAGTTACCGGTGAGCATCAGATTTTATTTTTCTAGACGATGAATTAATAACTTCGGGAGGTATTCATTTAAAACATCTTTAATATTAGTAACACGTTCTTCAGAAATAATGAAAATGAACCCGGCGGAAAAGTCGAATCTCCAAGCCTGCTAGGGTGAATTCGACCGTACGTCCGTCCAATACGCCGTCCCGCGGGCGCATATTTGTTTACACGCTTTCTTTACTTACGTCGTTAAGGTTCCCACATTATTTTTCTTCTTTTTATTTTCTTTGATAGGGAAAATTCGACAGTAGGTCCGTCCAATACACGGGTCGCGAGTCGCAATTTGTATACACTTACGTCGTCGTTAAGATTGTGAATATATTTTAGGTTATATTGTCGTCTTAATTTGGAGACCCGATAATATAATTGATTCCCCGAGAGAAATTTGATCGATAAGTATTTTACTAAACTGTTGCTGTTACTTTCGCTCTTATTACCCCGAATACGGAGCGAAAGGGTCAACTGCATCTCAGGCTGAAATAAAATCATCAAAATCGAGATTTTGTATTCCTCGTTTTCTCCTCCAAAACTGGACCGATGTTTAAGATTTTTTTACTATCTGTAAAAAAAGAAAATACTCTTATGTTTGTACTTTTTTTTAAAATACATTGTGTATTTGGTGTACTGAACGTCTGTTTATGGCGTTCAAACCAGGCAATTGGAGGATATTGGAGAATGCGTTTGTATGGCCGCCGGCAAAATGCCGCCCGGTCTACTCTTAAATATAAAAATTATGCGTATATAAAAACAGGTAGTTTGTCAACCTGAACGACAGAGTTGATTTCAAAATTGCAATATATTTTTAAAATCAATTCTTTTAATTAACAAACAAATAATTTTCAATTTTTTATAAGAAAAATTCTCTTTTATAACTTTTGAAGGTTATTCCCATCAATGTAATATATCATTGAAGAAGAAGATAACAATAATAATCTAAACAAAAATATGAAAGAGAACAAGACACAGAAAAATAGTAAAAAGATAATGGTCGCAACTGAGACTCGAACCCAGAACTCCCGTTTAACCCAATAGTCCCATATGTATAAATTCGGATACGTTTATCTGAGACGCTATCCAGGATACAAACCAATTCTTAGAATGATTGTTTCCAATAAAAAGGGTGGCTGCCTATAATATGGAAAAATAATTAGTTGAAGATAAGGCATGAAAGGCAAGATAGAGGGTCGCTGAGGGCCTGGTAGAAGACAAATGTCTTGGTTATGAAATATACGAGAGTGGACCGGCATTAGAAGTGTGGACGAGCTATTCCGGGCAGCGCAACACAGAGAGACATTTTCAAGAGTGATCGCCAACGTCGGGGGGACCTGATACGGGATACAAAGAAGAAGATAATATTGTTAATTCTAAAATTTGAAATATGAGATTGACAATTACGACGGTTTGACAGAAGGTGGCAATAGCGAAATTGGTTAACGCGCACGTCCCGTTTGGACGAGAGGTCTGAGTTCGAGTCCCAGTTGCGACCATTGTCTTTTTCTGTTTTTATATGCCTTGTTTTCTTTCATATTTTCATTTAGATAATTATTGTTATCTTCTCCTTCAAAAATAATTTTCACTTCTTCAATAATATTTCCAAAAAAAAAACTTGTCAACCCGTGTGGATCATTTAAAAATACGCAGTTTTTAATAACATTTGTATTCATCTAGCGACTAATTTCCCTCTAATTTCAGAACGTCATTAACACTACCGATTGACCTTTACTGAAAATGGTACCAACACTCTGAATTCTGACGATGTAATATTCTAACAATAAGTTTTGTTTTTTTTTTATCCAGCTCCTATACATAATATGTCTGATTTCTCATATTAAAGTGGCCTAAAGTGGTGCCTACTAACCAACTATTTATTTTTATCAGGTCACCACAAGGTTACTTTTGCTACGAACATCCCCTTTAATGAATATATACAATACATGTATTATGTGCCCAGATATAATATTTAGTTAAGTGTCTAATAGTAACATGTCGTCAGAACTCAGAGGATCTTTGTAGGTTAGAGTTGGGGGTGCTGGGTGCCAAGGTGCAGGGGTGGTGATTTAAAGTTTTCCGCCGTGTTGCAAAAGGCGCGAGGCGCTAGGCCCCAACTCCTAGTTAGCGATCGCTGATTCCGCTGACTCGGCCAAAGGAAAGGAGTGTTATGTTCCGTACACCAGTCATCCCTACTTTCTGCCTGATTTCCAGGATCAGTGTACTGCAGTACTAAGTGCAGATGAGGTATATGTATCTACATTAGGGTGTGTCAATTATTTCAACTTTTGTTGAAATTGCCCGGGGTTTCAAAAGTTGCGTCTTACAAAGAAAATAAGAATTGCATTTAAATTTATTTATTTTTTTAAATCAGAAAACAAACCTAAAACTTTTTTTTAAAATTATAATTTTTTTTCAATAATTTAACCTTTCAACGTTTGTTAGTTATTAAAAAATGCGTATAGCTGACAATGAAAAAAAAATAAAGTTTATGGTTACAACTAAGTCAACAAGAGTTCTGATTTTATCCGGAAAAAGTGTTATTTTCCCCTTTTACATTTTTAACCAACACATCACATATGTTTAAAAAAAAATTGCGTTCTTTGTACTGCAGTTGTGGAATGAAAATTAAATTTAGTACAAAATATAAAATTGTTTTATCCTTGTTTTCGCTTATCTATAACATAATGAATATTAATAAATAAGCAAATAAATACTCGCAACGGGTAAAAAACTAGGCTAACTTATCCTATACATAGCCACTGTTCATAGGTTCAAGTACCGAATAGTAAACTTAGACTTTTAAAATAAATAAATCGCGTTTAATTAATCGAAAATGTATGTTATCTTATGGATAATCTATGAGAAGGATGGTGAAATACCCCCTATGAGAGAATGTGTAATCGGTCTACTCTTTGTGTGGTGCTTCGTAGGCTCCTTTAGTTTTCTAAAGGTTTCACTTCTACTGTGTGTGAATCGCACTCGTTTTTTTTCGTTTACTGTTTTAAAATCTTTCTTGAATTTAATCGGGCTGCTCAATGCTTTACTTTTACAGATCTCAAATATTTTTAAAGTACCTACAGTGCTACACTTATATGTTTGCGGTAGCGTAAACATGAAGTCATGCTATATATTTACTTTTTAATCTAACAACCACACGTTATTGAACAGGATTTCTGAATAATGCGAAATTTATATATGAAACATCATTTTGAGAAATTTTGTAAATAACACAGAACATGTTTTTTCATCGAAAGGTACATTTGTAATTTTGTGAAAAGTAATTAGGAAAACTTTTTGTCACAGGTCACTGCTGAGTGGTTCGGTACGTTTGGTGACTTGACATTGGTACCTGGGTTCACGGGGTGAGGTTTTCGAGGTCTCAGCGGCAGATGTGTCTGCCCACCAACTGCGTAGAGGGAGACTCTTTGATCTCTACAATCGAACCTTGTCGGCCCATTGCCTTGCACCGCAGTGGGAGGGATGAATTCATACGTTTTTTAGTCCAGATTCTGTCCACATCTCATACCTTTTCCTTCCTAGAACTTCCTTTCCTTAGTTTTTTTTTAAAGTCCCTCCACACGGCATCCCAAGGACCTTCCGTGTGGAGTTAATTATAATTTTTGTATTAAATATACATTATATGTTTTTTTATATTATTTTAACTCTAACTACCCCACATTCTCTTATCACGATAATAGATTTGAGCGGCGCACAAGTAAGGGTAGGTGGTAGGTCGAGTTAGGTAGAGTTAACCCTAATGGCGCCTCGTTACCCAGTACCCGCTACCCGGCAGGCTCAGCCATTACTCGTTTCAAATTGACAGCCCTAACTTACAAATCCCCGCAGACAACCTGTACCTGTACTTTATTGTTTAAACAAGCGATTCGATGGAATGGAAGTTAAACTATTATTTTCTTTTCTTTATTTTAGTCAATTATAGATTGGATGCTCCACATTTCTATACCATTGGTGCTAATTAAAAAGAAAATCCTTCTTGAAATATTTTTATGTTTACTAACCGGCATCAGGACCGATTCTGTTTGAGTATAAGGAACTATTCTTAGCCTTAAAATTAACGACTTTTTCGTTAGGTGGGGGTGATTCTGTGTATTTAAAGATGAAAGATGAGGTATTTTTATTAACCGTAAAATTTACGACTTTTTCGTTAACTAAGGACGATTGTGGTTCTATTTGAGGATAAGGAATTGTCGTTAACTTTAAAATGTAAGACTATTTCGTTAAGGTTAACGACAATTATATATAATTATAACACTAGGGATGATTCTGGTTCTATTTATGGATAAGGAATTGTCCTTAACCTTAAATTTAAGAGTTTTCATTTAACTAGGGATGATTGTGGTATAAGGAATTGTCCTTAACCTTAAAATTAACGACCTTTTCGCTTTCATCCGAGAGAACTGTGATCGCAGTAAACTAAAATGTCGTACACTTAAAAGTTAAGGATAACGATCTTTTACCATGCTTCTTAAATAGAACCACAGTAGCTCCTAATTGACGAAAAAGCTTTAATTTTAAGGTTAAGGACTATTCCTAATCAAAGTAGAACTGGAATCGTCCTTTTGGCTTCATGGGCTTAATCGTCTGCTAGCTAAGTCTTCCATCATTGCACAAGCAATATTCTCCGCTAATAAAGATGAAAGTAGAAGGATTTCAAATTTGGGCGGGCTTTTTATTCTATGTCGTCAGGTTATTCGTAAACCGGGATTGTATGTCTGCCTTTTCTAAACTAAGCATGGTTCTGATTTAACTCGACCGGTTTGAATTTCGCAAATCTGTAAATTTGTTTACCGATTTTTTTTTTAAATTAGAAATTCTCGTGTTTATATGAACATTTATATTTGCATCTCTTCAAAACTGCTTGCCTAAATAAAGTTTGAAAAAATAGTCTTTTCTTTGGACAAATTGCATAATTTCTTATTTGAATTAAAAACAATATAATTAAGTCGGTAGGTATTTAAGTACTATTACTTACAAGTTTTATGAATTGAATTTCATCATCAAATTTCATGATTTGATTTGATGGTTTTACTTCTTAAATAAGAGAAAATTAGAAACATACGTGAGGTTAATGTATTAAAGCTTGTTACGTTACGAAACTTACGGAATTGGGTTCCGTGCGAGGAGCTAGTGAATTGACCCCAGTGCACTAACTCGCCGCACCGCCCCTCTCCGCCCCCCCTCCCCGCACGCGCGGTCCGTGGCCCGAGGCCGAACGGCACCCGGCAGCATTCCCCCCGCTGCTCTTGGGCTCGGCAACAGTGTCCCCCGTGATTGCGCTAGGCGCTCTCCGTAAACTGAACTCGCGATGTTTTACTTTAATTGTGCATTGTGCTCGAAGAGGCTCACGCCAACCCAGTACCCGACTGACGACTGCCTATTTCCTACTTGTGAGTACAAATGAACCTTGCTTCCCCTCTGTGTGCTAAGAACTGACATTTAAATTCACTAAATACGTGTAGAGAGTTGAGAGAGGTCCCCCCGTTATGATAGGATTATAGAGATAGCCAAATACCCATGTGTATAGTGCCGAGGCTGGCTTTTTGTATAACCCTGTTCACCTTTAAATGAATAAAACCCTTTACGTGCATAACAACTGTGTTCTGATTGAGGAAGGAGACCTGGAGATTTTGAGGAAAGGAAGGGAAGTAGGAATTTACAAGCGAACCACAAACACTCGCCCTGGGTTTAAGAGGGACCTTGCTCGCGCCGGCTGTGCTGAGCTAGCCGCTGGCCTGTTTATTGCATGTCCTTTCCAGGTTTTGGGTTTAGCGAATGGCCGCAAGTAGCGCCGATGGTAACAAGCTTCACATCTGAAGCCCAATTACGCAACCAGCATTTGCAAATAATTGCATGAAATCAAAAAAAATTGGTTAAATTGAGTAAATTTTGTGTCGTGCATCCTTCAATATCACAGCATTCATGGCACCATCAACATCAAAGCTTTTTTCTACAATGCACAATGTTATTGTACTAAACTTACACGAAGTTACATGGAACAACCACTCGGCTGAAAGGCTTTTGCGACACTAGATGCATCACATTTTTACACTACGCAATTAATTGCCGTAATTTAGCGATGGCGTCGTTCTAATTTTGTGGCCTACAAATAATGAATGCATGATGAAACTATTTACATGTGAAACTTGCAATGCAATTAATGTCACGAAACATCTTGTGCGCAACTCGTTTGGTAGTATTATTATTGTAATGTAAATTGAGTTTATAGTAAAGTCATGTTGCTTAAAGCCCCGCAACCGCGCACGAAAAGAAGAAGATGGAGAGATATATAATTACGAATGTTAGAGGAGCGCGTTAATATTTAAAGCAATAAAATCGATGCGAAAATTGTGAAAATGTTTAATAAAACACGACTCGTTTAAAATAAATACATATACTTAACTTGTAAAATAACTGAAATAAACGTGTTTATAATAATTTTTGGAGCTTACTTTGCGATTTTTTTCTATTGAGGGCATTTTATATGATTTGCGTTTCAACGCGACGAATGTCTAGATATTATCTTAAAAAATAACATATATTTTTTAGGAGCTTACAAACTTAAAATATTTAAAGGAGGTTTGCAAGAAATCGTTAGAAATTCGAGTAGCAGTGTCTTAAAAATATATTGTGTATTTGTCGACGTTGATAAATAAATTGATATTTTTTTTGTGTTTCGGATAGAAAAATTTGTACAAATTATAAAAAAAAAACAGTTTTCTGTTTTATTGTATTACGGTAATAGTTTTATATCACATTTAATATTTTCAATAAGCATTATTGGAATTTTGAAGCTCCAGCTTAAGGATCCAATTGTATATTGGGAATCAAATCAAGAGAAGATGAAATTCAGTCAAATAAATCCGAGACGTCACTTTTCAATCGCATTCCCATCCCCGCGGGCCCTCCCCCTCTCTTAGCCCACCCCCCCCTCTCCCTGACTGTCACTCATATCAACGCGAAGTATTAACTTTTTTGAAAAATGAAACAATTTGTCGTTGAATCGTCGTTAGCCTGACGGCTTTGTTATAAAAAATGTAGGACGACCTCCGTAGTCCAGTAGGTAAGACTCTTGACTCACAATCCGGAGGTCGCGGGTTCGAACCCGGCGTGCGCAAATAAATTTTATTTGATTAATTTGTGTTATTTCACAATTAATTCATTTAAAATAATATATAGTATATTTGCGGCACGTTCCAGAGTGGAAGATACTATCATTATCGCCCTGGTGTAAGACCACCATTCAGAATTGAAACGTTGCTTGAAAATGGCTTTAGCCGTGTTTGGTGACCAGATCTGAATAGTCAGGTACTTCCCAACCTTCCTCTTCCCCACCTCCTTCCCCTCCCCTCTACCTTCAGCCTCACAACATACCCCAATTGGGGATGCCATAATCTCACTGGCTCCAGACGGGAGCAGTTGAGATTCTTGTGCGGTATTCACTGTAAAAAAAAGGTAATATTATTATTCAATAACCCTTCAATATTAAATTTGGTAATGCGCTTTTTCAACCCCCGACAAAATATTTTACGGGCAAAACATCCCCTAACAAAATTCTACTAAAACTTAGGTTAGGTTAAGTTTTAGTAGAAACTAACAAAAAAGGGAACAAAAATAATACACACATCCTATAAAGACAATAAATTATTGTTATTTGTATTATTTTTGTCTTATTTTACTTTTTTGAACAGTAGATATATTTAGTTTTAGTAGATATTTTGTCGGAGGATATATTTTGTCGGGGATATTTTTTCAAGGTTTCATCGCAAACGAATGAATGATTAGCAACGCATAATTTCATGATGCCAGAACTCACTATTGTACGTAAAAACCATCGCGGGCATGCGCACATCAAATCCCTAAAGTTTCATCACCATCGGATGAATGGTTAGCAACGCATAATTTCGTGACACCAGAGCTCAGTATTGTATATATAAAACATCGCGGGCATGCGCACATCAAATCCCCAAAGTTTCATCGCAATCGGATGAACGGTTTAGCAACGCATAGATATCTCACATACTCATATATATTCACCCAAGCAAGCATACGTTGATTTTTATGTATATAGATTGTAAAGATAAACAAACTCTCGATACAATACTCTACAACGTATTAGCAAAAAGTGTGCTCGTTTTTCTTCCTTGTGAAAACTGCTATGGGAACCGACATGTTTACAATGCAACAGGAATTCGATCGGTATCAAATTACACTCCCGTGATCGCAGTTGTACCAACTCCAAGCCCCCATTCGCAGAAGAAGGTATGACAACATTAAAGGTGTGTTATGGTGAAAGTGTAAATATTTTTTTACTCACCCTGATTTATTATGTCAATACAAAACCCAAAGCTGTGATTATGATATGTTTTTGTAAATTTCTTATTTGCTTTTCTGTGATGTTTCAGATTTAGTCCCCAGCCGGGTATGCAGCGCTCCCAGGTCTCGATATGATCCGTGACCCTCCTGCCATGCACAAACCCGACAATGTTACGGGTAAGCCAAAGATTTATTTACATTTATTTTATTATTTATTTTTGAAATTTCAATATGTTGGCAGTAATTTTCTTTTTTTTTTTAACGTCAAATATGGGAAAATTAATCAAGAAGTATAAAAATTCTGCTTTAAGGGGTTAGAAAATGATGATTGGCAGCAAGCTGAGGAATCTCTTTATTTATTTCTGTACCTTAAAGGATAAACCACGCAAGTCCATAGCTAAGTTTACAGCTATGTGATTTAAGTCCAGTTAAAAAAATAAAGACACGAAACTAATTAAATATAAATGTAAATTTTAAGGGTAAAGGATAAAAGAAAATATAAGTCTGTAAAGATTTAGCTAGAAATAAAAATGTTTGTAATATTCCTTCACATAGGGTGAATTTTGTCCAGGCCTTGGCGACCGATGGGTCTGTCCAGGGAGGTATTTTTTCCTCTCCAGCCAGAATCTCTCGACCCACCACCTTGTATTACAGTTGGAGGGATGGATTCAAACATCCGTCACACCTGGATACACTGACCCCCAGAGTCATACCTACTCCTCATACATATTTCCTTCCCAGAACTTCCTCTCCTTCCTTTCTTAAAAAAACCCTCCACCCAGCATACCCTGAGATGACATAGGCCTTGAGAGGAATTATTTTCATCAGGGCCTCCTGTGTGGATCTAATGTTAAAAAAAACTTATTTAGTGACACACACAAATCATTTACATATTTGTAAAAAGCATTAACTTTGTGGCTCGCCATAATTTACAATAAAATCACATATAAATTTGTTGTAGACCACTTTTATTTTATAAACGCTCTACCGGTTTCAGAAGCACCCTTCCTTCGTCAGGAGAATATTATAACTAAACTATGATACAGAATTGTTGACAGACATACAAATTTTAGGTGTTCGAGTGGGAGGTAACAGTGATACAATGATACAGAATTGTTACCTCCCACTCGAACACCTAAAATTTGTATGTCTGTCAACAATTCTGTATCATAGTTTAGTTATAATATTCTCCTGACGAAGGAAGGGTGCTTCCGAAACCGGTAGTGTTTACCTATAAAATAAAAGTGGTCTACAACAAATTTATATGTGATTTTATTACAAATCATTTAGACTGATACCAAGGTCATGACTTGAGTTGACCAGTTTACACGATCTGGACAATGGTGAATAATATTATTATATTGAGTAACATATAATTAGTTGAGTGATGTTTGAAGAAGAGCAGTTCATTATTATATCAGAGTATCTACGGGAAGGTATATTGAAAGGGAAGAATTGTGGTAAATTAGGTGAATCAACAATACAATTAAAAATTTGAAGAAACATGTGAGATCATTTTTTTCCGACGGTCTTTTGAAGGAGAAAGGTTTAGAGTTAGTTCAATGCATCTTTCTAATTCTAATCATATAAAAATGTTAATGGATTACTTGTAATAATACGTACCTAGTCAAAATGTGGAATGTCGGTATGTCCTTCAAAAATCCTAAAGAATTCCTGTACAGAAGAAAGTGATCCCAATTAATGCTCCACAGCCAAACAAAAGCACCTATTCCGAGAATATGCCCAATTTAGTACCTGCAATAAAGCTCTCCGGCAGAGAGCTTTTGAGTTAGCCTCTCGGCCTGAGATTGTGTGTAAGATTACGTTATTAAGTAACCCGGCAAAAGCTCGGAAAATTTCCCCTTATAAATTGTACTTAGTAGCAGATCGATTACCTCCTCACACAATACACAAAGCTCGGGCGGACGAAAGCTACATGAATTTCTTAGGATATTCCTTGCAAAGCTCCCGGCACTCCAGAAACCTTTTAAGCCTTAATAATGCCGTAAGGAAGTGAAATAAGCTCGGTGAATAATTGTCTGAATAGAGTCTGTCCGAAAGTATGGAAACAGAATTATAGAGGTGTTCAAAGTGCTACAGTGTTTATTTTTAAATTACTCTGAATGCTGCCGGATGTTTAAAGATGATTTCTTCTTTGGTGCACTATTTTAACATTTTACTAATCAAACAGTATTAATAGGTTTGCGTCTGTGTGATTGAATCCGACTTCCAATGCAAGTCTGCCGTCGCGCCTTACCCGTCGCACCATGTAAACATCCGTATAAATGTGGATTTTCAGACAATGCTACCGTTGTTAGTTCGGTTTCTAATTCACAAGATGATGCACCTTTCATCGACGTAAAGGGATGTTCCCTTCCTAGGTATAAGTTCTACGAATTTGTGAACCTGGAGTATCTCCCGGATTTCGAAAGATTGACGGTAATAGTCAGTTGTATCAAGAGGCTGTATATTACGTATGACGTCATCGTCCGTCCCGGTTACTTTTTCGCGGCGACTTGCCATCACTGCCGTAACTGGTGACTGGTTGAACGTTGACAGTGATTTCGAGGAACGGGCTAATTTTGGAACCAGTTCCTATTGGATTAACAAAATGATCACCAACACTAACTTGGCGAAGCCGAACCAAAAGCCGCCCGCAGGGCCTAGCAGTAAAAACCTGCGGAGCGAGTTTTTAACTTCTAATCTGTAATAATTACCCGGCTTGGTCGAGTGTTTCGATTAGAAAAAAATTAAAGTTTTTTTTTTGTTTAGGAACAATCATCACTGGTAATAAACATAGAAAAAATTATGAAATAAAGGTTATAACCTAATTGCTAATATTCACATCACGTATAAATGATAAATCAAAAAGTATTTTTTTTTTATAATTTTTTTTATTTTTTTTTTATTTATTTATTTTATACATTTTACAAATATAAGACAAAAAATCCCGATAAACTGCTTTTTAGCAGTTTTTCTAACGGGTTCTTTACTTTAAAGATCTTATTATAGAGATTTAATAGTTACATTTTTACAGTTAAAGATATAAAATTAAATTAATTATTTTACAGAAATATACTTAGATAAAAGAAAAATTATTAAAACATGAATAACAATATTAAAGTCTTTAGAATAAATAATATGTTATTGTAAGCTAATACAAATTAATTCTTTCCGTAAGCCAAGTCTTCAGTAAGTTCACCAATTGTTTGTTTTGGGCACAGTTTTTAATTTCAGCTGGAAGCATATTTAAACAATGAAGACAATATTAGCGAAACTCTATTAAAAAAACGTAAATAAAAAAATCAGAAAAAGATACGGTCACATCTGGGACGTACATCATACATAAAGATAGCAGCCAATAAAAAAAGCGTTAAGAAAATGAAGAAAATATTGGTAGTTTTCAATCGAAGTATGATACAGTTAAATATGACCGAATCGGATAGAGTTGGTAGGGCTCCGCCCCGGTAGGTCCTGGGTTCGGGTCCCAGACTTGACCGTATCTTTTCTGTTTTTTGCGTTCCAGATATTCGATTGAGTTTCACTAATATTGTCTTCATTAATCAAAATATTACAATTTGAGATTTTACTCATTAAGTTAAAAATAAAAATAAATAAGCAAATTGTAATTATTTTTTTTACTTATTATTATCTACTAGCTGATTCCCGGCAAGCGTTGAGCGCCATGTTCAAAGAAATACATTGTTTCTCCCTGAATCACGTTTCCTGTGCGTCCCCGTCCCCCTCCCACGTCCCCTTCCTAGCTATCTTTATAAATTATTGCCTATATGTTATTCTAATGTATGAGCTATATTATTGTAAAGTTTCATTAAAATCCATTCAGTAGTTATTACGTGAAAGAGTAACAAACGCAAATTCATCCATACAAACTTTGGCATTTATAATATTAGTAAGATATGTTTATATTTTGACCTAAAATTTTCTGGATGGGAAAACATGTTCAAATTCCATGGCATCAGAGTTCACCGTTCGAGAGTTTTTACTTTAATATCAGATAAAATTAAGAACTTAAATTACAGTTCTTCTCCTTGTGCCCTGTCCGTTCAACGGACGTTGGCTATGCGGCCCGGAACAGCTCTACAGTAGACTGGCCAAACCACTGTCTCAGGGTTTTCAGCCATGAAATTCTCCTTCTTCCAGGGCCCCATCTTCCGGCAATCTTTCTCTGCTTTATGAGATGCAAGATCTCATACTTCTCTGGATGTCTTCACAAGTCCAAGATATTGAAGTTTTAGGATTTTTATAGTTTTAATAATTTATTTTTCTTTATTCATCCGCACCATAACATCTTCATTCGTAACACTGTCCAACCAGCTTATTTTAAGGCGGTACACAATCCTAATAATTTTTGTACGCTCAAAACTTACATTTTAATCATTTCTGGCGAATCCGTAACTAAAATAACTTTTTTATTGCCATGCCGCACAAGAAATGCGAATTATTTATATACTAGATTAATAAAAACAGTACCTTACCATTAATATATTTTACGTACAACGATTTCAAAACTATATAACCCGTTTTTCAACTATAAAGTTAGCGATAAGCACCAGATTTTATTTTTCTAGACGATGAATTAACAATTTCGGGAGGACAACATGTGTTTACATTTTTAATGGTGACCAGACAACTCAGAAAGAAACCAACTCAGAAGCACCTCAGAAAGGTCATTAAGAGTGATGATTCAAACATTTAAAAATATTGATTAAATAGGTTAAGTTAGGTTAGGGTTACCGGCTATTTTAAAATTATTTTTTCATGGCTTTTAATGACCTTTCTGAGGTGTTTCTGAGTTGGTTTCATTCTGAGTTGGCATGGAACCATTTTTAATATTTGTAGCACGTTCTTCAGAATTAATTAAAATCAACGCTGCAGAAAGGTCGAATCTCCAGGCCTGCTAGGGTGAATTCGACCTACGTTCGTGCAATACGCCCTGCCGCGGCGTATATTTGTTTACACGCTTTCTTCACTTACGTCGTTAAGATTCCCACATTATTTATCTTCTTCCTCTTTTCTTTGATACGGCAAATTCGACAGTAGGTTCGTCCAGAGCACGGGTCGCGAGTCGCAATTTGTATACACGGTTTCTTTACTTACGTCGTTAAGATTCTGAATATATTTTAGGGTATATTGTCATCTTAAGTAATCTTCTGTAGATCCATATCTTACATGCCTCAAGTCGCCTAATTAGTTCTTTAGTAAGCGTCCATGCTTTCATTCCATAAAATAATATCGAAAACACGTAGCATCTGACCATTCGCATTCGTAATCTAAGGTTTAGATCATGACTGCAGAACATCTTATTCATGACAATAAAGGTTGCTCGAGCTTGCTCAATGCGGCATTTGATTTCAACCGAAGGATCCCATCTATCATTTATATTGCAGCCCAAGTATACAATACTTTGTACCTTCTCTTGTTTTGTTCCAGCAATATAAAATTACAGTTAAGAAACAATTTAGGTTTATGTACCATACAGTGGCAGGGTGGCAAGATCCTTGACTCCAGAGCCCACCAATCCACATGCCAGAAAAGTTACTCATTTTTAGTCCGAATAACCCAACCTTCGACTTACTCTTTCTGTTTTTAGTTCCCTTTCTTTGACTCTTATGCTCTTTATTCCTTTCACAATAAAATGTCACAGTTAAAACAACTGTAATTTTTTTTATTTTTTTTTACATGAGCTCCACACAGGAGGCCCTGAGGAAAATAATTTCCCTTAGGGCCTATGTCATCTTTGAGGATGCTTTGTGGAGGGTTTTTTTTTTAAGGAAAGGAAGGAGAGGAGAGTTATGGGAAGGAAAAGGGTTTAAGGGGTGGGTAGGAATCTGGGGTCCAGTATGTCCTGGTCATCCGCCTCCAAGACCTAGACAAACCGCACCCCATGAACCCGGGCACCCCTACTAAATCACCAAACGTAGCGAACCACTTGGGGTGACCTATAGCAGAGGTGTTGGTTATCCAATAAAGGTTCCCGGGGCGGCGGTACCCATGTAAATGCATGTTGTTTAATATTGAAATTGTAATATTAAACAACATGCAATTTGGGAAGCGGATATGAGTACTGCCGCACCGGGAACCATTTATTGGATAACCAACACCCCTACCATAGGTCACCCTAAGTGGTTCGCTACGTTTGGTGACTTAGCAGGGGGCCCGGTTCATGGGTGAGGTTTATCTAGGTCTTGGAGGCCAATGCGTTTGCCCATCTTCTGCATGGCAGGCCGGATCGAAAGAGATTGGTTGAGGGAGACCTAACCTAGACCACTCCAGCCAGTTCGCCATTTCTAGACACATTCCTACCCATCGTACCTTTTTCCTTCCCAGAACTTCTTTTTCTCCTTCTTTTTTCGTAAAAAGACCTTCCATACATCATCCCCAATTGTGTGGAGTTAATGTAAAAAAATAAACATTTCTATATGATTTTTAATTCATCGAACTGCACTACATCATCGAACAGCACTCACGGAATTATTTTTTCCCACTCGAAATAATAAAATTAGTTTGGAACATTAGTTACCCCCACCCACCGCCCCTGGTCTCCGTGCTCCATAGTGCCTGTACATGTAGTGAGTACATCATCGGGTCTGCTCTAATCAGCGTAATGGATATTCAATACACTACCTATATTTCCTGTGGCACAGTGGCGGCGCAGGTACTCCACCTAGAGGGAAGGAATTCGCAATCTTTGGCGATGGAGACCGATCAGTAGTGACTGGTGTAATTTGATGGGAGCCCCCTCCCCAATAAAGAATTCATTAAATTGCTAGGAGTAAGAGTCTTAGACCGGCTCGAGTATTTGGGCTCCATAGAGTCTGGCTTCCAAGAAACCGGGCATCTTGTATAAGGCTAGCAAATTCTTCAATGGTGACCAGTTGGTATCTCTATACAAATCTCAAATTGAATTTGGGTGCCAAAAAGATCTACTTGATTCTGTGCAGAGGGGGGGGCGGTCCGTCTGATAGACAATTTATTATAAACAGACCGATTTCCATCTCTTATGCAGTTTCTTTGATAGGTTTTGCGTCAGCATCAGGTATTAGCAGCATTGATCCCTGTGTACCGGTGCACATGAGCGAAATTCGACTGAGAATGGGGCGTTTCTCCGATTCTACCTGCAAATAGTTTTTGACACTCCCTGTAAGAAACGCATCCCTATACACATCCGCGCAATTTCTGTATGATTGAGTGAAAGTTCTCAGAACTCCATTTTCAGTTATATCAAAATTGTCAATAATATAACTTAAAAAATCCAATCTATTATCTTTTTACAGCAAAATGGTTTGTTTTTAAACATTGGTATTGTGACAGTATGGTGTTATTTCAAAGACATAGAAAGTTCAAATTATCGTATCGCTACATTGAATCAGCAATGTGAGCCTGAAATATTAGATTAAAATATAGAAACCCTAGACTTAAATATATCTTAAAATTTCTCGATACATAAGCTCACCGTTCAAGAGTTACCAAGTTATCGGCCTTCGAATATCGATGTAAATTGTTGCTTGAATCTTAATATTTTCTCTCTTTTTAAAACGCTTTGAAATTTTAATTTTGTAATGTTTTTGTAATTGAATTGAATTGAACCTATTTAACCACTTTTACTACTTTTCACTACTTTTAATGACTTTTCGTTGACTTGAGTTTTGAGTTTGTTTAAGTTTGTTGATTTAATTCTGAGTTGTCAGGTCACCGCGATTAGCATTGATAATTTTTTTATATATTTTTATTTCGCTAATCTCTATGACTTCTTGTAATTGTGTTCGGAAACTGCGAGTTAGCGATCGCTAATATAGGGTCTACGCGGGGGGAGCTTTTAAATCTAAGATGTATTCCCCCCCTCACCTCCCTCCCCCGCCAGCCCACAGGCCCCGAGGTGTCGTTTTCAATATGCAATAAAATGCCGAGTAAACGAGTTCCTGAATTTTTTATATTTTTTATACAACGCAGCCACAACACATATTCATACATCATACGAATATTTCATTTAAGACGCCATGCAGTGAATCAAAAAAGTACTAAAAAAACAAATCTGAAAAATGGCTAAGCCGCACAGATCGTGAAAAAGCCTAGAAAGTTTATAAATTAAGTATACTTATTAATTTTAAAAAAATTCTTTCCTGGTATTAAAAGATTTTTTTTCCTTCTTTCTCATTGCAGATCAAATGTTCAATTTGTTCAATTTTAGATCTAAAAAAAATAATGTTTACGCTTTTTTTATTTTACAAAAAGATGTAAATATCTGGGATAATCGTCAAGAATAAAAATAAATTTGTGTGAAAGCAGTTCATATTTAATATAAAATTCGAAAATATTCGTTATCGGTATTACGGTACACAATACGCGCTAGGTTGGAATTAGGAAATTAAAAAGCATTATCTACAAATTAGTTAAAGTTCCCGGCGTTGCCCAGGCTTTTCTCAAAGGTTTTCTTATATATATGAGATAATCAGATGTAGACGTATTTTTCTCTTATTTCGAACTAGCTGACCCGGTTACGCGTTGCTGTGGCTAACGAAACACAATGCCTACTGGATGGTTACCTAACCTTTATAAGCATCGCCATCTGTTAATTTGCATACAAATAAAATCCAGTTAGTCGAAAATTTCATAATATATTTGTTCTTTATTTTTCTTTGTGCTTTCTGTAACACACAAGTTAATTAATTACTTTAAGCCTATTATGGGTATTGATACAAATAAGTAAATGTAATTCAATTTTTATAATATCATTTGTTTCACCCCCGGGTATACCATTATACCAGATATCTCGATTCGGTCAATTCCTCCCGCTACACCACTCGTGACCTATCTTTTGATGCATCTGAATATTGCATTGTCCCCCCTTACTCCTACCATCGGTTTACCCCCGTCCAGTTTCGCCCCACCGTCCACTTTTACCCCCACCGTCCCTGGTGGACCATTTCCTCCAGGAGGAAATTGGCGCGGGAACTATATTCGGTTTTTTGTCACCACGAGCCACCATTTGCATTCATTCCCTCCCCTGTCTACACAACTCACACCTCCCAGACCACGCAAGATTGGATTGCGAGACGTCGGAATTATTATTTGAGTATCTTGTGGCTCTCTGGCAGACCGCCGTTCCCGGGGTCAAATCTTACACGTCGCCATTCCTATTCATGAAGGTGCAAAAAACACCTGTTTTGCCAACCAACCCAATTGTGCTTAGTTAATCAAATCTTCAACACGTGCAGTAATGTAAATGAATAACAATTGAAGAAGGAGATAACAATAATAATCTGAACGAAAATATGAAAGAGAATAAGATAATGGTCGCAATTGGGATTCGAACCCAAAACCTCTCGTCTAACCGGGTCGTGCGCGTTTACCAATTCCGCCAATGCCACCTACTGTCAAACCGTCATATTAATCAATCTCATATTTCAAATTTTAGAATTAACAATATTATCTTCAACTATTTTTTTTCCATATTATTAGGGAACTACCCTTTTGTATTGAAAATAATCATTTTAAGAATTGGTTTGTAACCTAGATAGCAACAGGGATAAATAATATATCCGATTTTTATTTATATGGAACTATTGACTTTTTATAAAAGTCTAAATGAATATTTATTATTAATTTTTTAAACTTTATGAGTAAAATCTCAAATTATAATATTTAATTAAATGAAGACAATATTAGCGAAACTCAATCGAAATCTGGAGACAGAAAAATCAGAAAAGATATTGGCTCCGCTGGGACTCGAACCCAGAACCCTTTTCTTACATGGAAACAGCTCTACCGATTAAGCTACGGAACCCATATTAATTCGGTCACTTTTAACTGTATCATACTTCGACTAAGAACTACCAAATGGTACCAAAATATGGGTTCCGTAGCTTAATCGGTAGAGCTGTTTCCATGTAAGAAAAGGGTTCTGGGTTCGAGTCCCAGCGGAGCCAATATCTTTTCTGATTTTTCTGTCTCCAGATTTCGATTGAGTTTCGCTAATATTGTCTTCATTTAATTAAAGTCTAAATGAATATTCAATTTTTTATAAGATAAACTCTATTTTTATAACTTTTGAAGGTTATTCCCATCAATGTAATATATCATTGAAGAATTAGACGAGAGGTTCTAGGTTCGAGTCCCAGTTGCGACAATATTACATAACCTTCAAAAGTTATAAAAATAGAGTTTTTATTATAAAAAATTGAATAATAATTGTTTGTAGAACACTTAAAATCATTGGGTATTCGAAATTATCATGTTATTGATAAAAAAAATAATATGCAATGATTTTTGTTTTTAATTTAAACATTATTCTTCTTCTTGTGCCCTGTCCATTCAACGGACGTTGGCTATCATGTTGGCTATGCGGACTTTGTTTACTGCGGCCCGGAACAGCTCTAGAGTAGACTGGCCAAGTGTTTCTGGTTTTTCAGCCATGAGGTTCTCCTTCTTTCAGGGCCCCGTCTTTCGGCATTTTTTCCCTGCATTATGAGAAGCAAGATCTCATACTCCTCTGGATGTCTCATCACATGTCCAAGATATGAAGTTTTCGGATTTTTATAGTTTTAATAACTTATTTTTCTTCATTCGTAACCTTGTCCATCTTGCTTATTTTAAGTATTCTTTTGTAGATCCACATCTCGAATACCTCAAGTCGCCTAATTAATTCTTCGGTAAGCGTCCATGCTTCCATTCCATAAAATAATATCGAAAACACGTAGCATCTGACCATTCGCATTCGTAATCCAAGGTTGAGATCATGACTGCAGAACACCGTTTTTCAACATTATTCTCCGGAAAATATTGTTAAATGACGCTAAGACGATTTGACAAGAAAAAAATGGCTTCTCATCTTGGCTGAAAGTATTTTTAACTTCATGTGTGTACTGTGGACTGCTTCAATCTCAAAACCTATTATCTTGGTCAAACAACTTTCAACTCGCTCAGGAATATTTGCTAGAAATGACTTGCACATCGATAGTTGGTAGAAGAGGAATCCTTTTGTAAGATTCGTAATGTTCTATTATTTTGTTTAAGTTTAACACTTGCATATGGAATTTGATACTGTGCCACTAATTTTGTCATAGGGTGTTAGCTTATCTTTCCGTTTCCACTTGGTTGGTTTTTGAGAGAGACTCCTCCGATCTCCTCTCAACCCAGAAGATAGGTAGAAACTTGAGTGGCAATCGGCCAACGTGGAAAATGCCCGACTCGTATAAGACCCCACTGAGAGACAGCCTGGGTTCTCATTGCCTCGCAAACTCTGGACCGCCATCAATAGGACAAGGTGCTCCCACAGCCGTTGTGCCCACATGATGTATGGATGGGGTCTTAAAGAGTCAGCGATGGGTGAATGCGATGCGGTGCAGACTACCGATCATGTGGTCAACGAATGTCAGCTCCATTCATTCCCCGGCGGGATTGGTGAGGTCCACAGGGCGACATCTGAGGCCCTAGACTGGCTCGCAGACCTAGATGTCCCCCTCTGACCACCCACGAAACAATAGAAAAAGAAGTTGGTTTCGTTTGTTTACATCCAAATTAGCACACGTAATATACAGTTCCCTTCTTTAAAGAAATCCAACAAGCATGAAGGAAGTCAGACGATAGTCGTGACTCCGTACTTTGTAGAAGCTGACTGGCTTCCGCTCAGCCTTTCAAAGACACAGAGAAATGATAACACGTCGATTACGTCCAGTGTTTTTATTGAATAAAATTAACTGCTACCGTTGAACTCCAATATTGCATCATGGTATCTGGTCCGAACTCCATCGCCCTCTGTTAAACTCGATCGCTTCGTCAGCGATCTTTCGAAATTCCCCCATACAAGTGATAGGCAGCCGCTGGCTGCCTGACAGTCGTTAAATTCTATAAACCTATATTAGTGGACATTCTTCTTGAATTCGGCACAGTTCCATATAAATGTTTGCAATAGTGCATATGCACCGATATGCATATAGTTTCTATATAGTGGTGAGCTCTGGCGTTATGAAATTATTTCCTAAACTATTCATCCGATAGCGATGAATCTTTGGTGAGTGAACGCGTGAGGGAAGAGGAGAGGGAACACGTGAGGGAAGAGGACGCGGGAGTGGAAGGGGAGGCACAAGGGGAACGGGATGACCGGGAAAAGACACGCAGGGAGAAACAATTCTTTATTAAGAAGCATAGCGGAACTCGCTAGTTCTAAATTCTTTTTTTTTCTTTAATTTTCATTTCATAATATTTTATTTGTTGCAAATTTTTGGGTTTTTTTGGCTACCACACTAGGCCCGTGTTGTGGTAGTCATGGATTTAATATTTTATACAGGAATTAAAAATACTGTTATATTGAAACAGATAATAAACATACTAAATAAAAATTAAGAAATACATAAAAAGTAAGTGAAAAATAAAGAAAAAATATCACATTTTAAAGAAAAATAGATAAAAAATAAAAATTAAAGTAGAACTCATGTATTCTGTACAAATGTATAAATTAAAACATAAATAAAAATTAGAACATAAATAAAATTAGGTTGAAAAATTAAGAGCGAAAAAAAAATATAAAAAAAAATATAGAAATAAGAATTGAAATAAAAATTTTGTAGTTCAAAAATTAATAATTAAAATGTAGTGTTAAGAACTCGTGTATTCTTTGAATACGCTCGTCCCCTTTCAAATATCCAATGTTGTACACGTGCTATATAAAGTGATTTAGAATTACTTGACTTGTCAGTACTCCGAGCATTATATAGTTTAGGAGCGATGAACCAGAATTGTCGTTGAGCGAATGAGGTACCTATTAGTTTTTGGGACCACGCAACCCAGGTTTGATGAAAAGCGGGTGTGTGCTTGATGTTGTGGAGCCATTAGTAGGTTATTTTTTTCGTATATAACAAATGCTTGTCTTAGTAAAGAGCTGTCGAATATCTAAGACCCTGATTTTGGCAAAGAGTTCATTTGAGGGATGGGTAAATGTTTGATTTCAAAATTATCTAACCTACTGTACTCACAACCTCTGAAATGATTCTGGTGGCCTTTGAGATAAATTCTCCGAAAAACTGTTTGGTCATCGCCGGCAAAGATTGAAATATCAATATACTCGAGTAGCCTCCCGTACACATTCATATAAATATAAATCTACGGATCCTCTCCAAATTTATTTCCTCCGAAAATCCTTACGTCACTGGCAATCCAATCATATAAGAGGGACTCTGGCGTATCCCCTACCCTCCTCCCTCCTCCCCACTTCCAACCCCTCCCCAAGCAATATTGTTTTAAGAGTGGGGGTGCACATAAATTTCATTCCCCCCCTCCCACCCGAGGGTTGCCTCCCTAAATCTACAAAATAATACACTAATACCCCCTTTGTTTGGTATGGAATCAGCCCGCGACTTTAATCTATTTCAAATATCTTTGAAGATATAGATAATACTAATGAATCAAAGCGAAACATGAAACAGAACAAGACACATAAAAATAAAAAGGTAATGGTCAAACAAATTGGGAATCGAATCCAAGATCTCTGGTCTTACCGGGACAGGAACTTAACCAACTCGGCCATTAGGATCTATTTATTTTACGTCATTTTTGTCGATCTCATATTTTAAAAATCAGAATTTTTCGCATATATCTTATTATTATTTAAAAAAATGTGTTTGGTTATGCTAAGACAAATGATTTTTTTCTATATCATTTTTGTCCCCAAAAGTAAATAAGAGCCATTCTACTTAGAACTCAAATACCACCGTGACGGTGTTTACCTACCTACATTTGTTTGAGGAATTCTAACTGTCTGTAAGTCTCCACGTGAACACGTGGCTGCCTCCATTACCAATTGCCTCTCCTTCTCAAACACCACACGTGTCAATTCAAATCACGAGTACTCGTTCTATTACATTCCATCACTTGAGTGCCTTCCTCTGCCTTCTGTTTTCATTTCCCCAGTCGCCCTTCTTCTTCGTCTCCAATAGCCACCATCACTATCGGCTAGAGTGGTCCATTGTAATCATCCCTACAAGACAATCCCATTACAGGAGGTTCTGTCCCTCCCTGTTCTCCTAGTCCCACCCCCTCCCTCGCAGGCCCTTTCAGCTGTCACTCCGAGGGAGGTGGGGTAATGCGATACCAGAGTCCGAACTTTTCCACAAGTAACAAAAGGTGTTTTCGTTAATAAAGAACGCCAATGCGACGGGCTTTTTTCAATTCAGATACTGTATACTTGTGAAGGTCTCGCTGCGTAGCTTCGCTCTACCGTTCACTGAAGTAGGTGACTATTTATATAACTACTGACTTCTTGCAGAGTCGAAACGAGACGTTTTGGCGCTTTGTGCATCAATTCAATAAGACAAGTTCAAGGTCAACACCACGACCAACCAATATTTTCAACATTGGCCTTAAAGGTTTCAAGAGTCATATTAGGTAAGAACAGTAAAATATATTATTATTTCATATTTCACCGGTCAGTGGTTGAGTGGGCATAACGCTTGGGTCCCACCCGAGCGTCGCGTGTTCGATTCCTCGGCTGGCTAAGTCCTTCATCACAACCAAAGATATTGAAATATAAAGTAGATGTGCTATCTGCTGTTTTTACTATGTGGGTCTGCGCTTCTGGGTGTCGCCGATATTGTTTACCAATTAACAAACAAACTAAAAGAACAAATAATTAAAGAATAAACCAAACGAACGTTAAACTAAATGAACGAATTCTTTCCTTGTTCAAAATATATTGTTAACCAATATTAATGCACGTTTTCAAAAAATCAACGAAATGAACAAATTCTTTCTGTATGAATGTATGAAAACTACGCTAATTAGCGCGTAGTCCGGCGACAGTTGCGCGGACACCATAGCATATCTCTTCTGTATTTGAATATCTTTGATCACAACACAAGCAACATTTTCGGCTTTCTGTGATGGTAGTAGGTGATTTTCGAACATTGTTGGGTTATTCGTAACCCAACAATGTTTGTCTTTCTTTTAAAAAAAGTTTGAAAAAAAAATATACATAAATATACATTTTTGTATAGTTATGTAAATTATTACAAGTGTAGTGAAATAGGTTAAATAATTGTATAATATACAAAAAAAAGCTTACGATGGCCGATTCGATAAATTATTTGCAAGAAACAAACAGCTTAAAATTCAAAAATCTATAAATTGATTAAAGTTAAGCCGAAAAATTTCTAAAGCTAAATTTGCTTGGAAAAGTTTTATTACGTCTTAAATCCAATTAGTGATGGAATGCAGGAAAAGGATAGAAGATGCTAGCGATACATTCCATACGCGTGTATTGATTTGTGAACGTACACGTTACTTCTGTACATTTCTGAAAGTTATTGCTAAGAATATCTAAATTGTGAAATTTTGCGTTATACTGCGCGAAATTACAGGGAATTAGATTTTTTTTCTAACATTGGTTCTACATGTGGACTAACGAAATAATTGGCCATTTCGGGTTATACGAATTTTCATAATTTGTTAAACTAAGGGAGGTCCAGGCCATTATTGTGTATACTTCCTCTTTATAAAGCTTTTTTTTTGCTTTTAAAAATTTCTGTTTCACACCGTGGCGTTTTTTTTTTCAAACCTGTTTTAGTTTAACAATCTTACTCGACTCGTGAAACATTTAAAATATGGTAGGATTGTACTAATATTGTGTTGTGGAAATGATTAAAAAAATTAAAAAAAGCAATCACTTTGTGGGTCGACATAATTATTAAATGAAACCAACACTTTTTTTTATAACCACAAAAATTAACCATGGAATAAAAGTGCATATGAAAGGGGTATACCCCATTGTACCCCACTCATTGTAAAGTTCATTAAAACAGGAGTATTTCGGTCATTATATTTGTTGGTCTTGAGTTATCACTTGACTTTTAATAAGTCAAAAATATGTTGAACAAAGCTGTTATGTAATTTTCCGAATAAATAATAGTTTTTAGTGTAATTGGTATCGCATAACAAAAAATAAAATTTGCAAGCTTTTTCTCCAACCTTCGGTAAAATTCAAACTAAGTTCACTCTCACAATAACATTAACAACTCTATATAGCGCAACATAGCGTACTGAACGTAGTGTGTGAAGACCATCCGTCTCTGTCGTCCGTAGCGCCACTTTCCCGTGCCGCCTCGGTACCCCGTTCCACCCCGGATTCCCCTACAATTAAAAAAAATCATGAAAAATCGAAAATTCCTTAAATTAAAAATTAATCGCCCATTTTTTATCATTTAAAACACAAATACATAAAACAGCTTAAGTTCGAACTAAATATTTGCAAAACAATTAGATTTTCAGTTTGGATGGGTCTTTTTGCCTTGAAATCCTAAATTTAGTTTTGTATGAAAAAAACCGCTCAACCATTTCTTTTCACAACCTAAAAAAGATAACGGTCGCAACTGGGACTCAAATACAGATGATCTTACTGATTAACTAATTAATGTTAATTGCCATATTTTTTTCTTGTGTTATATTATAAAAAAATATTATCCATGTCCTGCCCTATACGTATGTTTACGAAATTTGTCGGCGTTTTACTAATAATTTGAAAATTTTCACAAAAACGAATTAAAAACAACTTTTTCACTAAGGCCTCTAATCCCCGTGGAAAAGTTAATACTTTTCTAAAATGTAATATGCCGTCCATCAAGCCCGGCCTGCCCCACTCTCCCCACTTCCACCCCTCTCCGACCTCCGCGCCCGCGCCGTCACGAGAAACGTATTAAGAAGTTTCGGAGCCAAGGGGTTAAAGGCGACGTAATACCCAATATCAATATCAGGACCTTAACTGTGATGTATAGGGGTGTAAGTAGACAGTGACAACATAATGGGATTGCAGAGCCGTGGATTCTTTGCTTGAGGAGTGGCCGTGGAATATTATCATCTATTTTCTTAATAGAATATCGCACATCTCTCAAATGTGTTCCGAATCCTTTTCGGACGATGCTAAAATGTTTGTTTACTTTTATTCTTAATTTAATGCTTACCCACTGAAGACTCTCAACTAAAAATAGATGCGCTTAGGCGCCGCTACCCGAATTTCTACCGATTTCTTACATGAAGTTTTTAAGCTCTTTAAAAAATATATGTGATTTTTGAAGATAATATCTAGACGCAAATTATGTAAAATTTCCTCGATGAAAAAAAAATCCCAAATTATGCTCCGAAAATTATTATAAATACGTTTGTTTCAGTTATTTTACAAGTAATAGTTGTGAAAAAATTCACAATGTTTCTTTAAATGATACTTAAGGAAGTCGAGGACGCCCAAGAAAGACATGGCACGACCAAGTGAATCAGATACTTGAGTCGGGCCATGTCAAGAGACGTATGGGTACCGCCGCCCCGGGAACCATTTATTGGATAACCAACCCTCTGCTATAGGTCACCCCAAGTGGTTCGCAACGATTGGTGACCTAGCAAAGGTGTCCGGTTTCATGGGGTGAGGTTTGTCCTGGTCTTGGCGATGGATGCATCTGCCCACCAGCTGCATTGCATGGCAGGCAGGTTCGGGAGAGAATAGTTGAGAAAGTCCTATTGACTTCTCCAGCCGTACTCTCGGAACATCGACTTGCATCGCAGTTGGAGGGTTGGATTCATACGTCCATCACTCCTGGATATCCCAGAACTTCCTCTCCTTCCTTTCCTAAAAAGACCCTCCACGCAGCATCCCCAAAGATGACATGGGCCCAAGGAGATTAATTTTCCTCTAGCCTTCTACGTGGAGCTAAGGTACGCCAAACCACTTACGAAAACTGCCGCGGTGCCCCTCACAGCTGTGGCGTGTCCATATTATTGTAAAAATTTATATTTTCAAATACCTATCAGTCGGGAAAGTTGCAAATATACCTACTGTCGCATCACCCGTTTAAATTTTTTACAAAGTAATAAATTATCCGTGCTTTAATTAATTATAGAGCAATATTTTAGATTTTTTTGTAATGCTTTCCGGATACAAAGTGAATTTAAAAAAATATGTTTTCAAAAGCCTTTCAAGCATATATCTATGTATAAAATGAAACTTAGTACATTTTGATTCTAGCCCATTTCGCACTTTTGCACCCGCAAAGACATCGTCAACTTGCGGATAAATTATTAAAAAATCTAGGTATCGGATTATATTGTCTTAGAAACGTTGTATATGAGGGGTCGATGATTGACGGAGCCCACTGACAAAATAGAATTTTTAGCACAGTCTGGATTTCGAATTCTAAAGAACCCTTTCCTCTACTCAACAAAAATAAAGATATATTTTGGTAGAAAGCAGTCACTTTGTGGTTTGACATATTAATTAAAGGAAAATAATCACTTTGTTTGTAACCACGATTGATTGATTTAATTTTTATTTACCGACCGGTTTCGCTTAATACAAGCATCTTCAGGGTATAAATTAAAACTGATGAAAAAATACATGGTGTGAGCTTATATATACATACAGACAGAGACAAAACATAATATAAAGTAAGAGTGAGAGAGTGTAATTAACATCCTACATAGTGATAGAGAGAAAGAGACGGGTATATCTAATGAATAATTACAGATTAATCATTAATTATTCATTAGATATACCCGTCTCTTTCTCTCTATCACTATGTAGGATGTTAATTACACTCTCTCACTCTTACTTTATATTATGTTTTGTCTCTGTCTGTATGTATATATAAGCTCACACCATGTATTTTTTCATCAGTTTTAATTTATACCCTGAAGATGCTTGTATTAAGCGAAACCGGTCGGTAAATAAAAATTAAATCAATCAATCGTGGTTACAAACAAAGTGATTATTTTCCTTTAATTGAAAATAAAGATAATTAATCATTCTGTATGTAAATATGATGACGATGATATTTAATTAGACAAGCACGTGAAAAATTCCAAGGATAGTGTTTGTTTACAGACTCTTTCTGTATAGTGCCTCCCTAGCGTAGTGAACTCACCCCCCGCCCCCCTTTCCCAACCCTCCCCGTCGTCGCGAACAAAACTTTTTTAATATTGTAAATCAAAATTTAATTTAACGGCCCGGTCATTACGCTGGCGCGTGTTGACAGCATATATCGCTTCGAGTTTTATATCAATTTCGTAATTTTTAATTAAAAAAGTCGCGCGTCCCGCTTTGCCTCGCTTCCCCCCCCCCCTACCGCCCCCTCCCCACGGCTGGACTTTTTTAATAATGGAAGTGTCCGCGGGGGAGGGGGGTAGTTTCGCCAACAGGAAGTGGATAGAAAAAGGAAGCGGGAAATAGTCTTTTGTGTTAGAAATTTAATAAATCTCGCATCAATGGGTGTACATTAAACCATCCTTCGCGAATCTACGAGCTAATTAAATTCAAGTTTAAACTTTTTATTTCTTTTGAATATAATTTTATTACTGCGGTAAAAGAAGATTTAAAAAAGGGAGCTCTCCTTCCCTCCAGTATGTAATTTGCAAATGTAGTGTGTTAATCTCTTCACGCTGTTACAAAAAATTATGTAGGTATAGGTCTCAATTCTCCTTTATCCTGCAAGCTATTTTGAAAGAAGTGATTTTGGTGGGCGGCATGTTGGTTTAGTCGAGGACATTTTTTATTGAATCTTCCCATCCATATTATAAAGTTTCTTTCATTAGGGCGATGCACCTCAGGCACTCCTTACTCATACAGCGATAAGGTTGAAATTATCGCCTAACACTAGCCACCCATTTTGATTTATGCAAAAAAAAAACAACGCGTGTTTCATTTTATTTATTAAGTTCACTCACAATTATTAAAATCGTTTCTGAATTAATATCTGAAATGGGTTTCGTAAGAAAGAGATTTTGCAATTCGAAGCATTTTGCATTTCAAGGTCGGATACTTTATGTAAGCTCCTAAAGAAAATTATCAAAAAATAAACCCAAATATGTCAAAGATCATGATGCTTTCTACTCGCAGCATTTAATTAATCATCTATAACATCTCAGAATAATAGAAGAGCATGTATGAGACGATGTATGAATGTGAATGAGGCAAAAAGTGTGTGCCAAGACCGAGTTGTTTGGCGGTCCGCCCTCTCTGCCTACCCCTGCGGGGAAACGGCGTGATGGTCAGTTAGTTAGTTATAACATCTCCAAAGCGATCAATTTTCATATATGATTTTGCTTTACTTCACAGTGCATCACATCAAGTTATATAGTTTTTTAACCTCCGCGGTTTTGTTTTAAAAAAATTAAATGTTCAAGAATTGAACAGGGAGAAACATATGACAATATTTTAAATCCCCTCAAAATTTTTCAAAGGTTGATAATTAAGATAATCTTGAAAAAACCGTCTAAATTTCCTACTGAAAATCTTTTTTCAATATTTAATGTGCCTACAATAGACAAAATCTAAAAAAAATATTCAATACTTCAAATTTACAAAGAACTTACTACTTACGTAACTTCCAATTCAATACATTAGCAAGATACCAGAAAACTATTAAAATCCCTAAATTTAATACTAAGCACATTCAAAATTCCTGTCTTTATCTGGGCATAATCTATTATAACAACCTCCCATTAAAATTAAAAACCATCGAAAATATGCAGGAATTTAAGCCCAAATTAAAAAATTACCTTAAACTGCTATAAAAGTCCCAAATATGTTTACTTTGTATCTTAAAGTCTGCTATTTTATAAATCATTAATTCCTTCTTTTTCTTTCATTTCTTAGTTTCTATATCTCTGAGTCTGTATATTGTATAAATCTTGCGTTATTTCTTACGTATCCTTTACTTACTTAATACAATAATTTTTGTTACTAACTTACATGATTCTTTCATTTATAATGATTTTTTAATTTATATTATGATTTTTTTAAACTCTTCAGGACTTTTTTTTTTAAATTTATACAAGATTTTTTAACCTACTTATTATTTACAATAGCCGTTATTACTAACTTACGCGATCTTTTAATTTACTAATTGAGCTAGAACTCCCTCACCAAACACAAGAGCATTGTCTCTTTATGGTGAGGAAAGGCAATTTTTTTATTTTTTTGTTAACCTTATGTAACTGATGTAACTTTATATGTATTTTTAATAAGCATTGCCAATAAAAAAATTAAAATATATATATATATTTTTTTTTTTATTAGTTTCATCAAGCAAATAACATCATCCGGCAGCGCCCACGCAATGAATAAAAATTGAATATTGACGTTTTTTTCGACAAAACAGAAACATAATATGTCACGAATGCAATCAACATATATTATTTTCAAAGTTATTTCATTATCCGAACGATCCTCAGTAATATTTCTCCAACAAACAAAACCAACCACAATAAATCCACAAAGATTCAGCATGTTTCTTAGCATTTAATTAACTTCCCGATTAAGCTAATGTAAACACGCACAAGTATCGAAAAAGTCCTTAATGAAAAACTAGTGCGAAAGTTTTGCAAGCGTTCCGGACTTTTTAATTTCCTGCGCGCGCCCACCGGAAGTCGCTTTCCATTCTCTCCCATCCGCTCCACCCACTTTACCACCCGCCCGCCCCCCTTCTTACACCGATCCCCACCCAACCCGTCCCGCTCTGCGCGAGGGGTGGCGTTCCTCCCACCCGTGCACCCCCCTCAACGCACCCTTTCACTTATTCAATCACTATTATTCTCGGACGGGATTTGATTGAACCTTTATGAAGATGAAATCTATGACCCGGGGATTTTTGAGTGAAAGTCCACGAAGCTGGCGGGCCCCTTTGAACTCATGTTTGAGGATAAAAATGTTTTCAGCCACCAGAGAATGTAAGATCTTTGTACACCTCACTGCAGATGTGTACTCGCTGGTTTCCGAAATTAGGGGTGGTGTGAAAAGATAATTTTTAATGAATTTGCTTTGGGTTTTAGAAAAATTCATCAACCATTTTTTTGTTGTTTTTTTTTATTAGCTCCAGATAGTAGGTCCGGAGAAAAATAATTACCACTAGGACCTGTTATATTAGGCGATGCATTAGGGAGTATCTTTTTAAAAAAAGGTACGAGGGGTGAGTAGGAATCTGGGAGTCGATTGAATCTGTCCCTCCAAACCGCGTTGGAAGACGATGTGTCGAGAGAGTCCGGCTGGAGAGGTCAATAGGCCTCCCTCAATCAGTCTCTTTCGATCCGGCACGCCACGTAGCAGGTTTAATACAACTATATTTGCATTACCCTCAACAGTGAAAACTACAACGTATATTTCAAATGTCATAAAACAACTGCCTTTTTTTATAATCAACGCGTCTTGGTGATGTCTTTTACGCGAGATAATCAGTCTGGAATCATAGAAACAATGACATCCCACCATCCCATCAAAATAAATGTTGTGAGTACTGCACAAGTGTCCCAACTGCTTCCAACCGTCTGGAACCAACGTTTAAGCTATGGCATTCCCAATTGGGGTATTTTATTTATTTGTTTTATTATACGCCCAGAGGGCTTTTACATAAGTAAACAAAAGCCAGTACATCTTTAACATGAGAAGGAAATAATATAAATAAAATTACAATAGAAATAAAAAAGTACACAAATTAAATAAAAATATAAGCAACAACATTTAAAGTACAGTGAGATAGATATAATAATGATATTACGATAAAAAAAATTAAAGTAAGGTGATCAGAGGTTTACAAAATTACAACATTAACCATGTCTAATAAAACCTAAGTATTAGTTTCGCAAAGTGGCAAACCGCTACATCGGCGGTACCTCCATGCAAGTTGCAGGAGTTCGCAACTGTCCAATTTGGATTTTAATATTTTAGATTAGAAAGTTAAATCATTTTTTTAAATAACTAAATAATACTACAAGTTATGACGGTTTATAATATTTCAATGAATTTACTAAGACATTACGTTTAATTACATTATAGTGAGTACTTGTATCATAGATAAATGATTTAATTATTTCATATTTAAATAGTGTTAGTGACATATTCCATACATCTATGTGCGAATACGTATTGCCCAAGTGTTGAATTCTGTGCAGTGGTATATTGAATTGTGCCCTGGTCGTAGTATTACCACAGTAAAATGGTAGTACTGACCTTGTGTTTCTCGCTGGCTCATTAAAATTTATGAGCGCCAAGAATTCAGGCCTGTCAATTGTATTATGCAAGACGTGAGTTAAAGATGTGAGTTGAAGTTTAAGTATGTTGTGACTCTTGTGAGGCTGAAGGGAGGTAATAGTGATTGGGAGGAGATGGCGAAGAGGAAAACGGGGAGGTACTTGCACATTCAGATCTCGTCACCAAACATAACTTAAGACATTTCAAGCAACATCTCTATTCTGAGTGGTGATCTTTCACCCGGACGGTACTGAATTATCTACCACTCTCCAGAACGTGCCGTAAATATGTAGATATACTACATTTAAATTTTAAATAATACAAATTAATCCATTAATATAGCCATCTTACCACTTATCACTCTTCCGCGAAAATAAGTAAGATTAACGTGTTTAAACCTTATCAAAACGAACAAATTCTAAAAAATAATAAGTTTTTAAAGTCTTTATAATCCCGTGATCCGATAATAAATCACCACACTCCAAAATCCACACATTGTATTCCAATAGTAAAATTGGAAAAATTTAATATGAATCTTACATCGAACCTGTTTCGTTCTGTCAGCTACTTTGAATTATAGCAAAGCACCTTCGCTCCGTCTCCTTCCCACCCCGACCGGCGGCATTGATTAAAAGAGGGACGCCGCTACCCTGACTGCTCGCGAGCCGGGGCTGCCTTCAAATATATTTGATTTATGGCCAGCCAATATTGCAAGATATTGAAGATCTGTGCTACTCAACTTATCAGATGGGGGTGATATTACTACCCCGGCATACGCAAATAGTTGGCCATTATACCCAGTGCCTACCCCTCCTACCCTGGCCTCCATATTCGTCCAGCTCGTGTACGGAGAGACATGATCTTTTGTTAGCGTTGCAATTATTATCATTGTTGTATTCTTTATGTCGACTTATTTTATTTATTTAATGTCCAGAGGGCTTTTACATGATTGGTAGTACAATTAATTCAGGACAGATAATTTTTAAACTTTAGAATTTTGAAATAAATAATAAAAATTAAATTAGATAATAATGCACACAAGTCACAATTTACAAAAATACAAGGTGTGTTTGGGAAATAGTGTTGGAATAAATATTATACATGATCCACAAAACTCGCCAAGTTGATATTAAATATGTCAACATCACCTAAGTATCCTAATTACTGATTTCCCATAGTGTAAAATCATTGTATCGGAGAGTGGACAATGTAGTTCCGCTTATGAATGCTGCAGTAAAGTAATGTATTTTGTCGTATTGTTACTGCGGATATTCGTAATTTTATGAGTTGTAGGAGTTCGCAACAGTCGTATTTAGTATAGAAACAGTCGAGTTTAGTATTTTGAATATAAAGGTTAAGTCATTTATTTTACGTCTGTCTTCCAATGTATGTATTTTTAGAATATTTTATAAGAAACTAGCTGGTACCCGGCATGCGTTGCTATGCCATTTAATAAAGAAATTGTTTCTCCCTACCTGTCCTTTCCCATTCGTCCCGTTCCCCTTCCGCCTCCCCTTCTTCTCCCCTTCCCCTCTCGCGTTCCCACTCCGTCACCTCCACCTTCCCTCTCCACATTCCACTCCCCCCCTTCCCCCGTCCCGCGAACGCCCCTCCCGATTTCCCACCCCCCTCCCAGGTCCCCCTCCCCCTCCCAGGTTTCCCTCCCCCTCCTTGGTTCCCCACCCCTTCCCTCCCTCCCTCCCGCTTTCCATACATTCAGTTTTCAAACAGCTCGCGTGCCACCAATAGCAATTTTTTTATACAAAATTTCATAATGCCAGAGCTCACCAGAAGTCTTATACAAACCTTATCCTGACAATAACGAACACACGAAAAAAAGAATTATTCAATTTGGTGCAGTCGTTCGAAAGTTATGCGCGTACATACATTTCGGCGATTCATTTTTATGTAAATAGATTATATTATATTTTAAGTCTTTTTTTTAAATTTAAAATTTATAAAACGTAGAATATTGTTTTTGTATTCGCTCAATTGAAACTCTTTGACTCAAGTTGATGAAAATGCTAAGATATGATATGTGTATAAATATATCAACGACTGGTCAGTGGTTGAGTAGGCATAGCGCTTGGGTCCCACCCGAGCGTCGCGTGTTCGATTCCTCGGCTGGCTAAGTCCATCACAACACAAGCAACATTTTCGGCTTTCTGTGGTGGTAGTAGGAGATTTTCAAACGGGTTATTCATAACCCGGGAATGTTTGTCTTTCTTTTTAGAAAAAAAATGTGTGTGTGTGTGCATGTGTGTATATATACATATATGCAAATATATGTGTAGAGTGTGCATACCTATGCACATACATGTAAATGTGTGTACATAAAATACGTATGTATGTATGTATATATTTACTAATATTTGATTCCGATCCTCCTTGTTTTATGTCCCTCCTTGTAATTGAATTTATAGTTATGTATTACTACTTATAGTCACACTAAAAACGTTGAGATGAATGGTGAGCTCACCTTTAATTGGAATCATAGCTATAACTACATTTAAAATGAAAATTAATGTAATTATATTATAATGTGATGTATTATTTTGGCGAGCCAATAAATAAAATAAATGAGTTATTTAGATGTTTATTTAAAGAAAGTTTCAGAAATGTAATCTAAAAATTCATAATTATTTTTTTTATTTCCCAGTCCAGCCCTCCGAACATGTTAACAGTTCACAATAATGGATGCCATGAACATTGAACATC
Organism: Limnephilus marmoratus; assembly: GCA_917880885.1. NCBI lineage: Eukaryota > Metazoa > Arthropoda > Insecta > Trichoptera > Limnephilidae > Limnephilus > Limnephilus marmoratus. The sequence continues at coordinate 4,163,556 of OU862911.1, forward strand.
TTGCGGACCATAATAATCTTGAAATCGAGAAAGAGCATTTTTCTCTTTTTTAATAATTTCTGTATTCGGTGGCACGATCAGCCGTTCCATCAAATATTCAATATTCCATATCCCATATCCCATCGCCGCGTGGCACCGGGGCGCGGGGTTCCGGGCTCCGGGAACCGACTGGCCGAGACCGCCCTCTATCATATGAAAATCTAATACTAAAACATCTAAACATTCTTCAAATTTAAGCTGATGCTTCACTTTAATACGACGAGATCTCTCTCCTGACCATCTCGCGTGGAAAATGCTCGCAATAAAAAAGAATATTGAAAATTCCGATCGATTCATTTTGTAAGAATTACGTAGTTTCTCTGGAGATGCGCTGTTTTATGTAAATGTGATGACTGCCTCGTTCACGCCAGTAAAATAGTAGTACCTATTGAATAGTCGGGTTGTTGTTTTGTTAAGTAAAGTCTAAAATATTTTTATCCGTGGTATTTGAATATCTTTGCGTGTAACCCATATTTTAATGGGTGACGAAAGGAAGACATGATATCTCACCATTTATACAAATTTAGTTTTTTGCTCCTTGGGTCATCTTCAAATATTTTTTTATTTTTTTTATTATTTATTAATAATTTTTTTTGTTACACATATAAAAATATTACAAAAAACATTTCTTTTGATAAAAAGTAAAAAAGAAGGAACTATAAAATTAAATGAGTAGCTTGAAGATAAACAATAATACAATTAAACAAAGAAAAAAGATATTACAATAGTATACATATATGTATGATATCAAAAAAAATCCCACATAGGCATCGCCAGTTCGTGGGTATACTTAAGTTTTTTTAATGCAGTTAAAATTATAAGTAAATTACATAATTATGCTTTAATATATTTATAGAACAAATAATTCCGTATTTACAAAACTAAAATTAAGAAAAAAATATATAAAAAACAAAAAAAAGGTTAAATAAAAATAAGGGATTTGTAAAGTTACAACAGGTAGGATGTTACAGCAGGTATGTATTTGTGTCATTTATGTATATTTATGTTATGTTCCTTTTTTTTTAGAAATGTAATTAAAATTAATTTGATAATGTTATTATTGAGTTCTGTAAGAACAATACACTTAAATGAGTCACAGCAATAACGTCATTAGTGTCCCTGCAAATTAGATTAATCGGAAATATATCAATTTAGACACCCTCAAAAAATTGACATTTAAAATATTATAAATAAGTCGTCCGTAGGTGGCTTTACCACAGTTTGAAAATGTCCTTGCAAGTCGAAACAGCAGTAACTAAAATACATTCTAAAATACTTGCAGAACTCGATAATAACATTATCAAATTTAATTTTAATTAAATTACTAAAAATTAAAATGGAGTTCTACGAATTAAACACAAAAACAATTAATAAGTATATATTCCTAGCTAAGTCCACGGCGTTTCCGGGCATAACTCTGCTTTCAGGGGTGGGAAAATGGAATTTCATAGTTTTCGAAATCCAGAGAGCGATCTTCCTTTTGTTTTGAAGGTCAAGTGAACAAAATTTCATCAAGCTCGCATTAAAATTGTGGATTTATACATTACGGATGCCCGGGAGTTGTTGGGGCTTTACGCAGAATTTTAGAAATCAGGTGTAGACAGACAGTAAAATAGTCCTTATTTTGAAGGTCATGTATGTAAAATTTCATCATTCTTGAAAAAAAAAACTGTAGATTTGTAAAAAAGAAGACGGTTCCGCATCTTTTCATCCCGCGATAAAATATCCCCGACAAAATATCCTAAGGACAAAACTTTCCCCAATAAAATAACCACTAAAACCTAACCTAACCTAGCGAAAAAATTGAAAAAAAAATGCAGACATCCTACAACAAATTATTGTTCAAAAATAGTAAAATGGGACAAAAATAATACAGACATCCTTGAAAAGTTAGGTTAGGTTTAGTAGATATTTTATTGGAAAATGTTTTGTCTGGGATGAAAACGCACATTACCGCCACGGACATTCTCCTTTGTAATCTAATAGTTAGGCGGTGTAAAAACGATGTCAAGTATAAGAGTGACGGAGCGCATGCTAAATTGGCTGGAACCAAAATATACAAGTCAGTGGAGACATTGGTTTCTATTCAAATCCACTTAGAAGACATTTCTAGTGTATATCAACTGTTCAGTAGCACAATGTAAGTTTGTTTTTATCAGAAGTAGTAGGTATGTAAGATTTGATTTCAAGAAGAAACAGAAAGCCTTTTAGCAATGTTTTAAATTTATTCCTTGTTCCGAAAACGTACGTTTTAATATTTAATGCATTCAGAGAAAATTGAACAAAGATTCTCTTCCAATAAACCGGATACGAATCCACTATACAGTTTTAATATATTATTAGGGGATCTTCCACCCTTTCCAGAAGTATTCAATCTACCCTCAAGACTCATATATTGCTTCCACCTCAGCCCCTCCCCCCTCCGGCAGGGGTGGGTGGGCCGTATGACCATATTGAAAATTAATAATTCACATATAGTAGCGATTCAGAATTTCATTTACATACATAACATTGTTAATTTATGCAATTGGCAGTTAATACAACCTACGTAATATTGAAGCAACGACATTTTGGTAAAAATAACTTTTAGCGTATTCTACTTGTAATCTTCTCTCTGAACCCAATTTAAAAAAATACTAGTGCGCCGTTCACACGCAGTAGAAGTTAAACCTTCAGAAAACTAACGTAGATCAGATTGGGGAGGCTACGAAGCACCGCACAAAGAGGAGACCGATTATTCCCTCTTTCTCTCGTAGGATAAATCCTATAGATATAGATGTACGGGTTTATCTCTTTTTAGAGACGCTTTTTCGTTTCAGCGAGTTTCAAATCAAAACGGAGCTAAAGAAGTTTTCATTTAAAAAAAATGTACGGCATTTATAGTGTACAGGATTATGTATTTATTTTCAAGGCCCTTCAACAGATGTCGGTGGTATAAGTAATTATATGTAATTTTGAAGAGTCTCAACAGATGTCAGTAAAGTAGTACTGTAGTACCAAATGTCACCGTTCGTGTTGGTACCCGAACGGTTACGGAAATAGCCGATGATTTGCGATCGACAACTGGGCATCTTCAGTGCCGAGTTCCCTTGCTGCAGAATTACATAAAGCACCCATTAAAAAGGACTTTTGGTCCAGTTACGTATTTATAGTAAACCACACTATAGTAAATAAACCAACTTGTAATCTCGACAAACCAACAGCTTTATTGAAGCTGTATTTGTTTGGCTCTGAATGGATTTTTGAAAATAGGAAGCATTATGTTATTCTTCTATATTATTTCACAAATTATTATAATGTGTCATGCGCCTACAAACAAAAAAAAAACACTAAAGAAGGAGGTAGCGCAACACGGCATAACACCCCAAAAACAAATAACGAAAATGATTTTGGCCGTGAAAATCTTAAAACTTATCAAAAAAACGTTATATATTTCTGGTGTTAACACTTTATAATATGTTTTGTACTAAATTTGATGTATGAATTTTAGTTTGTGACGCGATTTTTTAGTTTACATTACGTTTTCTTCTTCTTTAGCGCCCTTTTGTTGAAAAGTGTTTTTAATAAAGTCAGGGGAACTATGTCGCCACCCTGTTGGGTAGTATTGTCAGGCGGGTTAGGAAGAGATTTCATGTAAATATTGTTTTTTAATGTGAAATGTTTAGTTTTTTTATCACCGCCCAAATGAAAAGCAAATAATGTTTTGGTTATAAAGTTATTATTTTAAAATAGTGTTCATAATACACAAATGATCATTTCCCCTTCAATTGTTATTATTTTATACATTTTGATTCACACAGCAAGTAATATTTTGTCTATCACGAAGAGGAAAAAATTACAGTTTAACTGCATTCATATCTTAGTAACGCCAAAAACACTGAAATTCCGCAAGCGGCGCCGATATTAAGTTCGATTATATCACGACAGGTTCGCAAGCGAAGGAGGCTGTTGATTGGGTCGGGAGTGATTTCGTGGAAAGGCAGTAGCGTGCCGGGCGGGGGCGGAATGGGCAGGCGGTCGGGGAGAGGACGGGGGGAGGCGCACAATTAAAAACAAATTCAATTATGGCAGATAAAACTTTAATGAGCTGAAAGCGAATAATTGGAAGGAAGGCTGCGCAGATTCTGAAGGCGTTCAGATGGACAAACTGTGTTTAACTTCGCGGGGCATATTTCCACGCTTACTCGGGTAGGTTTGTATTTTGTGATTGTCTTCTATTACAAGACAACAATGTAGTGCGTCATTTTAGCCATATGAACATTACAGTCCTTTGTTTTGATTGTCTTCTATTACAAGACAACAATATAGTGCATCATTTTAGCCATACGAACATTGCACGTCCTTTGTTTTGTTTGTCTTCTATTACAAGACAACAATGTAGTGCTCATTTTAGCCATATGAACATTGCACGTCCTTTGTTTTGTTGGTCTTCTATTACAAGACAACAATGTAGTGAGATACGTTTTAAGATTTTCACGGCCAAAAACATTTTCGTTATTTGTTTTTGGGGTGTTATGCCGCGTTGCGCTACCTCCTTCTTTAGCCAACGTTTCGGACGTCTTTGCAGTGTCCATCATCAGGGCAGATCCGGCAGATCCGGTAGATGTGAAAATAAAACAATGTAGTGCGTCATTTTAGCCATATGAACATTGCACGTCCTTTGTTTTGTTTGTCTTCTATTACAAGACAACAATGTAGTGCGTCATTTTAGCCATATGAACATTGCAGTCCTTTGTTTTATTTGTCTTCTATTACAAGACAACAATGAAGTGCGTATGAGAAAAACTAGAAATCAAAACGGAAGCCTATAAATTAAACATGAAAATTAAAAATATAATATGTGAATAAAAAACAAGAACGCCGAAAACCGATTTAATTACTGACTCGAAATAATACCACATGAAACATTTAAATATAAATATTTGAATCACCTTGTATATTTAGAGACTTTGTTTTTTACGTTATTATAAAATTGACCTGTATTTTTTTATTTTTTGAGAGAGCACCCTTTCAACCACATCGCCTGTAAAGGTGCTCCGCTCCGCTCCGTGCTCGCTTGTCGCAATCTGCTCGACCGAAATTCAATTTGGTGATTGTTTGTTTGAAAGCACTTACATTTAAATATTTTATTGAGCGTTTTGTCACAACATGTTGGTGAACATTTGAACATTCCGCCACCGTGTGGCTTCAGCTACAGGGTGTTCGGAATATAATGGTCGTAATATTCACCTCTTTAGAAACGTAGTTTTTCATCGCAATAATGATAAAACTTAAATCAAAGCAATCCATACAATAATGTTGAAAGCATGTTATACAATGTTACTAAGTGTAATATCTACGGGTCAGAAGGAATATGCTCATTGTAACACTTTCTTTTAGTCAATTTCTTCAGACCTTCGTGGATGGTTCGAAAACTCGACTATCATGAAAAGCATTAGTTTCTATGTTCCCGATGGTTATCTCCGTCACCGACAGCATGGACTGTTTTTATCTCCCGGCTTTCAGAACTAACTTGCCAATGGTCATGCCAGTCGGGGGAGCTGTCTTTTTTTTTACATTAACTCCACACAGGAGGCCCTGAGGAAAATAATTTCCCTCAGGGCCTATGTCATCTGAGATGCTGTGTGGAGGGTCTTTTTGAGGAGAGGAAGGAATGAACATTTGTCTTGAAGAAACCCATGTTGTAGGAAGGAGGAAACACAAAGGCCGGCAAATCATTCCACATCCGAGCTGTTGAACACATGAACGAGTGAGCTGTTGAGCACAAGAAGAAGCGACCCGTTCTCATGTGAACAATGTCAACTGTGTACATGTGTTGGGCACGCGTTTGGCGTGTTTCCGACTATGCACCGGTGCCGAAGGGATCAATGACGCTAGTTCCGAAGCATCTTCCATTGAAATACCGGTAGAACAAGGATAACATTCCCACCCGACGCCTGAGCTCTAAAGATTGAAATCCGTCTGTTAAATTAGGAGAATCTATCAAACGGACCGCCCGTTTCTGCACAGAGTCAAGGGTTTTTTCAGGTTCCAGACCAGAGGTACCTGCCAAATTCAACCGCGGGGCGCACTTGTGATTTGTACAGGATTAACAGTTGTGTACTATTAAAGTATCTGCGGGCCCTGTACAGTACGCCCAGTTTTTGAGAGGTTCACTTAACTTGTCTTGTTGTTAAATAAAATCATTTCGAATATCGATATGTTTAACATCATGAAGTACAATTTAGATGGCAAGTTTTGTTGCCGTTAGTTTAAATCTGCTAATCTTAACTTAAATATTTTCTCTCTTTTAAAATCGCTTTGAAGTGTTCATTTTGTAATGTTTTTAAAATGAATAAATTAAATTGAATTGTAAATTGAATGTTCTCTCCAGAGACATTTATTGTTTGTAAGTATCTACTGGTTATCAGTATTCTCCAGTACTACAGGAAGCTTATTGAAAGACTTAGGGTCTTTAAACAAGAGTGACTGTTTATTGACGTATAGTAATTTATAATTATAATTCGGAGGACTAACGTCCAGCCTGGCTGAATGCCAGGTTTTGTCTGTGGAGCCCTAGAATTATAATGACTCTGCACATCATTTGACCTGTCAGTGGTTGAGTGGGCATAGCGCTTGGGTCCCACCCGAGCGTCGCGTGTTCGATTCCTCGGCTGGCTAAGTCCTCCATCACAACACAAGCAATATTTTCGGCTTTCTGTGGTGGTAGTAGAAGATTTTCATACATTGTTGGGTTATTCGTAACCCGGGAATGTTTGTCTTTCTTTAAAAAAAAAAAAGACATCTACCTTCGGCACAACTCGGAAACGGGACCATGTGACCAGAAGAGCCCATAGAAAATGAAAGTATTGGGAGAAGAAATCATAGACCAATATGATACATTGCAATAATTTGGATTTACAAATAATTGAAAATGCATTATTTCTTACATTCATTTTCGCCGTTTCATTATTTTAAGACATTTTTTTTTATTTTTAACCAATGTCAGAACGTAAATATCTGTCTACCTACCTAAGTAGATACTTTTTTTCTGAATTCGCAAAATTAAACTAATTGAACGATATTGGCATTGTCAGTAACGTTAGAAGTTGGTTACAATATTATCTTACTCAGAGATATGAAAATGTCAAATTAAAAAAAAAAAAACTCAAAGCAAAGGTGGGACTTCAGAATACGGAATCCACCAGGGAACTGTCGTAGGACCAGTTTTGTTTATGTTAACCATCACTTCACAACATGGCAAAATTATTCTTTTCTGATGACACCGCAATAAACTTAGAGAATAATGAGCTTATCAATGCGGCCAATCATGACATAGAGGGAAATAAAAGTTGTTCCATGATAATTTGCTGTAATTAAACACAGAAAAAAATTCGTTATACCATGTATATGATTTATGACAAAAACTGTCCCAAAACTGATAATTGCTAACAACTGAAAAGATCTTAACTGAAAAGTCTCATTTATGGACAACCAACACCCCTGCCATGGGTCGCACCAAGTGGTTCGCTACGTTTGGTTCCTTAGCAGGGGTGCCTGGGTTCATGAAGTGAGGTTTGTTTAAATCTTAGCAGCGGAGAGACTTTTTGATCTTTCCAGCCAAACTCTCTTGACCCATTGCCTTACACCGCAGTAGGAGAATGGATTCATACATCCATCACTCATAGACACATTGACCCTCAGATTCACACCAGATCTCCTTTTACTCTTTTCCTTCCCAGAACTTCCTTTCCATAAAAAGACCCTCCACACAGCATCCCCAATGATGAAATAGGCACTGGGTTTTTTATTGGGGCCTCCTGTGTGGAGCTAACGCACATAAAAAAATCTATTTGTATATAAAATATATATTTCTCTCATTGTCACGTACAACATACGAGTATTCCTAGTAAGCTATCATACCGAAATCAGTGTTGGGCAAGAAGATACCTTTATGCATACGAATCAATTATCTCGTACATTAAACACCGTCGTCCACCACAGACTGTTGCGAAGAATTTCACTACGAGGAGTTTCACAGTGATTTATTGTTTAAAAGCTTTTCCCGGTTCCTTTTAGTGCGTGGCCCAGAACTAGCAAGCCCCCCCCTCCCTCCACAGCTGTTGGGGTAGAAGAAAAGGTTGGGGTGGGGTGGGGGTCTATCCATTATCCCCTCCCCCGGCAACTAAGTGGGGGAGTTCGAAAAACAATGTATCAAACCTGCCTCACTTCATTATTTTGCAATCCCAGAAACATGTTTTGATATGGAAGGGGCCAACCCTAAATTCTGATAATATACTTGATACATTAATAAATAACAATAATTACAAACCCTCCAGCGAACATTAGCAACTATAAGCATTATGTTTAAGTAAGGGTACCACCGCCCCGGGAACCATTCATTGGATAACCAACAGCTCTGCTGTAGGTCACCCCTACTGGTTCTCTACATTTGGTGGCTTAACACGAGTGCCTGGGTTCATGGGGTGAGGAGTGAGGATTGTCCAGGACTTGGTAGTAGAGGCCACTGCCAATCATCTGCGTGGAAGGCCAGATGGGGAGAGGCCGGAAGACTGAAGCCTCTTTGACTTCTTCGGTCGGACTCTCTCGACCCCAACGCTTTGCTTAGCAGTGGGGTAATGTAATCACACTCCATACTGACCTACCTACCCACTCCGTCATACATTGTTCCATCACAAAACTTCGTCTCCTTCCTTCTCTTTAAAAGACCCTCCATGTGCAACGCCTTCTGTGTGGAGTTAATTCGAAAAAATGGGCCTAAAGACTTTGTTGGTTCGTATCTTTGATAGATGATGACTGAAAACCATTCAAAAATTAACAATAAATCTGTTACATGAAACATTAAAAAATCATAAAATATTATCCTTTTTTATACACATGTATTAACTTCTTCAAGATTCTGTCCTTAATTATTAATTTTCCATATCTTTTATACCCGTTTTGTACCCGCTATACAACTCTATTCCACACATAGCAAATTCGCCAATTAACCAAGCTTTTCATACCTTCCAATGCCCTAATATTTGTCTAAACTCTAACATCGACATTTTTTTAGATTCACTGCCCACATTAAAAAGGAACATCAAATATCAAGTCAATGACATAATCTGTTCAAAGCGCATACATATCATTTCACTTATCAGAACACCACTTCTCACACTTACAAACACACCCTCACATGTAACATACACTCATATTCATTGTACACTACACACGTCATCCGGTAATTACTCGATGCGCTTACGCCTACCACAAATAAGGCTTCACAAGGAAACATATCATAAGTTGATCCCCCGACAGTTGGCCCTCCGAAATTTTAATTATTATGAAATTATAATTTTTTTAATTAAAATTGACTACAAAAATTCCTTTAATAATAAGTATGTAACGAATTTACTTATAATGCCAACTTTTTATACCTACTTTTATGGCGGGTATATAGAGCATACTGACAAGTAATTTTATCCTTGATGCATTTGAATGTCACAAGAGTCCCAGCTGCTCCCATCTGAAGCCAGTGAGACTACGGCATCCCCAATTGAGGTATGTTGTGAGAATGAAGGTAGTGGAGAGGGAAAGAAGATAGAGAAGAGGAAGGTGAGAAAGTACCGGAAGTACTGAAGTATCCAAATCTGGTCACCAAACACGGCCAAAGCCATTTCAAACAAAGTTTCAATTCTGAATGATGGTCTTACACCGGGGCGATACTGAGAACATCTTCCATTCTGGAAGGTGTCGCAAATATACTTTACATTATTTTTAAATTAATTAATTGTAAAATGACACAAATTAATCAAATAAAATTTATTTGCCCACGCCGGAATTCGATCCCGCGACCTTCGAATTACCCCTCAACCATGGCGGCCGTCAAAATCGAAAAAGGCTCACCGTTCTTAGGTGTAAATTAGTATCTGCAATGTACAGTATTATTGGTACGCTTAAATAGGTTTAACAAGTACAAATGTACTTGATTATAACACTAATTAGCTTATTACATAGCTTTTTTAAATAAGTTATTTTTGTGTTCGTGTTCCTTAAATTTAGCTCCTGCGTTATTATGCTGATGGTATCATTTCGAATATTAACATTACTAAAAGCTCTGAGACAATATGTATTCGACAACACTACAGCAGTAAAACTGAGCTTCCAAAGCTGAGCTTTTGTCCTGGCAAAGTCATTATTCCCGGAGTTGCAAGGTATGTCTACTACGACCCATTAGGTTGGATTGTGCAGCTCGTAAATAAGCAGAATGTATGAATACATCCTTAGGAGCATGCGTCCAACAAAAGTGCTATATGTTAGATCTAGGAATGAACTTTACTTTGTAATATAACAAAATAACCCTTACTTATTATTAACATGTATAAAACAACGTCGATCAGAGCTATTTAATCTAATCCTGTCAAAAGATATAATATAATATTATCATATCCTGTCAAAGGATTATAACATAATAATAAATATTGCAACATAACATATAACATATTATATTGTTTCATAACATATTGTTACATGCTGTAACTCCTTCGATGCAACTGGATGGAGTAACATTAGCCAACTGTGATTCATTTAAGTATCTGGGCTCACTAATCCACAGAGACGGAGGATGTGCAGCGGATGTCATCCATAGAATAGGTGTGGGATGGATTAAATTCAGATCCGTAACAGGAATATTGTGTGACTTCAAAATGCCCATAAAACTTAAAGGAAAGATGTACCAAACTATTGTAAGACCCGCAATAATGTATGACTCCGAATGCTGGACTATGTACAACTCCTACTCTAGGCAACTCGAAACAGCAGAAATGCGAATGCTTAGATGGTCGGCAGGAGTATCACTAAAAGATAAGATCAAAAGTTAACGCATTCGTGGTAGCCTGGGTGTCACAGACATAAATAGTAAGCTGGAAGAACGACAGTTGAGATGGTATGGACACATAAGACGGAGACCATCGGACCACACAGTGAGGCAGGCAATGTCTATGGAGCATCATCGACAGTCATCTAGAGGAAGGCCGAAGAATTCCTGGATGACTCAATGCGCCAAAATTCTTCAGAAAAACGGCCTGGATGAAGGCGATACCGAGAACAGGAGAAATTACAACCTGAGAACGAGAAGAGCCGACCCCAACAGCCTACCTAGGCGATGAGTTGGGACAGCGCAAGGAAGAAGAAGAATAAATATTGCAACATAAGTTTTCTTAGGTACAGCTTTGCCATCGATTTGAAAATAATAAAGGATGGTTAAACATTGCTGACAGTATTATCATGATTTATTTCTGGGGTATTAAGCTGTGTTACGCTACCTCCTTCTTTAGCCACTTTTTAAATAGCGTTACAGTGTCCATCATCAGGACATAAAAGTGATGATAGACGATCTCCGAAACGTTTCAAGCGACATTTCAATTCGCACTCCAGCGCATCTATTTTATTAAATCAGACTTTCTTACCACAACCAAATATCTCACAAATATTAAAACCTTCGAGCAGAAGCAAACTCACAACACAATCCAGATTCAGCGCTCTTACTACTACCCAAAGAAGTATACAAATATTCCCTAAAAAATTCGAAACATTTCGCATCTTGGCGAAGTCGTTCCGAACGCACCGCAACCCACATTTTTCAACATAACCATAGTTGGCATTTTTCGAAATCGCACCTCGATCGCGGCACTTTAAGTAGCACTTAACGTTTTTCTCCAAATTGCAGTCCTGGACATCAGGACACATTAAGGCCGTGCCTAAGCTTAAATAACACTCAGGGAACACTTAATTTATACTTAAGCTGCACTTAACACTGAACGGTATCTGCACTATCAGACGGGAGAATGCGGTTCCGAATATCTCGTAACAATTACTTATGGGATGAATTTCTCATTCCTGGAACAGGTTTTGCCTCGGGAGTAATAATATTTTGGCTCCGAGCAGTGCACTCACTGAAGGAGAAATAACAATGTTGAGAGTCTAATAGTTTTGAAATCGAAGCATGAAATTGTTTTGGAAAGTATCGAGATCTTTATAAAGCCCTTTTTTAAAGCCTATTTTTCAAGATGATCAATTTGATTGAAGTCTACCTAAAATAGGAGACAATAATTTCTACGGTTAATAGACATATATATGAAGTTTTAACATCCTTCAACAGAAGTCCTTGTCTTTAGTACCTATACACAGTTACATGTAGTTTTGAGGTGTATCAACAAATGTCAGTTAGGTAGTTTTATATTATTTTTTATGTGAATACCTCATAAGAATCCCAGCTACTCACGTCTAGAGCCAAGGGAGACTATGGCATCCCCAGTTGGGGTATGGTGCGAGGCTGAAGATAGTGGGAAGGGGAAGAAGATGGGGAAGAGGTAGGTTGGGAAGTACCTGGCTATTCAGATATAGTCATCAAACACGGTTAAAGCTCCTTTAATTGACGTTTCAATTCTGAATTGTGGTCTTACACCAGGGTGAAACCGAGAGTATCTTCTACTCTAGAACGTGCCTCAAATATACGATATATTATTTTGAATGAATTAATTGTGAATTGACTCAAAATAAATCAAATAAAATTTATTTTCCCACGCCGGAATTTGATCCTGTGACCTTCGGATTGCGAGTCGAGAGCCTTACCGCAAGACCACTGTCTAAATTTTTTATTTTATTTATTTATTTTATTTATAATTTCTCACCATACATGTGTTCTTATTTTTTTTTTTTTTACAAAAATATTAACCTCACTAGGCTAGCAGCCTGTATTGAGGTTAAATTCATAAATTTGAGTGGTGCATTTACACACAAATCACTAAAATACAAAAAAATCACTAAAATACAAAACACTACATCCAAAACACTAGAATATTATATGCGGAAAGTAAGAAATAACAATATTATATTATAGCAATAACAATGTTATAACGTCTTTGATTAGGAAAGAGCAAATGAGGTTTAAATATGACCGACCTACAAAAAGACTTTGAGGATGAGAGATTACTACTAAAATGATTATTTAGAAGAAGTTAAAAACCTTAAACATTTACTAATTTTTGGTTTATTTTATAAACTAAAAAAAATGCCTTACCTTGACGCGATAATGTAGAGTTTATTATAATAATAAGTTAAACCACTCTAATTGCCCGGGTATTATATTTGAAAAAGGGTGTATAGTTTATACGTTCCAAAAACGATTCCATTGAAAGCTCTTTCGTGTTTAGCAAAGCTCCCGTGTTTCGTAATTGATCCCTAACCTAATTATTTCAAAGTGTTTTAGCGTAAACGTCTGTAAGATTGAAGGCTGGAGATTTATCCCGTAAGCCGCGGCGCGTTGTGGGAGGGGGTGGGAGGCTGTAAAAAGGACCGAGAGGGTCAGCACTCCGTTTAAGTGAAATGAGAAGTTTCTGGACCCTACGTTACATATATTAAACTTTGAATAAGTGCTTACTTCCCTTCGTAAACTCGCGCTGAATACTTGTAATTTCATTTCACTGAAATTTTACTTAATAATAAAACTTTAATTTACTTCAGTTTTAACATTGTCATATTATCAAATTAAAACTTTAATAAAATCCATTTTTTTATATTCAGATATTTTAATTTGCGAACTAACCTGAAAACTATTTAATTTATTTTTTTCTGATTTAAATCGGGTTTAATTTTGCGAAAATGTGATTCGTGTGAATTTTTTCCAAATAAATTATTAGCATTTTTGTTGGGTTTCCAGAAATAAATGATATTTAGTCGTGCTAGGTTTGAAAGGATAATTATTTATATTATTCAACGAATTTGGAATAAATTTTTTATTTATTTATTTTTTGTTTGTTATGTTAAACATCTTCTATCTTCTTCTTCTATCTTCTATCTATCTATTTTCTATCTATCTATCTATCTTCTATCTTCTATAAAAATGAATCGCCGAAATGTATGTACGCGCATAACTTCCAAACGACTACACCAAATTGGATAATTCATTTTTTTGTGTTCCTTATTGTTTAGGAAAAGGTTTGTATGTAACGACTGGTGAGCTCTGGCATTATGAAATTTGTATAAAAAAATTGCAATAGGTGGTACGCGAGCTGTTTGCAAACCGAATATATGGAGTGCGGGAAGGGGGAGGGGAACTCGGGTAGGGGATTCCTTCCCGCGTCCCGCGAACCCCCTTCCCAAGTTTCCCTCCCCCCTCCCAGGTTCTCCTCCTCCCCCTCGAACTCCCTCCCGCGAACCCCTACCCGAGTTCCTCTCCCCCTTCCCGCATTCCGTACATTCGGTTTGCAAATAGCACCAATTGCAATTTTTTTATACAAATTTCATAATGTCAGAGCTCACCAGTAGTTATATACAAACCTTTTCCTAAACAATTATTTACCATACATAAGAGGTTGTTTGTGAGTTAAATTAAAACAAGTTTATTAGTAAGGGGATAGTATAAAAGTGTAATTTATAAAATAACATCTTAAAAGCATTGGTTTCGCGAGTTCTTATTATGTCTGAATCTACATTCAGAAATAATAAGTGGAAAGATTACAACTGAACCAATTAATATTTCATGCCCAAAAACAAATTCAGTTATTAACCATAATTCAGATGAAACCATTTCAAGATTTTAACTGGACACAAATAATAAATACAAAAGTGCTCTTAAAACAGGGGGCGTTCGTTTGTAAAAGCTTTCAACCAGAGCCGCATTCTCTAACAAATTTATTCAATTTATACATATTTAATTTCTATAAGTCTTGTATAATATTCTTTCTTTCTTGGTACAGGCATCTGCCTATTTAGAAACTGATGTCTGGGCTAATGTTTATGTTCTGCACAATAATATTTTTCCTTGAGATGTGTTGGTAAAAAATCACTGTTAATTTCAGAACAAATGTAAGAGGAATGGCTGACGGACTTTTTCATTAAAAACTTAGATTTTGGATATGAGAATCGCAAGGATTTTATTTGAGAATTTCAACTCAGCTGATTTTTTTAACTATTGGAAACATGTAATATAATTTAATATATGTAATATAATTTAATATGTAATATAAGCTAATATAATTTTACCCTTCCTACTTTTTAATATGAAATAAAAAATATGAAAACACGAAAAGGATTTTGAAAAAAATTTGATGGGCTTATATTTAAATTACAAACGACTTTTCTATATGTCACAACACAAATTTGACATAATGTACAATCTATATAAATTAAAATGAATCGCCGAAATGTATGTACGCGCATAACTTCCGAACGACTACACCAAATCGGATAAATATATTTTTGTGTGTTCGTTATTATAATAATAATAATAATAGTATATGGTAATTTATATGACGAGAATGCCAACATTCTTATAAATACTAACCAGGAATTATTAGATTCCTGGTCAAATAAAATTATTCACGCAAAACACTTCAATTATCTCAACCAAACGTATGTTGACAAACTTTCGTCAAACAAATGGTTGAGTATTGGAGAGTTGAGCGCAGAAATAGAAGGATTTATGCTTGCAATTCAAGATAGAGTCATTAATACTAAAAATTATAGAAAGCATATAATCAAAGATATAAATCAAATTGATGATTTATGTAGAAAATGTTTGGCTTTTCCCGAAACTATAGAACATATTATATCGGGATGTTCTATATTAGCGCCTTCCGAGTATACATTTAGGCACAATCAGGTTTTAAAAATAATTCACCAAAGTTTGGTAATTAAACATAACTTGATTGATTGCCGTAATGTAGTACCTTATTATGAATATGAACCAAATTCATTTATAGAAAATGAATTTTATAAAATATATTATGATAAAACTATACTAACAGACAGAACAATTAGTCATAATAGACCTGATATAGTTTTACATGACAAAATTAAAAAAATAACTTATATCATTGATGTAGCTATTCCAAATTCCTGTAATATTCAAAAAACTGTTTCTGAAAAAATTAGAAAATACACAGATTTAGGAAATGAGATTAAAAGAATTTGGCATTCTCGGACTATAAAAATATTACCATTTGTTATTTCGGCCACTGGCATAATACCTAGGAATCTGATTCAAAATTTAAGCATATTAGATTTGTCAAAGAATTTGTATATAAAAATGCAAAAAGCAGTAATTTTAAATACATGTAGGATTACAAAAGATTTTTTAAATATTTATATTGAGGGATCAGTAGGATTTATAGGTTCAATTAGAAATGCCACAGAGCCGAACCCTCTGATATGAAAATATCTGGAGTCGGTGAATTATATTCCCATTTGGTCTCTAGTGGGTTGACATGTTGTTCTTGTATTGTTTTGTATTTATAATACTTATATAGTGCAATTGCATAACGTGGATTCACTAGATGATCATTTGGGGAAGTGTATGAAAGGGTTTAGTTTTTCCTTCTTTTTTTTTTTTTTTTTTTTTTTTTTTTTTTTTTTTTTTTTTTTTTTTTTTTTTGGGGGGAAAATTTAACCCGGACATTTAAATCTGGTGCGTAAAAAGCGTAGTATTTATATAGCGCAGTTTTGTGATATTTCACTTCAAGTGCTCTTAATTATAATAAACTCTAAATTAATCCTATAGTGTTCCTTACGAGTCCTTACAAAATTGATTAAATGTGAAACAAAGAATATACATATCAGGACAAGGTTTGTATAAAAGTACTGGTGAGCTCTGGCATTATAAATTTTTTACTAAAAAATACAATAAGTGGCACGCGAGCTGTTTGAAAACTGAATGTATGGAATGCGGGAGGTGGGAGGGGGGAGGGGAGTTCGCGGGACGGGGGAAGGGGGAGATTGGAGTGGGGAGAGGAAAGGTGGAAGAGACGGAGTGTGAACGCAAGAGGGGAAGGGGACGCGGGAGAGGAAGGGGAGGATGAAGGGGAACGGGAACGGGACGAATGGGAAAGGACACGCAGGGATAAACAATTTCTTTATTAAATGGCATAGCAACGCATGACGGGTATCAGCTAGTATTAGAATAAATTAAAATTTCGTTCCATAAAAAACAAAGTGGCATTTGAACACCTTTTTGAAAAATCATTAAAAATTATGAAAAAAATAGCCTGTAACCTAACCTTTTCTCAATGTATTTTTTTTATCTCTTTGTGTAAACACAGGTTGGGCAAGATTTTTTTTAATAATTACCACTAAATCACAAAAACATACAAATTTGCCTGGGAAATCACGAAAAATCGAATATTTTAATGACCTATATTGTTTTATAATTCAGTTTGGTTGGGTATCTTGGCCTCCCACCCAAAATTAAGTTTTAAATGAAAAAGGAACGTCGTGGAATTTATTAGAAATTCCAATGTATTCACATATTTTGATTACTTCGCAAATGCGAAAAACTTTGTTTAGGTACCTAACTACCCAATAAGATTACTTTTTTGTTTTCAATGAAACTTTTTGAGACATTGGGGATAGGTTCGGTTAGGTCACGTAAAGAACATAAAATCCATAAACGGAAACGGAACACTTTTGTGTGCCTCAAAAGTGTTCCGTTTCCTTCCATTCGTAATTGTAATTTAATAAAGAAATTGTTTCTCCTTGAGTGTCCTTTCCCATTCTTCCCGTTCCCCTTTCGCCTCCCCTTCTTCTCCTGCATCCTCTTCCCCTCTCGCGTTCCCACTCCGTCACCTCCACCTTCCCTCTCCCCACTCCACTCCCCCCCCCTTCCCCCGTTCCGCGAACCCCCCTCCCGAGTTCCCCTCCCCCCTCACACGTCACCTTCCCCTCCCGCGTTCCCCTTCCACCTTCCCCGCCTTCCCTCTTCCTTTTCCCGCTCCCTCGACCCGCCAACCTTCCTCCCGCGTTCCATATATTCAATCCAAGTACATTCAGTTTATAAACAGCCCGCGTGCCACCTTTTACAATTTTTATTCAAATTTCCATTTTTCATGTATATTAAATTTGGTACCTAACATAGGTACCTATTTAAAATATCTAAAATTCTTGATTCGATTCAAACTATTAGGGGAGTACCTACTTTAAATAAATTTATCAACTTAAGGATTTTCAAAAATAGAATCCTGATTTAATAATCATTGTTTTGCAAAATGTCGTTCTCAAACACGCGAACTGTCAAACATGCGATAGTCGTTAGGTTTTCTGAAATTATCCAATTTTCTGCGCAATTTTTTTAATTTTTGTCTCCGTAAGAACCATCCTCGTACTTCAAGGAATATTCTAAAAAAAAGAATTAGTGAAATCGATTCAGCAGCTCTCGAGATTTGCGCTTAGCAACACATTCAGCGATTCATTTTTATGTATAAGAAGATGTATTTTATTAAAATGATGACGTAGTAAAATAAAAAGGTAATTTCGTTAAAAATGTCAAACCATTGTTTAAACATAAGGTAATATGTTAATTCTGTAACGTATTCCTAATCCATGCCTGCCTTACTGGTGACTAGTGACTACCCACTACCTGTGTGATATGCCCCGCGGCTCGGTAGGATAGGGGAAAATGACAGACCATTATCCGCAATTTGCGGTGATCAAATCCCGGCGTAGCCCGGGAGCCAACACGCGATCCTGCGTCCCTACAACAATGTTTATTAAAACGGCCAATTTCGCAAATTGTACGTGCGTGAAAGTGTGCATTTGAATATACTTAACCTGCCCCTACCCGGCTACAAGTAGGCAAGTGTATCATTATGCGTTTTCCTCGGAAGATTAAATATTACAAGTGCAAATAGTTCCTCGGAACGGTTATTAGTGAGTTGTTCTTGCTGTTGCGTTGCATATAGGCAAATGCAAATTGTGTAGATTGAACGCTTTGATGGCTTCGATGAAGATTTATCTTATCTTATCTTAGGCTAATTAAATGTTGGTGAAATGGTAAAAATCGTTATATTCTAACCGTCTTTTAAATTGCATTCCGTGAAGATAATTCCTAGTCATGAAATCGCACCAAGGCAAAAACTACGTGCAAATAGGTACTAGCTGTTCTTGGATGCATATTTGAGATAAGGAGATTCATTCATTGCTTGATATTATATAATATTAAATATCAAACAACAGTAATAATCAGGTATTAATTGTTTATTTTATTTTATTGTTTCTGTTCTCTATCTTGTTCTCAGTATACAAGATGTGTACGTAGGACTATAATATGAAATGCAAACACCATTACCTTATGTTTTAATCATTTGCTTTTAAGTAACTTAACTTAATAACTTTTATTTATTATTATTATCATTTCAATAACTATGCTAAACAACCCATGGCTATTTTATGTTTTAATTGGTTATTTCATTTTTTTTAATTCTTTCTCTTCTTTTTTTTTCTTTTTTTCTATATCTCATGTATGTAGGACATTTAGGTAACTTATGAATGCAATGCATACATAAGTTACCTAAATGTTATAATCCTCTTAATTACTAATGTTACCAACTAACTAACTAACTAACTAACCATCACGCCGTTTCCCCGCAGGGGTAGGCAGAGAGGACGGACCGCCAAACAACTCGGTCTTGGCACACACTCTTTGCCTCACTCACATTCATACATCGTCTCATACATTCTCTTCTATTGTTCTGACTTTTGACATGGCCCGACTCAAGTATTTGATTCACTTGATCGTGCCACGTCTTCCTCGGGCGTCCCCGACTTCTTCTACCATTCACATTCGCGTCATATATTCTTCTTACACTACTTTCTTCGTTCATTCGTTCTACATGCCCAAACCATCTGAGGGTCCCTTTCTTAATCTTACTCATTATGCTTACATCAGCCTTACATTCTTTGCGGATATCCACATTTCTCACACGATCATACATTGTTTTACCACACATACGTCTCAGGGATCTCATTTCAACAGCATTCAGCTTACTTTCATCCTTCCTCTGCCAGTTCCATGCCTCACTGCCATACATCAGGGTAGGTACCAGGACTCCATTGTGGACTGCTAGCTTCGCTTCTTTTGACAGTTTTTTATAAGCGCCAACGGCATTCAGTCCACCATTAATGGAGTTACCGGCATTCACCCTTCTTTCAATATCTCTACCAGCCTTCCCATCTCTCGTAAACACACTACCCAGATACACATAATGTTACCAATATGTACCTATTTACCTTTTCTTTCTTAAATAAATATTATTTTAATAACTATGTGAAACAAATAACAGTTACTATGTTTTTACCTTTTTTTCATTTTATTTTATATTCTTTCTCTTTATTTCCTTTTTTTACTTCATCAATTTTCTTTCTTTTTTATACAAATCATGTTCCACATGTTCAAACTTCAAACCCATAATATTTTAACTGTCCTAAAACGGGAATACTCCTAGTTGGGCAGTCAATTTTTTTTAATAAATTATGTATATAAATGTACAATCTTGTGCTAAATTAAAAAAAAGTAAATTATACGTTTTGGATACAGCAATCTTTCATACAAAAAATATCAAAATAATCTCTTGGAATTCAGTGGTTTTTCATCGCACTTAAGGCGCCACAACCGAGCTCAAAAAGAATAAGATGGAGATATATGAAATTACGAATGTTAGAGGAGCGTGCTAGTATTTAAAGCGACAAAATCGATGCGAAAATTGTGAAAATGTTTAATAAAACACAATTCGTTTAAAATAGAGCAAATATCTCACGGGGGTTGTCTTAAACAGCATTCAAAGAAACATTGTTATTTTTTTCATTCATATAACTTGTAAAATAACTGATTGAAATGTGTTTATAATTTTTTGAGCATACTTTGCGATTTTTTTCTATCGAGGGAATTTTACATAATTTGCGTTTCGGCACGGGGAATGTCTAGATATTACCTTCAAGAATAACATATATTTTTTTAAGAACTTAAAAACTTCAAATATTTAACGGAGGTTTGCAAGAAATCGGTAGAAATTCGGGTAGCGGCGGCTTAATGTCCCCACACATAACTATTGTAGTCCACTAACTCAAGCAATACTTCAAATGATTTATCCGTAAATTCTGGATGGATAGTAAAGAGTTTTTGATGACATAAATCCGCAAACTAACCAATCTTTTAAATTCTGTTAAATACGAGTATGTACATGCTAAAAAAATCTATAAATGGTGCAGTTTAAAAATCAACGAATATACTCGTATTACGTAAAATTCCGATATGTATTTCATATGCCACCTTTTCCACAGTGACAATCATAGCACTAACTATTCCTATCATTCACCTCTAGTGCGTTTTCACCGAACTGCCAATACGTATACAGACCTTTTCGATATTTTCAATACCTCACCGTCTTGCATCAAAGCAAAAATAATTAGTTATTTATGCAACCGATATTTTTGTAAAATGATAAATATTTGTTGTACTAATATGCATCGTATGTATGTACTGTACGTTATTCTATATATTTTTTTTTTTTTGATTCACTTGATTTATACATGTGTGTTACATATTTGACTAATGTGGGCCTCACTGGGTGCTTTACCCGTGCTATATAATGTTTGTAAATGTTCGATACACTTGTATTATGTATGTAATAGCCCTATGTACGGGCGTTTAAATAATAAATAAATAAATATAAAACGTTAAAGCTGCTGTCCAAGAACGTATTTAATTGGAAATCTTATATATTATCATAACTACCCTTATAGAACTTATAGATGTAGTGACTCTTCTATGATAATACGAGCCATTCGCAACGCAACCTAGAACCTTTGAGATTTCTAGTAGGCGCCCCGCACGTACATACAACTCCCGAGACCAACTCTCGTCTCCGGCCCATCGTCGCGTCCGCTGTCCGAGACCGATTTATGTCTTTTATGTCCGACAATTTGGGAGGTGGGTATGGGTACCGCTACGTTTGGTGACTTAGCAGGGGTGCCCGGGTCCCTGAGGTGAGGTTTGTCCGGGTCTTGGCGGTAGATGCGTCTGCCCACCAACTGCGTGGCGGGCCGGATCGAGAGAGCATGATTGAGGGAGTCCCCTTGACTTCTCCAGCCGTACTCTCTCGGAATATCGACTTGCACCGCAATGGAAGGGTTGGATTCATACGACCGTCACTCCTGGACCCCCAGATTCTTCCCCACCCCCTCATACCCTTTTCCTTCCCAGAACTTTCCCTCATTCCTTTCCTAAAAAAAACCCTCCACCCAGCATCCCCAAAGATGTCACAGGCCCTGAAGGGAATTATTTTCCTCAGGGCCTCCTTTGCGGAGCAAATGTAAAAAAAATGTGTCCAGCTACCCATCACTACTACCGTGCTCCACCACCCTTCATATCCACTATTCACGGTATCGAGCATCGGCGATGGGCCTGGAGGAATTTGCCACATCATCTGCATAAAACACGATATTGAGCATCTCACTGGAAGACCAGAAAGATCCCCGATGTTTACAGTCAGTTGAATATAACATCATTATCAAGTCTCCGCCCGCCGCGCGTCGAGCACAGATCCACATCCCGATGTGATGTGACCTACGAATCATGCATCCCACCGTGCTACATATGCATAACTGTCTACATAATAAAGACAGTACTACATAACATATTTCATCGTCGCCATCCACCATTACCCATATAGATAAATCATTTGTAGAATTTCTTGCGTTAACAGACCACAAATTGTATATTTCTGGGTGCTAAACTTTAACACTTCGGGATAATAACTGAGATTAAGCGACAACCTGCCAACTTTTAGCAGGTTGTAGGTGTGTTTCTAATGATCAGTTTTTGTAACCGGATACCCCAACAGCACCGGAAGTTATCGTTCATAAAGCCGGCGGAAGTGCTCGGTGCTCTGTGGACGACTGATAAAAGCTTAGATCTCCTCCACTGTGTAATTATGAGTACTTAACGGTTGACGGTCCATTACAATAATTTCACACACATTAAAATGCAGCAACGGTCGCAAAGTAATTGAACGCTTATTGTGGGGTTATAAAATATGCAAAAATGTATAATTACTTTGAATATTGCATGAATTTAAAGATCACGTGACCATATTCTATGTGTATTGCGGTAACCGGAGAACTCAACAACGTACAACTTCATCACTCCTTTAAAAAATCATTAAAGGCGATTAAAAAAAACTTGGTTTAACGGGCTACATAGGTTAGGTTAAGTGCTATTTTTTTTAAATTTTCATCACTTTTATTGACTTTCCGAAGGGGTGTTGTAAAGCCATTTAGTTGAATGTTCGTGGAACCATCAATTGCGCACATAGTATAAATCTGTAAAAATTCATTGACTAATGTCTCTCAAAAAAGGTTTTTAATTTTTTTATATTACTTACTATCTATCTGTTAAAATTATCATTTTTAACATGTACATTTTTAACTGCTAATTTAATTGCAGAATTTACGTAATTTAAATCAGTTTTTTTAAGAATGTCCCCAAGTGGTTATTCCGTATGCAAAAGGGGATTTTATTGATTCTAATTCTGTTACAATATAATTTATTAGCGGACACTCTATATTCCTTTATTGTATGCATTAGCTGTCATTCGGCAGGAAGGCTTTCAAGCTGCATAGTGCAGCCTCTAGCCTCTAGCCTGTGTGATTACTGTATAGTGCAGTACACGGTGTACAGTACCCCTCACAGCCTGCGGGTTGATTATATCCGGTGTCACGGCGCATTATCCACCATTAATGCCTCCATCAGTATCGCCATCACAAACACCACTCAGACAGTCGCGATTTCATTTAATTACGGGACAAATTACGCAGGAAATACGCACGCCAGGCGCTAAGATTGTCTGCGGATGTGTGAAGGGATGTGGATTCTTTTGGTTATGCGTTATCGGCGGCTTCCTTCGCCTAGGCTTGTACACATCGTAACATGCTTGTACACATCATACCACTAAACTATGCGCGGTGATTATTCGTGGTTATTCATGATAATCTTAGAAAAAATCATGATAAAGTTTTTTTAAACAGAACAATATTTCTAACTAGCAGTTAAAAACCCGCTCTATAGTTTTTTGCTGCTAGGCCCTGCGGGCGGCTTTTGCTACGGCTTCGCCCGGTTAGTGTTGGTGACCATTTTATAAATCCAATAGGAACTTGTTCCAAAAATAGCCCGTTCCTCGTATCAACTGTCAACGAGTCAACCAGTGATAGCTATTCACCACGAAAAAGTAACCAGAACGGGCGATGACGTCATATGGAATATATATGCTTGGTGTAACCCTAAGTGACCAGCTCAGGTATGGGGGCTCCATCGAAGCCAGAGTAAAGTTAGCCTCACAGAAACTGGGCGTACTGTACAGGGCCCGCAGATACTTTAATAGTACACAACTGCTAACCCTGTACAAATCACAAGTGCGCCCCACGGTTGAATTTGGCAGCCAACTCTGGTCTGGAGCTCCAAAATACCTGAAAAATACCCTCAACTCTGTGCAGAAACGGGCGGTCCGTTGGATAGATTCTCCCATCTTAACAGACGGATTGCAATCTTTAGAGCACAGGCGTCGGGTGAGAATGCTATCCTTGTTCTACCGGTATTACAATGGAAGATGCTCCGAGGAACTAGCGTCATTGATCCCTTCGGCACCGGTGCATAGTCGGGAAACACGCCAAACGCGTACATTTGTACACGGTTGACATTTGCCACATGAGAACGGGTCGTTTCTTCGACTCGTTCTTGTGTTCAACAGCTCGGCTGTGGAATGATTTGCCGGCCTCTGTGTTTCCTCCTTCTTACAACATGGGTCTCTTCAAGACCAATATTCATTCCTTCCTCTCCTCAAAAAGACCCTCCACACAGCATCCCAGATGACATAGGCCCTGAGGGAAATTATTTTCCTCAGGGCCTCCTGCGTGGAGTTAACGTAAAAAAAAAAAGCCACTTGATGCAACTGAGTATTACCGTCAATCCTTCAATCTTTCAAAATCCGGGAGATACTCCAGGATCACAAATTCGTAGAACTTATACCTAGGAAGGGCACGTCCCTTCGCGTCTTACTGATGAAAGTGGCGTCATCTTGTGACGAATTCTTGAATTAGAATTACAACGGTAGCTTTGTCTGAAAATCCACGTGCACGGATGTTTATATGGTGCGACGGTTAAGGCGCGGCGGCAGACATGCCTTGGAAGCAGGATTCTTAAATTCAACCACGCAGATACAAGGCTATTAATAACGTTCGATTACAAAAAAAGTTATATGCTATATGCTTTACTTATGCGATTAATGCACGAATTCGGAAAACATGAAAACACAAATGGCTACCCTTACATTTCTAATCTTATAAAGAACAGCTGACCGAGTAGGAAGAAATAATAAATATAGAGTTGTGTGTATAGACGCTTTGTAGACCACACAAATATATTATTACTTTTGTCATTTGGGCACTAGTGAAAAAAAATGTTTAAGATGTTTAAAAAAGTTATTTCTAGTATTGTGGTTGTGGATGTCTTGATTATTAAGTGGCTTGATGTTAGTGCGAGTTGATTGTGGAGTAATTTGTAGGATGGTGCTTGTGATATCTTGTTTTGCAAGGATTGCGATTAGAAGGAAACCGAAAACTAAATAGGAGGCTCTTAGTTCATCCCAGATTACTATAAAAATAATGATGGTTTTGTAATTTTATTAAAATATATATATATTAAATTTCAAGTGTGTAAACGCAAAGAAATACAAAAATTAAATAGATTATTTATCTCAAAATTTAAATCCATGGGTGTTATTTAAGCTTGAAAGTATACAAACTTGAAAAGGAGTATAAACCTTCTACGAATGAAGTACGTAATCATACCTAATAATAAAACACTTTAGTAATTAAGGCTGAGCTTAAAATATCAGTAATTATTAAGCAAACTCGGGATAAAAGCTCAAAGCAAAGTGCTTTAAAAGTTTTTCATCGATTAAGCCTGGAATTATGTCAATAAATTAACAATTTAGCACCCAATTTAAAAACGAACATTTGAAATTAGTTCTGCCGAAGCTTTTGATGTATTGTTCCAATTTTCTCGAAATTTAATAATTGAGAGTAATTAACGGTTATTTTTAGCCATAAAAGTTTGATTTGAAAATTTGTGAAGTGAATTAAAAATGTGATATTATGCAATATCACTAGGAAAATGCGGAGGTATGGATATATCGATAAGGAATGTTTGGTTAAAAAATTCTTAACTGCATAACTGGGAATTTTTTTTCAGATGTCTTACTTCTGTAGCAACAAAAACACTCGAACTGTGAGCTGTGGCGTCATAGAACTCACATAGATTTTCTGTGTGAAATGACTACGACAATGCAACGATTTTTATCTCGCAACGTCATTTTAATTATAAGCTAGGGCATTTGAAATATCCATAAATGTACCTATATTAAAAAACTAAGAACCAGTTATTTTTTTACGTTAGCTCCATACGGGAGGCTCTGAGGAAAATAATTTCCGTCAGGGCCTAAATCATCATTTGGGATGCTATCTGCATGGTATTTTTAAGGAAAGGAAGGACTGGAAGATATGGGAAGGAATAAAGTATGAAGGGTGGGTAGGAATCTAGGGGCAATGTGTCCAGAAGTGACAGACATTTGAATCCATCGCATCGCCCCAAAAGACACTGAACCAAACACTCAACCCAATTTGTGGGCAGATGCATCCGCCGCAAGACCTAGACAAACCTCACCATATAAACCCGGGCACCTCTGTTAAGACGCTAAATCTAGCGAATCACTCAGGGTTACCTGTGACTGTTGGTTACCCAATAAATGGTTCTCGGGGCAGCGGTACCCATACCCGCCTTCCAAATTGATTATTTGTTTCAATCTCATACGTCTGAAGCTGCAAAGACACACAAACGAAGATATCTGGCATCATCATTATAGGGTGTGTCAATTATTTCAACTTTTGAATTCAGAAACGCCCGGGGTCTCAAAAGTTAGGTCTTACAAATAAAATGAGAATTGCATTTAAACTTTTTTTAAATGGTTCTTAGCCCGCTAAAATGCATTGAAAATCAGAAAAAAAACCTAAAACTTTAAAAAAAATTTTTTTTTTTTTTTTTTTCAATAATTTAACCTTATAACGTTATGTTGTTATTAAAAAATGCGTACCTACTGCTGACAAAAATGTGAAAAAAATTAAGTTTATGAATACAAGTAAGTCAACAAGAATACTGATTTTGTCCAGAAAAGTGTTATTTTCTCCTTTTAAATTTTCAACTAACACATCACATGTTTCAAAAAAAAATTGCGTTCTTTGTACTGTAGTAATGGAATAAAAATTAAGTTTGGTGCAAAATATAAAATATGAACCCGTTGTTTTTTTTTCCAAATCACGAAATCTATTTTTTTTTTCAAAACTTCCGGTCAGTTTAGCGGGCTAATAGTGAACAATAATTTTATTTATTTTTACGTTTTCGAATAGCTACAGATCATACGAAACTTTTGAGACCCCGGGCGTTTAAAAATAAGGCCTTTTTTTCTCTCCATGGAGAGCGACAAAAGCTAAATTCAACAAATTTTCACAGCTTTTCTTTGTAGAATTTCTGGTTCAGTATAACCGTATACTCTTGGCAAAGACATCCTCATGAGCTATAAAGCTTTGAAATACACATTTACGTGCAAAAATAAAAAATGTTGCCATTATTTCATCAGTCATCGATTTATTTGGTTCACGGTATGTAAAAAAAACCTTGATTAAACCTTCAATCTGTCCAATTCGATCAGCGTGAATATATGTACAAAATGAATGACGGTAATTCTTGGTCTACAGGCCAGTGTGCCACTAAAAGCAACAACCGCCTTGTCTATTGTTCCACTAAATCAATTAATTATTACGTATATTAGTGATACCAGTTGGATTAAGCTTTTCAATGTGATTGAATTTGACAAGTTAGAAGTGTGGCTTGAAGGCTCGGTTATTCAAAAAGGTTTTTTTAATATATTGTTTTTATTGTTAACTCACAAGCATTAACCGGTATACAGCGATACCCATTATACCCAAGTAGAATAGGTTAGAGAGTAGAGTGTATTATAAATGGTATCCGAAAATCCATAGTACAAGAGGGAAACTGGTCAATCTACAGCGAATATTATTAAATCTAAAAAATCTTTGTTTTTCGAACTGAGCAATTAGATTTTTTCCCGGTAACTAAAGGGTTAAAAAAGCTTTCTGAGCTGTCTCAGAGACCGATTTTTTTCAAATTTAACTAAAAAATTTCAAATACGCACTCGATTTACTCGAAAACGAAAGCTCAAGTCATAAAGTTATGCCAGAAAATCGACTCCCTATATAATGTAGATCCACGAATTTCCCGCTTTTACTGCGATATTATAATACCAATTTTGAAAAAAACCATTAAAAAAATTTTTTTGTTGAAACATTATATCATAGGTAGATACCATCGCTTATCTGAATCATTCTTCACAAAAGCAGTTCATGGTCATCGAACGTGAATAATTTCACGCGGAAATAACGCACATCACAGGCAACCGAAAATGGTATGTTTGATCGTCTTATTTCAGTCTTCAATAAAAAATTTTGCTAATAAAAATTACAATTTGACCAGTGCTCGCATGTGTGGTGGTAAAAAAATCAGAGAGTCTAATTCACACGCGGTAGAAGTGAAACTAGAAAGTCGCTTAATATCGCTTTCTTAATTTGCCTGTTTTTTTAAAGTGGTTTGAAGATTGGATATTCACAAAATAAAAATGTTTTTTTTTGGATCTCGTAGGATCCGAACCTCCGTTCGCTGGATGTTTGTCTCTCTGGCCGCTGAGACTTATCAGGCATCTTGCCCACTGCGCTATCGAAGGCACGCGCCGAAGCGAGAATTTATCGCATTATATTACAACCGAGTATTTGTGTAGAACTGAGTTGTGACCACAGATACGAGAAAAAGGTTGTGACGCATTTCTGCTTCATCAGAATTTCAAATCACTAACGATGCTAAAGAAGTTTCACTTCAAAAACTACGAAAAGAATCATTTTCGCCTTTGGACTGCAAAATAAAATCTTGTACTAGGCGTATTAACCCCTCAGGCCTCAACAATATTTTATCGCCGACTAATTTTCTCGTCACACGCGAGGGCATTCGGAACTTTTTTAATGCAATTTACTTATAGGTAAGTTATGCGCCGCGTGGTAGTTTAGTACTAAAACTTCGAAATCGAAGACAATACAATTGTAATATATCATTGAAGAAGAAGATGGCAATAATAATCTAAACGAAAATATGAAATAGAACAAGACACAGAAAAATTGAAAAAGACAATGGTCGCAACTGGGACACGAACCCAGACCTCTCGTCTAACCGGGACGTGCACGTTAAGCAATTTCGCTATTGCCATCTTCTTTAAAACCGTCGTATTTGTCAATCGTCGTATTTGTCGTCTTATTTGTCGTATTTGTCCCAATTGCGACCATTGTCTTTTCCTGTGTCTTGTTCGCTTTCAAATTTTCGTTTAGATTATTATTGTTATCCTTTTTTTCAATGATTTACATTGATGGGAATAACCTTCAAAAGTTATAAAAAGAGAGTTTTTCTTATTATGTTTTTGGGTTATGATTTTGAGATTTCTCCTACGCGTCTATATATATTTGTAACGTCATATTCAATAAGTAGTAGGATTAAACGTCGATGAAACAACCGGGCCTAAGTGCCAATATTCTAATGCGCCGTCCACGTGTCACGTCGGCTGTCCGGTGTCAGAGTCGAGAGAGAAAAGCGGTGATTTAAGCTCCAAACATTTGTCGGTCTGAAAGGCGCTGGTAAATTAAGCACTCCATTAACGTTCGCGTCGGCATTAAAATGCTCGAACAAATCTGACAGTTTTATCGCCTAAAAGCATTTGGCGTATACTTATTAACGGCCGCTACTAATCCGTTCAAAATTGCACTTGACCGTCCATTAAAAGTGAGCACACACGTTACATGAATATCAATACGTTACGAAAAAAACATTATTTATGTAATACTTATTTAATGTGCCATTTTTCATTAAGACTGATCCAATTCATTGATGTGATAATATCTTACTATTCTCGCCGATTTACATAACCTATCGTCTTTTTATATTTTTCTGTTTTCAGTTTTTCGATAGAGTTTCGCTAAAACGAGTATTGTCTTCATTTAACAAAAAAAGTTTTCTAAATCAGTGTTCTCAACCCTATTTGTACCATGCCTAACGTAACCAGACGTCCCGTTTTCATCAGGACAGTCCCGTTTCAGGCAGCGTGTCCCGGTGTCCACGAATACAGCTTTGGGACGCCAAAATGTCCCGTTTTCGAAAACAAAGAAACTCGCAGCAGAATTTAAAAATATATGAAAAAGGGCGCAAATAAAAATCCTAGCAGTACAATCTAGTACTTGTCGATGAAGACGTGGGCATGCGCAGTAAAATAATATAGTGTGTTCATTTATTTTAATCTCATAATGCATCTGACCATAGATAAAAGATATCTTACGAGAAAACATACTATTTTACTCGTTGATCTCACGTTTACAGAGTTTACATGTAAACTTGTTAGTAATTACGTTTATGAGTAAAAAAACACTTCTTTAAAATTTGAACAAGGTCCAGGATTCCAATCGTTCAAGCGGTTGGTAGCTGCTAGATTATTGTAATCTAGCCTCTTTTGTGCAGCGCTCTTGCACTTTTTACAAAAACAGCGCTGTATAAGTTGTCCAAATTTTTTATTACTATTGTCTGCTGCGTGGCGGGCCGGTTCGAGAGACTGGTTGAGGGAGGCCTTTAGACTTTTCCAGCCGAACTCTCTCGACCCATTGCTTTGCAGTTGGAAGGTTGGATTCATACTTTCGTCAATCCTGGACACACGGACCCCCAGATTCCTTCCCACCCCTCATACCTTTTTCCTTCACAGAACTTCCTCTCCTTCGTTTCCTTTGTAAAAAACCCTCCACACGGTTCCCCCAAAGATGAAATAGGCTCCGAGTGGAATTATTTTCCTCTGGGTCTCCTGTGTGGAGCTATTGTAAAAAAAATATCCTCATCATTTTTCGGTGTCCCGGTTTGGGGGAAAAATAAATGGTCACTTTACACGCCCTACTTTAACGCTTCAAAAATCTCCGTGTCCCCTCACACACATTGAGAAACACTGTACTTAAAGCTTAACAGGTGTATTCAAATGCTATTTTTAGTAGTTAAACTTATATTTGATGTTTAGTGTCGTACGAGTTGGTACCTACACACTTGTTGGTTTTACGTCTAAGAAAACAAATTATGGTTGGTGCTTTTAACATATAATGAAACCGCGCTAAGAATCCTTGGTGCTTATAACCTTCCACTCCATTTTAATGAGAATTTTTCACAGCGTCTAGTAAATAATTTACGGAGTGAACACAGCTCATATTTATTTATCCAATAAATTGCCATGATGAACAATAGTGCAGGGTGGACAAAAAGTGCCTTACTTATTTTACGAAATTATTTAATATAAATATTAAATTAAAAATTAATATTTATAAAAACTAAATTAAAAAACATTAATGAAAATATGAAAAATCTCAATAATGAAAAAGACAATAAAATTAAAAAATAGAATTAAAATTTTCTGTTAAAATACCATATTACAGATAGGTACCTACATTATCGCTTATTAGAATCCTTCCGGAATCCTTTAGACAATCAGATGCAATTTTTAAATTGTCCCTTAAATGAAAAGCATATTTGAGTTCATTGAACAAAAGATCACGGGGATAATCAACCAACCTCAACCAAGATAAGTTTATTTTTATGTAAATACCACACAAGAGTCCCAACTACTCCCAACCACCTGCAGCCAGTGAGACTATGGCTTCCCCAATGTTGTGAGGCTGAATGTAAGTGGGGGGGGGGGGTAAGTGATGAGAAAGAGGAAGGTGGGGAAGTGTCTGGGTATTCAGATCTTTTCACCAAACACGGCTAAAGCCATTTCAAGCAACGTTTCAATTTTGAATGGTGATCTTATGACCGTTATACACCACATCTTTTTTCAGCCCCATTCCAATTAGACACAAAAGTCATCATTTTTCGCTCTACGCGATCGCTATTTTCATCTCTATTTTCATATCTAAGATCTCAATTGTCATCACTGCAAACAACACATGAACCATGCTGTTTGTTGTGATGCCAACTGAAATCGTAGATATGAAAAGAGAGATGAAAATAGCGATCGCAAAAAGTGAAAAATGTTGACTTTTGTGTCTAATTGGAATCGGGCTGAAAAAAGATATCGTGTATAACGGCCATTACACGAGGGCGTTACTGAGATTACCTTCCAATCTGGAACGTGCCGCAAATATACCTTTATATAATTTTAAATTATTAGATTGTTAAAATCAATCAATAAAAATTACTTTCACACACCGGGATTTGAACCAGCGACCTCCGGATCGCTAGTCGAGAGCCTTGCCCCGGAGGCGTCTACTAATATCTACAGGAATTCCAAAAACTGAAAAAATCGAACTAATATCTATGAGAACCAAAGTGTTGACGAATATCTACAGCTCAAACTGTTGACCAATATCTATGAGAACCAAAGTGTTGACGAATATCTACAGCTCAAACTGCTGACTAATATCTACGAGAACCAAAGTGCTGACAGAGGTTGGATTTGCAATTATGTATAGCATATTGGAATAACGTAGTATTGCGTATGCAGTTTAAAAAACTTAATTTATGTAAGTATGTATGTAAAAATCCCTAATATCGGACTATTGGACATATTTAACTGATTAGTCCAACCTACGCTCTGTAGATATTAGTTCAACCTACGCGCTCTGTAGATATTAGTCAACACTGGGACCGTCATAGATATTCGTCCGACCTTAGCTCTATAGATATTAGTCAACACTCTGAAGTTCGTAGATATTAGTTCAACATACGAGCTGTAGATATTCGTCCGACATACAGGCTGTAGATATTAGTATCTGGAGTCCTTGCCCCTCGACCACGTAGACCAGTGGTTCTTAACCTTTTTGGCTGGCGACCCAAAGTACGAATATATTTGAAGTAGGTGACCCTAATCTAATTTTTTATTTTATTTTCCAGTGACAGGTACTAAAATAAAGGTACTAAAATACCATAAAATTACAACTACATCCTATAAAATTTATAGGATGTAGTTGCAAAATTAGAAATAAACAACTTTATTTAAATGTTCTGTATTAAAATCAGACAATTCAGCATTAAAACAGTTAAAAAAGCTACAGCAAAATAATTAGTGACTAACCTGGCGTTGTATTTTTGAGCAAAGATCATGTATACGTGGAGTTATGTTTATAGAAAGTGCACACCGCATGTCATGCTGAGGATCCAACCTATTCCTGTACTTATTCTTCATAACAGCAAGGCATGAAAATCTTGCTTCACATAAATAAGTAGTTGGGAAAGGTAGCAGGGCTTTTTCAGCTTCATTGCTCAGAACAGGCTTCCCAGATAATTGTGCCAAAATTTTGTGAGACTCGTTCTGGCAAATCTCTCTTTTAAAAGTGCATTACCTTGCATTTCGAGCAATTCTTCTTGTAATCCAGCTGAACCGTTTTCAACGCCCATTACATCTACTTCAAATGGATTTCTTATCCAACTGTATTTCACGATATGGACATTTTGTGGAATATATTTTCCATTTCATTTTCAAGTTATCTCAAATGTTCTAAAAAAATAGGCATGGTCTCCACGAAAATACGATTTCCGCGACCCAACCCAATACGTCTCGCGACCCGAATTTGGGTCGCGACCCGAGGTTAAGAATCGCTGACGTAGACCGTCAAGTATGTTTATATCGCTTGTCTAAATTCTTAACACAATCAGTTGCAATTTTTAAAGTTCATCGCAATCACACTCTAATTTAAATATTTTGATAACGTATGTAAATTTATTGAATTACAAGTATCAATGCAATAATAATCAATTTATTAAACGCAATAGCAGTAATGGTGATAATGAATCAGTGGTGTACCAGAGTGCGTACCAGCCTAATGTTTTAGTGAAAGGCCCCGCCCGACGGTGGACCCGTGCGGCCCATCTCATTTGAAACCTTTGTAGACATTTAATTAATGTAATGCGATATCGCTAGCTGATTAGTTTGTTGCCATAATTGGTTTTTTGCGTCGCTCGCCCGGCTTACTGCCACAACTCACATTTATTACAGATATTGCGCTCGCCGAACAACGGAGCCACACTCATTTTATGTGTTTTAGCTAATTAAATAAAATACACAACAGCTAACATGGCCGCGGATGTGGGAAGGAGGGTGGATTGCATAATGTATTGAGGACACTCATTTATAAACCCGGCTCGAAAAGTAGAAGATGGAGAGATACGAGATTACGAATGTTAGAGGAGAGCGCTAACATTTACAGCGACAAAATCGATGCGAAAATTGCGAAAATGTTTAATAAAACCCGACTCGTTTAAAATAGGGCGAAAATCTCGTGGGCATTGTCTTAAACAGCATTTAAAGAAACACTGTGAATTTTTTCATACATATGACTTGTAAAATTACTGGAACAAACGTGTTTATAATCATTTTTGGAGCATTCTTTGCGATTTTTTTTCTATCGAGGGAATTTTATATAATTTGCGTTTCGGCGCGGGCAATGTCTAGATATTATCGTGTCGTGTCTATCGTGACTTTCGCTAACGATACAGTTCTTCTCTGTCAAGCAGCCACATGGAAAGATGTATTTATAATAGCCGAAAAAAGTTTATCAATCGTCAAAAAATGGCTAAACAGTAATACTCTAACCGTTAATACAATCAAAACAAAATATATCACTCACAGTATTACACCAAGAGGTCAACCTCCATCAAACATAGGTTTGCTTCTACATGACTGTACTTTATCCAACTGCCAATGCGAACATATAGAAATGGTAAAACATACAAAATACCTGGGGGTTATTATTGATTCACACTTACGCTGGACTAACAACATTAATTTCATCAAAATAAACTGAAACGAGTCATGCACCTAATAAAGTACATTAAAAACATCTTCCCACTTACAATACTAAGCTCGATCTATTTTGCACTTTGTCAATCCATTGCCACATATGGAATACTAGCTTGGGGAAGTGCTACAAACATAGCAATTGACCCAATTCAAAAAATACAAAAAGCCATAATTAAACTCATCTTGCAAGTACCATTTCACACAGATTCTAGCGAAATCTACAAAACATTAGAAGTCATGTCAATAAGACAACTTTATGCCAAATCTGCTATAATATACCTTATCCAAAACAGACTACATCTTCCAATTCAACCAAAAACCATAACAAAAACCAGGTCCTCAGCAAATAAAACACTGAATATACCGATAACACACACCACACATGGACAAAGACACTTTCAGTATTATGCAACCAAACTTTTTAATTGCATGCCCATTACTTTGAAACAAATACTATCTGCAAATACATCTACAAACATTCATAAAAAACATATCACTGACTGGATTAAAAATCAAGATATTAACTTTATACAAAACATTATTATTCCTAACCAAACATAATAAAACTATAAAAAGTGTAAAATTAAATAAACCTAAAATTTAAGTAGTTTTTCAAGTATCCAACGCAACCCTTACAATACATACACTTACAATTTGTATATGTGTGTACATATGTGTATGTGAATGTGTATTCGTATGTATACATATGTATATATATATATGTGCATGTACATGTATGTATATGGATGTGTATGTATGTGTATGTTTATATATATATTTTTTTATATTTCTCTAATATATACATAAAAAAAAAACTTTTTTTTCTCTTCTAAATGTACAACAACTATTAAAATAAAAAAAAATAAAAAAAATAAAACTTTCTATTACAACACATAAATACTTGTCACACATAATCATAAATAAACACGTAAACACCTCAGCGCAGGTTCTCCTAGTGAGGTGTTCACCAAACATACAACAATACCTATACACAGTTTCACCTTCACAAACCTACCTTACACTTAACATAATAAAATTGCAAAATATATTATGTAAAAATGTTTTCAAAATTTATCTGTTATGTAAAAATGTTAAAGGTAAATACTGTAATACATAGAAATAAAATATCTTTAAGAATAACATATATTTTTTAAGAGCTTTAAAACTTAACATGTTTAAGGGAGATATGTAAGAAATCGATAGAAATTCGGGTTGCGGGCCCTTAAGGCGCCGTATCCCCGCTAAAAAAGAAAAAGGTGGAGTGATATGTAATTACAAATGTTGAAGAGAGTGCGCTAATATTTAAAATAATAGTGAAAATGTTTAATTAAACACGACTCGTTTAAAATAGAGCAAAAATCTCTTGGGGGCTCTCTAAAACAGCATTTAAAGAAACACTGTGAATTTTTTCATATATATAACTGAAACAGACGTGAAAATAATAATTTTCGGAGCATACTTTGCGATTTTTTCTATCAAGGGATTTTCATATAATTTGCGTTTCGGCGTGGGGAATGTATACAACTGCTCCCGTCGGGAGCCAGTGAGACTATGGCATCCCAAAAATGGGGTATGTTGTGAGGCTGAAGGTAGTGGGGAGGGAAGGAGGTAGGGAAGAGGAAGGTGGGGAAGTACCTGGCTATTCAGATCTGGTCACCAAACACGGCTAAAGCCATTTCAGGCAACGTTTCAATTCTGAATGGTGATCTTACTCCAGGGAGATACTGAGATTATCTTCCACTCTGGAACGTGCCGTAAATATACTATATATTTTTTTAAATGAATAAATTGTGAAATACACAATTTAATCAAATAAAAATTATTTGCCACGCCGGGATTCGATCCCGCGACCTTCGGAATGCGAATCAAGCGCCTTACCGCTGCTCTACGCCGACCGTCAAAAAAAAAGTTGAAATAAGTTTTATAATTGTTTTAATTACATTATTTCTTATGTTTATAAATTACCTACATCTAATAACCAACCATTTATTTAGATTTTTTTTACTTTTATATTTTTTATTTTATTTTAGTGACTATATAAAATAATTGTACATACAATGTAATGGTGAAATTAAGTATAAAATATTGTATTTCTTAGCCCTCCTGCGCTAGGGGGTCCTGTGCCGAGGCGGACTAAAGTTATTTAAATATAGTTTATTTGTCTTCTATGTCGTTTTTAGTGTCTTCATTAGGGTTTTTTCATTGACCTCTTTAAGCCATATTTTTATTCTTCATTTTTTTTACATGAGCTCCACACAGGAGGCCCTGAGGAAAATAATTTCTCTCAGGGCCTATGTCGTCTTTAGGGATGCTGTGTGGAGGGTTTTTTTAAAGAAAGGAAGGAGAGGAGAGTTCTGGGAAGGAAGAGGGTTTAAGGGGTGGGTAGGAATATGGGTTCAGTTTGTCCTGGTCATCTGCCTCCAAGACCTAGACAAACCTCACCCCATGAACCCGGGCACTCCTAAATCAATGCTAAATCACCAAACGTAGCGAACCACTTGGGGTGACCTATGGCAGAGGTGTTGGTTATCCAATGAAGGTTCCCCGGGGCAGCGGTACCTATTCCCGCCTCCAAAATTGATAATTTGTATTCATTAGGATTTTTTATTAGTTTTATGTCTTGGGGAAGGATGTTATGGAGTTTTGTTGCAAAGTATGTATAGTTTCTTTGTCCAAATGTGGTTTTATAACTTGAAATATTTTTTATATAATTTTTAATTACTTACAATGTATTCCTGATCTTACAATCTTGTGGCGTTCTCCTTGTATTCGTGCCTCAGTGATGGCAACAGATAGCTGAGAGCTGCCTCCGTAAGTTTAGATTAATTTCATAACTTATTATTACGAACAGGCTACAGCTAACAGCTAACAGCTACAGGCGGCAAGTATTCATTGCCGGTATTTAATTAAAATTTTATCTTCTCCGGGGTCGTTTAATTAAAGACGCATACATTACATTAATGTGTATTTACCAAGTATTAATTCCACACAATCATCATTACACATATTTCAAGACAACTATAAACCCTTGGGATTGTTGGTAATTAATTAATAGGATTTATCATCCAGCTGCAAGGTCGGCGATCTCAAACACTGGAGAATACAATTATTTTGTTACCATCAAGTTATTTTACTGTCATTTATTGGTATTATTAAAGTGTTTGATCATGTCTGTCTTTGAAGGTCGAAAGGGTCATTAGTAATTCTAATTAGTGATGCTTCATCATATTAGGACACGGTTAATCCAACGGTTTCCTATCTGTGACCCATCTTTTAATAATGTTGCAAAAAGTAATATTTTTAACGTATTTCATTCATAACTAGGGAATACAATTTCGACTCGAGATCGCAAATTCGATATCTCGCGAGATTAGAAATTACAGATTACAGAGATTAGAATTTTCGGGATCTCGTTAATTAAAAGAAAATATTATTTGAAAGAAAACAAAAACGTTTATTCTTTAATATTAGTTACTAAATAATTAACAGTTTTTTTTAAATTAAAATAATCAAAAGAAAAAATATATCTTATGGAAATTAGAAAGTAATTACGGGTGATTTTGAAAGTAATTTCTTAAAAAACAAAGTGTATTATCGACAACACCCGGCTCAGTAGTACTTGATGTTCTTCCGACTCCCCTATTCAATGATTTTGTGTCAATTTTGTGGATTGACATCATATGGACGTGTAAAGCTTTTGTAGACCCAGTGTGGTTTTGAGAACAGCTTTACATAACTTGCATTGAGCAGTCAAATGATTATAGTAAATAGTCGGGATAGTTTTCTTTCTTCGATCGACACTCCCGCCCGGCCGTCAGTCAGTCAGCGCACCACTCGCGCCCCAAGTGGACGTGTGTAGCGTCCCTGACTACTGCCGCCCAATCCCGTCGATCTCGAACGGGATCTCGTCATATTATACTTCGTAACGGATGTCGATGATGGAGACGAACAAAAATGTAAACGAACTTTTTGAAGTGAAAGCTTCTTTAGCACCGTTGTGATTTGAAACTTGGTGAAACGAAAAATTGCGGCACTAAAAAGGGACAAACACATACATACATCTATAGGATTTACATTCGAGAGAATGAGATAATATAATCGGTCTCCTGTTTGTGCCGTGCTTCGTAGTCTCCCTACTCTGATCTAATTTAGTTTTCTGAAGGTTTCACTTCTACCGCGCGTGAATTGCACACTCTGATTTACATTCCCTTCCTGCAGGATGCCTCGAGTAAAATAATCTGCATCTGAGCCTATGTCATCTTAGGGGATGCTGTGTGGAGGGTCTTTTTAAGGAAAGGAATGAGAGGAAGTTCAAAAGGTGGGCAAACACAATCACCGCCAAGACCCACGAGTAGATAAATCTCGCGCCATGAACCAAATTTCACACCAAGTCGTCCTCTTCCCTTCTCTTTTTTCATCCATGATAATTAACTTATAACTTACGAATTGTTATGTTTCATGCATAATAATTGGCTTATAACTTATGAGTTGTCATCGTTCATCTATAATAATTGACTTCCAACTTACGAGTTGCCATCGTTCATCAATAATAATTGACTTATAACTTACGAGTTGCCATCGTTCATCCATAATAATTGACTTATAACTTACGAGTTGTAATCGTTTATCCAAAATAATTGACTTATAACTTACGAGTTGTCATCGTTCATTCATAATAATTGACTTATAACTTACGAGTTGTCATCTTTCATTCATAATAATCGACTTACAACTTATGAGTTGTCATCTTTCATCCATAATATAATAGTTGACTTAAACTTACGAGTTGTCATCTTTCATCCTTAAAAATTCAATTATGTCTCATGAGTTTTCATCTGTAATCCTTAATAATTGATCTTTAACATGTAGTTGTCCTCTTCCCCAGGTCAAGGCGACATCAAGCTGGCGCTGAGTGGGCGCGGGGGGGGCGGGACTGGTCCCCTCCGCGAGTGCGCCTCCTGCGGGAAGGTCATCACGGAGAGGTTCCTGCTGAAGGCCCTGGATGTGTACTGGCACGAGGACTGCCTCAAGTGCGGCTGCTGTGACGCCCGGCTCGGCGAGGTGGGATCCACGCTCTACACCAAGGCGGACCTCATCCTCTGCAAGAGAGATTACCTTAGGTAAGTCACATCTATTCATTCTAAACAATGGCGGGGGAAGCGAAACTTAAAATTAAATTTATGTTTTCGATTAATCTTTACAACGATTTCATTAACATTAGAAATGTTAAAAAATATTATCTGAATAAATTCAAGGTTTTTCTATCGTTTCGCTTGGGTAGAACTAAAATAATTTTATGTATTTAATTTATAAAAAATGTAAGTGTAAAATACAAAAAAATATATTTTTTAGATTAAAAATGTATGGACGGCGGCGTAAAAGAAACAACTTTTAAAGTAATACAGTTGTTTAGCTAAGATTATCTGTGACAGTTTCCCATTATCAACTTTTTTCTTTCTTTTAAAATTATTTACGTAGTAAATTTAAAAAAAAACGCTCCCTAAAATCGACCGCTAGACTTCATTTGCCACACGATTTTTAAGTCTGTTACATATATGGTGACTGGATTACTCAGAATAAAATCAACTCAACACCTCCTTTGAAAAGTCATTAGTCATTACAAATGATAAAAAAAATAATCGTTTAAATATATTATACGTTAGGTTAGGGATTAGTTTATGGGCTATTTTCCAAAATTGTTTTTTTCAAAGTTTTTACTGACTTTTTGAAGAGGTTGTGAGTTGACTTGATTCCGAATTGGCATGGCATGAACCTTGGTGAACGCCTGTCGGCTGTGTACTCATATTAAATAATAAAATAATTCAATACCTGACGTTTATTGTTTGTTTCAGATTATTCGGCGTAACAGGAAACTGCGTAGCATGCAATAAAGTAATCCCCGCCTTCGAGATGGTGATGAGAGCAAAAAGCTTCGTTTATCACTTGGAATGCTTTGCCTGTCAACAATGTAACCATAGGTGAGACATCGTATATTTTTACGATCTTTACTTTACTAACTTTTGATAATACCAAATCCTTAATTACACGAAGTATCAACACGTACCCGAAGGATTTCGACCAGCAATTTATGAATATACTATTTGTAGTTGAAATCCCCTTGCTGCCCAACGATGCATTTTTTTCAATTAAAAACAAAACAAACATATGTTTCTATCACATCTCAACTCTGGGAAGATAGATATAGCCTAATGGGTCATGTGATATGCATTCCGTCTCGTTCCAGCAGCACCATAACAGACCAGACAGAGAACGTATCACATGTTCCTTTGCGACCAATAGCAGAGTGATTAGTGGCAACGTTTGATAGAAAAATAACAAATTTTGTTTTTAATTGAAAAAATACCATCAATCTCCAAAGTAACATCTTCATTTTTTGCTCCAAATATGCACAGGAATCGCTAATTACAATAATTCGGGATTGTGCTGTTACACCATAAAGGTATATTTCTGTCCTGAATTGTCCTAGGCTTGATTGATTGATAGAATTCTTTTTCCGTGACCAACATCAAATGATTAAGCGGCTTTTCTTGATGATTGTGTTCAACTTCTAATGCAGTTATATCCCTCGGTGCTTTTGATACAGTTAGTTAATTTTGTTCCACCCTGTGTTTATATTTCTATTAAGTTCGCTACATTTTTCGGTGTTTGTCCCCAGGTTCTGCGTGGGCGACAGGTTCTACCTATGCGACAATAAGATCCTGTGCGAGTACGACTACGAGGAGCGGCTGGTGTTCGCCAACATGGCGCACAATCCCTCCAGCCTGGCACACGTCAGGAGGCAGGTCAGCGCTTTGCAGGTGAATATCACCTCAACCAAACCTTTATCAATCTGGTCATCTCATCATGTGATCTTCTAACCGTTTATCTTTTCTGTTACTAACTCTGTTTTATTTTTTTGCTGTTCAATTGTTTTGCGCTGTTCTATTTTGTATATCTTTATTGATTATAATTGATTCTTACAAGTTAATCTTCGTTTTTGGGTTTAACTGAATCTTTCTTCCACAGTCCCCTAATGACACCTCTCGGCTTGGCGGACCCGGCCCCGTAGGCGGTCCCATGGGAATGGGCCCAATGGGAGCCATGGGTCCCATGGGTTCCAACAACGGCAACATGGGCCCAATGGGCGCAAACGGCTCCATGGGTCCTAACAACGGGCAGATGGGTCCCAACGGAGCCATGGGCGGAGTAAACGGATCTTTGGGGCCTAACGGCGCGATGGGCGGGTACCCTACCTTGGGTCCGGACAAAGACATGCTTATGGGCGGCGGCGGGGCCGATGATGCATCCAGCGGGTACGGGAGCCCTGACGCGGACACGTGTGACGCGGCGCGATGACCCGCCCACATGAGGAGCGCCAGCCCCAAGCAAGCTGCCCAAGGCAAAGGCAAAAGGGGGAGGGCGGCTAGAAGTGATTTACAGGTAAATATTATTTTTTTTATTTTATTTTTTTTTTTTTTTTTATTAACGCCCTTTTTTGGGGCTTTTACATATGAATAGTAAGAAATACACAGTATTTATTGTACATAACTGAACTGCCTTCGTAACAATATTTTATATTTGTTTAAAGATAAATTGAAGATATCCACTGACTTGGTATAATTGTTTCCCTCCATTAGTATTCTGGGCAAAGAGGAATACATATGGTAGTTAGTTCCAGAATTACTGCACTGAAATAAATCCTGACTTCTAGTATTACGTATTGGAATCCGGAAGCTTATCAATTCGAGCAATATCGGACTGTCAACTAAATCATTTAGAATTTTATACAGAAATACCAAGTCAGAGAAAGTTCTTCTGTCTGACAATTTGAGCATATTCATATCATTCAAAATAGTATTGTAGTTCAACATAATTGCTGGAATACCCATTTTAAAATTAAGAAAACGTAAGAATTTGTTTAGTATTCTTTCAACAGCTTGTACATGTATATTGTAATATGGGTTCCAGACGGGAGAATTGTATTCAAGTTGACTTCTGACACATGCAAAATATAACAGTTTTATACACTTAATATTGTTAAAATTTCTAGTTAGCCTAGTTATAAATCCCAACATTTTTAAGGCCTTATTAGAGATTTCTGTTATGTAGTTAACAAATGAAAGATTAGATTGAAAAGTGATGCCCAAGTCTTTAATTTGTGTTAATGTCTCCAGAGTATTGTTATCAATGTTGTAATTGAAGATCACTGGATCCTCGGTCATTTGCTGATCCTTTGACCATTTGCTGATTAATCACCGTATGTTGATTTATTGGTCATTCGCTTATCCTTGGCTATTTGCTGATCCTTGGCGATTTATTGATCCTTGGTCATTAGCTAACAGTTGGTCATTTGCTGATCTTTGACCATTTACTGATTAATCACCATATGTCGATTTATCGTCATTTGCTTATCCTTGACTATCTGCCGATCCACGATCATTTTCTGAGACCAGATCTAGTACATCAAATCTATGATTATGTTCCTTGTACTCGTTTTTTACATTTTTGATTCTCATTTTTAACCTCTGGTTCGTTTTAAATGAAATTAGAAAATTGTCGGACGTCTAAAAGTCTTGCAAAATATCGGAAGTGCCCAACATAGGGCCATTTGAGACTTGAGGTTATGGTGGTACTTTCATCATCCTTCTTCTCGCGTTCTTTTCCACTCGTTTGCATTATCTGTATCTCGCAAAGCCATCTATTCTAACGTGGCTTTTTCCAATAGCACCACACACGGTGTGTGCCTTTTTAGTATAGAATACTTTTGTGAGTGTGGGATCTTACATGCTCTATGGAGTTTAATACTAATTTCTGGTAAAAAACCAAACCAAAGTAAATGAGTGAAACACGAATGTGAGCTTGTGGTAAATGAAGTAGTGGAGTCGCTGTTATGTTTTATTGTGTATTTTGTATATAAGTTAAGGGTTAAAACTATGATTATAATGTGAGCGGTTTTCTCAGATTTAAAAATGTAACTCTAGTTATAAAAGACGTACAATATTCTGAGAAACGACTCAAACTCTTGACTTGATCTTCAAATTATTCATGAAGTGCTTGTTTTGATGGCTCTTTTTTATTTTAGGAAAAACGCTTTCCGCCAGTTATGCTTTAAAATATTTTGATGAATTATTTGTTTTGGAAATTGGATTGAATTACCGGTACAATACAGTATTTGCATGCCTTACTTGAAAGAATTAAGATATTATACGGACCAAACAATTTCTTCAAATTCATGTCCCGTACGTAGGAACAGGCGCAAACAAAAATTAGTCTATTTCAAAGCACAACGTTTTTTCCAAAAAAAATAAATTAGCGTAATATAGCAGTTTCTGAATAATTTAAAGTTTTCCCTTAACAATAAAATTTGAGGTTTATTACTAAAGTTTGCTGTAGAGAGAAAGATGAAAATATTAAAATTTGTTATTACTAATTATATTACCGGCTTTTCTTTCTAATAGATTTCAATGGTAATATTATTTTTTTGTTCATTTTCGTCTGTAAAGTTCTAATAATGTATTTTCTTTCAGATAAATCCACACTAAAGAAACGACACAACGATTCCTCGTAGATATAACTTCTCATCCCTCAAGTCTCCTCATCTGAATGGATCCGCGTTCAAACTCTCTGCATCGCCTTCTTATGAAGATATTCTGTCCCTACCGCTTTGATGTTATTTAAAAAGGCAACATTACGTACTATTTTTATTGCTTTTTACCTCAATCGGTACCTGGCAAATACCAAAATATTGTTTTAACAATTAATAAATGCAAATATTTAATTAAACCTTTTAATTCCAATGATGATAAATAACAAGCCCGTTAATCATTGGCCAAAAATATTG
Organism: Limnephilus marmoratus; assembly: GCA_917880885.1. Classification (NCBI taxonomy): domain Eukaryota; kingdom Metazoa; phylum Arthropoda; class Insecta; order Trichoptera; family Limnephilidae; genus Limnephilus; species Limnephilus marmoratus. Next base: position 4,208,238 of record OU862911.1, read on the forward strand.
ATAACACTTGTTTCAGAAATTTCTCAAACTGTCAATATTTTTGCCAGTGCTCTTAAAGGGTTAAATGATAACCATTCGTCCACTTTTCAATGCAGTTCACATCATGTTTTTCCAGATTATTGTTAGTGTCGCATGGATTATTAGTGTTTTAGTACAATGGTGTTATATTTATAACTGTGGCTGGTACACGAAGTGTTATTTTGTATTGAAATATCTGTTTAACCCATCGAACGCAACTGGCAAGATCTTTGCCATTTTATTTGTCTAATTGACAGAAAAATAATCTTAGTTTAATATACTGATTCGTTTTCAAATTTGATTGATCACATGTTTTAAGGAAATGCACAGCGGTTTTGTATTATCTTTGTATTTAAAGCAAACACAAATTTTAAGCTGTAATTAATAAAATCTCACTTCCCTCTATCTCGCAAAACATTGTAGGTATAAAAAAACTCGAAAATATGTATACGACAAAAAGATTGTAATGTGTATATAATAAATATATAATGAAATGTAATAATACATAAGGTTGTAATTTTATGAAACCAAAGTAATCGAAGATATTTGTAAAAAAAAGCTATTTGCAAATAAAACAAAAGAAATGTTTGCTTCGCATTTGAAAATAAGTGCTTTGTTATATTTATCCATATTATTATTATAAATGTACCTTATAAAAGTTTAATTATCTAAGTCGTTCTACTGTTTTAAGCCTGTTAATGGCACTTTGTATTATTTTGTTTTTATTTTAAAGCTCCGTCTGCTGTGAAATTCTAACGAATGTGTTTATAATATACGTTTTATGTTAATATATATTTAAGTTTTATAATAAAAAGATGCATTTATGTTCAATGATTTTTGTAAATAAATGATTATTTATTTAAAAATTCTTTTCATCATTTCTGAAAACCCCTCCCAAAAACAGAAAAATAAAATCAAACATACAAAAACAGTTTAAGAGGGTATAACCAGAGAAAACCAGAAATATGTCATTTTTAAATCAGATTTTCAACGTATTGACTCTTTTCCACAAAAAAATGTAAATTGATTTCGAAAGATTGTTCTTTTATCAAGGAAACGCGTGTTTTAAAATTTGAGAAAAAATGTTTATATTTAGTTTAGTGACGTTAAACCATAGGTCGATTTTTTTTACATTCTTATTTCACTTAGGGGCCGTTCAAGTATTACGTAACGCACTTGGGGGGGGGGGGGTCTTATGAAACGTTACTGTGCGTTACGAGGGGGCAGGGGGGGGGGGGTTCGAAAAACGCTTTATGTTTTTTACGTTACATGTTTTTCTTTATTTAGATAAAAAAAACTAATGAATTAAAATTTTCCAAGTTGGCAACCCTTTTCGTTCTCGAAATCTCTTAAAATGGTAAAAATTGTCACTTGAACGTTATGTAACGTTTAGGGGGTGGGAGGGTACAGAAAAACGTTGCGGCGCGTTACAGGAGGGGAAGAGGGGTTAAAAATCTTCAAAAAATTACGTTGCGTAATACTTGAACGCCCCCTTAGACATTATTGAAAAATGATAAATACTTATAATCAAAAAATAATTACATAAAGTACATAATTTTAATAGTTTTATCATCACTTTCAGCATTTTTGGATGTAGGTATAAATTAAAACAAATTTGGAATGAAATAAAATCGACATAGAGTTATAATTTTAAAAAGCTGGTATGGAGAATAATTAATATTTCTCTTTGGAACCGCCCTGCACGATGGTAAGAACAACTTTCGACGAAATGTGGATTTTTGGCTGCTGGCTGGTTAAAAGCTCTTAAGAATATTGAATTAAAAAATTTAATCTGGATTTTTTAAATCTTCCAACTCAACTGTTGGCCACAAAAATATCCAACATTTTCATTGCTCATCAGGGCGCTGAAAGAAAACTTTACTCTTTCTTTCAATTATTAAGAGCCACAAAACGGCTTCCTTTCCAAGAATGGATATTTGAAGTTTTTTAATATTTCTTCTGGGCATAGAGAAAGTGTCACACCACTCGCAAATTTAATTAATTATAAAGTTTAGAAGTGTGAATTTCTTAACAGCTCCCCAGATGACCCTGCGCCCGCCCTTCCCCATCCCTCCAACTGTCAATTCATTTCGCTGCCGCAGTTTTTTTATTATAAAAAAATGCGTTAAAAGTCAGAGCGGACCAAGAGGTAACTTTCAAGGTAGGTGGCTTGTGGAAACAAATAATTAATCAACTAAAAGTAAGCAGGTTTGAAAAATTTAAAATATTCCATAGATACAGAAATGTTAATTAAACACTGGTAAAATACTGTCAACATTCTTGTCCATTTAGAGTTGCAAACTGTTTGATAATTCCATTTATGATGATGACTGTAATGGCAGTACCTATAACAATCCTGTTTTAATAGTACATAGTCGATTCCGCTTAATTGGGACACATCGGACCTAAGCATTTTGTCTCAAATAAGCGGCTCTCCCAAAAAAAAGAAAAAAATCAAAGTGTGCAATTCACACGCGGTAGAAGTGAAACCTTCAGAAAACTAAAGTAGACAGGAGTGGGGGGCTACGAAGTACCGCACAAAGAGGAGACCGATAGGCTACGAAGCACCGAACAAAGAGGGGACCGATTACACTATCTCATTCTCTCGGAGGCTAAAACCTATAGAATTATGTGTTTATATCTTTTAGTTTCGCTATTTTTCGTTTCATCGAGTTTCAAATCACAACGTTGCTAAATAAGTTTTCACTTCAAAAATTATGCGTGTGCAGTTCAGACGCGGTAGAAGTGAAACCTACAGAAAACCAAAGTAGACAAGAGTGGAAGGCTACGAAGCACCGCACAAAGAGGAGACCGAATGTTCTATCTCATTCTGTCGCAGGCTAAATCCTGTAGATGTATGTGTTTATCTCTTTTTATTGTCACTTTTTTGTTTCATCGAGTTTCAAATCATGAATTGCTGTAGAAGTTTTCACTTCAAAAATGAAAAATTTATTCATTGAGTTTTTCTGTACTTGTATGTATAAATATTACATTTATTTGAGTTCTCTCGAATGCGATTTAAACATTATAAATTTTTTTTTAAATATTTAAGTACAGAATGTGTAACTATAGGGACGATAGATATTATATCTGAATATGAAAAAAATAAAGCAGAAGTCCAAAAATGATTTAATTCTCGTGCTTACTGCGTACTGAACAACTTTACGCTCACGAATGTCAGCGGACGGCAAACAGCCGGCACGCGCGAAGTCTACCGAATTACTTCCGATTCCGAATACATTCAGATCACCCCGCACGTCGCAACGCTCAATCGCGTTGCATACCGCACGCCCGCCCTTCTTAAGGGCCTTTAACCGAAAATCCACATTTCGTCGAAAGATGGTCTTACGATAGTACAGGGCGGTTCCAATGAGAAAGATTAATTATTCTCCGTACCAGCTTTATAAAATTGTAACTCAATATCGATTTTATTTCATTCCAAATTTGCTTTAATTTATACTTACGTCCAAAAATGCTGAAAGGCGTGATGACAAAACTATTAAAATGATGTACTTTTTGTAATTATTTTTTGATCATAAGTATTAATCATTTTTCAATAATGTCTAAGGAAAATAAGAATGTAAAAAAATCTTAAATATATTAATTTGTAAGACCGTAAACAGATAGCCAAATTTAGAAATTTTCGTTATAAATAAGTGTTCGCATATTTTTTTAATGATTTTGTTTGAACTTTGATTAAAATTTTGAAACATTCATTTACTAGATAACGTAAATCAATTACAATATTGCATGATTACATGGAATGAAATATGTCTTGTAAAATAAGATTTTTCGTTTGAAAATTTAACAAATCTGCCAACGACCTATGGAATTACCTTATTATACTAAAAATAAACATTTTTTCTCAAAATTTAAAACATGCGTATACCAGATAAAATAACAATCTTTCGAAATCAATTTATAATTTTATGTGGAAAAGTGTCAATACGTCTAAAATCTGATTTAAAAATGACATATTTCGGCTTTTCTCTGGTTATATCTACTTAACTGAAATATGTTTGCTGAGACGCCTTTTGCATCGACTTCAAATTGAAATTTGTCCCAATTAAACGGAATGGTGTCTCAGATAACAATAGAAAATAAGTATTAGTTTCTTTATTTGGTTTGTGTTAAATAAACCGGCTGTCCCGATAAACCGGTGAACCAATTAAGCGGAATCGACTACACAAGTTGTGGCTCGCTGTGGTCTAAACTATTGAGTCATGGGATTAAATGCAGTACTCAGCACACGATGCTGATTGCTTGGATTCAGCATGCTTCAAAGATGTTTTATGTCTTCAAAAGAATATTCCAGTGAATTTTAAAAGTTTTTTTCATTGGAGGTTATAATGAAAATAACGGTGACCAGACAGTTGATCCCCGGACAGTTGATCCTCCGAACAATTGATCCACCAGACAGTTGACCCCGGACAGTTGATCAGCACACTTACTTACGAATAACGACGTTCAGCAGAAATAGTTCATCAGGTTATCAACTATTCAAGGGATCAACTGGCGAATATGATATACTGTCCAGTGAATCAATTGTGCAGGGGATCAACTTTCGACGGGCCAACTGTCGGGAGCAACTTTCGGGGGATCAACTGTGATGGAATCCAAATTACACTTCAAAACATTTCTGAAAACTGTGAAAACGTTTCGAAAATTTGAATTAGACCATCTTATTCACTTTAAAACTAAAGGCTGTTTCTCAGTGACTTTAGGCGTTGAAATCAATGTCCAAAGTGAATATGTAACAAGCACCAACACAATATATATAAACCAGTATTTGTCTTATTTGGGTGAAATCTGTATGATCAATACATCTCGCTTCTTTAACAGTTGAAAACGGAAAAAAAAAAATTAAAATTCCTAGTTCGAAAACGATTACTCAAAAGCACCGAATAGGTAAGGGGTCGTCCATTAATCACGTGAGGCTCGAAAGGGGGGGGGGGGGTGCAGAAAAAATTACGAAATATCACAAGGAGGGGGGGATATAATGAGATATCACGTGTATTTATTTTTCATTAAACGCACGATTTCTAAACCAAATACCAGTGAAAAATAACCTGCAACCTTAATGCCTATCTGGAAATTTTTGTCAGGATGCTTAATTTTCCAAAATTTAATCAGACTATACCTATATTTAAAGATAATATTCTGAAAATTTCAATAAGTACACTTTGTACTAAAAAAATACACGTGATTTTGGGTAGGGGGGTAGTCTAAAACCTCACCACACGCCACTAGGAGGGGGGGGGGGGGGTTAAAAAGTTGCTTAAAAACATCACGTGATTAATGGAAGACCTCTAATACACAGTACACACCAGCAATGCCTTCAATGTATATTTGAATGGAAACCAACGTCGCCACGGACAAACTTTTGTTATCTTTTTTTACATTAACTCCACACAGGAGGCCCTGAGAAAAATAAATTCCCTCAGGGTCTATGCCATTTTTGGGGATGCTGTAAATAGGGTCTTTTTAACGGAAGGAATGAGAGGAAGTTCTGGGAAGGAAAACTTCCTCTTCTTCCTTTCCCTTAAAAGACCCTCCACACAGCTTCCCCAAAGATGACATAGGGATTCTTGAGGGATTTTTCCTGAGGGCCTTTCGTGTAGAGCTAATGTAAAAAAAATGTTCCCGAGCGACGGTACCCGTACCCGCCTCACAAATTTAAATATGTTATGAACCATTTAGCAAACGCTCTGTCGCATCTCAATACTCGTAATTTTCTTTATTCTAGGCTTAAAGGGGATTCGAATTCATGACCTTGGACATAAATCTCATAATGCTGCATTAGAATTTCTGCGAAACAACTGAGCCTAACTGCCTTAAGACCCCGCATTTCGAATTTGTACCGAAATATGACATTCTTCCTTTTTAAACAATTCAGCCTTACTAATAACAAACAAAACGAGTGCAATTTACACGCGGTAGAAGCGAAACTTTACCAAAACATTATCAACCAATACTTGAAAAGTGAGGTCATGATCAATGCGGCCAATGTGCGCAGACCTAGCGTCATTTCTGTTTCATATCTCAACCAATGAGCCTTGAAAAGTGACATCATAATCAAAGCGGCCAATGAGCGCAGTTTGATGCTTCGCAGGTGCAATAATGCGTCATTTCCGTTTCATCTGAATTCCAAATCATAGCGAGACTAAAGAAGTTTCACTTCAAATACACTTTCCAACCAGTAAACTGTGTCTTAGTTGCAAATAAATCGAGTGCAGTTCATACACGGTAGAAGTAAAACCTTCACCCACACTTCTCAACCAATAGGAGCCTTGAAAAGTGAGCTCATGATCAAAGCGTTCGATGTGCGCCCTTTCACACGGCACTAACGAACACTACCGAACATTCGACTTTCGTCAGTTTTTACAACTATTGTGTTTTTATTTAACGGCGGATTTATTAAGGCGATCCAATAGTCCAGGAAAAAAATCGAAATCGGAATTCACGCCCCTTTTAGGGAAGAGTTTAAAAATACTTGAGATAAAGCTTTTGAAACGGTTGGAAAAGGTATTTGAGTTTGATTTTACAGGTTAATTTCATAAAGGCCTGTAAAAAACATTAACTCCTTTTTTACGCATTGTTTATTATAATAACGTCTAGTCGAGTTCAAAACAGAACGGTGCTAAAGAAGTTTTCACTTAATAATAAAACTTTATAACATGTATATTCCATAAATAAAGAGAAAATACTTTGTTTTACGTCACTTTATTGTTATTTTTTTCCCTCTACCGATTTCGGTACCTCCATTGCATTGAAAATAAAAAAAAATCAGTTAATACAAAGGCTGAAATCATTAATAATCAACTAAATTTAACATTCAGCCCTATTATAAGTATGTTTCCCGTTATCCCACTCGCCCCTCCCCCACTTCCCTCCTACAACTGACGTACTGTCTCACTCTAATTTACTGTCTCTTTCTTTCACAATTTGTATATATATATGTGTATTTTCCTGTATTTTATATATTCAGTCCTGATGATGGTACGGAGGTACCGAAGCCGGTAGACAGAAAAAAATAATATATATGTGTATTTTCCTGTATTTTATATATTCAGTCCTGATGATGGTACGGAGGTACCGAAGCCGGTAGACAGAAAAAAATAACAATAAAGTGACGTAAAACAAAGTATTTTCTTTTTATTTATTTAAAATGTCAAGTTACAATGTGTTTGCTTCTTTTGAAAAAAAAACATGTATATTCCGTTGGTTATAATATATAAATAATAACAACTCCCTCATCATTTGAACACTTCGCCAAAACTCCGATGGTTGTATGTTAAGTCCTTGCATCGTTACGGTACTCTTTGCTCGTTACCCTGCTCGCAGGTATATCGGAGACAATTAGAGGTTAACAAGGCCTTTTATCCTCTCGAAGCGATGGCGGCCTCGGGCCGAGGGCTCATTAGGGCGGGAAATAATAATGTTACAGGCAACTCCACTCGGCCACGGCTGGCGGCCATCTTGGGACTTACGTCAAAAAGCCCGCGCTTTCGACCGAGTAAGAACCCAGCCGGTATTGCCACTAATAAGAAAGACGTCGGATGTTTCTTCTGACAGTAAGTAGACACGAGTATGTTAATAATATATTGTGGGGTAAGTACTTTTGTACGAACGTGTTTTGCTAGCGATTGGCATAATATGATGTTCATGATTGGTACCCGTCTATTTTGGATTAAAAGTAAATATATGTTTAGTTTCTGATGTAAAGTCAAATTACATTGTCCACACCACATCGTTAGAAAAAATCTTTTTCCGGAACGTAGTTCTCTTCATCAGGATGAGTCATACACTAATGTTGGATGTAGATTAACCCTTTAGGAAAATGGCGTATTTTGTCAGACGGTCCACATATTTCCGCTTTGCAATATAATCCAAATGAATGCAATATTTCCGAACATAACCAAAAACTAAAAACTGCTTTTTAAAGATGATGAAATATGTTTACATAATATATGTTATTATTAGAAATGAAAATATAAGTTTTGTTGTAATAAATTTTTTAATGCAATATAAAAAAGATAACAAAAAAAGAAAAAAATCATACTGTGTAATTCACACGCGGTAGAAGTGAAACTAGAAAGTCGCCAGATGTCGATTTCTTTTCTTTTGTTGTTTTTTTACAGTGGTTTGAAGATTGGATATTGATTTCACAAAATTAAAATGTTTTTTTTTTATTTCGTAGGATTCGAACGCCCGTTCTCTTGATGTCTGTCTCTCTGGCCGCTGAGACTTATCAGGCACCTTGCCTACTACGCTATGGAAGGCACGCGCCGAGGTGCGAATTTACCGCATTATATTAGAACCGAGTATTTGTGTAGAACTGAGTTGGGCATTACCGTTTCACCCGAATTTCAAGTCACTAACGGCGCTCAAGAAGTTTCACTACAAAAATACACATATTTTATTAGGCAAATGTATTATAAACGTTAAAATTATCAGCTCACGTTTTAGTCGTTTCATAAAAAAATAATTAATAAAATTTCTCGAAATTTTATACATTGTTCTCGAATTGCTATCGGAAACTTTGATTTCATATAGGTTCAAATATATTTTTTTTATGGTGAATTTCTAGATTTGAATATAAAGCATGTAGTTATCTCTTTCTAGCACAGTTTAGATCATATTTCTCACCATGACAGTGAAGGAGATGCAAGGATTTATACGAGACCTATGTGAGCTTGAACAAATTTGGTCTCCTGTGATTATACGAGTTATCATCGGGAGAGGGGTTGGAGAACGGGAGGGGGGGGGGGCACACCCAAATCGGAAGAAGAATTAATGAAGGAGTGGAAAAGAACTTTAATTCATCATATTCTTCGAAAAAAAAATGGTTCAGGAGTGACGTATGAAACCACCCCATAGGAGAAGGCGTTCGGTTAAGGAAGTCCAACTGGAGAGGTCAAAAAGTCTACTTCAACCGGTGTCTCTCGATCGGGGTCGCAAATAATAAATAAACATATCGACCACATAGTCACTAATGCATCTTCTATGCTTGGTTTCATAATCCGTTTCTGTAAACAATTCAAAGATCTTATTACTTTCAAAATACTATACTTCTCATACGTTCGTAGTATCCTCGAATACGCATCTCAATCGAAAGTGTTCAAAATAGATTCTTAAGGTACCTTAACTTCCGCTCTTTTCGATCTCATGTTAGTAATGAAAACTCTGCAAAGTTCTTCAATGTACAGACGTTAACTTGCCGAAGAAATATAGCAGACTCAGTGATGTTATTTAAAATTAAACATAACTTAATCGATAGTCCTGATCTTCTTCAACGTCTATCATTCCATGTTCCAAATCGCAACAGCAGACAATCTCTTTTGATCTCCCTTTTTGTAAGACCAACTCCAAACAGAACTCATTTATCTACAGATCCACACACACATTTAACTTAAATTATTACCACATTGACATTTTTAACTCGACTTTACGTGACATAAAACGAAAAAACCAAGCAACATGACTCAAACTAGAAACTTTAATCCCTAATATTCCCGTCCTTTGCCTTTTAATCCTAATTCTATATTCCTCCTCTCCCCTCCCCTTTCATATATTGTAACAAAAAAATAAATTAATTAAGAAAAAACCCTTACAATGTCACACTTTATCATTCATTCACTATCATCAGTGAAAAGTTCATAATTGGCATAATTAACTATCTTACTATTGTTTTATTGTGTAATCTCAGGTTTGCCGTCAACTTTCCCAAAAATAAATAAAATAAAATAAAGCAGTTGGAGAGCAGACGCATCCACCGCCAAAACTGGACAACCCTATGTTTCCGAACCCCTCATCTAAACTAAAACTCGATTTACGGCATTTCACTTTTTTTCATCAATTTTACACAGGAGGCCCTATGATATCTTAGGAGATGCTGTGTAGAGAGTATTTTTAAGGAAAGGAAAAAGAGGAATTTCTGGAAAGGAAATAGACATGAGGAGTTGGTAGGAATCTGGGGGTCAGTGAGGAGTCAGGAGTGACGGACTTATGAATCCATTCCTTCAACTGCGGTGCAAGGCAATGGGTCGAGGGGTTCTGGCTGGAGTGGTCGAAAGGCCTCCTCAACCAGTCTCTTTCGATCCGGCCCGCCTCGCAGCAGGTGGTCAGACACATCGGCCGCCAAGACCTAGACAAACCACACCCCATGAACCCAGGAACCTCTGCTAAGTCACCAAACGTAGCGAACCACTTGGAGTGATCTATGGCAGAGGTGTTGGTTTTCCAATAAATAGTTCCCGGGCGGCGTTACCCATAAAAAAAATTGATTATGATATTTTGGAGAAGTGCTCTTTTGACACTAACTTTTGACAGTAACTTCGTACGATTTTATATCGATGTCCCGAGCACGGTTTCACCATTGACAGCCAAACCGATATTGACATTGGAATGAATAAGAAATCGATATACGCTGGCAACACTGACCGATTTGTCTATTGATTTATATTCCTAATTCCTAAAATACTAATAAATGGATAATTTCGAATTGAAGAACTAACTTTAACATAACTGGCACGGGAAATAATGAGTTAATGACGTCGTTAGTCACATTTGAACTTTTAATTTTTCTACAAGATTGAACGGAAAAAAATTGATTGCGTCTTAGTTGAATCAATTAAGTCTATGGATCGTTGTATATGTACACGATTTCTTTCAATTCTAAGAGGATCGTCAGTTCACATTTGTTCATTAATAAGCCAGTTAATTTGCATAACGAACGACGTTATTCAATATATTGATAGGGATGTAAGGTTTTTAAAAATATCGATCAATCGATATCGATATATATCGAATTAAGTCGATATTGATATATCGATCTAGTTGGCCGATATATCGATATTCTTTTAAAGCTTATAGAAATCCAACGTAGTTTTAGTTACATCAAACGTTTATAGATTATGTAAGTATATATTTTTTATACTTATCTATGTGAATAATCACAAAATTTAAATAGGTATATAAAATGTGTTTTTTTTTCATAAATTTATTAAAAAAAAAAAAATTTCCAGTATGTTGTACCAGCCATCGAACTTAACAATAGTACTCCTAACTTTGACAGACTGCTTCCTTGTAACCGGTTTCTGCTTTGAGTTATAGTGGCTCCTGCCTTCGAAAAAAGACGTTCAGAAGGGACACTTGTTGCCACAATCGGTAGATGACTCATTGCCACTATAAAAAGATTGGGATATGCATCTTTTTGTATCTTACATCTCTTCCCATGTTTGCTTTTAGAGTATTTACAAGAGCAGAAAGATATAATACTAACATTTTAACCGATATTGTAAGTATTTAAATTTGGGCGGGTTTTTCGATATTTCGATACGATATACTGAGTTTTTTGATATTGATATATCGATATTTTTAGGGGTCGATATATCGATATTTATCGGTTTTCCAATATATCGTTGCATCCCTATATATTGACAGCTTATGTAACACGCAGCAGGTAGCGCTAAAATTTGTCAATATTCGGTCGGAATATCTCTTTTCAATAGTTGAGCGTGATCGCAAATATTGATAACTAGCCATTGATGACGGATTTAGTCAACATTGTATTGATATAGAGTTTTATCGATCGTCCTGGTTCTTTATTCAGCTACTTTTGAATCCGATCACCCAAAAGGAAAAAAAGCATGAGGGGAGTCGCTGAAAAAGATTTATTATGGAATGCGTAAATATTTTAACAGCTAAGACTAGTATCGTCTTGCACGGAGAAAAGCGGGCATCATTACGTTGCTTGCGGTGGCTCTAGCAATGTGAATGTAATAGCCGGTTCACACGGTTCAATCTTTGTTGATCCACTCGACATTGAAAGCTAATTGACAAGTGTGAACGTTCATCAAGTTTTTTATTGGCTAGCTAAAGTTGATAGCCCGTCTACTTTTGACGTTCGAGTATGACCATCACCATCTTGGTATGACTCGTCGTTCGAGTTTCATACCGAATCGACGCGTATGAACACATGTTTCCACCCGCTTGTTATTCTTAGTTACTCGCGGGCAAAAGTAGACGTCAAACGTGTTAGTTCATTTATGTCAATATTCGTTAGACATTCCTAGTTTCTACCGTCGTGGAATCCGTTTCAAAGAAAAAACATCTGAAATGGTCGGATGATTTGATGTTCAGATTTATGGATCTGTACCATAGTCACCCCTGTCTTTAATATCAAAAACAAGAGATGTACAAAATTAGAAATGCCCGTGAAACTGCAATAAATAATATTATTTTTGAAATGTGTATTGTGGAACTGACGCCGACCGATGTAAAAAATAAAATAAAAACTATTAGAAGGAACTAGGATTAACAAATAAATCAATCGCCAATTTTGGCAAGCAGCTCATCAAATTGTTTTTCTGTCATCCTCAAGTGATTGCTATATCCTTCAGAGTCTTCTAGGGCCATCTCTTTCAAAATTGTGTTGGGTGCACCCAATTCGTTCCTTCTCATGATCCATTTTCTCGTCCAAATACGACGTTTTTTTATGCTTTTTCATAATCGCGAGCTCGTCTCGCAAAACATCAGAAATTAGATAGACACACGCACTGACAATTTCAGTTGAAGCAATCTTGAATGTCAAATTCGGTTCTACTTAAATAGAAACATGTCAGACGAGTGTAAGTGAGACAAATGGAGCATTTCCTTCCATTCAAATTTGTATGGAACGCACATCTAGTTTCCTGCTTCTTTTATGGTTATGAAGCTAAAGGCAGGCGTGGAAAAGTAGGCGTGGATGAGAAACGTGTGAATATAATCTTATTCAACTTTTTACGTTAAACAGAAGTGGATCAACAATAATCGAAACGTCTGAACGCGGCATAAGTGATCAGATCTGAAGAACCAGATTCTAACCATTCTTCCACTCGTTCCCATCCCTACTTCCGTCAGCCTCACAACATAACCTTATAATGGAATACTATAATAGTCGTAATAAAAGTATCAAAAACAACATATTTTTTGCAATATTGCCTATCATAATAAAACTATGATTTAGTCGTACTTACACGGCGAGTGATGATCCCTCTCTCCCCAATTGCGCTCCAATCGAGTGTCGAGTCATATTGTCGGCTTTATTGGCTCACGTGCTGACCGTCCCGTATCTCCCCAACTCCCCCCACCACCGCCCGCCACCCCCTCAGAACCACCACGGCATTATCAATTAGAGCTGCGGGGAGAGAGAGGACTGCCACCTTCTGAGCAGAGGCGGTATGGGCCAACTGGGCAATCACTTATCATTATTTGTCTAGAAACGATAATTTTATTTATCTATTAATTTTTTATGTGAGTTCCGCACAACAGTCCCAACTTCTCCCAACAGCCTGGAGCCTGTGAGACTATGGCATTTCCAATTGTGTTGTATTGTGAGCATAGACTAAAGAAGAACTCAAGAAATGCAACGTAGACATGTTTCGTTATTCAAATATTCGGCCAATTTGGATCTTAAATATATAATACAAAAGTTATTTTATTTTACCATGATTCAAATGAGATGAACGTCTACATGTCAGACGAGTGTAAGTGAGACAAAGCGTGAGCTGAATGGAGCATTTGTTTAAATTCGTATGGGACGCACTTCTAGTTTCCTGCTTCTTTTATGGTTGTGACGCTAAAGGCAGTGGTGTGGAAAAGTTGACGTGGAAGAGGAAGATGTGGAAGTACCTGGCTAGTCAAAACTGTTCACCAAACATAAAGTCATTTCAAGCAACTTTCTAAATGGTGGACTTTTACCAGAACGAAACTGAGTGTATCTTCCGCTCTGGAAAGTGCGGCAAATACGATAAATATTTTTTGTAGTCAAAACTTCTTTAGCACCGTTGTGATTTGAAACTCGATTAAACGGAAACGAGCGACGCTAAAAAGACTAAAACATATACATCTATAGGATTTCGCCAGCCTCAGAATGAGATAACAATAACATATTTATTTATTTCACGGGTTCTCAGTTTCAATATGATACCATAAATCCACGATCCCACGCAAGTCTCCTTTGGTCTAGTGGTATAAAGCGCCTGAAGAACATTAGCGGCCAGACATTCAGCGGACCAAGGGTCAAATCCTACGAGATCCAAAAAAAATTTTTTTGTAAAATCAATATCCAATCTTCAAACCACTCCAAAATGAACAGGCAATGAAAACACAAAAGAAAGCAACATCTAACACAAAACACAAATACTACTAATAAGATGACCAAATGTATAGGAAAAGGTGTACTGGAATTACACATCGTATTGGAAAAAATCGTTCCACACATGGATTAAAAAAAGTGCTTCGTAGTCTCCTCACTCTTGTAAACTTCAGTTTTTTTTAAGGCTTTACTTCTACCACCAGTGAATCGCACACTCCATTTTTTTTTTGATAATTAATTGCGAAAACAACATTAAATCTCAAAAAACTTACATATTTGTAATCTTTATTGCTCTTGGCCCTTACGCAGTCAATTTCATCACCAAGAAAAAAATCGCCCAATTTGCAGATATTTGATTTATAGCCTCCGTCCGCCCCTGAACTGAGTGCGAATATGCGGGATAGGAATACAGTGGTAGAGGGGATGGGACAGGAAAGGAGGAAGGCAAGACGGTTACCCCCGGGCCTCACTATAATGAATCTGTGAGCCTGCTAATGAAACTTATACGAATTTTCTTTATTTTTCCGGTTTCTGTTTCATAGAATGGACATGACTCTGTTATACGACAATGCAATATTGTACTTTCATAATAACGCATGCCTAAAACATTCCATTTACCGCGCTTTGTTTTATTTTCTCATCTAAATATATAAAACAAAGTCGGGTTAGTTACACCATTTATAACTCGAGAATAGCTGGACCGATTTTTGTGAATTTGATTTGTTGGATTTGTCTCCGCCCCGAATAGCAGAATAGCTGTTTAAACATCGCAAAAATTCACGAAAAAAATAATATTGAAGAAAATTCTTTTCCTCATACATTTTGTATGGAACGAATTCTCATATTTTGAAAGAGCTGCACGAATATTGTAATAAGTGTAATATTGAGTAGTGAGTGAATTCCAAAAATTCCAAAACGTCAAATGTCAATGCGATGTTCGTTTTGCTTTTGTTCTTAAACATTATAATGCTGCCCCTCTTTCTTACACACTAAATGTCAACAGTCGGAAATGGGACAAACTGTGAACATATGTCTGCACCCCTCCACAGGAAAAAAATATAAATAAAAATGATCGCCGAAATGTATGTAAGCGCATAACTACGTAAATTGGATAATTATTTTGTCAGAAAAAGGAATGTATAAAACTACTGGTTAGCTCTGGCATAAATTTGTATAAAAAAATTGCAATAGTTGAAAAAATTGCAAAAATTGCAGTGAGACTATGGCATCCCCAATTGGGGTATGTTGTGAGGCTGAAGGTAGCGGAGAGGGGAAGGAGATGGAAAAGAAGAAGGTGGAGAAGTACCTGGCTATTCAGTTCTGGCCACCAAACATGTCCAACACTACGAGTATTTCAAGCAACATTTAAATACTGAATGGTGGTCTTACCCAGCGCAATACTGAGAGTATCTTCCACTCTGAAACTTGCCGCAAATATACTACACATTATTTTTAATGAAAAATTGTGAAATAACAAAATCATGCAAATAAAATTTATTCGCCCATGCCGGGATTCGATCCCGCGACTTTCGAATTGCTAGTCAAGAGCCTTACCCCTAGACCACGCCGGCCGTCAGACCAGTCTTTTCAGATCACTCTAAGAAAATAAGAAAATTTCTGTGTATATAATATAAAACGATGTTTGTTTTATGCTTTTTAGAGCGCCATTTCACTATTTTTAAAAAAATATTTTTTTATGCCTCTTGCTATATCCTCGAGGGGTGAAAATAATTAGTTACACACACTTACTGTAGACTACAGCTACAGGGTGTATAAAGAAATTTAATTAAAAAGTTTAAGGGAAGTTCGCGGTGTTGACGCAGGACGGGAGAGGGTGGCAGAGAGGGGGGGGGGGGTGGGGGGATTAGCAAAGCAGGAACAAGAAGAAAGGGAGCGCTGTATCGTTTTTTATGAATTAAAATGCCAAATATGTCATACTTCTTACTTTTATAAAATCATAAGGCCCTTTTTTATTTCCTCCTTCCTTCGTTTCAATTGAATTTTAATAATGCGAGTGCTTTGTTATTTTTTTCATTATCTGCGATAAACATAGTGAAGTTATATCCTACAATATTAAAAGAACAAGTTACAAAGGTTCAGAGCACTGCCACTGCCTCGACGAAAATTAATTTCAGAAGCAATTTCATTGTTGCTTGCCGTGATGAAATTAATTTTGAGAAAAAACTTTTTTACAACATTTTATTTATGAGAAGTGCTGACCGGTTTTGAAAGAATCTCTTAATATGTCTTTACGAAGAATACAGAAATATGTGACTGGAGATTTTCGCGGCCAAAAGTATTATAGTGATTTATTTTATAATATTATTAAGCCGTATTGCGCTACCTCCTTTTTTAGCCAACGTTTCAGACAGATGGTAAGTTTGGTAAGAAGGAGGTAACTAAAACGAAATAATACCAAAAAATAAACCATTATAGTACAGAAATACGCTTAATTAAAAAAAAAATGCGAGGATTTGCTACTCCCAACCTAGTAAAATTATGGCATCCCCAATTGGGGTATGTTGTAAGGCTGAAGTAGTAGGGAGGGGAAGTTGATGGGGAAGATGAGATGTGGGAAAATACCTGGATTATTCAGATCTGGCCACCAAACACGGATGAAGCCATTTCAAGCAACGTTTCAATTCTGATGGTGGTCTTACACCAGGGTGATACTGAGAGTATCTTCCACTCTAGAACGTACCGCAATAATACTATATATTATTTTTAATTAATTTTATTTTTTTTACATTAACTCCACACAGGCCCTGAGGAAAAATAATTTCCCTCGGGGCCTATGTCTTCTTTGAATATGCTGTGATGAGCGTCTTTTCGAGGAGAGGAACGAGTGAAGAAGGATCTTGAAGAGACGCATGTTGTAGGAGGGAGGAGACACAGAGACCAGCAAAACGAGTCGTAGAAACGACCCGTTCTCATGTGACTAACGTCAATTGTGTACACATGTTGGGCACATGTTTGGCGTGTTTCCCGACTATACACCGGTTCCAAGGGGATTAATGACGCTAGTTCAGCATCTTCATCGAATCTATCAAACGGACCGCCCATTTGTGCACAGAGTCAAGGATTTTTTTTTTTTATTTTGGGGCCACATACCAGAGGTGGCTGCCAAATTCAACCGTGCAATTTGTACAGGGTTAACAGTTGTGTAGGTACTATTATCTTTATATATCTCATCCAATAGGAGCCTTTAAAAGTGACATCACAAGCAAAGCGGCCAATGAGCGCAGTTGATGCGCCGCAGGTGCAGTAATCGTCATTTCCATTTCATCCGAAATCCAAATCACAATTTTGGCTATAGAAGTTTCACTTCAAAAATCAGAGTGTGCAATTCGCACGCGGTAGAAGTGAAACCTTCAGAAAACTAAAGTAAACAAGAGTGGGGAGACTACGAAGCACCCCACAAAGAGGAGACCGATTATACTATCTCATTATCTCGCAGGCTAAATCATATAGTTGCATGTTTTGTCGCATTTTCGTTTCATCTAATTTCAAATTACAACGGTGCTAAAGATGTTTTTACTTCAATAATTTATTATTGTGTTTCTTTATTTTAGTCCTTAGAGATTCTAACCAATTTGACCTTACAAAAAAATTCTAAACCTAATTGTATGGTTACTTGAAAACTCCACGGAACGGTTTTCATCGTAACGCTGAAGTTCATTTTATTTTAAAGATGAAAAATCTAGCATGTTATCCTAAAGGGCAAATAAACCAAAGTGCGATTTATGCTATATCCTTCGTAGCGTATTTATATGAGCTACATCCGTCCAAATTAACTAAATAACCCACTTTCGTTTAGCATCCAACGGCAAAAGCAATCGAAAATACAAATAAAACCCACACACCGCCAATTAAACGGGAGGTAATGGAAATGTTGGTATTTAATTAAATAAGTTAACTCTCTCGAGGCATGTTTCATTATAGTTGATAGTACAGCGGTTCCAAGCGCCCGCACCCCCCCACCCTGGCCCCCTACAAACAGAGCAATAATTGGACATGCACCCAATTAGCCGCCGCCAGTTTGCCGGATACGGCACTGAACTAATCCGCTTTCCCTTTCTGGCCCTCGCCCTTACCCCGCGAGTGGGAGGGAGGCGGGAACAACCAGACACACGCAGTGGTGGCGTAGTGATTTGATTTGATCCACGATGAGATCTGTGGCACTTGAATGCTTACCATCGCTAAACTTATAACTTATAATGAACGTGATAGCTTTGAATGTTTATTCATATAGGATGGGGTGGCGCCTATAAAACTCACACACAATCTCTTTACATTGCGCAAAAACTAATAATTAAAATAATATTAAAAAAATCATTTCTATATCCATCTGAACTCATATTCAAAGAATTTAAAGTCAGAAAATTAAATACTCTCTTCCTGTATCATTCAACCTTACAAGTTTACAAAGAGGATATCCTAAACAAAACCATACCTTTCAAAAACACAGTAAATCTCAGGCAAAAATACATGTTACCAATTCCCATTTGTAAAAAAACTTTGGGTCAACAAAACTACAAATACTTGGGAACAAATTTCTTTAATAAATTACCAGAAAACATAAGATCCCTTAAGGACAGTTTCAAAAATTTCAAAACACAATTAAAAAAATATACTGAAAACCTTAACTAAAAAAAATAAATGATAAATAAAAA
Source organism: Limnephilus marmoratus (assembly GCA_917880885.1). NCBI lineage: Eukaryota > Metazoa > Arthropoda > Insecta > Trichoptera > Limnephilidae > Limnephilus > Limnephilus marmoratus. The sequence goes on from OU862911.1 coordinate 4,227,069, forward strand.
TTTAAAAAATATATACATATATACACATATGTTTCTCTTATTCTTTATATAAACTAAATTTAAAAAAAAAAATCAAGATAACCTAACAAATAATACTTCCTCCCGTACACACAAGCATCTGCTTATTATGGGAGAATAGTTTTTTTTAAAAATATGTATATTGTATTTAATAATTGTATTAAGTTTTTTTTTATATACTTTCATTATTGTATGTATCTATTGTATGTACTGTACCAAAAAAAAAAATAAAAAAATTTCAAAAAAAAAAAAAAAAAAAATATTTGGCTAGCAGAACTTATTCTGTTTTTTTTTTAAATTTATTTTTAATATTACATAGTCAGCTAATTGACCTACATACGCAAAACAGAGATTATTGTTTTGTATACATTTTATGATTAGAACTACTTTACAAATATTTTAAATTTGTTTTTGTAATATTTCTTTTTTTGATACCGTCTATTAGTGATGGAAAGATATATTGAACAATTTTCCACTTTTTTCCGGTTTATTTTAGTTTCGTCGTTACCGGTTTCAGCCTATCATGGCCATTTTCAGATTGAAACCATTGTTCTTTAAATTACGTTTTATAAACACTACATTTGGGGAGGGAGGGGGGGTTCATGGGTGGAAAACAAGTTTTCTTACAAATACATGGGTCTTCCCATCTTCGTTGATATAGTAAAACGCAGCACATATTGGTCCCAAGGAGAGATCGTCTGCAAGTCATCGACGATCGTCCTAAAAGCTGTTCGTAAAAATCTTCCTTCTCAAATGTTTTGATGTTTCGTATGATTAAACGAAAAAGACTTCAGTTACTAGAATGTCTTCACTCATATACTATAATGTATTCAATAATACACATTTCGCGAACGTATTTTTCTTTCGAAATGTAGAATTAATATAATATTGCCAATTATAAAAACAATTAAAAAAAACTTTGTCATGAAACGCACCTATGGTAATAAAATTAACACCGGTTGAGGTAGACGTTTAATAATAATTTCAAACATCAATTAAAAAACAACCTTTTCGTTAATAATTTTACCAAGTAAAAAAAACGTATATATAATATGGTTCCATGACAGTTCATCCTGCGACAATTCATCCGGCGACAGTTCATCCTGCGACAGTTCATCCGGCCGACAGTTCAGCCTGCCGACAGTTCATCCTGCCGACAGTTCATCCCGCCGACAATTCATCCGGCGACAATTCATCCTGCCTGATCATTTGGAAGATTTTTTTTTCAAGTAAGTATGCAAAGAGAACATACGGCCGTACAACCTAACCTAACCTAACCTAACCTAACCTAACCTAACCTAACCTAACCTAACCTAACCTAACCAAACCTAACCTAACCTAACCTAACCTAACCTAGCCGTATTTGGTGACTAGATCTGAATAGCCAGGAAGATACGTTTTCCACATCTCCTTCCCCTCGCCACTACTTTCAGCATCACACCATACCAAAATTGGGGATGCCATTGGCACTCACTGGCTCGAGACGGTTGGGACTCTTGTGTTTTTTTTTTTTTAAATCAGTCAATTCACCCTAAAAAGATGGTGTTAATTTCAGATAAAAAAAGTTATATAAGATGCAAGTAGGAATCTTTACCGTTCTTTGCTAAGCCGACTGCACGTATAAGTATGTCGTATTTTGTTATTCACGCATGCTTCTTCGGAGAGTCGAAATTATTGAGAGTAAAAATATTTTTACAGCGAATTTCCACTCAAGATGCCTTCATATATAAGTATATCGATTTTGGTTGTACGGCCGTATATCCTCTTTGCATACTTACTTAATAAAAAATTTCTAAATGATCAGGCAGGATGAATTGTCGCCGGATGAATTGTCGGCGTGATGAACTGTCGGCAGGATGAACTGTCAGCAGGATGAACTGTCGGCAGGATGAACTGTCGCAGGATGAACTGTCGCCGGATGAATTGTCGCAGGACGAATTGTCGGGTACCATATAATATGTGTTCCTGTCCGGGCCGTCTAATTTTTTGGTTTGTAAAACTTCCAATTCTACTTACTCGCATATTTCGATTCCCCAAATTTATTAATGTGAGTAACTATTCATATAAACAAAATGTTATTCATCTGAATCATCGATATAGTACCTACTTATTTGTAATTCGTTATTAATGTACTCTTTAATCTCTACACATTATAAATTAAAGTCCTCCGCCGTGTCTGTCTATCTGTTCGAGATAAACTCAAAAACTATTTAACGTATTTTCATGCGGTTTTCATCAATAGATAGATTGATTTATGAGGAAAGTTTAGGTATATAATTAGTCAAGGTTTTGTGTAAATTGGTTGAAATATATAATAATAAATGAGAATGTCTGTGTGTGGTGGACGGGTGGGCTGGCAAGCGGGCGGTATGGATTTGATTTGTATGTAAATCTACATGGTATGAGTGGTTTGACCTTCCTCTTATTTTGCAGATCAAGTGTGCAAAATTTCATCAATCTCGGAATAAAATTGTTTACTTTTATAGTATTATTTTGCAGATCAAGTGTGCAAAATTTCATCAATCTCGGAATAAAATTGTTTACTTTTATAGAAAAAAATGCGACGTCGCCCTCCCGCCACAGATGTTTTGTTCATTATACATAGTGTAAATGGATGTACTTGACACCAGTGAATTCTGATATTTGGAGTAAAAAATATAAATTAAGTTTTGGTCTACGTGATTTTTTTTAGTTTTCTTTTCCATTTTTTTTTTTAAACCAAACCAAAAAAACGTCCACATGTCATCACTGATCCCTCAGCGGAGTAACCGTCCAACCCCTCGTCGCGACCCTAACTGTCCAATACCAAGTAATATTTTTTGTGTTTTAAGATGAACAAAAAAAAACACCACTAATGTCATCGGAGACCAAAATTTCATTATAAACAGATTTAGACTATTGCGCTTTGAAGGTCGTCCTCACATTGCATTTATTCTACTTCCAACCGCATGTTACCTACATGTTTCACTTACAGTTTTCATATCAAAACTTGATTCAATTTAATCCATCTATCTATATATATGTAAATCTATTGCTGTTCGTTTGTCTCTTTAAAACTCGAGAACGGCTCGGCCGATTTAGCTGATTTTGGTTTTGAAATGTTTGTCGTAATCCAGGGAAGGTTTAAACGGTAAAGAGGAAATATGGAAAAGTAAGATAGTATAAACAACAATTTCATTTTCCCATACAGACTGTTCTACCTACTTTCCTGTCAATTGATTTGACGTTCGTCCCTTCGTACGGTAGACTCGGGTCCACTCAAATTGAAGCACGAATTAAATTAAGGGTTTTGAATATATGGAACCTATGGGGGGAGGGACGCGAGAGGGGGGACGCGAATACGGGAGGGGGGAGGGGAACTCGGGAGGGGGGTTCTTGTGACCGGGGAAGGGGGGGGGAGTAGAGTAAAAAGAGGGAAGGTGGAAGAGGAGGAGTGGGAACGCGAGAATAGAAGGGAACGCGGGGGAGGAAGGGGAGGCGGAAGGGGAACGCGCAGGGAGAAACAATTTCTTTATCAAATGGCATAGCAACGCATGCCGGGTACCAGCTAGTAATAAATATTTTTCAATTAATTGAAGACAATATTAGTAAAACTCGATCGAAAATCTGAAAACAAAAAGATACGATCACATCTCGGACACGAACCGATGACCTTCGCATTGCCGGGGCGGTGTGCTAATGTGTCCCTATCGGATTTGGTAATTTTTATTTATTTAGTATATACATTATTTATGAAATGTTTTGATTATCCAACTGGGAGGATTCCCGTTTTAGGACAGTCAATAATATTTAACTGTATCAAAAATCCATCGAAAATCTGAAAACAGAAAAATAGAAAAAGATACGGTCACATCTGGGACTCGACCTACGCCTTGCCGGGGTGGAACTCTAGAAACTGTGCTAATGTTTCCCTATTCGATTCGGTCATATTTAACTGTATCATACTTCGACTAAGAATCGTCAATATTATCTTCATTTTCTTAAGGCATATTTTTATTGGCTGCTGTTTTGTATTGAGGGAGCGGGCCGGATCGGTAGAGAGAAATGAAAGGCGTGCAGTCGATGTGCGAGTCAGTCGTTTATTGGCTACGTAGCGATGTAAGGCGGGGTGCTGTAATGAGATGCTGCAGGCGTGCGGTGTGATGGAGATGGTGCGGTGTAGGTCAGCGAGTTGCTCGACACCATGGCGGTGGAGATGACCTATCTTCCAGGCCGTTGCTCGACGCTTTGTGTCGCGGAGATAAACGGTGAGTGGCTCGGTGTGCTGAGCCACCAGCAGGTAGTCCTGGCGAGGCGGAGTGTGTTTCCATGGCAGCGAAGCACGGTGGGGCTTCGGGGTGCCATGAAGTGGTGAGCTGATCCCTGGACTGAAGGTGACGCAAACCTTGTAAGTCGCGGGATGGAGCTGATCTCAGGAGCTGAAGACACGATGGGCCTTGTAGCTGAGACGTGGTGATGGACCTCGGGAAACTGCCCTGGATGTGTGCCATGCAGGAGCACTTGTGCGATCTGTTACTTGTTGAGATATTGACCGACTGTTGAATTGATACTGACTGAAGCGGGCGAGCGATCGGCTGCTTATATAGCCGCGGCGAGTAATTACCCACACGGTAGGTAATACGCGACCCTTCGACAGTTGACGAGAATGTTCCGCGCCTTACATATATTGTACGGTGCTGTCTCGAGACCTTTCTAGGCAGTGGCGATATTATTATCGTCGGGCTGGCACGGCAGGCGAGAAAGTACATCGCGATCGGCATATGTAGGTACCTAGGCAAGAGCCGGCGCCGCGCGAATATTAGATGTTTCTCGTGTCTTCTTTTGATGGCGAAGGATAATGCATCGCCACAGTATGATTGCAAGATCTAAACCCGAAATAAATGCTATCTAGATGGTGTCATGGATAAATTGTATACATTTTTATTTTAATATGCGACATCTATTGACTTTTCTGCAAGTATAGGTTGAATATTTCTTTTTAACTATAATTGCATTTAGTACAATCATACATAAAGATAGCAGCCAATAAAATAAGTTGAATATGACCGAATCGAATAGAGAAACATTAGCCCAGTTTCTAGAGTTCCGCCCCGGCAAGGCGTAGGTCCTGAATTCGAGTCCCAGATGTGACCGTATCTTTTCTATTTTTTCTGTTTCAGGTTTTCGATGAAGTTTCGCTAATATTTTCTTCATTTAATTAAATATTTTTTCCCTTAATTAAAGTGACATACAAAGAATCATGTTCAATGCCTCCACTTAGACTACTTCATTGTTAGAGCAATTATTATTTAGTGTACGGGCTGTGAAACTAAAGTGGTCTCTCTTTCTCCCTCGCTCACCCTCGGTTAGGGAGATCCTCGAGAGCGGGACTAATGGCTCTGTCTCCGTACCTCCGGCACAATGACTCCTCGCGTTTGGTTGTCAGGTGGGATTGTGTGAAATTTGTTTATGAACCTTAGCTTACATACCCTTTGTTTTGTTTGCTTTTAATTAACGAAAAATGTTGTCGCGGGGAGGTGCAAGCAGAGGTACTGAAGGCTCTATTACAGGTCTGCAGCACTAAATAATAGACAATACACACTAGAAATACCTTCCAAGTAGATTGTAATGAATACTAACGTCGGGACGGACTTATAACCTATTGGTTCTAGCCCATTTAGCAAATGCTCTATCTCTCTCTAATTGTACCTTTTTTCAGACTGGTTCCCATGTGGAAACTATTTTGTGACCCTTTGAAAAACCTTTGATTCACACGATAATTATTTTTATATTATGTGTACTTTTCGTATACATTTATTTATTTTTTTTACATTAGCTCCACACAAGAGGCGCTGAAGAAAATAATTTTCCCGGGGTCTACGTCATCTTTGGCGATGACGTAGACCCTGGGAGGCTGACAAATCATTCAATAACCGTTCTCTTGTGATAAATTTCTATAAAAACATTGGGCTCGCGTTTGGTGTGTTTCCCGACTGTGCACCGGTGTGGAAGGAATCAATAACGCTAGTTCCACGGAGCATCTTCTTTTGAATTACCTTTATTCAGCAAGTGCAAGATTTATTTAATTATTTATTTTATACTAGCTTTTTCCCGCGGCTTCGCTCGCATGGTATTAGGGGAGTCCCACTCCGCTCTCCCCACCTTCCCTCACCCCACTCCACTCATCCATCTATACCCTCTCCCTCCCCCTCCTTCTCCACCGACTCCTCCCCCTCCCCATTCCACCTCCCCCCACCTTCCTCCCCCCTCCCCCTTCCCTTTCCTTCCCTCTCCCCTCTCCCACCCCACTCCGCATCCTACATCTTCCCTCTCTCCACTCCACACCCACATCAACCCCCTTTCCCCCACCCCTACCCCTCCCCGCACCCTCCTCCATCCTTCCCCTTTCCCCTTCCTTCCCTCCCCCCTCTCCCTCCCCTAACCCCCTCCCCCCACCCTCCTCCCTCGCCCCTTTCCCCCTCCACCAACACCCTCCCCCCTCCCCATTCCCTCCTCAAACCTCTCGCATTCCACACATCCATTTCCGGTACATTTAGTTTTCAAACTGCACGCGTGCCACCTATTATAATTTTTTATACAAATTTCATAATGCCAGAACTCAACGGTAGTTTTATACAAAATAAGGAACAAAAAAAAATCTAATCTGGTGCAGTCGTTCGGGTTTATGCGCATACATACATTTCGGTGATTCATTTTTAGATATAGTTATTAATGACGCCAACAAAGCACTCTTTTAGGGCGAATTGCCTAGTTAAAAAAAACTTCGTTTCCAAGGCGACAATTTGTTTGCTTTTTTTCTGATTTTGTAATAAATCGATTTTGTTAAACTCCCCAGAACCAGAAAACTCTCCAGGACAGAAAACGTATGATAAATAATTTCATAACGCCAGAGATTATGCATAACGTCAGAGTTTACCAATATATATAGCCTATAGTACTCGCAAATAATGTAGCTTTCAATTAGTGAAAGAATTTTTATAATCTATTTAGTAGTTTTTGCGTGAAAGAGTAACAAACATTCATCCAGACATCTATACATCCATACAAACTTTCGCCTTTATAATATTAGTAGGATATTTACGCCATGATGGCTTTTACTTGGTAACATTGGTAAGTTGTGCAGGAGCATCATAACAAGTACATAAATAGTACAGAAATAATAAACTGAGAATGAAAGACATAAGCAGGCACAACACAGGTAGATATTAGTATTCAATAAGTAAGTTTATTCTAGAATGTATGCAGGAGAAGTGCAATGCAATACATTCCATAATGTAAAATAACAAAAAAAGATGAATAATAAGTTAACGTAAAAAGTAAATAACAACACATAAATTAAATAAAATAAACGAATAAGCATGAAAAATGAAACTGAGAAAAAAAAATTATGTATGTATCAAACACTAAAATGAATGTAAATAGCCGTTTACGGAGGGTATTTCATCGTCTCCCGTCTCCAGAGGGTCATCAGGGGAGATTCCATCCAGACAGTCATGGCAGTGATGATCGCATTCTTCGAATGGCGCAGTCTGCGCCATAAACTTCCCATGCGGTGGCGGAGAAGTGCACGAAAAGTATGTACTCGTCCCTCCAGGAACATTTCTGTAGCACTGCAGTATCTCGGTAGGCGGAAAAGTTGGCGATAAGCGTTATTGTAAGCAACCTTTAACTTATGCCATTGGGTTGCGGTGTAGTCAACCCACAGTTCTGATGTGTACAACGAGGTACAGAAAGCGTTGAACAGTATTCTTTTTACTTTGGGGCTGCAGGAGTAAAAACGTCTTGACAGCATACCCGCTCTAACTGATATTGCTCTTCTCTGCCTTTCCATGTCCTCGATATCCTTAAGGTTGCCTGTGATGACATGTCCCAGGTATTAAACGCTGTGATTAACATTCATTTTCCTTTCATCTAGCCATACTGAGGGTGTTTGGACGATTTCGTTTTTCAGTTTAAAAACCATAACTATTGACTTGGTGGTATTATACAAAAGGTTATGGTTTTTTGCAAAGTCTTCACAAATTTTTAGTAATTTCTCTAATGCGCTTAGTGACGGTGCAAGAAGAACCGTGTCATCTGCGTAATTAATGTTATTTACACACACTCCATTTAAATGGCAGCCTATTTTCGTGGCATTAAGTCTTTGAATAAGCTCATCAGTGTATAGATTTAACAGAACCGGAGACATGCTTCCTCCTTGCCTTACGCCACTTTTCAAAAAGAATGGGTTGGAAAATTTCCCAGACCATTTCACAATATTTTCTTGTTGCGTGTGCCAAATTGAAAGAATAGCTATTACATATTCTGAAACTGCTCTTTTCCTTAGTTTTTCACACAGTTTATTATGACATACACGGTCAAATGCTTTGCTTAAATCTAGAAAGCAGGTTTTTGATTCAGCAGATTGGCGTTTTTCTTAGTTTATAATAACTGATGGTTTCTTTTACGGAATATATTGCCATAGATGTTGACAGTGCAGGTTTGAATCCGAACTGGTTATCCTCTGTTTTTAGCTGATCTATTACGACAGCAGATAAAAAAATTTCAAATAATCTTGCCACTGTGGTTGAGAGTGAAATTGATCGGTAGTTATTGATCACGGATGGATCAAGATTTGTTGATTTAATTATGGGAATAATTACCGTTTTCGTCAAGAATAATTTCGATAAGATAATGAAGATAGGCATTATAGTCAAATATAGAGAAAAAATCTCTCGACAAATTTTGTCTCTCTATTTTAAACGAGACGTGTGTTTTTAAATATTGTCCCAATTTCACTTAAATATTAGCGCTTTAGTATTATCGCTCTCCCTTTAACGTTCGTATTTACATAACTCCCGTCTTCTTTTTAAGACTTTTTACTATGGGGCTTTACGTAAATAGTTTAATATGGTTTCTGTCTAATAATTTGTAAAATCTTATCTTGTCTTTTAATTAAATGTATGATTAAAATCAAAGTCTGAGAGTTCACAAATGGTTTCATGGATGTGTAGTGTACATGTATAGTTTATATTTATCTGGTTTTTCTGTAGTGAACACCATTAATCTTAATTATCATTCAATGATAAAACACTAATGGCTTCCTTATCTGTTCATTAGCCTTCATTTGAAATTATTAATTTTATTCATAAACTCTTCTATCAAACTAAATTTAATTATTGTGACCCACTTCGTGGTAAGGATTAAAGAATTAATATTCCATGGCAGTGTAGAGCCTTTAATATTGAAAACCCTTTTCGCTAAGTGCCTTTCTTGTTTCAAGTGAATTCTGTGGATGGGTACGTCCTAAATTGTAGCGTAACCCGTTTTACTGTTAGGCTTTTATTTAGTGCGGCCAGGCTCTACAAAACGTTGGGACAGTGTTATTTTAAAAAAAAGTAATTATTTGAAAGTGCTTAGAAACTAAAATGCTTAAGGAGTGAGACCTAAAGAATTCTACTAACTATGGAAAAAATGGTAATCCATTTGGTAGATTCTTATGTTATCGAGAGAATTGAAATCATATTGACGCAACCATAGATATCTCCCTCGAACATATGTCCCCTTCCTCCACCCAACCTTTTATCCAAGTACTTGCCCCTATTTGACAGTATGTTGGCAATTAACCTTATTTACGTGTCATATTTACAATAATACATAATGGTATCATCAGTCTATTAAATAGGCACATGCAATGATCAACTCCTACGGTGATCGTTCAGTGATTTTAATATCGACTAAATTAAGAAATCTGTGACCATCTGGTACGCTCTCCGTGTGCAAAAGTTCGAACCTCTTATGCGTGCTTGTGCAGTGAATAAAACCACTATCCCTCAAGGCCGCAAGAACTACTCTTATGAACAAGAATATTAGAAGACAGATGGTACGTCAGTCCTTTAGAATATCCCAATCTTTACCAAATCCCATAGTTGTGACAATTTGAAACTATTTAAAATTATTGATTATTGTCCACATATTGATTCTCAGTCAATATATCTGCGACTACAATAAACATCAGTTGAAAAGGTTGTATTCGTTTCAATGGATGGTGCTGAAATATCGCCTCTAAGCCTTCATTCAATACAGGGTGACTTGCCATACGCGTGCTTGTCTCTCTATGCTAACTGCTTTTTTTCCTCCATCCTTCTTCACGGGTCTCTTAAATTTGCACATGAAGGTTCAGGTTCGCTCGTTAAAATATTAAATAAGACCTCCGTACCTATGACCTACTTTATACCCAATATTGAATGATCGTCGCAAAGCATCTACAGAGTTCCTTGAGGCCAAGAGTGATTTCAAGTCCTCTTGATTCCTCCTTGTTCTTCTTGGGCTCCACTGGACATAATTTGTTGATTGGTTGCACGAAACATGTTTGTACTGCTTTTAAAAAATAAACATAACGGAATGTATAATATGCTATGAATCACTCGAAGATTTGAAAAATAGTATAAAAGTATTATTCATAAGCATTTGCTTTCGTCTTTTGAATACAAACCTTACTTCTTACACAAAATAATTGATAAAAAGAATACAATAGAGGTTTATGCGTTACCTGTGTATGAAGGAATAAACATACTACCCATTCCTGAATCCAATATTCATTCTTGTTCTAACCAGAATTACTTGATTTAGAAGCCCGCCGAAAAAGGTTTTTAGGTAAACATTTTTTTAAGTTAATCTCTCGAAATTTCTTAAGCTACCGAAATTGAAAAAGGTTTTGTGTGTGCCTAATAAGAAGTATACTCGTGGGAGATCCCATGCACTTTTTTAAGCTTCGAAAGCAAGGACTTCTGCTAATCGAGGTGAACGCAACCAAAGATATTGGAATATCTTTAAACGCAACCAATCAACAGATCAACTAAACTGCGAAACGATTCTGCATTGACCATCTACATTTTTTAATATTTTCGTGTTCTTCAAGTTTATAAACTACTCCGTAATAAATAAATAAACACTTATTAAGACTGAAGCACACCGACGTATTAATGGTCACCCTATATTTTTGTGACTGCTAACGCCATCTCTGTTCGCCGGCTCTCATCAATTAAAGGATTAATGACAAATACTCGGCACTTAGCGAATGCTTTTAGCTCTCACCTCCCACCCCGCCCCGATACCGCTCCCCCCGGCCTAGTGTCAGCTGGGGGCGGTAGGCGGAGGGGGACAGAGGGACGGAAGGGGGCAATAATCCCCTCGGACGAATAATTGATTACTCTGTTAGCTGCATTAATGGATTTTTGTCTTGTCAAAGTATAATGGAAGCTTAGAGCGAAGCTAAATTTGCATCACAAGCCAACTCATATAGATGGCTGGCTTTATTTTTGCTTTGGCCTGACTAGGACAGAGAGGCCTATAAACAGAGGACATGCTTCGCTCAGTTGCCGTTCATTTGGTTTAACGATTGTTTTATAAACTTTTTTCATGATTTTTTTAAATACCCCATTTGAGCAAACAAATTGAAATAATTAATTAATTGTCAAGAGATACAGCAGGCATCCACAATAGGCATACAACTGTCTGCCTACAATGTACTTTAAGATACCTTGGATATGTTGCTCGCCACACTGAAGATTTTCCACTAAAAAGACAATTCAATTCCACTGAGAATCCACTAAAATACTCGATGAGATAATTTTGCTCAAATACCGTCAACACTGGTGCTGGAGAAAATTGCTCAGGGTTCTATGGACAGCCAGACGCACAAATATGTGCATTCTGGAAGAGCTAAGGATCCAAGGCAGGCTTTCAACTATCTGTCCAAAGTCGACAATGTATTTTAAGATACTTTGGTCCTCGGCTCGCCACGCAGCGCAGAACCGCGAGGAGTGAAGGAACCATGTCTACCAAGAAAATTGGAGTAAGAGGCACGATCCTCAGCAATGCGGAACCGAATTAAAAAGGAGAGGTACACTAACTACTTAATGGCTACGTTTGGCATAAAAGTATCCATTTCATAGAATGGACGATAACTATGGAAGCTAGCAGAATGATGTATAAATCGAGAAGATCTACAGAACGTTTGCTTTGGTTGTGTGAATTGTTTCTGAAGAATTTAAATCATACCATACCATCAACGTGGGCGATAACGCTCCCTTGTGGGCATTTGAGACTTTCGGGGGGGCGGTAGAAGACCCAGAGAAAAATAGGGAGCGCCCCCATAGTATGGGCGTGGGCAGGTAAAAAAATATGGTCTAAAAATGACAAAAAAACACGCTTGTCATGTTCTAATAATCCTACGTGTATTATTATTATTAAGAATTGACACTATGTATCATGAATACAAAAAGGAAGGAGGTAGCAATGTGATAAATATAATCGTGACAATAACTGTTACAGATTCGCGACAAACGGTAAGTAAAAAAAATTGGGGGGCGCTAGAAAATTTCTCGAAGTGGCCGGTAAGCAAAATAAGGAACCTATGCTTTAAATAGATGTATAGATGGCCTTACTTATATTTTGTTTTTAACAATGTGTATTATTTTTATCACTGTTAAATGTTCCTAATATATAAAAATGAATGTTTCTTTGTTTGTAACTTATGCCCACGATGGTTTCTGAATACAATAGTAAAAAAAAACATTATAGTTTACGATTATAAAATAAAAGGCGAAACGTTATCACGTGTAAAATCCGTGAAGGATCTCGATGTCGTCTTTGATCCCGAACTGACATTCTCTTGCCATATATCGCAGCTCACTCAGTCTTGCTACAAACTTCTTGGTTTCATCATCAGAACTTGTAAGCAGTTTGATAACCAAGAAGCTATGCTAGCGTTATTCGATGGCATACTGAGAAGTGAGAAGCAAGCTGGAATACGCGAGCGATGTTTGGGCACCGTACCACCAGAAGTACATTGATATGTCAGAGCAAATCCAGAAAAAAATCCTCAGGTATGTTTATATGCGTAAGCATGGAACCTATCCAAGGTTCATGCACCATATTGACTTACTTGAGGAAACTGATTCTGTGAGTCTAGAAACTAGACGGAAAGCAAGTCTTACTATTCTGTCCTTCAAAATTTGGAACAATTTCATCGATAGCCCATTTCTCTTGGGATGCTATGATTTATATGTACCAGACCACTACAGCCGAAGTCAACATGATGACTTATTTAAAGTACCGAACGGCAGAACAGACGTCTTGGCAAAGCATAGCATGACGAGGGGAGTGGTGCTGTTAAATGAAATTGCAAACCATTTGGATGCAAGTGACTGTTCTTTATATGCCTTAAAAATATTATTGAAGAGACACTTGCCTAAATGCGGATAGGGTAACTAAATTGTACTGTAATTGGAATTATTCTGTTGTACAATAATAATAAAAATAAATAAATAAATTGTGAAGTTTGGTGTTATGAAATTATTTCCTTTACAAATAGTCCGATTGCGATGAAACTTTGGTGAGTTATTGAGCGGACGCCCGCGAAGGTTTCTATATGTGAGCTCTGGCATTATGAAATTTGTATGAAAATGATGCAATAGGTGGCGCGCGAGTTGTTTGAAAAAATGAGTGTATTTCATATAATTTAGCGGCAGGGAGAGAATGCGTTGAAGGGGGGGGTTGTGGGAGAGGGGGGGGGGGTCGCGGGACGTGTCGAGTAGGAAGAGGGAGGGGGAAGGTGGAGGGGAAAGCGTAAGAGGATTGGGAGGCGGGAAGGGAAGAAGAGGCGGAAGGGGAACGAGGACGAATGGAAAAGGACACGGAAGGAGAAAAAAACTTTTTAAAGTGAGATTGCAACGCATGCCGGGAAGTCGCTAGTAAACAATAAATAAAAAATAAAAAAAAATTACTTTATACATTAATTTTATTTAATTCTTTGTAAAATCTCTGCAAAAGCAATTAGAGTAGTGCTAGGTGAACTATTTCCGTTCAGGAATCTTAAAATTCTGAAATTTAATAAGATTGATGGTTGGAATCGCAATTTGCACAACTTGCGAAGGCCCTAGCCAAATTATGCATTAAACAGATATGTAAATCACACGATGGTAACTTATCTTATAAAGTGCTCGCAAACATTATAAAAACTTAAAAGCTTCTCTTACTTTGTTTTGGAAACAGTGTTCGCGCTTTAAGCACGGATTTATTCATAATAGAGCATTAGTTTCTAGAAAGCTTTCAGATATTTCAGCTCGAATCAAATTCTTCTATTTGAGCTAATGTAACTCTGAATTAAAAGCCACATGTACTAAAGATTTATGAATGAACAAGAATTTTATATAAAAATAGATATGATTTTAGATTTTCACTGCCAAAAGGGATTTCAAGATTTATTTTTGAGGTGTTATTTAGCCAACATTTCGGACATCATCTGCCCTGATGATGGATACTGTAACGCGTTCGAAACGTTGGCTAAAGAAGTTGGTGGTGCAACCTGGCATAGCACCCCAAAAATAAATAATGATTATACAGTTTTTTTTTGTTTCATATTAATTGCTCTCAGGAGGCCCTAAGTAAAATCATCTCCCTCATCATTGTCATCTTTGAGGATGCTGTGTGGAGGGACTTTTAAGGGAAAGGATGGAGAGGATGTTCTGGGACGCAAAAGAGTACGAAGGGTGGGTAGTAATCTGGAAGTCGGTGTGTCCAGGAGTGATGGACGTATGAAAGGCAGTGGGCAGGCTGGATAGGTCAAACGGTCTCCCCCAACCGGTCTTTCCCGATCCGGCCCGCCACGCAGTTGGTGGACAGACGAATCTGCCACTAAAACATGGACAAAACCCACGAACAAGAGTACCCCTGCAAAGTCACCAAACGTAGCGAACCACTTGGGGTGACCTATAGCGGAGGTGGTTATTGGTTATCCAATAAATGGTTCCCGAGGCGGCGGTACTCATACCCTCCTCTAAAATAAAAAAAATGAATATATACAGGGTGTAAACGCAAGTACCCGAAGAATGTTATTTATCAGCGATTCCTCAGCATGTTTTGGAGTAAAAAATAGATGTAGGTACTTCGATTCGCTGTGCCATGATATTTTTTTCAATTCAAAAAAACATATATATTTTTCAATCACACGTCGCCATTATTGATCACACTGCTACACGTCGCGATGCATCACGTCATACGCGTTTTGTCTAGTCTGTTACCGTGCCGCTGGAAAGCGACGGAGTGTGAATCACTTGATCCGTTACCCTTATTTTGGTTTTAAATTAATACTAAATATTATCGGTCACAAAATAATGAAAGTTAGGTTTTTAATTCAAACATGGTCAGGAATCGCAGGTTAAAGTAATGTTTTTAAAGTAAGTACCTAACTATCAGAATTTTGGGCCAAATTTGATATGCGACATCTATCGACTTTTCTGCAAGTCTGGGATGAATATTTTATTTTTTATTTTAACTTTTTGAGTAAAACCTCAAATTGTAATTTTTAAATAAATGAAGACAATATAAGCGAAACTCAATCGAAAATCTGGAAACAGAAAAATCAGAAAAACATATTGACACCTCTGGGACTCGAACCCAGGACCTCTTGCTTTCCGGGCAAAGGATAAATAAAATGGATAAAGATTTATCCAGACACTATCTAGAGTGCATTAAGTTCGGGTTTGAATCTTGCAATCATACATAAAGATAGTTGCCAATAATATATGCGTTAAAAAATTAAGATAATGTAGGTGGTTCTTAGTCGAAGTATGGTACAGTAAGACATGACCGAATTTCATGTCGACACCGTGGCGCAGTGGTTAGCGCCTTTGCCCGGAAAGCAAGAGGTCCTGGGTTCGAGTCCCAGAGGTGTCAATATGTTTTTCTGATTTTTCTGTTTCCAGATTTTCGATTGAGTTTCGCTTATATTGTCTTCATTTATTTAAATATTACAATTTGAGGTTTTACTCATAAAGTTAAAATAAAATTTTTTTAAAAAAAGATATTTGCACTGTCAACATCTTTTTCGATTCTCCGGTTTTTCGATTGAGTTTCGCTAATATTGTCTTCATTTCCACAACACGGGCATGTGCCTAGCATGGTGGTCAAAAAATCCCCAACTTTTGTAAAAAAAAAATTTTAATGAATAAAGAAACTTAAATAAAAAAAATTAATTAAATATTACAATTTGAGATTTTACTCACAAAGTTAAGAATGAAAATAAATGTAAATTTATTATTTGATTTATAGTTTTTTATGCCGGCAACCGGATTTATAGTTTTTTAAAGAATCGTATACAAACAAGTAAGTAACCTGCCTCACCAGACCATGTCTGTTCTGAGACGGGTATCTGATTTGTTTTTTCACAATTTAATCATTTAAAGCGACATAAGGCACGTTCCAAAATGAAAGATACTCTTCGTGTCGCTCTGGTGGCGACAATGTGTGTTCAATACGAGGCAACCATGCCTTTGTAATGCCATTTTTCTCCAAACCCGTGTCCAGTAGAAGGCAAGCGGCGTGCTACTGTGCACGGGTTTGTAACGCCAATCCCCTTTCCAAACCCGTGTTCAGTACGAGGCACGCGTCCTCCAAAAGTGATTATAACATAAAAAAAGGAAGTGTGTGCATACACGCACCATACAATGGATGGGCAATAAAACGCAAACAGCCTAACTAATAAAATAAAATAAAACACTTTATAATATAGTACTTATAACACTTTATTGTACCAATCTAATAAAATAAATTCTCTGAAATAAACTCGCATGTCAATATAATTTAAAAAAACATCCCAGGTTTTGAATGGTTTGTTTGGCAAAGCAGGGTTTGTCTAGCGGGTATGTGTAATTATTCTAATACATTTCTTTGCACGTTCTGTTGTTACAAATACAGGTACAAACTTGTCTATAATGCATAATGCTGAACACGGGTTTGGGAAGGGAATTGGCGTTACAAACCCGTGCATAGTAGGATGGCGTTTGCTTTCTACTTGACACGAGTTTGGAGGAAAAATGGCATTACAAACCCGTGTTCAAGGCATGGTGCCTCGTATTGAACACGGAAATGGAAATACGCGCCCTGGTGTAAGACCACCATTCAGAATTTGGATCGGAGTTTTACGCTCCTTTTAATTATGGATTAGTCAGGCAGCTGGATATAAAATAGGAGCTATTGGAGGCAGTGGTGTCACCTAAAGTTCGTGGAAAATGTATTGATACATTTTCTATGAAGCTTGGATGCAACCTTGTGGAGCTACCTGGGACTTGCTACCACCTTAATCACTGACACCGAACAGCTTATCGACGGATGGGAAAGCGGTTAAAGCTCTTTTGTTATATATGATATGTACATAATATATGTACAAGCTAAAATAATACATTAACTGTCTAGACCAGTAGACCTTTCTATAGAGAGAATTTCATATATACATTATTTTCATACCTTTTCGGTTCTACAAATGGAGGTAGTATCTGTAAAAATAAAGTATATTTTAAAAGCTTAAAGAGAAACATGATTTAAAATTTAGAAATTCAGAATGTGGGGGCAGGTAGAATTCATTGTTTTTTAATCATTTACAGCCTTACTAAAAAAAAACACAACGCGACCAATTAACTGTGTTATTGCAATAACATAATTAAACCCCGTATACACTAAATCACGTTTTATTACCAATAACGTTTCTTGCGTGGTCACGCTGTTAAAATGCATTAAGATCTGACAACATTGTAAATGGTTTTAATTTACTAGGAAACAATGTTGTTTTAATACTTCTCCGCTAGGGGCATTATTGGTGCGCCTGTGCATATCGGCCCGCGATGACAAAATAGTTCGGTGTGTTTATGGCGGGATATGGAAAATTTTGTTAGTGCCTAAATGTTGTGATTTTACTAAATAATTTCTATTGTAGTGACGAATTTACTCTTCTGTTCACATAATTGATATATTTACCATATTATTTGTGTGGTTTACATCAGTTTATTTATTTATTTATTTATTTATTTGTTTGTTTATTTAGTACAAGATTATACATGTATATACATAATTCATTAATTTTTTTTTGACTGCCCAACTAGGAGTATTCCCGTTTTAGGACAGTCGAATTATTATGGGTAAAATGGAACATGATTTGTATTTGTACAAAAAAGAAAGAAAATTGATGAAATAAAAAGAACAAAAAGAATATAAAATAAAATAAAAAAGTTTAAAACCTAGTAACTGTTATTTGTTTAGCATAGTTATTAAAATAATATAAATTTAAAAAAGAAAAGGTAAATAGGTACATGTATGTAACTAATAGAAATTGAGAGGGTTAAAACATTTAGGTAACTTTTGTATGCATTGCATATTATAGTCATACATACATGTGTTGTAGAAAAAAAAGAAAGAAAAGGAGAAGAGAAAGAATAAAATTAAAATTAAATAACCAATTAAAACATATAATAGCCGTCGGTTGTTTAGCATGGTTGTTGAAAAGATAATAAAAATAAATAAAAGTTATATATGTGTGTACTTAAAAGCAAATGTTTAAAATATAAGGTGGTAACTGGTGTTTGCCTTTCATATTATAATCCTACGTACACATTTTATATAGTGAGAACAGAAAAAATATAGTAAAATAAAATAAACAATTAATACCTAATTATTACTGTTGTTTGCTTAGCACAGTTATTAAAATAATAGGTATATATATGTACTTAAAACTGATGTTTACATTGCTTATTGATAAGCCCACATATATATGTACATATTTTGTATAAATATTAATATAAAAGAGAGGAGATATAAAGAATAAAATAAAATATTCAATTAAAACATAAGATTAACAGCTGCTTGGTTAGCTTTCTAATTTAAAAGTAATAGGTAGGTACATACATACATATAATAATATAGATTAGATTACATATAATAATTATAGTTTAATCAAGTTATTGTACAAACGTCGTACTTTCAAAGTTGAACTGTCAGAATATTGTTTTATAGGTTATAGGTGTTTTTATAGGTGTGTATGGCAATAAAAAAATTGAAATTTTTTATTATTTTTTTCCGAGTTTGAATCTTAAAATATGGCAGTTTTCGAAAACTAAAGTGTATTTCAAATACACAAATCTAAAAGATAATTTTATCTAGTTTTCATAAATGGTATTTGTTTTTACGACACCTTCAAAAATAAGAAATATATAGAACATTCAAAATACTTAAATAACATTAAAAATTCCAAATTTCGTCCGAACATCAATCGTTAAAACAGAGATAAACTACCCTCTCAGGCCGTGGAAACCATGTGTATTTTTTACCATGAACAATTTTTTAATTAGTAATGTTTTCACATCCGCGGCCGTTTGTCAATTGAATAAAATTTTCACTGGGTTTTTTAGTAAGGCTGTTAATCTTTAAAAAATAATTGACCACATGCAATGGAAATTTTGATGTTGCATTATGTTGTGATGTTAATAGACTATTTCTCCGTAAATAAATACAAAAATAAAAAATTAATTAATTAATACGTAAATTAATTAAAAAATAAAGTAAAATAAAAGAAAAATAGTAAAAAATTATAAACAAATGAACCAATAAATAAATAAATAAATAAATAAATAAATAAATAAATAAATAAATAAATAAATAAATAAATAAATAAATAAATAAATAAATAAATAAATAAATAAATAAATAAATAAATAAATAAATAAATAAATAAATAAATAAATAAATAAATAAATAAATAAATAAATAAATAAATAAATAAATAAATAAATAAATAAATAAATAAATAAATAAATAAATAAATAAATAAATAAATAAATAAATAAATAAATAAATAAATAAATAAATAAATAAATAAATAAATAAATAAATAAATAAATAAATAAATAAATAAATAAATAAATAAATAAATAAATAAATAAATAAATAAATAAATAAATAAATAAATAAATAAATAAATAAATAAATAAATAAATAAATAAATAAATAAATAAATAAATAAATAAATAAATAAATAAATAAATAAATAAATAAATAAATAAATATATAAATAAATAAATAAATATTGTATGCGTTTTTCTCCTCCCGTCATAATTTTAATAATTTTAAATTACTACGATATTTTTCGTCCATACATAATATACTCACTTTCGTTAAATCCCAGTACCGTATTTCCGGAGTGGTTTAAAGTGCAATTTGGAACAAAGTGCATTTTTTCCGTCACTATTAATAAATATTAATGCATTGTGAACTAACACCGAGTGATCGGGGGAAATAGTGGAGAATATCGTGAGCTTTTAATATTAAAAGTATTAAATGATCAATACATTCAATAAAATTTATACAATTTGGGAGACGGTATGGGTACCGCCGCGCCTCCCTGGGAACTAAAATATTGACACTTTTCTGAGCTCACTCCAATCAATTATTGACATCTCAAGAAAAATAGTAAAAAAAAATTTACTATGTTGACTCATTTGTCATTCACTCTACAATCTCAGATCACTACACAACGGCACCCCGCCTTAAAAAACAAATCTCCTAATCCTGCTAAAAGTAAACGTGTTGCAAGAATAAACTACAATTATAACACAATTGTTGGTAAAAGGTTATTTATTTAAGAAAGTAAGTTCACAGATCACATAATATGGTAAAAATAGTCACAATGTATCAATTCACTAATTAACTGAGCAAGGGATCGGAGGGAACCTTGCCGTTAGGCTTTGGGAACAACAAAAGCTGACTGTGGTTCTGCTTAGAGGGTCGTACCATAGGACGAAGCGCAACTAAGGCAGCAGTCGGGGGTCTGGTTGGTGCTTTACTTATGGTAGTAGAATACTCCTTAGAGGGTCGTGCCAGAGGACGAAGCGCAACTAAGAGAGCGTGCTAGCCAAGAGCGAGCTGCAGACGAACTGACTGATTTAGGGCGCGCAGCTTGTTATATAGCCCATTCCTTGTTGCGGGGTGTGGTTTATGTAGCGGCTCGAGGGTGGGAGATGCGCAGAAGGCGTCGGCGCATCCTGGTTTGCTTAGAGGTGGGTGAGCAGGATGGCGCTGTACGGGGGAAAGAGATGGTGTAGTGGCAAGCGTAAAAACGGCGCGCTACATCCTCCCCCTCTGGATCGAGGAACGTCCCGTCGAAGATCCAGGTCTGTAGTAGCGTGGCGGCTACTTATTCTTCTTTGGTCGACCTCGTTTGCGTAGAGGAATAACCGGAGCGGGCAGCGGTGTCAAGTGCCCGTGGTATGGAGTCAGTGCTGAGGTGTGGTAGGTGCCTAGCGAGACATCTGCTGCTTCCATTGAAGCTACCTCGTAGCTCGTTGGTCCATGTTGCTTCAGGATCAGGTAGGGGCCATCGCGTCGTGGTCCTAATTTTGCGCTGAAGCCTCTTGCGGCTTTGCTAAGAGCGTGGGAGTGGACAAAGACGTGATCCCCGGGCTGGTAATGGGGGTCTTCTCGCCTCTTGTTATCCACGTAATTCTTTTGTTTGTCTTGTTTCTCATCATTGTGGGTCCCGACAAGACGTAGGGTATCGGCTAGTTGTAGCAGATGCGGCGTTATCTCGGGGATGAAGTTTTCCGATAAGATAATGCTTCTCAAGTCTCTTCCGACGTCATCGGCTGACCTTAGCTCACGTCCAAATGTGAGATAGGCAGCGGAGTATCCGGTGCTCTGACAGAACGCGGTATTCATGGCGAAGCGTATTGATGGAAGGCTTTCGGCCCATTTTCGGTGTTCTCTGCCAACCAGGATGGCTAGTTGGGGTTTGAGGTCTCGATTTTTCCTCTCGACAGGATTGGCCTCTGGGTGGTAGGCTGGTGTGAAGGTGTGCTTGATGTCCAGGCAGTAAGTCATCTGCTGCATCACGGCACTCACGAACTGGGTACCGTTGTCGCTTATCAGTCGGCGTGGGGTCCCGTAGCGTAGGCATACTTCATCAATCAGGACGCGGGCGCAGGTCTCGGCAGTCGCGTCTTTGAGGGGAAATAGTTCTATCCAGCGTGTGGCCACGTCTTCGATGATGAAGATCCAATTCTTCCCATCCTCGGAAGTTGGGAGTGGTCCGAAGAGGTCGAAGGCTACTGTTTCAAACCTCTAGTTCATTACTGAAGTCTGTAGGAGGCCAGCGGGTTTTAGGTTTGATGGCTTGTATCTCTGGCACTCCAGACAGTTCTTGACGTATTTCTGTATGTAGGTCCGCATATTCTTCCAAAAGTATCGTCTGGCAATTCGTCGAATCGTGCGTTCTACTCCGTAATGCCCAGCGGTAGGGGCATCGTGATAGGCCATGAGTATTTGGTGTTGCTCATGCTCGGGGACGACTAGTTGAGCGTCCTCTTCTTCGATATCGGGTGCATATCGGTACAATACACCGTTTTGCATCAGGTAGCTCTTAGTTGTCCAGTAACTAAGGTCTTCGTTTGGATTGTTGGCTTCAAAACACTCGATAATTTTCTTCAATGCAGTGTCTTTCAATTGTTCTCTGCGAATGTCAGCCGCGTTGCGTACTGGAACGTCGAGGGTTATCGTGCATAGTGCGCAAATAGAGGGTGGGTCTTCAAGTAATGGTGGTCGTGATAGTGTGTCCGCCACCAGGTTTGAGCGTCCAGGTGTGTATTGGATTTTCAGGTTGTAGGGTTGAAGCTGCAGGGCCCATCTTGCAAGGCGACCTGTGGGAGACTTTAACGTCATTAACCACTTCAACGCTTGGTGGTCGGTAACCACGGTGATTGCTGTTCCTTCAATGTATCCTCGGAACTTTGCAACTGCCCATACGACTGCTAGGGCTTCTCGTTCTGTGGTAGAATAGTTCCTCTCTGCTGGTAGTAGCAGGCGGCTCGCGTATTCTACCGGATGTTCTTCTAGTCCCTCCCCCTGGACCAAAACTGCTCCTATTGCGTAGCTGCTTGCGTCCGACTTTATGATGAATTCCTTGCTTCCATCGGCTTGTCGTAGTATGGGGGCGCTAGTGAGTAGTGCTTTCAGGGTGTCGAAAGCATTCTGCTGTGGGGATTTCCATTCCCAGGTGGCGTCTTTCTTTATCAAGTCGCTGAGTGGCTTGGCGGTTTTGGCGAACTCGGGTACAAATCGCCTATACCAGGAGCATGTCTGAAGAAATGTCTGTAGCTGTTTGACATTGTTTGGCTCCTTCATTTTAGAGATCGCCTCTATCTTCTCCGGATTGGTGCTGATTCCTCCGGGGGTTATTACGTGTCGTAGATATTTTATGCTTGGACAGCAGAAGTGGCATTTAACTCGATTTGCAGTGAGATTAAATTCTCGTAGCTTGGTGAACACCTGTTGTAGATCGGCGAGGTGTTTATCGAAGGTGGGCGAAAGTATGATTATATCGTCCAGGTATGCTAGGATATTGACTTCATCTAGCTCGATCTTAAGTCGGTCAATCATGCGCTGGAACGTCCCGGGCGCATTGCGAAGTCCAAATGGCATCTTCAAGAAGCGGTAGAGTCCGAATGGGGTTATAAAGGCCGTCTTGTCACGGTCTTTCTCCAGTATCTTGATCTGCCAGTAGCCAGATCGTAGGTCTACTGTAGACATAAAGTTTGACTGCTTTTCCGAGTGTAGCAGGTCATCCATTCTGGGCAGGGGGTACACGTCTGGTACCGTTATCGCATTGAGAAGGCGAAAATCAATGCAGATGCGCTTGTTTCCGTCTTTTTTGGGCACCATAACAACAGGTGCGGCCCACGGTGAATCTGCTTCTTCTATAATCCCTTGGGTTAACATACTGTTAATCTCGGCGCGGAGTTCTGCTTGGCGGGCTGGCGAGAGCCTGTAAGGGGCTACTGAAATCGGCGGGTGTTGTCCGGTCTCGATTCGGTGCTCAATTTTTGTCGTAGATGACAGGGTGGCTGAGAAGACAGCGGCGTTGTCGCACAGCAGGCCGTCCAGCTGGTCCCTCTGGGTAGGTATAAGGTGGGTGGCTTCATCTGGTCGGAGGCTTAGTATTTCGGCGTCCAAGGCACAGGGCTCCACTTCATTTCTGGGTTTTCTTGGGGAGTCATCGAAGAGCCGATAGGAGCGTATCATTACCTCCCTTAGGGCGTCTTCCTCCATCGCGTCCTCGGGAAACAGCTCATTCAGGGCTATCATCTTAGCCCAAATGTTAGTGCGAGGCGGTGTCTGTGAGAGAGGGCTCATGAACGGTGGCACGTAGATCTCAAATTCATTGTCCTGTACTGGTGGGGCGGGCAGACGAACCTTAGGCGGTGTCTGTGGGAGAGGACTCATGAACGGCGGCACGTAGATCTCGCATTCATTGTCCTGTACTGGTGGGGCGGGTAGGCAAACCTTAGGGAGTTTGTGTGCTCTCACTCCTCAGTCTTTTGACGTTGTCGAATACCTCGGTTTGGTGGTATGGCGTCATTTTCCATATGCAGCATATACCGTACTTCGGGGCTGTCCGTGAATGCCCATGCGCACTGGGGAATGTTTATATCGATCCCCGCGTCTTCGATAAAATCGACGCCTAGGAGTGTTCGATTCTCGTGTCCTCCTGGGAGCACGATGAAGCTGGTGGGTATCAGAGGACGAAGCGCAACTAAGAGAGCATACTAGCCAAGAGCGAGCTGCAGACGAACTGACTAATTTAGGGCGCGCAGCCTGTTATATAGCCCATTCCTTGTTGCGGGGTGTGGTTTATGTAGCGGCTCGAGGGTGGGAGATGCGCAGAAGGCGTCGGCGCATCCTGGTTTGCTTAAAGGTGGGTGAGCAGGATGGCGCTGTACGGGGGAAAGAGATGGTGTAGTGGCAAGCGTAAAAACGGCGCGCTACACAATAACTTAATCGAGGACGTGAGCTCAGAAAACTGGCAAAATGTCGTAGACTCTAGGCTCTAGACCAGTGATTCCCAAAGTGGTCCAGGTGGACCCCCAGGGGTCCATGGGAGACTCGACGGGGGTCTACGTTGGCGAGATAAAAAAATGGGGGTCCACAAGTTGCATGTGGGGGTCCACGAAAATTTATCTGGTTTCGATATTAAAGAACAAAAATGTCGGCTTGGTAGGCAGATAATACACTACTCAAAAAATTAAGAAAGCCAAAAAAATCCTATTTATTCGGTTTTTTGACAGGCTGTATGTATTTTGGTGAAAAATGGTCGTATTAAGACTTAAAACATTTTGAAGTTTTAAGATTATAATTTTCATAATGTTGGCAAAAATTTTTTAGGAGCTACGGTTCTCATGCAATCCTAATTTTTTGCTATTTTTTGGTACACGGGCTTGAAATTTTTTTTCCGGCTTATGAATCAATATTTAGCAATTATTTCTTTGTTTTAAAATCTCCCTTAATTTTTTTGAGTAGTGTATTTTAAGATGGTCAGCGACTGTTACTTATAAACACTTGCATATTCGATATTTAATTCTATTAAGATGGGAAATACAGGACTAGGTTTTCTTTTTAATCATTTTTATATTTTTTTTTGGCATGGAAGAAATGTGTATAATTTATTGAAACTTTGAGGTCATTTCATCTATTTGAGAAAATATTGTGAATGTTTCGAAGCATTTCCTCGGAAAATATGAAAATTATCAGCTGCTATTCATCGAAGTCATCATCAGAAGTAGTTTTTGTGTGCATTTTGGAGGCCACAGTTTTCATCTCAAATCAAAAGGGGTTTGAATTTAATTTAAGAACATGTATCTCTTCTAAAATCAAAATTTTCCCAAAAAATGGAAATAAAATTTTTACAGGTGTGTAAACAGGAAACCTTGACTTTTTGCCATTTTTTTACATTTTTTGCAATTAAAAATACTTTTGACTATGATATTACTACGAATTTCGGTTCACATAGAACGTAATTATAAAAACATGGTATCTGCACATTTTTTAAATGTATGGTTAAAAACGTTCTGAGCTAGAGGGCACATTAATTCTAAAAAAGTTGTTTCGAAAAAAATGCGTTTCAAGTTTACCATGCGTTCGGCACAAACACCCTCGTAATACCGGAACGAATCGAAATTTTTATTTAAAACTTCGGGAACATATTCTTAAATAGTTAGACTAACAAATTATGAAATAAAAAAAAAATAAAAACAGTAATTTTTTTGAGTCATCTACTTGTGTTTCTCCCCTAAGTCTGTAATCATATTATTTTAATAAATAGAACACAAGAAAATATACAATTTTTCTTTTTATCATTTTACCATTCCGAATTTAGGGTTGAAACTCAGCCGCGACGCAAATTTCCATCGTTAGATCTAATCTTCACATTTTTGATGAGTTTTGGGAATATGGTAGAAATGTAGCAGCAGGGGGTCCACCGAAATCAATAAAATTTTGAAGGGGGTCTACGAGAAAAATAAGTTTGGGAACCTCTGCTCTAGACCAAACCGATGCCGACTCATCAATGAATGAATTTATCACTAAATTACAATCATACATATCTAAACATACAAGCAATAAACTTATACCACATGAGCAAATAAAACTCACGTACTATGCCATGTGCAACTCATTATTTGGATATGCATCTTTAGGATGGGGAGGATGTACCAAATCAATTCTGGACCCCTTAGCCAAAGCACAGAAATCACCACCAAGGGTCATCCTTAAAAAACCATTCAGATACCCCAGTAATGCTTTATTCAAAGAGATAGGAATTCTTGATGTGAGGCAACTATTCATAAGAAAAGTTTTTTTACATGAATACCGCACAAGAGTCCCAACTGCTCCCGTCTGGAGCCAGTGAGATTATGGCATCCCTAATTGGGGTATGTTGTGAGGCTGAAGGTAGTGGGGAGGGAAGGAGATAGGGAAGAGGAAGGTGGGGAAGTACCTGGCTATTCAGATCTGGTCACCAAACACGGCGAAAGCCACTTCAAGCAACGTTTCAATTCTAAATAGTGGTCTTACACCAGGGTGATACTGAGAGTACCTTTCACTCTGGAACGTGCCGCAAATATACTATATATTATTTTAAATTAATAAATTGTGAAATACACAAATCAATCAAATAAAATTTATCTGCCACGCCGGGATTCGATCCCGCGACCTTCGGAATGCGAGTCAAGCGCCTTACCGCTGCATTACGCCGGCCGTCATATTATAAGTTATATTATACACACAAAAATATCGTCACCTGTTCTCCTCAGGGTAACATTTTCACGAAACCCGACATGCAGGGAGGAATTCAATTGTTCCACTTACTACTATGACATCCCTTGCTCAAAGACAATATTCTTACCTAGGTCCAAAAATGTTCAACCTTATACCCGGTTCTTGGAAATTGAAAAGTGCAAGCGTCCTGCGTAAATTAGTCAATGATTGGATTCTGGGCTTAGGGAGAGACGAAAGTGAACGTGTGCTGTTCAACTGATAAACAAAATCACCTAACTTTCCTGATCACTAGATCAAAATTCCTACCACACTTTATTGAGTTCTGATATTGCTTCATAATGTTTCGACATCCTTTTTGAGGTTTTTATACCTGGCCTGGGATGTATGGTATTGCGCCCCTGAAGACTGTTTGCTCCATCACTGCTGTAAGGCGTGACACACACATGTCGCTCACTAACATAAAGCCTTGCTGTGTGAATCTTGGTACCTTATAGCTTATTTATAAAAAATATAAACAATACATACACAACATGTATGACGTTGAAGACATAATAACACTTGTACACTTTTTATAGTTATTTTTCAATGTTATTATTATGTTATTTTTGCCATCCAAATGTATCAAATGTAATGTTATAAATAAATAAATAAATATTTATTTATATTCATAGTTTCTGATTATATTTCTATCTAGATTTAAAGTTATTGTATTTCAGCAGGACAAGACAGAGGAAGACATTCCAGAAGTGGACAGAAGTGGACAGAAGTGGGCAGAAGTGGACAGAAGTAGACAGAGCTGGACAGAGGTGGACAGAGGTAGACAGAGGTAGACAGAGGTAGACAGAAGTAGACAGGAGTAAACAGAACTATACAGAAGTAGACAGAAGTAGACAGAAGTCGACAGAAGAAGACATAGTTAGACAGAGGTGGACAGAGGTAGACAGAGCTGGGCAGAGGTAGACAGAGTTAAACAGAGGTAGATAGAGGTAGACAGAGATAGACATAAGTGGACAGAAGTAGATAGAAGTGGACAGAAGTGGACAGAAATAGACAGAAGTGGACAGAGGTGGACAGATGTGAACAGAGGTGGACAGTGGTGGACTGAGGTAGACGGAGGTTTTCGACTGTTGTTATTTAGTATGTAAGAAAGAGCGACAGCATTATATATTGAAGAACAAAAGCAAAACCATTTGACGTTTATGATTTTTTGGAATTCACTCACGCTTCAATATTATCCTTGTAACTATATTCCATACTTTCAAAATTATCGTCACGGCTAGTGGTCTACGGAGACGTCACGGTGTGGTGTATGAGAGAGTTGCAAAAAAATTATGACTTTTTTCCTTTGGAGGATACAGACCTACGTACATTGAGTATCTCATCTTTTGAAAGAGCTGCAGCATTATAGCGATAAGGAACATACGTTTATTGCCTTTTTTGCCGTTACCATGGTAATTATAAAAGCGTTGTCAAAGTTACAAAAGTCCTCCAAGAATGAGTTTTTCCCAACAAAGAATGCAGTTCAGAGAATACAGCCAAACTGGCCAAGCTAGTGAGGTAGTGGCGGTGGCTCTCGCGGGCAGAAAGCGCTTCGATAACGATCGGAACAAATCCCATTAAATGAAGTTTCTAGCTTGGAAAAGCCCTGAAAAGCTTGCCCCACAATGGACCGGTCCGATCGAATCTGAAAACCTCATTATAAACGGTTAATTACCGGCCGCACTGTAATTAGTCTGTCAAGAATTAACTCCCTAAAAGCCTTTAATACATCCAAGGAAACTTTTCAGAGCCTCCAAAGTGTTTTGGGGACTGAAATCTGAAGGAACACCAAGTGTTTCAGGAATTCGCAAACCTTCAATTATCGAGTTTATCAATAATGAGAATGAAAATATTAATTTATTTTTAATTACTTAAAAGTGTTAAGGCGAATCTCCCTCCCCCCCATCATTTTACTTTCTTCTCCCAGTTTCCTCCCCCCGTCCTCCCCCAAGCCATACCTATAATTTGCTTGGAACGAATTTTAATTAAAAAGAATTTTTTAATATTACATTCCTGATGAATTCTAGATGATGAAACATTTTGTGATGAATTTGATGGGTATAATTAAAGGTCCAGAAGTCAATAAAGGACGACTTTTCTTTGTTTAATAATTTTACTAAAACTTTTTAAATTGAAGTATTTATTTTAACCTAATAAAATACATTACCAATAAAACAAATATTACAAAATTGAGAATTTACGGCTAGTTTACATATCGATGGCGTAAATCAAGTAGTGTGCATTGCACTGCATAACTTCTTCACAAGCACTTTAATAAGTATAAAAACATATTCTTATGAAATTTGCAAATACTTACAAATGAATTTCGCGTGTAAGTAACCCCGTCACATGTATTTTATTTCGTCGCCACTTGGGGTCATTTCATAACTAATAAAACACTTGTTTATTTGTTATTAGTGAACAAACGTTTACCCAAAACCACGGGTAAATTTACTCCAATCTTTCAAAACGAAAGAGGTTACTAATTTCATCATAACTAACTAACTAACCATCACGCCGTTTCCCCGCAGGGGTAGGCAGAGAGGACGGACCGCCAAACATCCCGGTCTTGGCACACATTCCTTGCCTCGTTTACATTCATACAACGTCTCATACATTCTCTTCTATTATTCTGACTCTTGACATGGCCCGACTCAAGTATCTGATTCACTTGGTCGTGCCATGTCTTTCTTGGGCGTCCTCGACTTCTTCTACCATTCACATTTGCTTCATATATTCTCCTTACACTCCTTTCCTCGTTCATTCGCTCTACATGCCCAAACCATCGGAGCGTTCCTTTCTTGATCTTACTCATCACGCTTACATCAGCCTTGCATTCTTTGCGGATTTCCACATTTCTCACACGATCATACATGGTTTTACCACACATACGCCTCAGGGATCTCATTTCTACAGCGTTCAGTCTACTTTCATCCTTCCTCTGCCAGTTCCATGCCTAATTTCATCATGTTTTGTCATATTTGTCAAATTTCTTCATATATCATTATATTTTGTCATATTTGTCAAATTTCCTCAAATATCATCATATTTAGTCATATTTGTTATATTTCATCATATTTTGTCAAATTTCCTCAAATATCATCATATTTAGTCATATTTGTTATATTTCATCATATTTTGTCATATTTGTCAAATTTCATCACATATCATAATATTTTGTCAAATTTCATCATATTTCGTCAAATTTTATCATTCATGTTTTGACATTTTGCCAAATCGTAGATAAAATCAACTTGTCAACTTGTGTCGATAGTTTTTTTTTTCAAGAATTCCGTAACACTTTCATGCACGTTGCAGGAGAAAATTTAAAAAAGCAACAATTAACAAGTATTTGAGTTTAGGAAGAACTCTTTTTGTCATGTATTCAAAGAACTTTTCTTTTACATTAGTTCCATAGAGGACCCCGATGAAAATAATTCTCCTCGGGCCCTGTGTCATCTTTAGGGATGCTGTGTGTAAGATCTTTTCAGAAAAGGAAGGAGATGAAGTTCTGGGAAGGATGAATGTAAGAGAGGTGGATAGGAATTTGGGGTCGGTGTGTTCAGAAATCCAGAGTTCTGCTGGAGAGGTGAAAAGGTCTCCCTTAACCAGTCCGTCTCGATCTGGCAGTCAATGGGCAGACGCATCCGCTGCCAAGACCCGGACAAACCTCATTCCATGAAGACGGGTACCCATGTTTAGTCATAAACGTAGAGAACCA
The DNA here is from genome assembly GCA_917880885.1 of Limnephilus marmoratus. Lineage (NCBI taxonomy): Eukaryota > Metazoa > Arthropoda > Insecta > Trichoptera > Limnephilidae > Limnephilus > Limnephilus marmoratus. The sequence goes on from OU862911.1 coordinate 4,257,760, forward strand.
CTCGGGGTGACTTGTGGCAGAAGTGTCAGTTATCCAACGTCTGGTTCCCAGGGCAGGGAACCAGACATTGATTTATTTATTTTTTATATTAAGACCTATTTGAAATTTGTTTATAGTAATTAAACTTAATAAATCAGGGCTGTCTAAACTACCATTCAAAATTTTGTAAATATTAAATATATTGAGCGGGTGGTAAGCAGCATATCATCACAATGTATTCGTACCAATGATGACAAAATCCTTGAAACAACTGAACTGTAATTATCACAAGTTTAATTTTCTTAATGTTTCAATACATTTTGAAAAGCTCCGCGAAGAATCCTCCATTATTTGCATTCTTTAATTCAAGAAGTTGCAGCAACAAAGCTCTGCAGAAAAATACTTTGATTACAAGATGTACATTAATGAGAGTTTTTTTAAGTATGAATGCAAGAAAGAGAGACACATTATAGGGTCAGTTGGACGCTAGAAGAGCACGGAGCGAGAAGTATACCAAATGATGAAATTGTGTTAGAGGATGTGTTTTTTGGTTCTGCGAGTTTTCCACTTTCCACTGAAAAAAACTACTCAATTCCACTGAACTACAGTGAGTTCCACTAATGAGGTAGTTTCACTCAAATACCCCCAACACAGGTGCTGGAGAAAAATGTTCAGAATTCCATGGACAGCCAGACGCACAAATGTGTCCATTCTGAAAGAGCTAGGAATCCAACTTAGGCTGTCAACTATCTGCCTATGACGTATTTTTACATACTTTGAACCGTTGCTCGCCAAACTGAAACCCATAGTCACTGGCAAAGAGGAAAGGAAAAATGGCAGAGATAGGTCTTCAAGGCACCAAGTTACACTGACTCTCCATGCAGCGCCGAACCGCGAGAATAGAGGAGCTTCTCCATCAAGTAAATTGGATTAGGGGTCACCACCCTCAGCAATGAGGAACCGGCTAAAGAAGAGCCCTCAACACAAATATAAAACAAGAATTACAGTAAAATTTCTAATACCAACGGTCTACACTTTGAAATCTCTGTGGTCGAGAGGTGAATTTCTTGACCAGCAATCCCGGCGTGCGTAAAAAATTTATTTGATTAATTTGTGTTATTTCTCAATTTAGTCATCATTGTCAAAATACATATATTATAAAATAAAGTGTTCAATATGCGTGCCAATATGCGAAACGAGTACTAGTACAATCATAAAGGTCATATGGTGTGGTAGGCCTCTCTCCCCATCATGAAGAAGGTTTCCATTTTTACCTGAAGGGCGTGCTTTTAAAAATATAAGGGCTGGAATTTTCGCCCTCCAGAAATTTCTAGAACAGTTCTGAATATTCGAGAGTATTCGACAGAATTCCACAACATTACAGAACATCCCGGAACATTCGGAAATAGTCAGGAACGTTCGAAACGAAATAGCTTTGGCCGTTTTCAGTGACCAGATCTGAATATCCAGGTACTTCCCCACCTTCCTCTCCCACATCTCCTTTCCCTCCTCACTATCTTCAGCCTCACAACATACCCCAATGAAGAATGCCGTAGTCACACTGGCTCCAGACGGTTGGGAGCAGTTGAGGAATTTGAAAAAACAAATACAGAAATACAAACACGATCCCATGACCGTCGAAAGCATAAATGGTCCCATCAAATGCATAAAATCATAAAATTAAATGAAAAAGTACAGATGATAAAGTAGAGGTCATCAGCGCATATCATTTGGTTTAAAAATAGGTAAAAACCCACAATTACTGAGCTTACTGATCACCAAATAATTTTTATTTATAAAATAAGTTTTTACTTCATTAGTGAATCAATTATTTTTTTCTGGCTTATTGTACTTTTATATTAACTACCGCTCCGTAATTGGCGGGTAGCAGAACAAAACCATCAAAGACAAATTGGCGCATGTATGAAACATGTACCGTTGATAATAAAAAAAATATTTAAAAAAACTAGTATGTTTTTTATGAAACCCTGTTGAAGTTTCTAGTCGAATCGAAATCGGTTGGTTTATACATATATTAAAGATATATTCTCAATAAAGTTATGTTCTTTTTTTTATTTTTATTTTAGTGAAAATAAAACCAAAAAATTGTTATTATTAAAAAGTTATTTTATTCTAATTATTATATTTATGTGTACCCACAAAGCGATTGCGAATTAGAAAGAAGAAGGATTCAAGGAATCATATTGTATTCATAAACAACGGGTTTAAAAAACTAAACCACAATAAACCAACTATCAGCGTATTTACAAATAGTTCTCAATAACACTCTTCATTATCGACTGCGAGAGAGAGAGAGATCTGCTTGATCATATAGTTAGTAATTTACATAAATTCTTCTTCTTCTTTCGTATGGTGAAAAAAAAAGAAAAAAAAAAAGTCCACCTTTGAGAGAGATGTTCCTTCAATATTCAGGGACAATATTTTCAATTGTTCCCCGATATTTAATGTTTCCCCTTGGCCGGGAGACTTTTCGGTCTTCGGCCCCTTACGTGGCGGCATAATTATTCGTAGTCGGAGGCCCTCTTAATATTTGGTTGCCGCCTCACTCACAGCACTCACTACCTTACACGCGCGGTAACAATATTCGTGCCGGTAACATCGCGAATAGCGCGGCGGACACTACCTATGCGTGCGGCGGTTGGCACACTACTTACATAAATGATAGTAGGTTTTAGTAAAGCTCAGAACCTAATGTCTTTGAGTTTTTACTCTATAGAGGGCAATGGTGAAATTAGTTTTCAAGCGTATTGCTTTTAAAACCACTTATTCTTCTTCATCTGATACATTTCTATAATCCCACGGTACCTACGCTGCAGTTAGCCCCGCGCCCCTCTCCTCCCACCCCCAAATAGATGTATCTTGAAAGAAAAACTCTCCAAAAACTAATTACAAGTTGTAATTGAAATTTTGCGTGTTATATAATCGGATACTTGAGCTCCACGGCCGTATTGTTGTTTAGGGGAGAGAGGGGGCTGTTGGGGCGGGAGGGTTAGTTAGTTCTGGGGTAAAGTGACCCACGTAGACCAACCAATTCTCTTTATTTTCTCTATTCAGTTGATAAAATATTTCATTTTTGATGATTAAGCAATATCTACCCATTAAATTTCAAGAAAACGTTCTTAGACGATATTTCGCTGCGATCGTGAAAGTTCAATTTTAAAGAACGCGTTACTACACATTTGCGGTTAATTATTGCTGATAGTTATGCAGACATTAAATAAGTTTTATCATATTACTATCACATTCAGATCAAAGCGCATCGGAAAAGGTATGTTGGAATAAAAATTTCTTTAAATAAATAACTGTAAAAAAACTAATTTAAAATGAACTCGGATTTATTTTAAATTAAGGATCCTTTTAAAAATTGGATGTGATTGAATGAAGAATTTAGATAAGCAATAAAGTACATGTACCTAATATAAATAATATTTTTAGTTTCAACATTGAACTGATTTGTCAAGAGTTTAGACTGCCCTGTGATTTTTCACAGCTCTTTAAAAAAAATTCGAGTGCAGTTTACACGTGGTAGAAGCGAAACTACCAAAACAATCTAAACCAATACTTGAAAAGTGAGGTCATAATCAAAGCGACCAATGAGCTTCACAGCGGGGCTAAAGACGTTTCACTTCAAAAATATTGGAATACTTCATAAGAGTCGGTGGCCTGCGAAACGATGGAATCATGAATTGGAGTATGTGAGGCTGAAGGTAGTGGGGAGAGGAAGGAGATACTGAGGAGGAAGGTGAGAAGGAAGTACCTGGCTATTCAGGTCTGGTCACCAAACACGACAAAAGCCATTACAAGCAAGGTTTCAATTCTAAATGTTGGTCTTACACCAGAGCGATACTGAGAGTGTCTTCTACTCTGAATACTCACTCTTTTCTATTGCGTTGCATACGCGTTTTTTTTGTTTTACGATTAAAAATGTTCTAATGATAAAATTTTGGTCTCTGAACGCAAACCAAACTGGAAAATCACAAAAGTTAAACATCACAGCCATAACATATTCCTGTAGCAACTAATTAGTATTAAAAACATAACAAAAATATAAAGCAAACCGTAGTTTAATAGGTATGTGATGACTCCATCAAAGCCAGAGTAAAGTTAGCCTCCCAAAAACTGGGCATACTGTACAGGGCCCGCAGATACTTTAATAGTGCACAACTGCTAACACTGTATAAATCACAAGTGCACCCCACGGTTGAATCTGGCAGCCACCTCTGGTGTGGAGCTCCAAAATACCTGAAAAATACACTCGGCTCTGTGCAGAAACGGGCGGTCCGCTTAATAGATTCTCCCATCTTAACAGATGGATTGCAATCTTTAGAGCACGGGTGGGAATGCTATTCTTGTTCTACCGGTATTACAATGGACTCCGAGGAACAAGCGTCATTGATCCCTTCGGCACCGGTGCATAGTCGGGAAACACGCCAAACGCGTGCCCAACATTTGTACACTGTTGACATTTGTCATATGAGAACGGGTTGTTTCTTCGACTCGTTCTTGTGTTCAACAGCTCGGCTGTGGAATGATTTGCCGGCCTCTGTGTTTCCTCCTTCCTACAACATGGGTCTCTTCAAGACCAATGTTCATTCCTTCCTCTCCTCAAAAAGACCCTCCACACGGCATTCCAGATAACATAGGCCCTGAGGGAAATTATTTTCCTGTGTGAAGTTAATGTAAAAAAAAAAGTAGTTCTAACTTTTATTCTGATTCCAAGTTACAATTTGTATTTATTGCCCCTCTCCCCTTTACGCCATTACTCAAGGCTGTTGCATTCGCCCACCACATTTTTAATAGAAAACACAATTTTCGTTTTGATTGCCTCGTCCCACGATGGTGTCTTACCCCACCCGCCCCCACTTCCTGTCCAACTCGCCCCATCTTCCCCTAAATTTGACCCCTCCCCTTTAATCACCCGTTTGCTGTTTCATGAAGGGGCTGGCATTTAAAAATGAACTTGATGAGGTCGACTGTATTATGTTTGTATTTTATGTCTGGAGCACTTTTAATGTGATATAATACAACGGTTTATTTTATTTTATTATTTTTATTTTTTATTATTATTGTACAACAGAATAATTCCAATTACAGTACAATTTAGTTACCCTATCAGTATTTAGGCAGGTGACTCTTCAATAATATTTTTAAGGCATATAAAGAACAGTCACTTACATCCAAATGGTTTGCAATATCATTTAACAGCACCACTCCCCTCGTCATGCTACGCTTTGCCAAGACGTCTGTTCTGCCTTTCGGTACATTAAATAAGTCATGATGTCGACTTCGGCTATAGTGGTCTGGTACATATAAATCATAACATCCCAATAGAAACAGGCTATCGATGAAATTGTTCCGAATTTTGAAAGACAGAATAGCAAGACTTGCTTTTCGTCTAGTTTCTGGACTCACAGAATCAGTTTCCTCAAGTAAGTCAATATGGTGCATAAAACTTGGATAGGTTCCATGCTTCCGCATATAGACATACCTAAGGAATTTCTTCTGGATTTACTATAACATATCAATGTACTTCTGGTGGTACGGTGTCCAAACATCGCTCGCGTACTCCCGCTTGCTTCTCAGTATGCCATCGAATAACACTAACAATAGCTTCTCAGGGCCGTATTTACACTTTTCATTGGTGTAGGCCACTTCATTTGCGCCGCCCCTTCCTCCTTCTTAGAAGTTGCCTGTTGCCACCTATCATAATCATTCACTTGTAGGCTTTTATTAGGTGACATACAATTTTAAAAATAAATATTCAATTTGGGTTAAGTAGGTGAAAATAAACGAATGAATTATTCACGAAGAAACAGTAACATGAAACCAGAATTAGGTACAATTTTTTACGGGATTTTTTATTTGAATAAATAATTTATAATAGCTTCATAGTTTATAGTATTCAGTCAGCTTCTATGCATAGAAAAGCCAAAGAGTAAAGTTTTTCTTGCGATAATCAAGGCCTTTGGTATTTCTTCACTCGCTAACTCCTTTCTCCAGAACAGTTTGTGGCTGCAGTGCAAAGTGCGACGCGGAGATCTATATCCAAATTTGGGTAAACGTTGCACAGAGATTGTTTCCTCAAATACTTTCCTTAAAAATATTCAGTAATGATTTAGATTCAGATTTCTCTGCCGTCTTATTAGAGGAAATGTGACCTTGAAAGTATACACATTCCTGAACTAAATCTTCTTCTAAATCATTGCATAATATTGAACAAGAGACTGAGCTTTTCTGGGACTCTATGTGTTGAAATTTCATCCATTTTTTTAAATGAAATTTTTTCTTTGAGGTTTATGTACCTACGCATTATGCATTCTCTTAATTCAGCTCTCAGTCAGGAAGTTGTTTCAATATCCTCATTATCCTCCTATTTTTCTCTTAAAGTCATCTAACTCTTAATGTCGCCCTGTTATTGCTAAAGTGCGCTCATTTCAATTGCACTTTCTTTGAAATAATCATAGTTTTCTTGCTCTGGTATGTATAATAAACTCGATAAGAGATCCATAAAAATCAGATACCGGCAGTATATCAACAAATGAGCTCTGAATCTGAGCGCACTCTTCATTTAGTCTTTCCAAAATATCATTCCGAAATACGATTAGTAACCAAATAAAGGCAGCCCACTGTCCAAGCATTTTTTGTGAAATATTCGCACCCTAATCGCACGACGCAATCCGCGGTCCCGTACGGGATCACAGGTCTGAATGTTCCTTTGGGGGGAAATAGGTGTAGAGGCTTAAAAATTTTATTTTTCATAATCGCACAATTTGGGAGGTGGGAATGGGTACCGCCGCCCCGGGAACCTTTATTGGATAACCAACACCTATACCATAAGTCACCCCAAGTGGTTTGCTACGTTTGGTGATTTAGCAGGGGTGCCCGGGTTCATGGGGGTGAGGTTTGTCTAGGTCTTGGAGGCGGATGACCAGGACACACTGAACCCCCGATTCCTACCCACCCTTAAACCCTTTTCCTTCCCAGAACTCTCCTATCCTCCTACAATAATCCTCTAATAACCCCCTACACAGCATCCACAAAGACGACATAGGCCCTGAGGGAAATTATTTTCAATAAATCCTGAAAATTGATGTTGCTATCTACATAAATGAATGCTAATATGCTAATATCTACAGCCTGTATGTCGGACGAATATCTACAGCTCATATGTTGGACTAATATCTACAGCCTGTATGTCGGAAGAATATCTACAGCTCATATGTTGGACTAATATCTATGAACTTCAGAGTGAGGACTAATATCTACAGAGCTAAGGTCGGACGAATATCTATGACGGACCCAGTGGTGACTAATATCTATAGAGCGTAGGTTGGCCTAATATCTACAGAGGGCAGCTGAGCAAGAGGTTGTACGGAAAAGCATAAATTACTTCAATTACGTAATAACTAATCTAACCTAACCTAACCCAACCTCTGCCAGTGCTGTAGATATTTGTCCACACTTTGGTTCTCATAGATATTAGTCAGCAGTTTGAGCAGTAGATATTCGTCCTCACTTTGGTTCTCATAGATATTAGTCAGCAGTTTGAGCTGTAGATATTCGTCCTCACTTGGTTCTCATGGATATTAATCAGCAGTTTGAGCTGTAGATATTCGTCCTCACTTTGGTTCTCATAGATATTAGTTCATAAATAAATTGACTGGACCACACTTACAATACTCGATTTACGTTAAATGAAGGACTTATCATACCTAAGCACTTAAACAAATATGGACAAAGAACGCTGGACTACATGATACCTACTTGCTTAAATATGTTACCTGCTAAAATTAAAAAATGTACAAATTATGTAAAAACAAATATTATAAGGAAAAATTGGCTCGCCGAAAGAAATAGTAACACTTTTTATAGTAACACAAAAAAATGTCTAACTGCATAATAAGTTTTATTTTTTAAAAAACTTCAAAGTAAAAGCACCCATTGACAAACTACTTAAAAGAAGTTTATTGGGACTTTTCTTTTTTCTGTAATATTTTATTTTATTTGATTTCTTGTAATATTGTATAACTTTTTCTTTCTAATAAAAAAAAAATTTTTGTTCAGTTTTTGGAATTCCTGTAGATATTAGTAGACGCCTTCTTCTTTAAACGTAAAGTCAAAATATAAAAAAAAAATAAGTTAGTACACCTTTTAAAACCCTTAATAAAAATCTAAGCCTCACAAAGCGTGTACCCACGCATAACTAAATATACATTAAGTATTACAAATAGGTATCGCCCGTATCCATTTGAGTCACAAAGGAAGAAGAAGAGGTTGCCCGGACAGATGAGTCCCTATCCCCGACAGGAAATGGAAAAAGCATTAAAAGGGGGGTGTTTTGCTTTCTGTACCCCTAAAAGCCTTCTCCGTCCTGCGTCAGAGCACCCTCTACTTAATATCACATATCTCCGCCAATACAACTACGGGTATTGCAGATACATGATATCAAAAGATGTGTCTTCGGATACTAATACACTAAAAGTATTACATAAATATTTTGAGAGATTTTAAATATTAATAATTATAGAAAAATGAAATAATTCAACTTTGTGTAAACCACTTATATAATGCGCAAATTCTACCGGTTTCGGAACAAACGTTCCTTCTTCAGGGAAAGCTTGTACTAATTTTACAGTTTCGAACAATGTAAATTAATATAAGCTTTCCCTGAAGAAGGAACGTTTGTTCCGAAACCGGTAGGATTTTGCGCATTATATAAGTGGTTTATACAAAGTTGTATTGTTTCATTTTTCTATAATGGATAACCACAAAGTGATAGCTACATTCAAAAATATTTAATAATTATATTTGTTGAATGTTAACAAATATTATATCAATGACATTGTCGTTGGGACGTGCAAAGATGTTATCACTCCAATTAAAAATGTTCATTACGTTTGTAAATCAAGGTTTAATTGTTTTTTGGTGAAGATGTAATTTCATTTGGGAGGCGGGTGTACGTACCGTCGCCCCGGGAACCATTTATTGGATAACCAACACCTCTGCCAAAGGCCACCCCGACGGTTCGCTACGTTTGGTGCACGGGTCGCACGGGGTGAGGTCTGTCCGAGTCTTGGTGGTGGATGTGTTTGCCCACCAGCTGCATGGTAGGTCGGATCGGGAAAGTGTGGTTGAGGGAGATCTTTTATCCTCTCCAGGCAGAATCTCTCGACCCATCGCCTAGCACCACAGTTGGGATGAATTCATACATTCGTCCCTCCTTGATGGAGTGACCCCCAGATTCCTACCCACCCCTCATACCTATTTCCTTCCCAGAACTTCCTCTCCTTCGTTTCCTTAAAAAAAACCCTCCACACACCTTCCCCTAAGATGACATAGGTCCTGAGGGAAATTATTGTCCTCAGGACCTATTGTGTGAAGCTTTTTTATTTTGTTTACATTAGCTCCACACAGGAGGCTCTCAGGAAAATAATTTCCCTCAGGGCCTATGTCATCTTAGAAGATGCTGTGTGGAAGGTTGTTTTAAGGAAAGGAAGGAGAGGAAGTTCTGGGAAGGAAAAATGTACGAGGGATGGGTAAGAAACTGGAGGTCAGTGATTCCAGGAGTGACGGACGTATTCTGGCCTGGAGAGGATAAAAGACCTCCCTCAACCAGTCTTTCTATCTATCCATCACGCAGCAGGTGAGCAGACACATCGGCCACCAAAACCTGGAAAAACCTCACCCGCATGAACCCGGGCACCCCTGCTAAGTCACCAAACGTAGCGAATCACTTGGAGTGACCTATGGCAGAGGTGTTGGTTATCCAATAAATGGTTCCCGGGGCGGCGGTACCCATACCTGCCTCCCAATTTTTTTTACATTGGAGCTAATGTTAAAAAAGAATACTTTGCCATTACGTCATAATAGCGCATGTTTTTTTTTAAATACAATATTGTTGAACACGGAAAGAACCTTAAGAAGATAAAAATCTTAAGTTCTTAACAAAAATTATTTATTTATTTTGAATTTCGTGCCCGACTGGGCTTTAATATGTTATTTTATTTATTTATTACAGAGAACGTCTAAATAAGCATCCAAAATATTTACCAATTAATATTATGAGCACAACCTCTGAACGTAAACGTTGCGTTGCCAGGTCAAAATATCTTACTTGACTGAAATTAATTTATTCCTTCAGAAAAACAAGAAAAGCGCCTATGTCCGTTGTATAATGAATGGCTTTCGGAAAAAGAAGCGGAGAGCAATTAATACATCAATCATTCAGGAGCTTCCAATGACAAGAAGCTTTCAAATTCGCAATTGGTCCAAATATTATGTCAAATCGATTTCACTGGGATAGAACTTTGTAAAATATCAAATTGATTAGTAAAAATTGTAAAATACATTTTTTAAACTTCCAATAAATGGCTTTAAAGATTTTTGTCCTGTAAAGTTTACAATGGTAACTCTTGCAATAAAATTTTAAAGCAGAACATTGATAAACCGAATAGTGATAAAACAGATCAGTTGGAAAACAGAACATCAATCAAGCAGAACAATGATAAACAGAATATCAGTTGGAAAACAGAACATCAATCAAGCAGAACAGTGGTAAACAGAATAGTGATAAAACAGATCAGTTGTAAAACAGGACGTCAATCAAGCAGAACAATGAAAAATGGAATAGTGATATAACAGATCGGTTGTAAAAGAGAATATCAATCAAGCAGAACAATGATAAACAGAATATAGAATATCAGTTGGTGAACAAAACATCAATCAAGCAGAACAGTAAACAGAATAGTGATAAAACAGATCAGTTGTAAAACAGGACATCAATCAAGCAGAACAATGATAAACAGAATATCAGTTGGAAAACAGAAAATCAATCAAGCGAACAGTGAAAAACATAATATCAGTTGGAAAGCAGAACATTAATCAGGCAGAACAGTGGTATTAATTGGAAAACAGAACGTCAATCAAGCAGAACAGTGGTAAACAGAATATCAGTTGGAAAACAGAACATCAATCAAGCAGAACAGTGATAAACAGAATATCAGTTGGAAAACAGAATATCAATCAAGCAGAACAGTAACAAATGAAATAGTGATATAACAGATCGGTCGTAAAAGAGAATATCTATCAAGCAGAACAATGATAAACAGAATATCAGTTGGTGAACAAAACATCAATCAAGCAGAACAGTAAACATAATAGTGATAAAACAGATCAGTTGTAAAACAGGACGTCAATCAAGCAGAACAATGATAAACAGAATATCAGTTGGAAAACAGAAAATCAATCAAGCGAACAGTGAAAAACATAATATCAGTTGGAAAACAGAACATTAATCAGGCAGAACAGTGGTATTAGTTGGAAAACAGAACGTCAATCAAGCAGAACAGTGGTAAACAGAATATCAGTTGGAAAACAGAACATCAATCAAGCAGAACAGTGATAAACAGAATATCAGTTGGAAAACAGAATATCAATCAAGCAGAACAGTAACAAATGAAATAGTGATATAACAGATCGGTCGTAAAAGAGAATATCTATCAAGCAGAACAATGATAAACAGAATATCAGTTGGTGAACAAAACATCAATCAAGCAGAACAGTAAACAGAATAGTGATAAAACAGATCAGTTGTAAAACAGGACGTCAATCAAGCAGAACAATGATAAACAGAATATCAGTTGGAAAACAGAAAATCAATCAAGCGAACAGTGATAAACAGAATATCAGTTGGAAAACAGAACATCAATCAGGCAGAACAGTGGTAAACAGAATATCAGTTGGAAAACAGAACGTCAACCAAGCAGAACAATGATAAATATAATATAATCATCACACATCTGCCCTAATGATGGACACTGTAACGCTGTCCGAAACATTGGCTAAAGGAGGAGGCAGCGCAACACGGCATAACACCCCAAAAATAAATAACAAAAATACTTTTGGCCGTGAAAATCCAAAATCATATCCAACAGAATATCAGTTGGAAAACAGAATATCAATCAAGTAGAACAGTGAAAAAAAGAATAGTGATAAAACAAATCAGTCGAAAAACACAACATCAGTCGAAAAACACAACATCAATCAAGCAAAACAACGATAAACAGAATATCAGTCGAAAAACGGAACATCAATCAAGCAGAACAGTGATAAACAGAATAGTGATAAAACAGATCAGTTGGAAAACAGAACATCAATCAAGCAGAACAATGATAAACAGAATAGTGATAAAACAGATCAGTTTTTCACAAGAAAACAGTAAATTAAAGTAATTATTATTGTTCATTCCATAGATATAATTTTATTAAGTATTAAAATTCATATACAAAACAAAATGTGAACAAATATATCAGTGATGACCGGTCAGAGGACGAGTAGGCATCGCTTTTGGGTCCCACACAGGCGTCACGTGTTAAAATCCTCGGCTTTTAAGTCCTCCATCATGACATAAGCAACACTTTCCGCTTACTGTGGTGGTAGGAGATTTTCAGTTTCGTATGATGTAGGAGATTTTCAAATATTGTTATTTCAGTTATTCGTAACCCGGGAATGTTTGTCTTTTTTTAAAAACAAATGATTGATGAAGATGATAATTCTAACAGTAAACGAAACAAAACAAGACATTTCATAATTTATTTACAATGAACTTAAGTTTTTTTTTTTCAAAAAAAAGTGTATTGTAAAGAAAAATAATTCTACCTTTTCCTCACCATTAAGAGACAAGGTTCTTGTGTTTGGTGAGGAAATTAAATCTCAAATAATAAAATCATATACGTAAGTAATAAAATATTGCAAATCATAACAACAATTAAATAAATTAAAAAAACCCTCAAGATTTATCGATAACAGAAAAAGACAATCTTTTTTAAAATATTAACAAATATAATGTACTAGCTTTTCCCGCGGCTTCGCTTGCATGGTATTAGGAGGGTTGCCACTCCGCCTCCTCCACCCTCCCTCTCCCCCTCCCCGCAATCCCCCCTTCCCCTCTCCCCTACCGCATTCCATACATTAATTCCCTTATTAATAAGTTTTCAAACACCTATTGCAATTTTTTATACAAATTTCATAATGCCAGAGCTCACCAGTAGTTTTATACAAAAAAAAATTACCCAATTTGGTGCAATCGTTCGAAAGTTATGCGCACACATTTCATTTCGGCGATTCATTTTTAGAGATAGATATTGACTACGACGCCAATATCGTTTCCACGGCAACCATTTGTTAGGGAGAGAAAACGTATGATAAATAATTTCATGACGCCAGAGCATATTCATAACGCCAGAGCTAACCAATATATATATAGCCTATATTACTGAAAGAATTTTTAAAGTCCATTCAGTGTTTTTTGCGTGAGAGTAACAAACACACATACATCCATACAAACTTTCGCCTTTATAATATATATATCATCCTGATGATCACTTTGTATGTCTTATTCGAGTGCTGATATCCTCCATTCAAAGTTCTGGAAAAACTGTCACTCTGATTTGGATTCCTGGACATGTTGGCATAGTGGGTAACGATATTGCTGATTCCTTGGTAAAACAAGGAGCGTCTAACCCTACCATTACCCTCGTAAACCATATTCCCCTATCTGATATTTTTTCCATCATCAAAGATAGATCCCGCAATGTTTGGACAGAGTATTGGAACATTGCTAGTCAATCCAAGGGTGCCCGCTACGCCTCAATACAAAGGACTATCCCATCAAAACCGTGGTTTCAAAAATTCCCCCATTTTTCAAAAAAAGAAATTTCCTTACTTATTCGAATGAGAATCGGACATTGTTCCGTTCCTTCTCACCTTTTTAAAATTCATGTGCTTGACTCCCCAGATTGTACATTCTGTGGTCTAGATGTGGGAACTTTAGATCACATATTTTTTTATTGTCCCTCTCTAAATAAATATCCTCTCTTCTATCAAGATTTATCCAAAATTGCCTCTCCTCCATTCAACATCTCATCTCTTCTAAGTCTGAACTCCACTCCAATCTTCCATAAAATTCTGAAATTTGCACATTTAAATAAAATTAATATATAAATTCACTTTTCAATTCTCTGTAATTATAAATGATGGCCTAGAACACCCTTGAAGGGTGAAAGCCAGAAATAATCGAAAAAAAAAATATTAATATAATTGGATATTCAAATATGTAATGAAAGGTTAGGTAAAGATAGGTTGAATTAGTTTTAGGGAAGGTTACTTTTCTTCAGTTTTTTTCCATCTATACTATTCTTTTATGGTGGAACCTTTTAATATGGCGCATAAACATGTTTCCACAAGCTCCTGGAAAAAAGTGTATTGAGCAGTTAAGTTGAATCCAGCGCGGTGTACATTACCTGTTACAATCTTCACGGCAAGTCACCCTTAGTACCCTGGTACCCTCACTCTGTTGGCAGGAGAAAGCAGATAGCGCGATGGGACAACCGCACAGTGTGAGAAATACTGATTCCAGGAAGGAATTAGTCAGAATGTATGAAATTATTAATTTTAATGAGATTCTGTATTAGAACTTTAATTTCCTGCCTCGGCTAGGAAAAATGTACGTTGGGTGAAGTTAAACTTCTTTGCCCCGTTAGAGTGATTTGAAATTCGAATGAAACGGAAATGACGCACTACGGCACCTGCGAAGCATCAAACTGCGCTCAAGAATCCTATTGGTTGATAAATAAAATGGAAACGACGCTAGTGCTACAATTTTTAACACAGAAATACCTACATGCTACAAAGGTAGGAACTAAACTTGCTCTTTAATTTGCTGAAAAATGGATGCATTTGGATATTTGAAATCTGACAGGTTTAAAATAACCTAACATAATTTATTATAAAAAATTCGTTCAGCGAACTCCATGAAGTGACCAGTCAGATATTATTGTTTGCGGGAAGCTAGAATTTGATTAAAATCACTGGAATGTATTTATATATTATTTGCTTGCATTCCTCGAGTGTTGCGAATCCTGACAATTCAACGATATTTCACACCCTGTTATGCAAGGTAATTGATCATCATTTCAATCTCATTTTTGAACGAGGATCCTTCTGCATTTGGTAAATATGTATACAGAAAAGAGGGACACGATTAGTAGGTTAGTAGTTTCACTTCTACCGCGTGTGAACTAAACACGTGTTTTTTTAAATTTATTTTGCCTTCAAGTTATACCTATTACTGTGTTAATAGTCCACGTTTACCAATTTAGACCAATTACGGGTAAAATTTTGCAAAACTTTTTCATTTTTGCCTACTGTTATTTGTTGCTCTTTTGCTTTTCTCTAAAAATATTTTATTTTTTTTATTTTCCTCAAATTTCTATACGAAGTGGAAACATGGACACTTAAGAAAAACAGCGCCAGCGGTAAGACGCCCTCGAAATGTGGTGCTGGAGAAAAATGCTCAGGATTCCATGGACAGCCAGACACACAAATTTGTCTATTCTGGTAGAGCTAGGCATCTACAATACGCATTCAACTATCTGTCTATGACGTACTTTAACATACTTTAAACTGTTGCTCGCCAAACTGAAACTCATAGTCACTGGAAAAGAGGAAAGGAAAAATGGCAGAGATAGATCTTTAAGGCACCAAGTAACACTGACTCTCCACGCAGCGCCAAACCGCGAGAAATGGAGGAGCCTTCTCCATCAAGTAAATTAGAGTAGGGGACACGACCCTCAGTAATGAGGAATCGACTAAAGAAGAGCCCCCAATACAAATATAAAACAAGAATTGCAGTAAAATTTCTAATTCCAACTATCTACACTTTGACGATCTCTGTGGTCGAGGGGTGAAGTTTTTGACTAGCAATCCCGGCGTGCGTAAAAAAATTATTTGATTAATTTGTTTTATTTCACAATTTACTCATCATTGACAATATATATTATAAACTCTTTACTGTTCGCTGGTTCGCCCTCACCTTGAATATGCTAGTGTCATTTGGTCTCCTTTCTACGCTGTCCACGTTTGTCACCTCAAATCCGTACAACATCGTTTCCTAAGAGAAATTGCTTGGAGGTTGGGTCTTGAAAGAGGCGAATACTTGTATGATGAAATTAAACACATTTTAAACATTTCTTCTTTAGAAAAACGTAGAAAGGACTCTGATCTAATTTGCATACTTAAAATTATCAACAGTATTACTGATACACCTGCATTGTTACAACTCATTCAGTTCAACATCCCTTCCCGTAGACTCCGAAATAATGAATTGCTGTTCCTCAATCAACATTCTACTAATTATGGATACCATTCTCCCTTATCCAGAATTTCGAGACTTGTCAACGCAAGTCAAAGCATTGATTTTTTTTTGTAAAACTAAATGACTTTCGGCAGTCGATTCGCATTATTAAAATGCTTCTTCATGCTTTGACTTGTAGTGTCTTCTATATGTACTTTTTACATTTTATATTGTTATTGCTATTAATTATAATAAATAAATAAATAAATCACCTTTCAGAAACAGTTTTTAGTTTTAGGATGCGTTCAGAAATATTTAATTTATTAGGATTTTATTAAAGATAAAGTAAGATGAAGAATAATAATAAATGTAATAATAATTAAAATCAATTTTTTTTATAAAAAAAAACCTCTTTCTTATAACTTTTGAAGGTTATTCCCATAATTGAAAAAGAAGATAACAATAATAATCTAACGAAAATATGAAAAAAAAAAAACAACATACAGAAAACAAGAAAAGACAATGGTCTATAATGAGTATAGAAAAAAATTAATTGAAGATAATATTGTTAATTCTAACATTTGAAATATGAGAGTGACAAATAATGAGTTTCACAGAAGGTGGCAAGAGCGAAATTGGTTAACGCGCGCGTCCCGGTTAGACGAGAGGTCTGGGTTCGAGTCCCAGTTGCGGCCATTGTCTTTTTCTGTTTTTCTGTCTCTTGTTCTCTTTCATATTTTCGTTTAGATTATTATTGTCATCTTCTTCTTCAATGATAATTAAAATACTCTTTTTTTCAAAAATTTACAAACGGATACTAAAAACGTTCTTACCTGGCAGCCGAGCGACTCTATATCTTTTGTGAGATCGTTAATAGATAACAGAACGCGATCTCCTGTAAGATTTGTGTGATTTTTATGGCTGTTATTTGCTTTTATTTGTTTGCTGTTATTTGCTATATACAACGTACATTAAATGAATAAATAATCATGCATGCTTGCAGGAATTCGTGTTTAAAAAGATCTAAATTAAAATATGTGACAGTAAATATGTAAAAATCACACAAATCTGACAGGAGATAACGCCCGTTATCTAATAACGATCCCACAAAAGTTACAGAATCGCTCGGCAATTCACTTCCGATAAAAACACTTTTATTAGAAAATTTATGCTTGAGAAACAATTTTGCCCTTGGCACACTATATTCTAAACACAGGACATTGCACGATTTTACATTTTCATTTTTACCTCTATCTCTATCACTTTTTATCACTACTGATAATCCATTTATTAGAAGATAAGTGGCCGAAGTAGAGTTGATAAATATTTTGAGACTGGAGAATTTAGGATACGTTAGAACTGGATAATGTTTATAAAATTACCTCAAAAAGCTTACCAGGTGTTAGTTACTTACATTTTTTACACATTTAATTGTTTAACAACGTCGCGGGCTTTGAAGATGGAAGATTTTTGACTTGTTTCGCCGCGTCAAAAAAATAATAAATATTTAAATAACGCAAATGAGTTTTTTTTTTCCAGTAACTTTTTTAGACTTGAAAAGCGATGTATTCTGATATTTGACACGTTTATTTTCTTATTAGCAAATAACCTGTAATTTAATTACAGGTTATTGCTACTAAGAAAAGCCCTTTATTTTAATTACAGTTTATTGCTACTAAGAAAAGCCCTGTAATTTAATTACAGGTTATTGCTACTAAGAAAATAAACGTGTCAAATATCAGAATACATCGCTTTTCAAGTCTAATTACAGGTTATTGTAACTAAGAAAATAAACGTGTCAAATATCAGAATACATCGCTTTTCAAGTCAAATTACAATAAATAATTTAAAAATCACTAACAAAAGTTTGACGCATTAAAAAATATTGAGGACAGATTAAGAACACAAGCATATTATCAAAACACACCAATAATAAGTTTTTATGTGACTTCGACTTTAATATTCATATGAATATTTTTTACGAATTCAGTTCTTTAAACACGATGCTTCCGATTAGAAATTACGACTATTCATGCAATGTATTAAAAGTGCTTTTAAGTGATGCCAGTAGGGAACGTACTTCTATTCATTATATAGGGTTACCCGAGTAGTCGGTGGCCGTCGAGACTGGTTCTGGTCAGCCTACCGCCCTGATTTAATTAGCCACTAGTATAGACAGGTCGTGTGACTTTTAGCATAATTATTGTAAATACGTAAACTCGTAAGTTTGTTATTAGTTTTTGGGGTATTATGCCGTGTTGCGCTACCTCCTTCTTTAGCCAACGTTTCGGACAGCGTTGCAGTGTCCATCATCAGGTCAGATGTGTAATAGTTAGGGGTGATGTTAGTATTTATCTATTTAAGAGCGATACCGTGTCGCCAGCTCCACTCCTCTACGAGCTGGCGCTACAATATACTTCAACATGTTTTTTTTGCGTTTAGCCTTGGTGTAACCGTCAATTACCGGATACCAAGAACTATTGAGTTTAGCTCCGTCGTCTCTATTAATATTTATAGGATTTTTGTGAATTTCAATTGCCTCCGTAATCAGGCGTGCTCTATGAGTTTTCGGTCTTCCCAGGATTTTGTAAGATTTCGTAAGTTTGTTATCAAGAACCTATTATAATTATTATTGAGAAGTACCCCCACAGAACGTATAGTATTTGAATGTAAATAATATCAAACATTTCTGTTTATCAAACTGATAATTTCAAATTACTAATATTTGACGAGCTCTCAACAATTATCCTGTGCCCTAATTGATCTTCTGAGAATTGAGAGTTATTGAGTAGTTATCCAACAACTATATAAAGATTGTAGCAATCAATATAATGGACTTAATAATTCCTAGAATTAGTGTTTCACCCACTGTGCGCCTGGAACAAACTGAAACTGATACAGCCTTTTAGCGCACAACAAAAGTGTGAATGGAATCTCAATGTTTCCCTGACTTACACTTTATGCTACACTTTGCAGGGATGTGGGGTGGCCCTGAAATTTCATACGTTGAGAGCTGATTTTGTAGTTTTTTTTAACGTGATTTTAAGGTACATGAAACGATTTCAGGACGTAATTGCACAGTCATGACTTTCTCGTATGTATTATAAAATAAAATATTATAATAAAATTATATTATATTATAATAAAATACCACTCTCACTCAAAAACCTCAACATTATAACATTTAAATTTCAAATAAAAAACTGGATACTAAATATAGGGAGATCAGAAATAGAAAATATACTGAAATCAAATACAGACTAAAACCGAATCTAATGAACTGAATTATAAAAAAACACTATCTTATTTACTTTATAATTATAAAAAAAAAATACTACATGATATATTATGTTATGTCGAATTCATATTATTCTTATAATTAAATTATAAAATGTAAATGAAATCCTCAGCACGGGAGATCCCAGTGAGGATATCATTATCTCTATTTGTTATTAAGAAATGAAGACAATAAATCATAATTATTATTATTATTATTATACTTGAACGAAATTAAACATGGAATGAACTCTTACACAAACTTTGACCGGTCAGTGGCTGAGTGGGCATCGCATTTAGGTCCCACCTGGGCGTCGCGTGTTCGAATCCTCGGCATTCCCGGCTTACGAGTTATTCGTAAGCCGGGAATGTTTGTGTTTCATAAAAAAAAAAAAAACTTAATTTACACTTACTGGAAAAACAGATATAAAAAAATGAATTTTTGTAAGTTTAAATTTAGAGTAAATGTGTGCTAAATAAATATCAAATTGAAAAAAAAAATAGAAGTTATGTTAGGTTAGGTTTTATTTGAGTCAAAATCTCGTGATTTTAACATTGTCGGGGAGAATAAATATTTGACTACCGAATTGTGGTATAACGTGTTGTCCGGGTTCCGGTAAGAATAATTTGAGAGACGGGTATGGGTACCGCCGCCCCGGCAACCATATATTGGATTACCAACACCTCTTCCACAAGTCACCCCAAGTGGTTCACTGCGTTTGGTGACTTAGCAGGGGTGCCCGGCACTGCCCGGGGTTGTGGGGTGAGGTTTATACTACCCACTGGATCCGGAGAGACTGGTTGAGAGAGACCTTTTGATCCGGACTCTCTCGGAACATCGCCTTGCACCACAGTGGGAGGTTTGAATTCATTCGTCCGTTACTTTAACAAGAGGAAAATTACTGTCGCGTTCTGATTTCCCTGGCAACGTCGGGTTTTTCAGCTGAAATGTATCGAAATGCTGAAAAGCTTTTAACCCTTCAGGCTAATTTGTTCGCTTTTCGGAACAACTCATATAGGTCTAGTCGAAATCGCTGTGTTAGAAAGAGAAATATTCAACTCTAAAAGTTAACCATAAAATAATTTAAATATACACCGTTATGAAACCAAAGTTTCCCACCGCAATTTGAAAAAAAAAAATTAAACTTTGCGAATTTTTATTCATTATTTTTACACGAAACGACAAAAAGTGAATAAACTATAACGTTTAAGGCGATCCAATAGTCCAGGAAAAAATCTAAATCAGAATTAACGCCCTTTTATGGGAAGAGTTTAAAAATACTTGAGAAAAAGCTTATGGGAAGGTTGGAAAAGGTATTTGAGATTTTTTTTTTACAGGTTGATTTCGTAAAGGCCTGTAAAACCCATTTTTACGCATAGTTTATTGTAATAAAACAGAATTTTAAAATTGATTTCACGAACAAAGCGACGCGGAGCCTAATGTCCGTTCCTCGCTCCGTCCGAGGGCGAACTGATTAAAAAACGGGCGTGACAAGTTATGTAGCCTTTCGGTGGATGGCATAGAGTTCACTTTGAAAATTCAAATTCGTCTACTGCCGGCCGTACTCTAAAATAACAACGCCAAAATGCATATTTTATTTTATTTTGTGAACTTCGGGCGTAAATATAATATTTTTTTGCGATTATTATAAAAAGAACTGAATTTTCCACATTAAACGATAAAACCATATCCGAAAAGCGGTTTATAAATGGTAGAGTTTGGACTTGAAAGTGTTATTTATTTTAAGGGTCAAGATATGTTCTACACGCAGTATTTAGTTGAAGCGTCTATAATACATCTAAGCGATTCAATTTTCAAAACACAAAACTTATGATTTTGTATAATTTTGCATTATTTAATAGGGCTTCATCTTAAAATACATTTACCTAAAAAAAAAATATCTGTTCTTTTTTTTTTAGAAGAAAACGTAAGGTGAGCTATTTTTAGAACTTTATTGTGTTAGCATTTCATTTGTATTTTTTCACCATTCTAAAACGGTTTTTAGTGTTCAGATACTTTCAGAAATATAACATTTATTTGTGTTTTATTGCAAAGCGGAAATATTTTTACCTTCCAACAAAATAAACCCAGTGTTAAATTACACATCTGAAGACCGCAAATAATTTAACATCTAAGGCTTCTACATTATTCTCATTTAAAACCAAACACCAACGATTCCTGTAAATTTGTCTTCACCGCACAAACACGCTTCCAGTACCTCGTTAGGTCTCTGAGTATCCTTCGATCGTCAATCGCCCAGCGTCTCGCTAGCCTCCGTTAACGGCGCCCGTAACGGGGTAACGGAGGAGGTGAATTCGCTAACGACGTCCGACCTCTAACGACTAACGACTAACGACGCGCTAACGTAAGCTTGTTAGGGCTTCGTTAGCGGTAACATGATGAGTCGAGGAACGTATGTGAACGGGAACTACGGTGTAAGCTTCGCGCTAAAGACGTGTGTTGTTCTTAGAAGACAATGCATATTAATGACATCACTACCACTTTACTCAGCACTAAAGATTCTACTTCTATAAAACAGCACACATGAAAATAATTAGGAACTGCCTTTAATAAAGAAAAAACCTCGATAATCATTCCATGACCTTGGTCTTCGTGGTCGAAGGGTGCACCATATATACAAATTAGTATAAATAAAAAATACCCTTATATAAAGCTAATTTTTCACATAAAATAATTCAAATTGGTAATATTTTTCAAAGTTTTTTTACGTTAACTCTAATATAATCTCTGAAAATAGTTTCCCTCGGGATGTATGTCATCTTTGTGGATACTGTGTGTGGGGTCTTTTAGACGAGAGGAAGAAATGAACATGGAATAGAACAAAAAATAGCTTTTTTTTTATTATTTTTAACTTTTTGAGTAAAACCTAAAATTATAATGTTTAATTAAATGAAGACAATATTAGCGAAATTCAATCAAAAATATGAAAACAAAAAAATAATAGAAAAAGATACTGTCACTTTGATTGAGATTAATCTTATATGTAAAAATGAATCGCTGAATGCGTTGCTAAGCGCATAATTTTCGAACGACTGCACCAAATTGGATAATTCTTTTTTTTGTGTGTTCGTTATTGTCAGGACAAGGTTTTTATAAAACTTCCGGTGAGCTCTGGCATTATGAAATTTGTATTAAAAAAATGCTATTGGTGGCACGCGAGGAAGCGGTTATTGCTATGGAAAGCGGGAGGGAGATATGGGAGAGGGGCACCAGGGAGGGGGAGGGGAACTTGGGAGGGGGGAAGGGGACCTGGGAGGGGGGAGGGGAACTCGGGAGGGGGGTTCGCGGGACGGGGGGAGGGGGGGGGAGTGGAGTGGGGAGGGGCAAGATGGAGGTGACGGAGTTGGAACGGGAGAAAAAAAGGGGAGGCGGAAGGGGAACGGGATGAATAGGAAAGGACACTCAGGGAGAAACAATTTCTTTATTAAATGGCATAGCAACGCATGCCGTAACCAGCTTGTCATATATAAAGATAACAGCCAATAAAAATATGCGTTAAGAAAATGAAAATAATTTGTAGTTCTAAGTCGAAGTATGACACAGTTAAATATGATCGAATGGGATAAGGGCACATTAGCTCAGTTGGTAGAATTGCGTCTGGCAAGGCGAAGGTCCTGGGTTCGAGTTCCAGATGTAACCGTTTATTTTTGGTTTTCAAATTTTCGATTGAGTTTCGCTAATATAGTCCTCATTTAATTAAATATTATAATAGTGTTATTCTTTATTCTATGTATGTAATAAATAGATTCCCCGGCGATCCTTCCCAGGTATTAAACACCTTCATAATAAATACTTACTTGTAATTATATGATTAATATGATTGAACAGGAGCAGTATAATAATGAAGGTATACAATATAAATTGTTTGATTTGGACGGGCTCGGCCCAGGACCGCAGGAGCCTTGTGTGGGAGGGGGAGGGGTGACGGGAGATGGGGAAGGGTAGGGAGGGTGGGGAGGGGGCTTCTTAATACCTTGTTATAACCTGCCATCCTAGCGGGCCGGGAGGACTACAGGGACAACAGGATGTGCCGGTCAGTTGTGAGGTCAGTATACATTTTTATTTATTTTATCGACGATCTCGGTAATGTAATGAATTAAGCTTTCTGTTTGGGTTATCATTTGTTTACATATGTGTATCGCTTTAAAATATCCACGTACATTGACCACTCGGACCCATGAGCTTATTTTCACGATAATATAACATTACGAGACATACGTATGACGTATGAGGCGTACCTGAATTATTAAACATACTTTAATCCCAGTGATCGAGATTACCTGAAATATGTTCGAAACAACCTAGATTACAAATTGATTTATTTACGACATCGTAAGGTTTACGATGAATTTTTAACTGGACCAGACATTCGAACTGTAGGAAGCTCTAAGTTATGCTGAAGCTGGGGAACCAAACACTGTGTTTTTTTTTAAATTATTATTTATTAATCTTAATAGTACAAATAACATGTGTATACCTACATAATTTTTATTTTTTTGTAATATATAACAGTAATCGTATTGCACCTTTTTTTTAGCAAGACTCGTGTTAAAAAGATTTAGGTACCTAAACATAATTTTAACATAAAATTTTCTGAAAGAATAAGTGAGCAAAAAACAAACAAATTATTATTGATATGAAAGAGAACAGATAAAATAAGAAAAGAAACAAGTAGCGGTAAGAAAGAAGAAGTGATAAAAGGATATCTTATATTATTTTTTGAAAAATATTATATTATTTTACGAAGTTTCATAATAGAAATATGTTTTATTGTATGTTACAGTAGGATAGTTATAAAACCAAATACACCTGGTTTATTGCGGTTCGAAAAAAGTGTTATAAGTGTTATTTTCCTCGCTGAAACAATCTTTGTGATTTTGTAAAGGGGTTGTTTTTTTTAAATAATTGCAGCAAAGGGACTTTAAATTCTTGAAATAATCTGATTGTGGGATAATCATATGGGTTATTTAAGCTGATACACTTACCAAGCAAAGCAAAATCATGAGGTTTTAGTTTTGAACATCAGGGCACTTAGAAATATTTTATATACTTGAATTAATTACTGCGAGTAGAGCACGTATTGGCCTTTGAAAAAATCGAACATATTTTTATGGTCTTTTTATAAGTTCAGAAAAAAATACAGTATCAGGCCTATTAAAACTGTTTAAAGTTCAAAATTGCATACTTACGCATCAGTTTTTGGTAATGAATAAATTTAGAAAATTTTAGAAAATCATCAACAATCGACATTTTGTCTCAGCTTCGCACAATAAAATAAAACAATCATTTTAGCGATGTATTTTTCGTGAATAAATCAAAACAGGTGTTAAACGGGAATTTAAATCTTGTCTACATAAGGGTGAGGAGTGTCATTGTAAGCGACCTGATCCGAATTTTACACGACGCGACGTGGTGCATCACCTAAAAATAATTAGTATTAACATTCTTTGAATGATTTCTAAAGATAAGAGAGAAGTTTTGTAATAAACCACCCCAGCCGACAATTCCAGATTGACTTAGTGAAAAATAAGTGGCTCTTAATAGTCCAAAATTTAAATTGTTTCGCAATCTAATAAAAATGAACAGTTATTTTCTTAACCTTTCATTGTTTTGTTGCATTGATTTGCAATTGACAATTTATGTTGCTATCTATAATTGCACGAAGGTGTTAATTTTCTCAAAAGAGTATAGTAAAACTTTCCTAAAAGTGTAAAGTATTAGTTCAACGACAACCACCCTATGTCACAGACTTGCTCCGTAGAAAGGTGGGGATCCATAAATGAGAAATGCTCTTCCAATTAGCAGATACCATCGGACGATAATTAGTTATGGTCGTGGAGGGGGGGGGGGGGGGTGGGGGGTGGGGGGGGGGGGTGGAGGGGATGGCAAGAGAAGAGAGGGGGAATCCTATTACCCACTGACAGACATTATATCACACAACTTGAATTATCTACTTTGTTCCCTTGCGACGTTAAGCGACTTGTAAGGTAAGAAATATGAATGATTTGTGATAAGGTGATTAGATATTATTTTTTTCATAATATTTAATAAATAAATTAGCTATTGATAATATTATATCTATCGCCTAAGAAGACCTTCGTGGCGTAGTGGCAAAAGAATTTCACTTAACCTTTTTTTCCATTGTTTTTTATTTATTTAAGTAATAAAATAAATTACTCTAATGGCCGGTATTTCAGTAAACCCAGGAATATGTTGAAATTGGAATGAAAGGAACTAACTTGACAATCACAAATATCTCTCAAGCAAAATGTATGTATTCTTAGTATGAATAAAAAGAATATACTTTGTTTTAAGTCACTTTATTGTTATTTTTTAATCTACCGGTTTCGGCACCTCCGTACCATCATAAGGACAAACATCACGCAATGAAAAACCTATAATAAAGGAACACATAAGATGCCTAACTGCTTCAGGTTTTTCAGATTTCCCAGAACACTTAATTAATAAAGATCACACTTTAAACCGGGATACGGGTATTAAAGTCCTACACAAAAATGGGATAGGCTGAAGATTAAATAATTTAGAGGCATTGGAAATAAAAAAAAAAGTTAATACAAAGGCTGAAATCATTAATAATCAACTAAATTTAACATTCAGCTCTATTATAAGTATGTTTCCCGTTATCCCACACTCTCCGCCCCCACTTCCCTCCCACAACTGACGCACTGTCCCACTCTAATTTACTGTCTCTTTCTTTCTTAACGATTTGTATATATACATGTGTATTATCCTGTATTTGTTAGTATTTTTATAACAGTCCTGATGATGGTACGGAGGTACCGAAACCGGTAGACTAAAAAATAACAATAAAGTGACTAAAAACAAAGTATTTTCTGTTTATTTATTTAAAATGTCAAGTCACAATGTGTTTGCTTCTTTTGAAAAATTATTCTTAGTATGCCTTATATCGCCACGAATATGGATAATAGGCATGAAAATCGTTTGCAAATAGCGTCTAGAAGTTTCGATTTCAAGCGCGAAAATAGTTTATATTTATCTCGTGAATAATTTTATAAGAAAGAAGAGTTAATGGATGCTGTGTGGGGGTCTTTTTAGGAAAGGAAGGAGAGGAAATTCTGGGAAGGAAAGGAGTATGAGGGGTAGGTAGAAATCTGGGGGTCAGCGTGTCCAGGAGTGACGGATGTATGAATCCATCCCTCCCACTGCGGTGCACGACGATGTTCCGAGTGAGTACGATTGGAGAAGTCAAAGGGACTCCCTCAACCATTCTCTCCCGATCCAGTCTGTCAAGCAGCTGGTGGGCAGACGTATCCGCCGCCAAAATCCGAACAAACGTCACCCCACGAATCCAGTAACCCCTGGTAATTATTTTAATATTATAAAAATCTTATAATGCACATACACCGCGTGTTTCAGGCAGGGCCAGATCTACGAAATCTAGCGCCCTGTGCTGTAGGTACCGATGGCGCCCCCCTCCCCCTTACATTTTTATTTTGATTAAAAATTCGTTTACCCCAATATTTTTATTTTTATTTAATTTTTTTTTTTACACTAATTTATCAAATAAAATCAAGACATATAAAGGGTGTAACCCTATCTAAAGTTTTCGAATAAATAAGCCACGATCTATGTGATTCTTCTCCATTAGGCAGTTTCTTGTAATAATACTTAGTATTAAATTTACGCTTGTTCGTAATAGGAAAATCAAAATCTTTCAATTGTACAGGACCTTCCTGAACTAATAAACTAATGGAATTTTGAGATAACTTTGGCCAGCATCCGGGATCTTTCAATTCAAGCTCTGAAAACAGAATTAAATTTAAACTGCTTTCAGTAACGTTATTTTTATCTTCTAATAATTCGACCGGAGGAATTTGTGCGATAGATATCTGTTTAGATGTGCTCGGGACCATTGTAACGTCATTGCGCGGGACATCATTTTTTATCGGTGCTGGAGAAATTGGAATTAAAAAATTCCCAATGGAAACGAGTTTTTTTATGTCATTATGCTCTTTAATTCTAAGTTTTAGATTCTGCGAGCCTGAAAGTTTCTTTTAATTATTGTTCTATCCACTGTAATCCACAATCCACAACCTCTAACAACCAATAGAAATGTAGTTATAAATTAAAAAAATCTAATAATATAACCTCAAATTTGTACCTTGCATTTCCATTTCCCCTGTGTTCTGTGTTGAGCGAACAAACACGAACGTATCTATGGTATCAACGGCTTACGAAAGACGCTTACACTGATTATTACTGACTGTAAAATAACAAATCTAATAGAAATTAATTATAGGACATTTAAGGAACTTCAACTGTCAAAACAATGATGAAACTGTTAACAAGTTGCAACCTTGCAAACCGTGCGATGTTTATGCTAATGGAATTTTGTTTTTACTGAAGATTTCATAAGAAAATGGTCTTTAACCACATTCTCCTAGAGACTTAAATCGTGCAAAAGCACTTTGAAAGGCGCCGTCGGTTTGTTTGTTCTGTTGAATAAAAGTACGGCGCTGTGATTGGTTAATGAATTTGGATCGCACTCATTCGTCGTAAAAGACAGTAAAAGATATATGGAAAAATAGATCTTATGTTTAAACTAAATATATGGAATTTGTAAAAAAATTCTGTAACTGACTATAAATTCGTAAATCGTTGAATTTCGTTGAATTAAAACTAGATGCGTGCGCAGTCTGTATCTTTGGAAAGTGTTGCTAGAGCGTAATAATTATTTCGTACTATGGGTAATTTTTAAACGATTCAGGGAATATTATAACAAATTTTTAATACAATATTTATTTTCTCACGGCGCGCCCCTTCGGAGTTGGCGCCAGGTTTTTTGCACGTTTTTGAACGTATGGCAGATCCGGCGCTGGTTTCAGGACGTATTTGACTTACTATAACGAGTGCTTCCTGACATTATTTGGGGTAAAAAATGTAAATGAGATTTGGGTCTCCGGTGACATTTTTGATTATTTTGTTTTCTACAAAAACTAAAAAAAAATTGTAGGTGTTGGACAGTCGGAGTGAGGGGTTGTCTGTCACTCGGCTGAGTGACACGCGACGACATGTGGAAGTTTTTTTTTTGGTTTGAAGAAAAAAAAATTGAAAAAAATAGACGTCTAAAAATTCACAGGAGACCAATATTTCATTTACATTTTTTACTCCAAATAATGTCAGAAATCACTGTTTAATTTAAGTCATATGTCGCCATCCTATATGAATTTAAAACTTACAATAATATATGAGATAGATTTAATGTATGCATTCATACATATATATTATAAAAATCCAATTTCCTATCCTGTACTCTACTGTAGATTCTTCCTGTCCCGTGGCCAGTTCCCGTATAACAGTGTTCACCCAGCAACTAGAGGCAGAGTAGTACGAGTATTATCCAGCATTCTGGATACAGCGCATAATGCGACGGAATTCCTTTTGTCATTTAATTAAAAAACTTTAATAATGACATCTTATTGGCTGATGTGTTTGCTGTTTTAATTAAGTGCATAATACAAGAGGACCATTATACGCTTCCGTTCTCGACTGGGAACTGTGCGCCGATACTTCGATAATTTACTTTTTATTAATTTCGATTTTATCATCATTGTTGAATGTTGTGTCGACCTATTTGCAAATATTTAATTTCATTTTCTTCCTGCAATATTACATTTCAATTCCTCTTATTTCTTTTACTTTTAATTTCACGTCTGTGTCTCATTTTACCTTCATTTTTATGCAATAAATTTGTCTTTGTAGCATTTTAGAAGAAGCAAAAGTGTGAAGCCATTGAAACCAAATTTTATCGATTCCTTATTTAAATTCAACCATTCCATTTCTAAAATTCTTACAGCCAGTATCCAAAATTATCTTACCTTTACCGAACTATTCATAGGCAATTAACCAACATACAAGTAATTAAACACAAGTGTTATATTTTGTGTATAACCTCCACCTGTGCGAAAACCTCATTGTTTTAGAAGATGAAAGAAGTCAACATTGGAGTTCGATTTTCGCCCGACTCCAGACCTCCGCAGATCTACAAGGGACCATACAATCTTCATTTTTTTCTTGGTATGCCCTATCAGGGGTCCTAGCATGGTCGATCGATATAGGTTTTATCGAAAACGTCGGTAACTTGCCATCGCTCCCGAGCACGACTGCAGGCCGCTAACGAACAAACAATAGTTCACAATGACTAGGGGTTCCTAATATATTTGACGTAAACTGTTTTTTATTCGTTAGCTGCCTGCAGTCGTGCTCGGGAGCGATGGCAAGTTACCGACATTTTTGATAAAACCTATATCGATCGACCATGCTAGGGGGCCAGGTCTCCCAGACGTTGGCGATCACTCTGCAAAATGTCTCTCTATCTTGCGCTGCCCGGAATAGCTTATCCACACTTTAATGCCGGTCCACTCTCGTACATTTCGCAGCCAAGACATTTGTCTCCTACCAAGCCCTCGGCGACCGTCTATCTTGCCTTTCAATACCAATTGGAGCAAGTGATAATTCTCCCCTCGAAGTATGTGACCCAGATATGAAATTTTCCTGACTTTCACCAATGTAAGCAGCTCTCTAAATGCTCCAGCCCGCCTGAGAATTTCTGTGTTGTTGTCAAATGTCACTCCATGGGACCTTGAGCATTCTCCGGTGAAGACACATTTCAGAAGCCTCTAACCTGTTCATGATATTTACCTTCGAGGTCCATATCTCACATCCATACAGCAAGACCGACCACACATAACATTTTAGCATTCTCTGCCTTAGTTCTAAATTGATATTGTCATTGCAGAAGAGGGATTCCATTTATCATCTTAATAACATAATCTTCATAACATCAGTTTTTATTGTGTAATATATTAGATAATTTTAATTGTCTGATGTTGCCAACTCGATTTTTTAAATAAAGCCAGACGTCACCCGAAAAGCAGCTACAATCTTGTATAGCCTACGTTGGGACCAAAAATTCAAATCTGGGAGGAAAACGCCGGTTTATAAAGAAATAACTCTTATTTAATCATTTTTCGTTCATTTTTTGTATTTAAAAAGGAGCTAGATTGTCTAAGAAACTAGTTTATAAGCTAAACCACCTTTTTTGGAGTTGACCCGATGGAGCTTCCGAGCTTGTTCGGGTATCAGACCGGAACGGTTACGAAGATAGCCGATGATATCCGATCGGCAGGTGGGCACCTTCAATGACCATGCCCCCCGCCGCAGATTAACACGGAGCATCCATTAGTCCATATCCACGGAGCGGACATTCAGTCCAGATAAATATTCATTGTAAATGAGACGACAATAAACACGACTCGTAACGTGACGAGCCGAACTATCATTGAAACTTTGGATAATCCGAGTTATTTTGTTCATCAGAGAAATCAACAGTATACACATGTTAAGATTATTGTCTGAATTATTGTCAACAGAAAATTATAAACAAGTTTAAATGTAATAAGTTATTATAGCATTAAAAAGGGTAATCCAGAATGAAATTACGCTGATTCAATATTTATAATAAAAAAATATATAGCTTGTCAGAAGTTCGTCGTGTAGCGTGTAGGTACTTTCCTTCAAGCAATATTATTTGAGAAATCTCAAAAATCATCTGAAATAAAAATAATACTTCTCTGTATTGTTAAGTTTAATTCGTTGGAAGAATATTGTAAAAATGGTAGCCTTATCCACTGGGAATCAAATTAAAACGGACAAGAGTTCCGCTTCCGTTCACTTTTGTCCGCAAACTTTATATTAACGTTTAAAAACTAGATTAAAAAGGGTAAACGAATTTCCATAGAAATAATGTGCAATTATAGGAAGGGTTGTGTTTAAAAGGATTTTTAATTAACGCAGAATTTTCCAGAAGAGTCTGCGATGGAACAATGCGCTTTTTACGGCAAACTACGCGGAGATATAATCTACTAGGTGAGGCCTATTGGTGCCTGGCATTCATCATTGTACCTTTCCTAAAATTCTAACTCCTACCTAAAGATACTTTTTTAATATTTCGAAAAGAAATCTTAGTATGAAAATAAATGGTTCGAAGTCTTACAAATTTATAGCGACAAGTGAAGTGCCGCAAGGTTCTCATTTAGGGCCCATTTTGTTTATTATATTTATAAATAATATTGATGATATATTTACTAACATAAATGTGCTACTTTTTGCTGATGATATGAAACTTTATAAAGTGATTAATAACATTGTTGAATTCGTGTATTTTGAGAAGTGAAAGTATGGAGACGTGTTCTAGTGCTATGTCAACAAAAGTTAAAAAACGGCCTGTAACAGAATTTTAAACCGCTGAAAAAGTGACTCCTACTGAGATTCATCGTCGTTTAAAAGATGTCACGTGTCTGAAGATACAACCATATGATAAGGTCGGCGTGAAGAGCTGGCCATTCAGTTGTTAGACTTGTAAGTCACGTTTCCACATCAGTGGTCATTCTTGTATTCCTAGATCAATGTCTAACATTAACTAATTTCCATCTAGATGCATGTTCAACTTAATTAAGTTTGGAGTTGAAGTTAGTGGAGGGGCTTTCGGTCTGGGGGGAGGGGGGGGGGGGGGGGGGTGATGGGAAGCAGAAAGGAGATAACGGTCTTTGGCGAAGTGTAAAACTACATATTGATTAGGGCTTAAGAATTAACCGAATCGACGGAGTGGATGCTACAAAATAATTTTATTTATTTTTTTTTTTTTTTTAAATTTATTTATTGCAACATTTATTATAATTACAATTTTACAACAAATATATAATTTTTTTTTTACAGGTATTTTTTTTTTACTACCCTTCCATTTAAAGCATTTGCTTGTGTATGGAAGGGGAGTGTACATAAATGCTATTAGTTATTAGTTATAAGTTAGTACTTAAATAATTAATTGTACATAAATATATGTGAGCTGCAGTATTTGTTTGATAATGGTGTGAATTTTTTTTAAAAAAAAGAAAGAATGTAATGGAAAACTAAGGATATTTGTAAGATTAATTGACAGTAATTTTTTTCTTAAGAATATTTTTAAAATGTCTCTTGACAGAGAGCAGTATTCGGGTTTTATCATTAATGCTTCTGATTTCTTCTGGTAGACGATTGAAAAAAGTTCTTCCCTGGTAAGTATAATGATGCTGTGCAAAAGACGTATTTAGTTTTGGGCATAGAAAAACATGTTTAAGTCGAGTTCTGTTTTCATTTAAAAATGGATATTTATCTTTTTCCTTTATAATTTGAATCAATGAATTTTTAATATATAAATCTTTAAATGTGGGTACTTGAAATTCTTCAAACAGGCGTTCTGTTGGGTAGTCTAAGGATTTTTTTAATATAATTTTAATAATTGTCCTTTGTACAATTTCTATTGGAAGAAGGTTACATTTATACGCGGATCCCCAACTAATAATAGCGTATTGTAGAGTGGATTGAACTAAGGCATAGTAGATTAAATATAGATTTTTTATCGACAGAAAATTTCTAATTCTTAAAAATATATATATTAATTTTCTGATTTTGTTTACTACTTGACATATTTGTTCCTTCCATTTCAGATTTTTGTCGATAATTACTCCGAGATATTTAATTTTATTTGTTGTTTTTAATATTGTACAGTTTGATTTGCAATAATTTTGGCTATGAATTTTAGTATTATCGTGTATGACAATGTTAAAATTTTTGGGAGCATCGTTTGGATGGATTGCAAATGGAATTACAAATGTCTTTTCACTATTTAGTGATAGTAAATTAGTGTCGAAAAAATTCTTAAGCGTGTTGATGTCTTCTGTGGCCTTTAATTCTACATTTTCCCAAGTCTTTTCACTTATTATTAATACTGTATCGTCGGCGTATGATGTAATTTGACCATTTAAATGTTGAAAAAAAATATCATTTACATATATGGTAAAAAAAATTGGTCCAAGCACTGTACCTTGCGGGATTCCAAAGCTTGAAATCTCTTGATCACTATTAACATGATTGATTTTTACCACTTGAGGGCGGTTTTTTAAGTAGTTTGTGATCCATTTAATCGCGTTGCCTTTAATGCCAATATCATTTAATTTTTTTAATAGCATCTCATGGGATATGCTATCGAATGCCTTTCTGAGGTCAATAAATATACTCGCACATTTTTTACCTTTATCTAATGATTCGTAAATGTATGAAGTTACGTTAGCAATGGCATCTTGTGTGCTGAGCGATTTAATAAAACCAAACTGGTTTTTGTGTAGTATTTTATTACTATCTAGGAAATTTACTAATTGTTTTTTTACTATTTTTTCAAATATCTTTCCTATGTTGGAAATTAGACAAATTGGGCGATAATTCGTTACTTGTTGCGGATCACCAGATTTGTAAATAGGTGAGATTATTGTGTTTTTGTAATTCATTGGAAATATTCCTTTCGTTAAACTCAAGTTTATTAAATGAGTGATGGGTTTTATTAAGTAAGATTTCATAGATTTTAACATTTGTGCCGTAATAGAATCAAAACCGGGAGACGAACCTCCTTTCATATTTTCTATTATTTTTAAGATTTCACATTCTGTTGTTATTTCAAATGTTGAAAGTATATTACGTTTCTGTAATTTTTTATTTTTTTGTTTTTCTGGGTTAGAAGGCTTATGAATATTTTTCGCAAGATTTTTTCCAACATTTGCAAAGAAGGAATTAAATATGTTTGCACATTGTTTAGGCTGTAAATTGGCATCTATAATTTTTTTATCATGTTCGATGTACTTAATATTTTGTGTTTTTTTTGTATTGTCTATGGCCAAATTCACAGTTTTCCACATTTGTTTATGGTTATTTTCTGAAGATAAATATTACTATTCGTTTTTGAGTTCAACAGCTCTCCAAAAAGACTCTCCACGGCATTTTTTCTTCAGTAACTCCTGTGTGGAGTTAAGGTTAAACGAAAGGTATGTTATAATCTACGCATTCACAGATGGCTCCAATTAAAATATTTTAGGTTTTAAATACTTTTTGCACGTTTTGCTTTAAAACATTAAGGTGAATTGATTGTTTGCGCCCGTACATATTTAAAAAAATGAACTTTTGATTTTCAAAGTTGAAACTGATAAGTATAAATCATATCAGTCCAGCAATGATGTAGGCAATAAAATGATTTTATGTTTCAATATTTTTTATTTGAAATATGTATTTATTTTGTAAACGTTTGACAGAAGATAGTTGTCGAAAATTTTCAAGTTTACTAATATTCGAAAGATAAATTTCTTCTTTGCACACTTTTAGCTTCACACATCCCTACAACCTACAATTATACTACCCAGTGATTTTTGACGGTTCTGCGCTGCTGGTTCTGTATCATGGAATATTTATTAATTAATCAATAAAAAGATTTTTTTTAAAATCAGATGTGATTTGAAATGTTCACGGCCAAAAGAATTACCGTGATTTTTTATGACAAATGGGAAGCAAGAACCTATCAGGATCAATAACAATCTGATCGACTATGTGGATGAGTATGTATACCTAGGTCAAATAATTTCTCCTGTAGATTTAACCACAAAAGAAATAGACAGACGTATTGGAAATGCTTGGAAACAATATTGGGGTTTTAAAGAAATAATGAAAAACAGTGAAACTAGGATAACTATTAAATTGAAACTTTTTGACACCTGCATACTTCCTGTATTTACTTATGGTTGCCAAACTTGGGCACTCACAAAAAATCACAATAAGAAACTCTAAACTTGCCAAAACTCCATGGAAAGAAGTATGTTAGGGAAAAGACCGTCCGATAGAATAAAAATCCAAACTATTAAGAAACAAACAAGAATAAAAGATGTCACAAAAACAATAAAAAGGCTAAAGTGGAAGTGGTCAGACCATACAATTAGAGGAAATGAAAAATGGTCAAAATTAGTCTTGAATTGGTTCACGAGTGACAAAAAGAGAAAACTAGGTAGACCATTTAGATGGTGCGTTGACGACATCAAAGCCATAGCAGGTGGTACATGGACAAGAGTAGCTGATGATAGAGAGAAATGGCGACAATTGGAGGAGGCCTTTGTCAACTAGTGACATACAGACAAGGAGTCGATATATGATAAGTGTTATAAATATTATAAATAATGTAATGTAATTTACTGCCTGAATAAACGCTTATTATTTATTCTTGGGTTATTATGCGGCGTTGCACTACCTCCTTATTTAGCCGACGTTTCAGACAGCATTACAGTGTCCATCATTAGGGCAGAAGTATAATGGATTTAATTTAAAAAATGTTAAAGTATATGTTTTTTAATTTACACTAAATAAATTATCAAGGTATCGACCTATTTGCCATAAAAACATAACTGAAACTCATATTTCAAGGTATTTAAGTTTTATTACTTGGAGATAACAGGTAGAGTACAAATAACATCAATTTAATTAAAATTTTCAAATTATTTGATAACCCAAAATTACCCATTAGACACCCTCAAGAATTCCACATGCACTCCTACTCACAGGAAAAGCAATACAAGGCGTTTAACTGCAAACCCCATTGGTCAACCCTTCCACCCCCATTGACAAGTGCCTGTGGGGAGAATCCGCCCAACCCCCACTTCTTCCGATGTCCAGGCACCGAGAAGCACTGTTCCAAATACTTAAGAATTAACTCTCCAGAACTTGTGTAATTAATACGACTACTGGAACGGGTAGGTATGGCAGGGAGGGGGAAGGAGGCGTCGCGACGGCGCGCGAGGCCGACGCTAAATTAAAGTTTCGGGTTCGAAATCATCTGAGGAGATAATAGCGTGAATTAAATTAAAGTAGTTTTATGCTCTGGTAGTAACCTACCTACTCGTGTATGCCATCAAGTACAATATTTTATGTAAATTAATAAATCTTTTTTTATTGTCAACAAACAAACTATAGACACATTCAAAATGGTTCAACAAACAAACTATCGACATTTTAAGAGTGGGACAACAAACAAACTACCGACACTTTCAGAGTGGATAAATTAATAAACTATTGACACTTTCAAAGTGGGTTAACAAAACAAACTATCGAAACCTTCCGAGTGGGACAACAAACAAACTATATATACTTTCAGAGTTGATTAATAAATAAACTATTGACGCTTTCAGAGTGGGTCAATAAATAAACTATTAACACTTTCAAAGTGGGTCAACAAATAAACGATTGACACTTTCAGAGTGGATCAATAAAAAAACTATTGATATTTTCGGAGTGGGTCAATAAACAAACTGTTCAGAGTGGGTCAACAAAAAAACTATTGAAAAATTATCAACACTTTCAAATATTATTAGTGGATCGAAACAAACATACAAGTAGCGGGTATGGGTCACCGTATATGCCCATCTAAAAATCGAATTTCTATGCTTTTCATGCAATTTTATTAACTTCCTTAGTGTTGAGTACATATTGTTTTATTCCTCGTATATCCTATTACTTGTCTGTAAGGATTGTTTAATTTTTAAAAAAAATTGTTTGGAAATTTTTTATTTTCTATGTAGGTACATTTGTTACTTAATTTATTTAATTTTTTTGATACTGGTTTCGACACATCCGTCACTCACTAGCGAACTTAAAAATTCTATGCAAGTACAAAACGATTTGATTTAATTTTGGGGGTGGGGGGCTAGTGGAAGGGGTGATTTTGGGGGAGGGGAAGAAAGGTGGGGGGAGTCGACATTACGTTTTTATAATTAAAATATTTTTTTTTTAAAAAGACAACGCCGGGTGGGACCCAAACGCGATGCCCATTCAGCCACTGACCGGTCAAAACGGAAACATTATTAATGAGGGGAATTTGCAGGGTGCTATTATTTTATTAAATAAATTAATTTTTTATTTAATTTTTTTGTTTATTTCCAAGGTTTCTAAAGCGCACAAATTAAAATATTTATCTATATTGGAATGTTTAAACTTGTTTTTTTCTTTGTTGAAGCTATGACCTGTCTCTATTAAATTATAAACTTGAAAGTTTGTATGGATTTTTTTTTTTTTATATGAATACCGCACAAGAGTCCTAACTCCTCCCGTCTGAAGCCAGTGAGACTATGGCATCCCGAATTGGGGTATGTTGTGAGGCAGAAGGTAGTGGGGAGGGGAAGGAGATAGGGAAGAGGAAGGTTGAGAATTACCTGGCTATTCAGATCTGGTCACCAAACACGGCTAATGCCATTTCAAGCAACGTTTTAATTCTGAATGGTGGTCTTACACCAGGGCGATACTGAGAGTATCTTCCACTCTGTAACGTGTTGCAAATATACTATATATTATTAAATGAATAAATTGTGAAATAACACAAATTAATCAAATAAAATTTATTTGCCACGCCGGGATTCGATCCCGCGACCTTCGGTGTGCCTTCAAGTTCAAGAGCCTTACCGCTGGACTACGCCGGCCGTCAAAGAGGACGTTAGAGTGGTCATCATATTAATAATTATGGTTTCTTCTTCGGGGTCGTTAGACGTCGTTTTCTTTCGCCTGTTCATTTTCGTGTGGTTTGAAAATTGGCTATTGATTTTGCAAAAATAAAAACATTTATTTTTTTGGATTTTATAAGATTAGAATCCATGCGTCGCGCGTCGTCTGAATTATTTGACCACTTGCACTGAATTCGTGAGGCGCTTTATGCCGCTGCACTACTGGAGCCTTGCGTGAGAGCGAGGATTTACCGTATTATATTAGAACTAATTATTATATTAAAATAATAAATTTTCGTGACGCATTTCGGTTCCATTCGAATTTAAAATCACTAACTCCGCTTAAGAAGTTTCATTTAAAAAATATGTTTCATTACAGAAAATGTATAAACGCAAGAAACAACTTTAAAAAAAATGCAATTTTATATCTTGATCATCTGCGATTGTGACTAAATTAATAAAAACCACTATGCTAAAATCGATTAGTTTTGGACTCCGTTTGCCAGGTGATTAGGTAACAGGCATAATTATGCCTAATCGTGGTGTTAAGAATATCATTCTTGGATTGCGTGTAGGCGACACACGTCATGCGCGTGGTATCATACTAAAAACGATTAATGGCTGTCTCCATTGTTTCAAACATCTATGGGTAAACCGTAAAACAACTCATTTTTAAGGGATATCTTCAAGCTGACAAGTACGTAATTGGCATATTTTGTCGGTAACGGGATTTTTCCCCAATATCGGTAAATTTAAATTTCTCTTAAGATACGTTTGTAATAATTCATGTAGGTCGGCTTTAATTTGGCAGTGTTTTATGGCCATCTAACTCTTTCCACTGATTGCTCGCAGTCCTCCAAGAGGCTCACTTTACATTTTTTTAAGTAAAATTACGGATAACGAAAATAAGAACACATTTTATTAGACAAATGAATTATAAACCTTTTTTGTCACCTCAATTTTTGTCGTTTTATGTAAAAATAATTAATACAAAAAAAAATCAGTAAAATTTGTTTTTCAAATCCCTTACAATCCCTTACTATGGGGCGATCTGAAACTTTGATTTCATAAAGGAGTACATTTTAACTATTTTGTGGTTAATTTTTTTATTTATTTATTTTATTTATTTATTTACGCCCTTTTACGGGTCTTTTACAATATAAAGTGTGTGATTTTATTTTAATGTAAAGCGTGTGATTTTCTCTTTCCAATACCATTTAGACCATTTGTTCTCACTATGATAGTAAGGGAGACACAACGATTTCTATGAGACCTATATAAGCTGGGACAAATAAGGTATCCTGTGATTAAACGGGTTAGCAATATTTTCGGGTCATCAATTGCAGTGAGGAACAAATCTGTGCGGAGACTCGCAGTTGAAGATAATGAGCACTGTACCGAAATAATTTCTCGATCGTACATCACAACGCTTTGTTCTCTTACTACTTCTTCTACTGCTTGGGTCATTAAAACTATTCCCAACACGTAAAATTAAACGAATAGCTCTACAACACTTCATCAAAAGCTGTAGTTTCACTCATCCACGTGTTAATTTCTTTTATTGTGACTCCAAAAGACATTTTGTTCAAATGGTTGTTTTTGCTCGGTTCAATTTGATTTTTTAAATCTTTAAAGCTTTTACTTCAATTATGCAAGAATCGTTTTCAGTTTAAAGGCTCAGTTACAAAAGGATGCATCAAGTTCGTTCTAGCTGATCAACGCTTGGAATTAATGAGATGGGTTATTTGTCCCGCGGTAGTAATTATTGTGTTCGTCTCTTGTTTAAAATCCTTCTGTAATTTCTTGGCCCAGCGACAAACTGAACATTAAACAATGCACACTATCTTCTGGGAGCTCGTTAGCAGAAAGCCATTAGCTCATGTTCATTTTATTATAGGATTACTTCAAAGTGTCCATTGTGATCTTCTACCACAAAGAAAATAGAATCATATATTATAGTCTGTTGGAGTGTTTCTATCAGCTTGGTCTAGGAGACATCCTTTTGGCATCAGCTAATTGCCGGATAATGATTATGAGTATAAAAATATGAGAATGGTTTTTCCGTTTGTGTGATGTCTCGGCCTCAGATAGCACACATTGGTGAGAGTCCTTTTAAATTTTAATCCTGGATATTGCAACATCGTCTTTCAATTATTCTTTTTTATTAACAGACTCTTACAATTGTCGTAATAATGTAAAAAACGAATCGCTTTTTTCACTCGTTTCTTTGCTCAAATCTTGGTTTCGAATCATCAAGATTAAGAATTCTGGTACGGTCAAAAACAAACTAGCAGTTTTGTGAACAGTTAGTAGATCCAGCGTCCAAAGAAGGATCTTTCTAATTTTCTCTTATTTAACAAATAATAATAATAATATA
The DNA here is from genome assembly GCA_917880885.1 of Limnephilus marmoratus. Classification (NCBI taxonomy): domain Eukaryota; kingdom Metazoa; phylum Arthropoda; class Insecta; order Trichoptera; family Limnephilidae; genus Limnephilus; species Limnephilus marmoratus. Next base: position 4,297,950 of record OU862911.1, read on the forward strand.
TCTTTATTCAATGAAATTGGCAACATTACAACTAAAAAAAGTACATGTTCAATGTAGATTACAAATAGATTACATCAGTACAAAAAAATTAACAAGTAGAAAGTAATGTAAGATCGGTTACACAGAAATAGCATAATTATACAATATTTTTAGTTGTGCATAGTCTGCCTCACTAGGTGAACCTGTATTGAGGTAGAATTTTTTGTAAATTGTTTCTCACAATTTTATCAATGGTTTTTTATAAATGTATTGTGTAGGTTTCTATACAGCAAAAACTTTATTTTAGATTACATTATAATTTGTATTTTTTTTTTTTTACATGAGTTCCACACAGGAGGCCCTGAGGAAAATAATTTCCTTCAGGGCCTATGTCATCTTTGGGGATGCTGTGTGGAGGGTTTTTTTTAAGGAAAGGAAGGAGAGGAGAATTCTGGGAAGGAAAGGGGTTTAAGGGGTGGGTAGGAATCTGGGGTTCAGTATGTCCTGGTCATCCGCCTTCAAGACCTAGACAAACCTCACCCCATGAACCCGGGCACCCCTGCTAAATCACCAAACGTAGCGAACCACTTGGGGTGACCTATGGCAGAGGTGTTGGTTATCCAATAAAGGTTCCCGGGGCGGCGGTACCCATTCCCGCCTCCCAAATTGAATACACGCAAAACAAAAACTGCAAGGTTATTACCACAATAACAACTGTCAATGACAGGGCGTTTGGGTGGAAGCATCAGTATAGGCTCGATCATTAGAATATATCCAAATTTTAACATATTTTTTAAATTCTTTCTGTGTTTAACTCAGTTTGATGTTTTCTGGGAGAATGTTGAATATTTTCGTGGCAAAGTATCTAAAGCTACGTTGACCAAAGGTGGAAGAGAGCGCTGGAACTTGCAATAAGTCTTTGTTGGAATTACGTGTAAATCTTAAGTTTTTTTTTTTCGTAAAGCACGTGTTTATTTTTAAAGAGATGTATGAGGATAGTTTTTACGTAGATCTGTCGAACATCAAATACTCTCATTATTTTGAATATTTGGTCACTATTTGCAGTTAGAGGAAGCTTGAGAATAATTTTCATAATTGTTTTCTGCGCCTTTTCGACAGGATCTAGAGATGAAGTGCCCCGTCCCCATGCAATGATACCGTACTCAATGATAGATTGGGTGATTGCAAAATAAATCGTTTTTAGGAGTTTTAAGTTAAGAAAGTTCCTTATGGATCTGAAGAAGTGTATTCATAACTAAACTCTCCTCAGCAATTATAAGACTTAAAAGATGGTACTTTAAAACTTACCTACTTGATTACAAACCATACACTTCACTTTTTTAATTTCAAATAAGGAATATGGAAAGAAATAAGAATTAAAAACTTCGGCAGGTGCAATAGTATTGCAAAAATGCGTAAAAGTTATATGTATAAAAAAATTTAAAAGATTATGGGTACCGTCGCCCCGGGAACCAATTATTGGATAACCAACATCTCTACCACGGGTCACTCCAAATGGTTCGCTACGTTTGGTAACTTAGCAGGGGTGCCCGGGTTCATGCGGTGAGGTTTTTACGGTCCTTGGAGGCATATGCGTCTGCCCACCTGCTGCGTGGTGGGCCGGATCGAGAGAGACTGGTCGAGGGAAGCGTTTTGACTTCTTTAGCCGGACTCTTTCAACCCATCGCCTTGCGCCGCAATGGAGGGATGGGTTCATACGTCCGTCACTCTTAGACACTGACCCCCGTATTCCTAACCACTCTTCATAACCTTTTTATTCCCAGAACTTTCTTTCCTTAAAAAGACCCACAGCATCCCGTAAGATGACATAGGCCCTAAAGAAATGGGTGGCGTTAACGTATGAAAACAATAAAATTATCCCTTCTTTACCCCAGAGGCGTAGCGAAAGGGGGCGGGGGAAGGCGGCCCACCCCGGGTGCCACCCGATGGGGGGTGACACCCAACCGAGTGTCACCCCCATTCCCAGAAATTCTTAGTTGAAAAAATGACAAAGAACTATAACTTATAAAAATTTATTAAATTTAAAAAAATTGTAATAATTAAAACACGTTTATTAGTAAGGCCTTTAGAGTCCATCACAAATTATGATGGGTAGGTACCTTTTTGTTAGAAGAAGATTGCAGATTGCAGTGGTACTGTGGTGTGGTGATACGGTGAAGGAACAGTATGGCGAACAAATCACAACAACGCTGATTGTGAAAAACGATTATAAAACACAGGGAGAATGGGCGTGATGAGTGGAGGAATACTAAAGAAAAATCGCAATTAAACGTATTTTCAAAATTTCACCCAGAAAAATTATTACAACATAATTTACGTGCTTAGTCCATAGGAGATAACGCGACCATGGGATTTTAAACTACGTATTATTATTTTTTTTCGTTATTTGTTTTTGGGGTGTTATGCCGTGTGCTGCGCTACCTTCTTCTTTAGCCAACGTTTCGGAAAGCGTTGCAGTGTCCATCATCAGGGCAGATCTACCGGATCTGCCGGATCTGCCGGATCTGCCGGATCTTCCGTATCTGCCGGATCTGCCGGATCTGCCGGATCTGCCGGATTGCCGGATCTGCCCTGATGATGGACAAACCCCAAAACAAACAACGAAAATACTTTTGGCCGTGAAAATCTAAAACATATCTACGTATTTTTTAATCATAATTTTTTTTGAACACATCAAAGTTCCAAGACCCACAATGCATCAATCACGCCTAAATATGAAGGCGATCCACAAAAACCCTATTAATATTAATAGAGATGACCGGGTTAATCTGAATAGTTCCTGGTGTCCAGTACCTTTTTTTTTTTTTTTTTACATTAACACCACACAGGAGGTCCTGAGGAAAATAATTTCCCTCAGGGCCTATGTCATCTTTGTAGATGCTGTGTGGAGGGTCTCTTTGAGGAAAGGAAGAGTGAACATGGGTCTTGAAGAGACCCATGTTGTAGGAGGGAGGAAACACAGAGGCCGGCAAATCGTTCCACAGCCGAGCCGTTGAACTCAAGAACGAGTCATAGAAACGACCCGTTCTCATGTGAGTAATGTCAACCGTGTACAAATGTTGGGCGCGTGTTTGGCGTGTTTCCCGACTATGCACCGGAGCCGAGGGGATCAATGATGCTAGTTCCTCGGAGCATCTTCCATTGTAATACCGGTAGAACAAGGACAGCATTCCCACCTGACGCCTATGTTTTAAAGATTGCAGTCCGTCTGTTAGGATGGGAGAATCTATCAAACGGACCGCCCGTTTCTGCACAGAGTCAAGGGTTTTTTTAGGTATTTTGGAGCTCCAGACCAGAGGTGGCTGCCAAATTCAACCGTGGGGCGCACTTGCGATTTGTACAGGGTTAGCAGTTGGGTACTATTAAAGTATCTGCGGGCCCTGTACAGTACGCCCAGTTTCTGAGAGGCTAACTTAACTCTGGTTTCGATGGAGCCCCCGTACCTGAGCTGGTCACTTAGAGTTACACCAAGCATATCAATGGAGGTCCTGTTTGGAAGGTTGCTTCCGTTGAAGGAGACTAGATTTTCATTTCGATCCCTTTTAGACGTTATCAAACATGATTGGGTCTTTGAAACATTAAATTCGACGAGGTTATTCTTACCCCAAGAGAAAATACTCTCGAGGTAACCGTCCATTCTTTGTTTCAAAGCCCTCCGAGCTATTGGAGTTTGTGTGCCCTTTGGGGGCTTGTCAAACAAAAAGCTATCATGGACTGTACTGTCATCCGCGTAACAATGAATCGGTGCACATGACAAGAGGTCATTGATGTGCAACAGAAACAAAGTCGGTGACAGAACCGATCCCTGTGGGACGCCAGCATTTATCGAATGCGAAGAAGAGGTGAAACCGTCAGCAACCACCTGAATCGACCTCTCCCTCAAAAAGTCGGCAATCCACTTATACAAGGATGCGGGAAGTCCGTAAGAAAGCAGTTTGTTGACAAGCCCTCGGTGCCAAACCCGGTCAAAGGCCTTGGAAATATCCAGTGCAACCGTTTGGGTCTCACCAAAACGTTCCAGGCACCGCCCCCAAACATGCGTCACATACGCGAGAAGATCACCGCACGAGCGGTTCCGCCGGAATCCGTATTGACGGTCGTTAATAATTTTGTTCTTCTCGAGGTATGTGAGCAGTTTGTCGTTGATCACACGTTCCATTACCTTAGACAGAACTGATGTGATCGCTATGGGGCGGTAGTTGGCTGGGTTGGAGCGGTCACCCTTCTTTGGAATAGGGTGAATGATCGCTTTTTTCCAACCAGAGGGCACAGAACCAGACTTCAGGGACATTTTGAAAAGCTTCGTCAAAATTGGAGCTATTTCTGCAGCGCACCTCTGCAATACCAGGGCAGGTATTCCGTCAGGCCCACTAGCTTTATTAAAGAACCTACTTGACCAACAACAATAATTAAACTAATTATTGTACTGAAATACCATACAAGTTAAACATTAAAAGGGGGTTGTGCTTGCAAAAAGTCCGGTCATTCTGAATTTTTTATATGTTGTTAGGACCTAAATCAGTATTAAAAAAAAAAATTTGCAACTTCGAAAGTGCTGTGCGTGCGGCGATGGACCCAAAAAACCAGGAAATTTTCGGATTTTTTTCAGTTTTTGCTCAATATCTCAGTGAAGGAATGGTCTGACCGGTATAATCAGTATACATACTTTTAAAGTAGACTAAATTTGCTACAATTTGAGACTAAAGCAAGCTATATACAGTCATTGGTTTCCAAGATACACATCTTCGAAAATAGTCCATTTTTTCCAAAAAATGAAATTTTTTCAAAATGGTCACTTATTTTGTAAAATATTTTCTAAAACACGCATCCCACATCAAATATTATATGAAATAGAGTTGTAGTAAATTTAATTTGCTTTCATTTAAGACTAGATTGATATATGTAGACCTAACGGTTCTCTCAAGAACGCCAGATAACCAAAAACCGTCATAAGTGGGTTTTGGGGAGAAATGCAAATAAACTGTTCTCACGTCTTTTTATGGTTTTATTTATCAAATAGTTACAATTTTTTTTGTTATTGTTAACAAATTTTTGATGAAAAAAAGAAAAGATAATAAATCTATCGGGAATTACGTCATCTTCAAACATTGTTTTATATATCTACATACTAAAATGCTTGTACAAACATCATGTTACCTACTATAAGGACAAATTACATGTACACAAAAAATAAAACTAAAATAAATCATGTAGGTATTGTGTCTTGGTTGCCAAATCATGTCTTTCTTTTTATCTTAGATGGCCCGGGCTTAGGCTCGCACGAAGAAGGTGTCTCGATATCTGTGATGGACGCTGGGAGAGGCGCCCAGTCTGTAGTCGGGTCATCTTCATCGTCCGAGCATTTCAGCTCCACATCCTGGATGTTAATGCACAATTTGTCACCGAATGACTGACAGAGGACTGAGCAGTGGAGCCCAGCCTTTCTGCACGAGCAGCTCCCAGAGCATCCTTTCTTGCATTTACATGAAATTTTTCGCAGAAGGGCAGGAGTGAGGATGGGGGTGAGTCCTTGAGAAGACAGCTTCCGCCCCCATTCAGTGGGATTCAAGTTGACTCCCCGCCACTTCTGCACTTGGAGGTAGCACCTTGCTGCATTGTGGCCTGCGGCATCATCCGTTTATGTTTGTTGAAGTGACAAACGTCTTATACCTCAGGAAATCCAAAGTATCCCTCGCGATCTCACCCCCATATAGAGCCACAAAGCACTTGATTCCCGCTTCACTCACGGCTTGTGGGGTAGAGTCTGGCTGAAGGAATACCTCCACTTGCTCAGCAAGTGGTTCATTCTTGCTCAGAAGTGTGGTGATTTTGGTCTTTCCTTGGCCAAACGGTGCTGAGGTGGTATCGCACCCGGCAAACACGTGGGTGAATAGTGCCGTTCCTGGTAATCGCCGGGAGCCCTGGTGGTTGTAGAAGGTCGTAGAGTAGTGACAGCAACCAGCTTCACCCTTCGTGCTCTTCTGAAGATAGACATTTGTCTCTTCGTGCCTAAACCATTGAGAGAAGAACGAGCAGGTCGACGTCTTCTCCCACTATGACGACCCGATCGGCTACTGCTCTTTTTGAAAGCGCCATCATGACGATCTCTCGATTCGCATCTTCTTCGGCAACAGCCACTTCTACTCTCTACTTCTGAAAGGCGTCACAGAGAAGAGTTATAAGCTGGAATGAGCTGCGTAGCGCTGGAGTCGTTCCGCTGTGTTGGTGTTTTTTTTGTAACATCTTCGGGGTAGCCGTCAAAAACGATGGAGACGTTCTTCCCAAAGTGGTTTCGGACGTAGGTGGTATAACGCGCCAAAAGTGCTCGAACCGTGCTCTTCCGCTGCCACACGACCTTGTGCAAGAGGTAGCCACCATCCAAAATGACGTGAGTGCTGGCACCAATCTACCGGCGTGTGGCTGGAAAGAGGAGTGAAAGTAGAGTACAGAGTAGATTTTGTGCCCTTGCGCATCCCTTGTTCATTGACCAGAGACATCGGGAACGGGGCCAATTCAAACTTGAAGTCATCCTGTAAATCCTGTTCAGATTGCTTTGCAATACACACTCGCTGGAAAATTGTGAGCGGATCCACAGCCACTCTTCTGTTTTTGTCCGGCAGTTTAACGGTTGAAGTGATCGATGCCAGCGTGGTAACTTTATTTCTCCGTTTTATTACTCCCTTGTCGTACATTTTCCCCACAATTTTTATCACACCCTCCGTTCCAACTCTCTGGGCTGTGTGGCAATTAATTTCAGGACCTCAGTTTTGGGAAATGGAGGGTGGGGAGCAAACCAGTTTTTTAGTTTTTCCACATCACTATTATCTTGGATGATTCGAGAAGGTCTCATGTGTACATGCTGCTCTCCAGTAGGACATGAGATGCTGCAAAAACTTTCCAGTTCTTCACAAATGTTCAACATAAACACCATTCCTGTTGTCCACCTTGCTAGAATACTGTCGGAGATTCCCCTGCCTTTGGGTCAACCCACCATAGGTTTTCATGGATCGCATCAAGGATTTACTTCACAGCACAATAAATGGTCTCATGGATTAGTCTCATGGATTTACTTCACAGTACAATAAAACCATAAAAAGAAATGAGAACAATTTATTTGCATTTCCCCCAAAACCCACTTATGACTGTTTTTGGTTATCTGGCGTTCTTGAGAGAACCGTTAGGTTTACAGATATCAATTTAGTCTTAAATGAAAGTTAATTAAATCTACTACAACTTTATTTCATATAATATTTGACGTGGGATGCGTGTTTTAGAAAATATTTTACAAAATAAGTGATTATTTGAAAAAATTTCACATTTTGGAAAAAATGGCCTATTTTCGAATAACTGTATCTTGGAAACCAATGACTGTATATAGCTTGCTTTGGTCTCAAATTGTAGCAAATTTAGTCTACTTTAAAAGTATGTATAATGATTATACCGGTCAGACCCTTCCTTCACTGAGATATTGAGCAAAAACTGAAAAAAATCCGAAAATTTCCTTGTTTTTAGGGTCCACCGCCGCTCGCACAGCACTTTCGAAGTTGAAATTTTTTTTTTTTATTACTGGTTTAGGTCCTAACAACATATAAAAAATTCAGAATGACCGAATTTTTTGCAAGCACGGATGTACATCTTGACTGGAGTACCAGCCCTATGGAGATTGACGCACACCACGGTATCGTCGTCTTCCGCAAACATAAACAAGTGACTCGACAGTTGATCCCCCGACAGGTGTCTTTTTTTTTAACCTAAAATCGTCTTCAAAAATTCCTTTAATAATAAGTTAGTATGAATAATAATCAACAATATGTCGTTAGTATCTGTCTCGGAAATTAATGACTTAGGTATTTGGTTCGACACGAAACTCAACTTTATCAAGCATATAGAAATAATAACCAATAAAGCTTTGAAAATGTTGGGATTTATTTTAAGGTTATCTAGTGATTTTAATAATGTAAATACTGTAAAAACTTTATATATGTCACTAGTAAGGAGTCATATAGAATATAATTCCACGGTCTGGTCCCCAAATTATGAGGTTCATTCCCATGCGATTGAAACAATCCAAAATAAATTTTTAAGATATGTAAATTTTAAAATGGGCATTCCTAGTGAATGCCTAAATTACGATAATCTACTTCGTTCATTAAATTTAATAAAATTATCTGATCGTAGAATCATTTTCGATTTAACCTGTTTGTATAAAATCATTAATTCAATGTTTGACACCCCTGATTTATTATATGTAATCTCCTTTCATACTCTAGGCAGGTCAGTCACAAGACAGTACCTACCATATTATTGTGGCAATTCTAAGTCAACATGCCAATATTATACTCCTATGCGACAGATTCAACAGCTTGGAAACAAATACTCCGATGTTGTTGATATATTTAATACATCAATTTTAATATATAAGCATACCTTATTGAAGTTTTTTTCATCAAGTAGGGGAATGTGTCGATGAAACTGTTTGAATTGACTAGCATATTGGTGGTGTTTTGTCGGCTGAAGGAGAGAAGCTATTTTTGTATTTTTTTTGTTTTTATATTTTGTGCCTGCATCCTGTGCGGATCAAATTCTATTTTTGTATTTTTTTGTTTTTATATTTTATGCCTGCATACTGTGTGGAACAAATTTAATAGTATTTTTGCTTTATATTTGTTTATGTGCAAGTGTTGTAAACAGTCATTGCCTGCCCTATTTACTAGTATAATTTCGTAAATATTGTTAAGTGTATATATGTATGTAAAAGCCTAAATGGGCGTAAATAAATAAATAAATAAAATAAATAAATAAATATCAAACGAATTTATTTACAGTGTCGATTTTTAATACTTATACACTGTGACCTACACAGAGTGACCGGGGTAAAGGCACAAACTTCAGGAGGTGATTCTACATGATGGTAGAAGTAAAAAATATATATCAGAGTGTGTAATTTACACGTGGTATTAGTGAAACTAGAAAGTCGCTAGATGTCGCTTTCTTTTCTTTTGCCTGTTAATTTTAAAGTGGTTTGAAGATTGAATGTTGATTTCAAAAAATAAAAAAGGTTTTTTTTGGATTTCGTAGGATTCGAACCTCCGTTCGCTTGATGTCTGTCTCTCTGGCCGCTGAGATTCGTCAGGCGCCTTGCCCACTGTGATATGGGAGGCACGGGCCGAGGTTCGAGTTTACCGCATTATATTAGAAACGAGTATTTGTGTAGAACTGAGTTGTGACGCATTTCCGTTTCATCCGAAATTCAAATCACTAACGGCGCTAAAGAAGTTTAATTTAAAAAACTTTTTTAGAAATTCCAACTTTTTTCCAGAAAAAAATATTTTTCCATAGAGGTAGGTATATTATTTTTTCCATACAAATAATTCAACTTTTTTACCCGCAAACTATCTGAAAACGTTGGAATTTTGAAAAAATTATGTATTTTTCACCTCCCAGGTTTGTGCACTTTACCCCCGAATACACTGTACAGACAAGTAGTTTTATCCTTGATGAATTTTAATAAAAATGTGTTTAATACTTTGTTATTCGGCGGTACATCCTCTCTGCACACCTCTTCGGGGACATATATTAACTTTCAGGCATCAACTGTCCTGGAATCGAAACACATTCTACACACCTGCATGATGGACAAGTTACGCAAACTTTAGAAAAGGTATTTCCAAGGATTATTAGGTATTACTTACTTGCTTTTTCATAATTCTTTATATTTAGAGAGAAGAACTATTTGCGCATACTTATTGTAAATGGTTGTTTACCAGTCGTGTAAAATTTAACGTTTATCACTAAGGTCCCTACAAAAGAAGACAAAACTATCCAACTCGCACGAGGAAAATCCTCGACTACCCCCCTTCCGTGGTAGGTACCCAAGATATAGGGGGGGGGGGGACTGTACAGTACACAATATGCTGTGCATCACACTCCTAAGCCCAATTGACATCTCGTTACTGCATCACAGCTCCTAGCATCTCAGTCAGCCAACCAGGCAGCTGACTCTGCACCACAGCCGAGGATGGCTGAAGCAATCATAGCAGTGGTCGACTGTCTAAGTGTCTATAGAGATATCAAGATCAATTGAACACCTTCCTGTACGATAATATGTTAATGAATAAAAATTAGTTTTAATAATTATAATTTTAATAAAACGATGAAATGATAAAGAATAAAAATATAAATTAATTAAAATAAAGTGTTTTTTTTTATTTCATGAAAAAAAGGTTATATTTTTAGTATTATTTCACCCGCCATGCTAGGTATGTGTTCCTGTGTTATGGTAGGTGAAGTTAACAGATTGGAATATTATACATAATATTATATGTGCTTTGCAATAATACTAATTCGATTATATAATTAAGATTAAGTAAAAAACATTTTACGTAGTATTTAAATTAGGAAAATTAGATAGGGATTGTGGGAAGATTGTGGGAAGGTAGATTAGATGGATGGAGTGTAAAATGTACGGATATTATAATATTTTTAAAATTCTACTGTAACTTCAAGACTAACTCTATTTATCTTCTTGAAACCGTAACAAAAAATCAACTAACTTGTATGTGTCCCTTTGTCACTACAATATTTTCAAAGATACATTACCAATATTTTTAAACTTTCACTTTGAAATTTACATTTTTTACTTGTACCGCCAACTTATTGTTGTAATTTAGCACTTTAGTTAATATTACCCACGCACAGGTGTTTTAACTTATATAAAATATATATTTTTTACTTTTTTACATTATTTTTATCTTGTGTTATGTTATATATATTTAGAAAATGTGTAAAAAATTACTTTTGAAATGTATCAAGATATAATTGGAAAAAATAATGGGTGAAAAATATATATTTGTATATATATATATATATATATTGAAATGTATTGCAGATGTAAGGTTCCATAGCGTTATTTCACGTTTTTGAAAGTAAGGTGTCGGTATATGAAATTTCGGTGACCGGACAACTCGAAACCAACTCAGAAGTACCTCAGAAAGGTCACTAAGAGTGATGATAAAAAACCATAAAAAATTGGTTAAATAGGTTTAGTTAGGTGAGGGTTACCGGCTATTTTAAAATTATTTTTTCATAGCTTTTAATGACCTTTTTGAGGTCTTTCTGAGTTGACATGGAACCGATATATCGGTTCGAGTAGCCGGCCTACCCCTCACCCTGACACTAACTGTTCAATTCCTACTGATTTTTTAAAATGTTTTATGTTTTAAGTTGAAAAATATATAAATATTTCATATTACCTTTTTTACCCCAAATTTTTTACCCCAAATAATGTCAGGAATCACTGGTTAAAGTAAGTCAAGTACGTCCCTTAACACCCTGAATAGTTCAATGTTTGGCCATTACAGACAGATAAGCCTCGTTCTGGCGTTTCAGTTTTAGTTGAACAACTTTTATTGAACAACAAAAATTGAACAAGATTTCGTTCACACGTTTCAACTTAAATCGAACCGAACTTGTTAATCAAGATGGCGTCAACTGAAATTATAAATGCATGCATCTATATTATAATTTCTGACATTTTGCGAAACGATCTTGAGAATATGTTGTGAAAAGGCACAAAAAACATCGTATTTCGGTTAAAAATAGATTCTAAGAACAATATTATTTCAAGAAGAAAATTGGACGGATACATTTAAGGAGGCTGAAAAGGGGCTTAGTGCACTTCAAAATTGGCTTAAAATCAACTTGCTTACCCTTAATATAAGCAAAACAAAATATATAACATTTTCAATGAACTCAAGGGGCCAACCAATAAAATCACTAGAACTAAAATTACATGAATGCCATGGAAATAATACACAATGTTACTGCCCTGTTATCGAAAAAACACAAAACATTAAATATCTCGGAGTAATAATTGACGAAAATCTTAGATGGGACCTACACATCAAAGGTATTACGGAAAAACTCACTAGCCTTATATATTTTTTTTTAAATTTAAGAAATGTGTTAAATAAAAAGGATATGAAAAAGGTCTACTACGCGTTATGTCATTCTCGAATTGAATATGGAATCATAGGATGGGGATCTGCTACACAAACGTACCTACAAAACCTGAATACGATTCAAAAAGGAATCATAAAGACCATATTGAAAGTACCAATTAGAACGCCTTCAATTGAAATTTTCAATAACTTTGACGTACCAAATGTACAGCAAATATATGCCAAAAATATATTATTGAAGCTCTTCAAAAATAATGAATCCTCTACTAGACCGTGTATGCATAACACTAGATCGAATAAAAATGTTATAAAAAATATTCCAAGTTACAAAACCACATTTGGACAAAGAAACTATACATACTTTGCAACAAAACTTCATAACATACTTCCCCAAGACATAAAACTAATAAAAAATCCAATTGAATACAAATCAAGAATAAAAATATGGCTTAAAGAGGTCAATGAGAAAACCCTAGCGAAGACGCTAAAAACGACATAGAAGACAAATGAACTATATTTAAATAACTTTAGTCCGCCTCGGCACAGGACCCCCTAGTGAGGAGGACTAAGAAATACAATATTTTATTCTTAATTTTACCATTATATTTTGTATGTAAAAATTTTTATATAGTCGCTATAATAAAAAAATAAAAAAAATAAAAAAATTGTATTAGGTGCATCCAAGGGCGGATCCAGCTTTGGCGCCAGGGGTGGTCACATAGTCGCGGTCAAGTCACAAGAAGTTATAATTTAATTTTGAAAATAATAGATACCAGCAAAAAGTAGGTATTTTATTAAGTACTTAAATAAAATCTATATTGTGAAAAAAAATATGTTAAAACATTCATATAACCCTCCCCCCCTGGATCCGTCCTTGGGTGCATCTAAGAATATTTTGAAAGAGATGTATTAAAATATTTGAAGATACTACAGGGTCTAAATCATTTACAAATTTCGGAAGAAGAATTTGATAAACTTTCTTTCTAAAATGCAAAATAAATTTTGAAAGCAGGATACTGATGCGAACATTGTACAAACTAAATTAAAGATAAATTTAGATATCTGTCAACGGGAGATTCATGTGCAAGTCTCAACTATTTTTTAGTAGGTATGTCTAATGTCGAGTTGAAACAAGTGATCACATGTGGCGATTCGGTGTGAAACTCGAACGATGAGTCATGCCTGAACATCAAAAGTAGACGGGCTTTCAACTTTAGTCGCTCAACTAAAACCTTACCAACTTTTTTGAAACAGTGTTCACACTTGTCAATAACCTTTAAATGTCATTCAACAGAGAGTTGATAAACTAAAATTGAACCGTATGAACGGGCCAACATAACACGGGGCTAGGGAGATACTCCTAGTTTACCAACATTTCCGTTATCTCTTTTTATGGCTTTGTGTATATTGTATAATAACCATAACAAGTAACTTCTTCATCAGTCTTTTCCTTCTTTCTCAGTTGTTCAACCTCCCGAATCAAAGATGCCACAGGCTCACTAAATGCAGACCGTTGGGACACTCAAGCGGTATAAAAAAAGTTAAGTCTAAGTACCTACCAAAGTTGTTCAATTATATATTTCCCATAAACCCCCCCAATTACGCAGCAATTTCATTTCTCCAATAATCCACATATTTTCTCAGGCGTTTATTTATTGAAATATTCCAAGAATCCTCGGTGAAGTTGGGAAGTGGGTACTTGCGTCAGGTACAGTCGGCAAATGAGATGGCTGCAGCCGAAGTCCTCTAACGAGACACTAATAATGATTGATGATACCGCCGCTGGTGGACACTGCGTAAACAACTGAGGCGGTACAGCCAGCCTAATTGGCGGTTTCAACCAACTACACGGATGTTTAATCTGCCAAAAGGAATATTATTTATCGTACTGTTAAAGTTACAATTAAAAATATATATACAGTTGCTTTCACCGATCGAACTAGGCGATCTGTAGTTATTATAGGAAGAAAAGACACCAGTGGCATTTGTTTGGCAGTTAAAATACGAAAAAATAAGACAAATGTGCGTTCACCTACTGGTAAAACCATTATTGTCATAAAACGCTAGTTATGCTACACCAAAAACACTGACTTAACAAAGCTAGTACCATTCCTAATACCAAATCGTAACACGTGGCTTCCAGAGTTGTTATTCGTCGAAAACAAACTATTTTATTCATTTCCCAGACCAAAAGACAAATCAGGCTAAGAAATAAATGCAGTTTCAATTGTATTTTTATTAATTTCATACCGAAATTTTAATTGAAATTTCTAGCAATTTGTTTCTCTGATATACCAAGTATACAGGGTGTCCGGGGGTAAAGTGCATTAACTTCGGGAGGTGATTCTACATGATAGTACAAGTAAAAAAGATAAAAAACCTGTTTCCGAAATTCCAACTTTTATGGGTAGTTTTGAGGTAAAAAGATAAAATTAGTTCGGCGTGCACAGCCAGATTTATTATTTTCCGCTGTTACGATACAGGCCAATAACAATCGAGTCGGGCGCCCGGCAGGCTCTCAGCAAGTAAGATCGTACCTCATACTATTTTTAGTAGGTACGTCTTCTTGTATGGGGAAAAAATGTTGGAATTTCGGAAAAAGTTGTTAATCTTTTTTACTCCTACCATCATGTAGAATCACCTCCCGAAGTTAATGCACCATACCCCCGGACACCCTGTATATAATCTGTGAACTTCTTCAATAAAAGAGATTGAGATTACAGGAAATATGTTCAGGGAAACTCCAATAAAGGTTATCAAATCGTTACAAGTTGCTTTATATATGTTATCGTAAAGTTTACGGCTAATGTTAAACTGAACCAGACGTCCGTAATATTGGAAGCTCTAAGTTATTCTGAAGATAGAGAATCCGACACTACGGGAGCCCAGCTGTCTATCATATGTCTATGTCTATGTCTATCATGAACTTATGTATTGTGTCATCGGATGTTTCCGTAATCGCTCGTGCATTAGACACGAACAACGATAGTCGGCACTCTTCTAGGGTATTACATAACTGATATTCATTGAGACACCTCAAAAACAATACAACTATCTATTCATATTTCTGGTCGTGTCTAGTTATTGCCTCTTAAATGAAGAAACGTATTTTATTTATTTATTTATTTACGGACTAGTAGTCCATTAACATTATAACAATAACACGAATAAGATGCAGAGATTTCAGTGAAAGGAGATTACATATAAATGAGGAGTATTGACAATATATAATATAAAAGTACATATAGAAGATAACTACAAGTCAAAGCTTGAAGATGGATTTAAAAGGCTTTAAAAAATACACATTGCGTATCGACTACCGAAATTCATTTAGGCTTACACCAAAACATTCAATGCTTTGACTTGCGTTGACAAGTCTCGACATTTTGGATAAATAGTCCAGTAAACGAATGGTCCAAAAGGAGGTGTAGAGTGCGTGAGCAGGAACCTAAGCGATTCTTTCAGGACTTGTTTAGGGTGCTTAGGGTGTGAACATACTAAAAGTCCTGACGTCTAGGTGGTGAGCTAGGGGGGGGGGGAAGGTCCCGATTTTCGGGTATCCGTTTATATCTCAAAAACGGTGCGTCGCAGAGGAAAACTTTTTTAGAATAAGTAAAAGCTCATAAAATTATCTACAACTTTTATTCTATACGTAATTTTGGAAATCTCAACCATTTTTGAGTTATACGCTCCACAAATGTCAATATTTTCGAAAAAAATCATTTTACCTCACATTTTTCATCAAACATTCCTTCATATCGTCTAAAATATTCATCCAAGAAAGAAATTTATTTAAAAAAAGTTGTAAATAATTTAATTACCCTTTAGAATATATATACATATGTAAATAAACCTCTAACCAGTAAATATTAACAGCAATTTTAAGTTTTTTCGTAAAATGTCATTTTCAGAAAGAGCTGTTTTTTCTTACCAAATTATTAAGACGGGTTTTTTGTTCATGGGAAATTCCTTATTAATTTTTGCACGCAAGGAAGCAGGTAAGTTGTTCTCGAACAGATGATTAGTGGAATTCATTTTATAATCATTATTATTGTGATGGGTGATTAGGTTAGTCGTCGGAGATGCTACAATAACGTGCTACGATGCTGTTAGAGTTGGTGAAAAGGCAATGAATGCGATAGTGGGCTTGACATTCTCAGACATCAAGTTGTCCCGCAAAGTTCGGACATTCCCAATATCTTCTGTCAGCTCGTCGATAAATGAAAAGGTTGCAGTTAACCCAACATTGCTGTTTCAGCGGATGTGTGTAAGCAAACGATCATATGAGGATTTGATGAAATTCTTTGAGTATGAGTTGGACCCATTTCCCTTGGCAATGTTCAATGAAAGTGGGATGCGAAAGACAACTAAATCTGTTCTGTATAGCATACTCGAGCCTACCAAAAAAACTGTTCTACTGTCTCAGATGAACATAGTTGTGGACGGAGGATTTCTACTACACAGAGTAATTTGACAAAAAGATGCCTCCGTTGCCGCAATTTGTGATCGTTATATCGCCTATGTCTATCACCACTATCCTGGAATGACTCGCACTGTGGTATTTGATGGGTACGTAAACCCATCCAATAGTACAAAATCATAAGAACAGATGGCGACGATACGGACTGAGAAGGTCAGCAGACATCAATTTGACATGGAACAAATCAATACCCGTTAAACAGGAAGATTTTTTATCCAATCCTACCAACAAAAGTAACTTCATCTCCTTACTACAGACAAAGTTTCGGGAGAATGGGATACAGACTCTTCAGGCCACCGATGATGCTGACGTCCTTATCGTGAAGATTGCTGTGGAATTATCCTTTCACAACTCTGTGGCTGTCTTTGGTGAAAATGTGGACCTCACTGTCCTTTTGATTGCTTCCACTCCTCCCACCTAAGATATTCTGCTGCTGAAACCCGGACGAGGGAAAACCAAAACAATGGCACTGTCCACCCAAGAGATGCAGCATCGTGGATTTGAACACATCATATTTTTACATTCCTTTACCGGCAAAAGACAGACCTCCCTTAACCAGTACCGCTTCCAGTCGTTCACAAGGTCCGTGGCAAATATGAAGCCTGACATCAGCTCCCTCCCTCCAACAGAGAGTGCAGCTAAACAGCATTCCCGGCGGACATTCCACCAAGTTCAGCAGTGGCTCGGAATTGAGCTGCCCCCTGAAGAATGGGGGTGGAAACACGAAGGAGACACCCTGGTGCCAGCAGATCCTCCAGCACCAGAGGTCCTTCTGAAAATGATATTTTGCCGCTGCACCAAGGATTGTACAATTGGCAAATGTGGATGCCGAAAAGCAATGCTGACCTGTTCTGCAGCGTGCCTTCACTGCCAAGGGAGATGCTTCAATAGCGTGCCTGTTGCCGAGGACGACGATGAAAACGACGTAGAGCCCTTTCAGCAAGAACCATCCACCACTGAAAATGACGATGCCATGGATGAACAACGCTTGCCAGGACCCTCACGTCCAAAGAGGATATGATAACGTGAATCCCTATAAAGTTGAGAGTGTAACATGATGTTATTGAGAACAGATCCAAGGGAAATGGGTCCAACTCATACTCAAAGAATTTCATCAAATCCGCATATGATCGTTTGCTTATACACATCCGCTGAAACAGCAATGTTGGGTCAACTGCAACCTTTTCATCGTGAATTTTTATCGACGAGCTGACAGAAAACATTGGGAATGTCCTAACTTTGCGGGACAACTTGATGTCTGAGAATGTCAAGCCCACTATCGCATTCATTGCCTTTTCACCAACTCGAACAGCATCGTAGCACGTTATTGTAGCATCTCCGACGACTAACCTAATCACCCATCACAATAATAATGATTATAAAATGAATTCCACTAATCATATGTTCGAGAACAACTTAACTGCTTCCTTGCGTGCAAAAATTAATAAGGAATTTCCCATGAACAAAAAACCCGTCTTAATAATTTGGTAAGAAAAAACAGCTCTTTCTGAAAATGACATTTTACGAAAAAACTTAAAATTGCTGTAAATATTTACTGGTTAGAGGTTTATTTACATATGTATAATGTATATATATTCTAAAGGGTAATTAAATTATTTACAACTTTTTTTAAATAAATTTCTTTCTTGGATGAATATTTTAGACGATATGAAGGAATGTTTGATGAAAAATGTGAGGTAAAATGATTTTTTTCGAAAATATTGACATTTGTGGAGCGTATAACTCAAAAACGGTTGGGATTTCCAAAATTACGTGTAGAATAAAAGTTGTAGATAATTTTATGAGATTTTACTTATTCTAAAAAAGTTTTCCTCTGCGACGCACCGTTTTTGAGATATAAATGGAGACCCGAAAATCGGGACCTCCCCCCCCCCCTCCCCCCCTAGCTCACCATCTAGACGTCAGGACTTTTAGTATGTTCACACCCTAAGCACCCTAAACAAGTCCTGAAAGAATCGCTTAGGTTCCTGCTCACGCACTCTACAACTCCTTCCTTTACTGGACTAAAAGGAGAATGATATCCATAATTAGTAGAATGTTGATTGAGGAACAGCAATTCATTATTTCGGTGTCTACGGGAAGGGATGTTGAACTGGATGAATTGTAACAAAGCAAGTGTGTCAATAATACTGTTGATAATTTGAATATGAAAATTAGATCAGAGTCCTTTCTCGTTTTTCAAAAGAAGAAATGTTTAAAGTTTGTTCAATTTTATCATACGAGTATTCGCTTCTTTCAAGTCTTAACCTCCAAGCAATGGGGTATTTCCACGTTTTTATACTACTCAAAAAAATAAAGCAAAAAATTACCACGATTACAGCATTTTTATTTTATTTTATTTTGACGAATAAATTTTCTACAGCGAGTCAAAGTTTCCCATTTTTGAATTACCGCTAAAACGATATTTTGGGGCGGGGTTATTGACAGTGTTTATGATGGCCCGCTGAGCGACGCTTGTGACGTCACGTTCCGATTTTCAAACCATGGGCGGTTTTGATTTTGTCAGTTTTAGACCGTTTTTAAAATCAATAATATTGAATTAAAACATATAAAACAAACATTTTAAGTAGGATGATTAAAATAAAATAAAAATTATCTTTAAATATTCCGTACATTTTCAACAGAATCCCTCGTTTGTGGAAATATCCCATTCCTTATGTGTTCTGTGATACATTTTTTTTTAAATATTATATTTTTAGCCCCGGGTTGCATCCTGACTGTGACTTACGGAAGCGCGATGGGGAGGAAGCTGAAGAGGAGGGAGGCAGATTGGGGAGGGGGTGTGATGGTGATAACATTGGTAGGCGTTGTACAATAATAATTATTTCTGGCGCTAATTAGAATGTCGCCTCGTCGCCATGTAAGATGATACCTTGGCCATTACTACATCCGGATCATTAGTAATTTCACAAAAAAACTACAGTGTAATCAAAATATTTTATTATACGATTGGAAGGGTACCGCCGCTCCGGGAACCATTAATTGGATAACCAACACCTCTGCTATAGGTCACCCCTAGCGGTTTGCTACGTTTGGTGACTTTAGCAGATGTAGCCGTGTTCTTGCGGCGTGGCAGGCCGATCGGGAGAGCGTGGTTGAGAGAGACTTTGTGACCTTTCAAGCAAAACTCTTTTGGATTCCTACCCACTCTTCATGCCTTATCCTTCCCAGAACTTCCTCTCCTTTATTTTCTTGAATATTTAAATAAAATATTTTCTTCACGGCCTCCTGTTTGGAGCTATCGAAATAAAATTCAACGTGCATGTTTTTTTGAATTATTTAATATTTTTCAGGTTTTCTTCCCGGCTTCGCCCATGTTTTTTGTGAGCATCTTCAAATACTGTATGTATCACCTCGGTTACTTTTATTTATTAAACACATGATACATAATTAGACATTTTACATAGAGTAAATATATTAGATCACCATACTAGGCAGCTGCCTGAATTATGGTGACCAGTGGAGTAAATTTACTTTGTATGAAATATGAAGTCTAGTGTAAACATAATGGATTTAGTATAGGTAAATGATGCTAAATGTTGGAAACATTTAATAAAATATAAAATAGAAAGGAGAAAAGAAATAAATTACGAATCCTGAGGTTGCGGGTTTAAAACCGGAGTGCTCATTTTTGGTTTTTATTTTTTTATTTGGATACTTGACAAGAGTCTCAACTGCTCCCATCTGGAGCCAGCCGAGCGATTCTATATCTTTTGTGGAATCGTTTTCGAGATAACGGACGTGATCTCCTGTCGGATTTATGTGATTTATTTGATTTTTCTATGTGCAACGTACATTAAATGCATACATAATCATGCATACTTGCAGGAATTCATGTTTAAAACGATCAAAACTAAAATATGTGACAGAAAATATGTAAAAATCACACAAATCTGACAGGAGATCACGTCCGTTATCTCGATAACGATCCCACAAAAGATATCGAATCGCTCGGCAGTGTGACTTTGGTAATCCCAGTTGGGGTATGTTGTGAGGCTAAAGTTAAGTGGGGAGGGGAAGGAAATGGGGAATAGGAAGTTAGGGAAGTATCTGGCTATTCAGATCTAGGGACCAAATACCGCTAAGGTCATTTCAAGCAATATTTCAATTCTGAATGGTGGTCTTACACCAGGGCGGTACTGAGGGTACCTTCCACTCTGGAACGTGCCGCAAATGCACAATTATTTAAATAATTAAGTAGTGAAATCACAAATCAATCAAATAAATTTTTATCAGCATGCGCCGGGATTTGAACCCGCGACCTCCAGATCTCTAGACGAGAGCCTTTCCCCTCGACCACGGAGGCCGTCGTTAAATGAACCCTTCAGCCAATAAAATATCTTCATCTGCAAGTGTCAACTACACGGAGAAATTTTATAGATTTAAATGTAGGTAAGTATCAAAAAAATGCCAGTTTAGAAATTAATAAAATTTTCTTCGAGACGATTTTTTTTTAAAATAAATATTGACATGACGGCCTCCGTAGTCCCGAGGTAAGACTCTCGACCCACAATTCAAAATAACATATATAGTATATTTGCGGCGTGTTCCAGAGTGGAAGATACTCTCAGTATCGCCCTGGTGTAAGACCACCATTCAAAATAGAAACGTCATTGACAAACTACTTAAAAGTAGTTTATTGGGACTTTTCTTTTTTTGTAATATCTTATTTTATTTGGTTTCCTGTAATATTGTAATGTGATATATTTACGACATTAACACTACTATTTGAACGAATCCATAAACTGCTGTAACAAACTCATTAACGAGGCTTATAAACGTGCCCAGTTGTCAAATATTTCAATAATATTTATGATGTTATATTATGCATTAAAAAACATTGCTGGAATAATGGAATCTGTTTATGAGTATGTACCAATACCGTGTGTAACCAATAGATACGTATGTTAATCCAGAGTTCTTAGTGGGTTGTGCACACCAATTGTCTGCATATTATTAAAAAAATGTTTCTTTTTTTAAGTGATAACTTCTGTAGTTCTTTTTTTAAGTGATAACTTCTGTAGTTCTTTTTTTAAGTGATAACTTCTGTCCAGCTCCCGTTTTATGTATTGGAGGATTTGATACGATTAAATAAAGGACATGATGAAAATAAAAGACATCAATATTTTTTTAATAAAATGCTCATATGGTATCAGTAGCGACATTTATTAATAAAAAAAACAATGTCAATACGCAATATAACGAAGTATGTCGTTAATCGAAGCCAAGTAAGTAGTACGACCTTAATTATTCTTTTTGCATTTAAAAGTATACTTGGTATTACTTTTGGCTGCTCTAAGAGCTTCTTCGTTTTCTATAATGAAATTATAAAATTGTTTACATTTCATGTTGTCGCTTGAAATGGCTTTAGCCGTGTTTGGTGATCAGATCTGAATATCCAGGAACTTCCCCACCTTCCTCTCCACCATCTCCTTCTCATCACAACTCCCTTCAGCCACAAAACACACCGCAATCGTCAACCAACCTCTCCGTCATAGGTCATCTAAGTGGTTCGCTAGGTTTGGTGATTTAACAGGGATGAGGGGGTGAGGTTTGGCCGGGTCTTGGTGGTGGATGCATCTGCTCACACACTGCGTGGAATTTCGGATTGGGAGATACTAGTTACCCACTCATACTGGAGAAAAGCCCCATTCATGTCCACATTGTAACTACTCCTGCTCAAACAAATCAGTTTTATCAAAGCGCTTACGCACCCATACTAGAGAAAAACCTTATTCATGTCCCCAATGCAACTATTCCTGCTCAAGCATATCAGACTTAACAAGGCACTTACGCATCCACACTGGAGAAAAACCTTATCATGTCTCAAACCTTATTCTTTTGACCCCTCCAGCAGGACTCTAGAGGAACAACTCCTGGCACCCTAGTGGTAGGAATGGATTCATACGTCCATCACTGCTGGACACACTGACTTTCAGATTTTTTTTTTTTTTTTTTTTTTTTTATTAATTTCAATAACAAGGTTTGTACATGTATGTATGATGTATATAATAAATAATAAGTATAGATTCTTTTTTTTTTTTTCACAGACCTCCTCACTAGGATTTCCTGTTCTGAGGTGGCCTGTAGTTTTTTTAAAATATTTGTATTTGGTTATGGATTGTCTTTATATCGTCTTCATGATGTTTGTAATTTTATTATCACTTTGATCTCTCAGCCATATTTTTACTTTTGTTTTAAATATATTCATTTCCTTTATATTTTTGATTTGATCTGGTAGAGCATTGTATAATTTTATAGCATGGAATTTATTATTTCTTTGTCCAAAAGATGTGTTCAAACTGGGAGTAACCAGGATGTTATTGCTTACTGACCTGGTTGAGTATTTATGTTGGGCAGTGGAGTATACATATATGTTTTTTTTCAGTTTAAATAAAATATTTTTTGAATAAAGTTTCTGTACATTGAAGACTTGAAAGTTATTAAATATTTCTTCCGTCGGAGTTCTAAGCGGAACTTTCAGTATTGTCTTCAGTACTCCTTTTTGGGCTATTTTGAGTCGCTCTGTGTGAGTGCTCAAAGCAGACCCCCATCCAGTTATCCCGTACTCTATTTGTGATTGACATAAAGCGTAGTACACTTTCTTAATGTCGTTTATGTTGAGGATGTTACGGATGGCTCTAAAAAAGTAAATGTACCTGGTGAGTTTTTTTGTGATTACTTCAATGTGTGCGTTCCATCGGAGATTATCATCAATTTCAATACCAAGATATTTGATACTTTTGGAGTGTGCTATGGTAGGACAGTGGCATGATAAGCCTTGACTTTGATTGTTTTCTTGGCATGAATGTAATTTGAGATTAAAGTCATCCTCTGGCTGTCCTCTGGCTGTTATAGAAAATGTCAGATATTTTGTTTTATTGACATTAAGTGTAAGGGAATTTCTCTTAAGCCAGTTTTGCAGTAGACCAAGTCCATGTTCCGCTTCTTTGTAGGTACTTCTCCAGTCTTTTTCGTTGAATACAATTACTGTATCGTCAGCAAAGCTTATGATTTTTCCTCTCGTTCTTAGGCTACCGATATCATTTATGTATATTAGAAATAATATCGGTCCTAGTACGCTTCCTTGCGGTACTCCATGGTTGATGAGGAGAGGTTTGCTTTTTTTCTTGTTAATTTGAACGCTCTGTGTACGCTCCATCATATAGCTTTTTAATAAGTTTAGAGTTCTATTTGACATACCAATTTTTGAAAGTTTTGCAAAAAGGATTTTGTGATCTATTGTATCAAATGCCTTTTGTAAGTCTATGAAGATTGCCAGTGTTTTTTCTCCTCTGTCTAAACTTTTTATAATCATATCTGTAATAGTTTCTATGGCGTCACCAGTACTTAGATTCTCCCTAAATCCGTACTGTGTTTCTGATAATATTTTATTTTCTTCTAAGTAGGAAAGGAATTGTTTTTTTAATATTCTCTCCAATATTTTTGAAAATGTATTGAGTAGGCTTATTGGTCGATAGTTGTTTATGTCACTTTTACATCCTTGTTTATATATTGGTATTACAATAGCTTTTTTGAGAGCTGTGGGGAATACGCTTTCAGTTATAGCCATGTTTACTAGATATGTTAGAGGTACGATAAGTTCTTTACAGAGAAATTTTATTGCATTTGTTGTTATTAAGTCTTCCCCGGAAGATACATTTGATTTTAGAGAAGAAATTGTATTTTTGATTTCATCAGCTGTGATTTGTTTAAACTCGAGCTTTTTTCCTTGCTCAGGAGATTCATTTGTTTGTACTGCTCCATCACATTGCGTAGCTTGTTTTGCTAAATTAGATCCTATATTTATGAAGAAGTTATTGACATATTCAAGAATTTCGTCAGGATTCTCAGCGTATTTCCTGGGGACATTGTTTATATTCAGCTCGTCAATTGATGTGGCGTTGGTAGTTTTAGTACTAGTTATTTCATTTATTATTTGCCACATCTTACGGGGATTTTGTTTACAATCATCTATTTTTTGCTTATAGTAAGTTTCTTTTGAATGTGTAATTACTTTTTTGCATATGTTTCTATATCTTTTGTAGTATCTTAACATGTGTAAATCGTATGGATTATTTTTTAGCTTCTTGTGTAACTCGTCTCTTTTTTTTATGCAGTTTATAACATTCTGTGTGATCCATGGTTTGATGTGTATATTTTTATGTGAAATTTTTTTAACAATTTTTACAGTATTAGATAAAATGTTTTGCTGTATGAGTTCTATGAAATAATTCCATGCTTCATTTGTATTGTCCATACTTTGTAGTTTATTCCAATCGGTACATTGTAGATTTTGTTTAATGACATTCCAGTTGGTTTGTGTTTTTTCTGTTGTTAGCGGTCTTTCCATAATTTTATTTGGTTTGTTTATTTTTATTGAAAGCATAGTTGTATAATGATCAGTAATAGTCGAGTTAAATACAACAGTTTGAGTAATTTCTTTTGTTTTGCTCATAATATGGTCTATGCAGCTTTGTGTGTCGTCCACTTTTCGAGTAGGTACATTTATTAGGCTTTCCAGTCCATGGGAGGCTAACATCTGCAGATATTGTATTTTTTTGGGATGTCCATTTTCTAGTATATTTATATTTACATCTCCAATAAAAAATATGTTTTTTGTGTCTTTCAGTAGGCAGAGTTCTTCGTCTATCGATTTAAGGAATGGGTCTATATTTCTTGTTGAAGGAGACCGATAGACTGCTAATATAGCCTTTTCTTTACTGATTTTAATTTTTAAACAATTGGCATTTGCAACAATAATTTCCTCAACTTCAGCTTTTATTTCGTTTTTTATGTATACAATTACACCATCATTTTGTTTTATGTTATTCAAACTTGAGTAGGTTGTGTATCCAGCTATTTCCAAATTCAAGTATTTCTGGTTTATCCAACACTCAGTAAGAATTAGTATATGTAGATTGATATTTAAATATTTCATTAAAATTTGCAATTCATCAAAATTTTTTCTGATACTTCTTATATTTTTGTGCATTATATTGAAGTAATTATTGTTAAACTTTGATAGATCACTTGGTTCCGTGGTAACAATAGTGTCAGTCATTTTTATTTTACTTTTCTAATTATTGTTACGTCGTTCCTTTTAATTAATACAATTTTTTTTTAAATCGTCTACGTGTCTAATGTATATTAATTTTTCATTCGGCATTCTTCTTACCATAATTTTTCCATCCTTGAACCATACGTATGCATAGTTTTTTTCTTTTGCAGTTTGTTTCGTTCTCCATAGTAGTTCCTTATGGTAAAAGCTTATCTCTTCCGCAATGTATATGGTTTCAGTGGATATATCCTTAATTTTTGCATAATCAATATTTTTTTTATTTTGTATAATCTTGTCTCTGACTATTTTATCAGTAAATTGCACTAATATTTTAGGTGGTGCATTAATACGTCTGTCTGTATATGGTTTCAGTGGATATATCCTTAATTTTTGCATAATCAATATTTTTTTTATTTTGTATAATCTTGTCTCTGACTATTTTATCAGTAAATTGCACTAATATTTTAGGTGGTGCATTAATACGTCTGTCAGGTATCCTCTTTACCTCGATTATTTCTGCATATTTTAATTCCACTCCAGCCGCCTCCGCAACTCTTTTTACCACTTCAATTTGTTGTTCCCCATTTTTTTGAGGAATGCCCGCTATTTCCATATAGTTAGAGCGGGTTTTGTACTCCATATCTGCAATTTTTATTTCAAGTTGTTTAATTATGGTGTTTTTCTCCTGCTGCTCTTTTTTAAT
This sequence comes from Limnephilus marmoratus, assembly GCA_917880885.1. Taxonomy (NCBI): domain Eukaryota; kingdom Metazoa; phylum Arthropoda; class Insecta; order Trichoptera; family Limnephilidae; genus Limnephilus; species Limnephilus marmoratus. The sequence continues at coordinate 4,324,175 of OU862911.1, forward strand.
CATTATAAATTCATTTTCTATTTTTTTGTTTTGTAGGATTGTTATCTCCAGTTTTTTAATTAGTTCATCATATTGTGTACTCATAAATTCGATGCTTTTCTGATTGTCCAGTGTTTGCTTATCTATTTTAGAGATAATTTCTTTTCTCATGGAGTCAATTTTTTTTTCGATAATTTGTAATATCTTCTCCATGTTTAATTTGTCTTCATTTTCAATGATGGCTCCCTTTCCTCTTGTATTTGCCATTTCAGTTATTTTTAATATTATTAATTATTTTATGTATATAAATATAACAACCTGCCCCGTTTTTATTTTGAAGTAGTGATACAGTATCTATGATGACAAAAATTTGGGTTTTTGTCTATGGTTAATTTAACTGTCACTTTTATTTTATTTCTTAGAGTTTTGTGGATTTCTCATCCGTTCTTTGGGGTATCGGATATTATATTGAATTTTTTTATAATTTAATGCACGTTTTAGAAAACCTTTGCACACAGTTCACTCACTTTTTACATAGATAATCACGATAAACAACTGGAGATACTTATTTGCATATGTGCGTATTAGTTATCCATAGATATCCTTAGATTCCTACCCACCTTTCATACCCTTTCCCTTCCCAGATCTTCATCACTTTCGTTTCCTCAAAAGACCCTCCACACAGCATCCCCAAAGTTGACGTAGGCACTGAGGGGAATTATTTTCCTCAGAGCCACCTGTTTGGAGCTAATGTGAAAAAGTCTATGTAATTCTGGATTTAAATGATTAATAATTAGTGTTCAAAAGTACAAGAATAATTCAGAAAACTGAAAGATAAATTTTACAATGAATAATTATAAATAATTTATTATTATAAAATCTAAACCGTATTGACCATGAAAATCTTATCTTAATAAGGTAAGGTTTTCGTTAATTATTTTTGGGGTGTTATGCCGTGTTGCGCTACCTCCTTCTTTAGCCAACGTTTCGGACAGCTTTGCAGTGTCCATCATCAGGGCAGATCCGGCAGATCCGGCAGATCCGGCAGATCCGGCAGATCCGGCAGATCCGGCAGATCCGGCATATCCGGTAGATGTGTGAAACACACATCTACCGGATTTGCCGGGTAATGGCTAATGGTCACTGCAACGTTGTCCGAAACGTTGGCTAAAGAAGCAGGTTATTGGCCAATTTCAGAGTCCACACCATCACAGTAATAATGGAATATCTAATTTGTACAGATGTGATTTTTCCTAAAGTGCGTTTGTGCAGTGAACTTCCAAAAAGAGGTAAGAAAATGTAGGTAATGTAATATAAATGCAATATATAAAAATCTCGTGTCACGGTGTTTGTGGTCGCACTCCTCCGAAACGGCTAGACTTTTTTTATGTATATTTGGTAGGTATGAGAATAGGTGGTAAAGTATATTTCATACCGCTAGGTGATTAGGGTGTCCCTATCCAGAAAAAAAAACTATTTTTTTTAAATTTTTTTGTTTTTGTTTTTTTTTGCATTAAAAAATACCTATATTAACCCAAATTTTCACTCTCCTACCCCCACCCTACCATTTTTTATTCGTGATTTTAGTATTTTTGTATGAACAAATTTAACCGTCGTTGGCATTTTTTTGTTTTTATCGGCGGTCATCGTCTACAGCGCTCCATTCCTCTTTCTGTCATAGATCCCATCCCCACACACTTACAATACATTCGTTATTTTTTATTTAACAACCAAAATATTCACTAGAAATAATTTATATGGCAGAAAAACGTTTGCCAGGTCAGCTATATAGATATAATATATTGTCCTTGTTTGAGCTCATCGGGGAAAAAATAATTTGTAGACTTAAAAAAAGCATTGTTTATCTATTTACTAGCTAGTTCCCGGCATGCGTTGCTATGCCATAATAATAAAGATATTATTTCTACCTGCGTTTTCTTTCCCATTCGCCCGTTCTCCTTCCGCCTACTTTTCCTCTCTCGTCCTTCTCATTCCACCTTCCCCGCCTTCCCTCTCCCCTCTCCACACTCCCCTCTCCCGTTCCACCATCCCACGAACCTCTCTGCCGCGTTCCCCTCCCCTCTCTCGAGTTCCACATATTCAGTCCCGGTACATTCAGTCCCGGTACATTCAGTTTTCAAATAGCTCCTCTGCCGCCGATTGCAACTTTTTTATACAAATTTTCATTTTCATAAATTACAAACATTTATATTTATACAAAATAAGAAAAATCAAACCAATCTGGTACCCAACACGGGTACTTATTTAAAATAAGTTTAATTCTTGATTAGATTCGAAGTTTTCGATTTGAGTGAGTATGATAAGTTAGTACTTCAGTTAAATTCATTAATTTAAAGAGTTCATTCGAAAATTGAATTTTGATTGAACAATTAATTGTTTTTCAAAATGTCATTATCAGATTGTGACAGTTTCGTAAGAGTTTTTGTAACGATTAAAAAACTTTTCAGATGTATTTCCTGTGGTTGTAAAATTCAGAAATCTTTGCGACAGCGGAAAAAAGATATTTTGAAAGTTTCACAGCAATGCATAGACAAATCACATACATAGAAGCAAACACATGTTGAATTTTATATATACGAGTGTATATATATATATATATAGTTTGAAGAAAAAGATAACACTAATAACCTAATGAAAATACGGAAGAGAAGTATATCTAAATACATACAACGTGACCCAAAATTCAACGATAAGCGGGCACCAGTGGGTGGGCCTGCATGACTCCTCGAGAAAAAAATATTTCTCATTTTTTTTTTTTTAAATTGAAATCCTTTGAAAATTGACACCTTTTAATATTTTTTTAACTACAATGGCCACAATTTTTCAAATATTTCAATTTTTTTTGTGGTTAGTTTTCCTAGAGTATTATACCATTTTGGAATCTTGATTAGATGCGTAAACTTAAAAAAAAACTTGCGAAAGGAGTCTCCATACTTTTTTTTACACCACGATGAGTGAAAGTGGACTGAAAAAAATCTTTCATAATTTTTAGAAAAACAATAATTTTGATTGATTTTTGTGTAAAAACTACAGGCATTCATGGATTTTTAAGGCTTGTAGTGGATAGCCGTGCTACTTAGGTTGCTGATACAAAAAAAAATCAGAAATATTTAAAAAATTGTGGTCATGGTAGTTAAAAATATCTTAACCCGTCTGCTGGGTTCGATATATTAGCACCCCACAATCCGGAAGCCTCAGTTTCGCGCGTAAATTCTAAAACCGTCATTTTGAATAGAGATTGTAAAATATCTTCAAAGACAATAAGAAGCATTATTTCGTTCTCTTTCTGGTTAAAAGAAAAATACATATGTTTGCATGAGAGGAAGAGAGATATATATCTTTTAAAATGTAAGGTCGCTCGGGACGTTTTTGGTCTTGTGAAAGTATAACGCGATTACGTGTTTTGGGATGTATTTATTCCTAAAAGCTATTTATCTCTCTTCCTCTCATGCAAACATATGTATTTTTTTTAACCAGAAAGAGAACGAAATAATGCTTCTTATTGTTGTAGAAATCGGACGTGCTACGTAAACGCGTAAAAGAAAACTCTGGAATTAACTGTTGATAGTTTTTTTACTAAGAATTAAAATTCACAATGTTATCGGAACACGGAGCGTGACAGTAGTAAAATAACGGGACCATTTTTTTTGGCTTGCTGTTCTAAAGACTAATGTACAGGGAATTTAAATGCTCCGGTACTTTCCATAAGGTGCGACGATACGCCAAATATTTCAGCGCAGGTAGGTAAGTACTTCTCCGTGTTCAGCGTTGTTGTTACTCAACCTTTTGTTGAGCGTTGGCTCGCCACATTGTCTTTGAAATAAGAAAGCTATCGTAGATATTTTAAAATCTCGATCCAAATTGACGGATTCAGAATTTTCGCGCGAAACTGAGGCTTCCGGATTGTGAGGTGGGAATATATTGAACCAAGCAAACGGGTTATTGTTCTTATGGGTTTTACATAAAAAATTAAAACTAATAATAATAATTAAAATTAAAAATAATTAATAAAATAAATGAAATAGCACGTATCTTAACTAAATTTATTATATATTTCGATAAATGAAATAATATTCTATTTGTTTGGGTATTTTGCCTCAAAACCAAATTTAAGTTGTGTATGAAATTGCATTTCTGGTCGAATACTCTAAAAGAATTTTTTTCATGTGAATACCTCACAAGAGTCCTAGCTGCTTCCATCTGGAGCTAATGAGGCTAAAGGTAGTGAGCTAATGAGATGAGGTGGAGGAAGATGGGGAAGTACCTGGCTATTCAGATCGGGTCACCAAACACGGCTAAAGCCACTTCAAGCAACGTTTCAATTCTGAATAGTAGTCTTACACCAAGGCGATAATGAGAGTATCTTCCACTCTGAAATGAACATATCCTGTTGTTATTAAATGCTCCACATAAATAGTGGCTGTTTTTTTGCATTAATACGTCTTAAAGTGTCTTTATTTAAGTCATTTTTCCGCTGCATCATTCATTTCTCATAAGTTTGTACATTCTTGGGTGCGGTACGTGCTGACTGCCTGCGCCGAGTGTAGTCGTGTAGTGTGTAGTGTGGAAATAATTGGATGAGATGATGACGTACAAGGCACTTTGTTTCACCTGGTGTCCTCTTCGCGCCCTCACGTCTAATTGGTTGTCTGACACCTCCTTAGTCCGTAACAACCAGCCAACCGACCCAACAACCCTGTCCCTGTCTCTGTACCTGAACTTCGTATACCTGGTACCTTCTAAATACAGGGCTGTAAAGTAACTGAAGTTTTAAAATTTATGTCTTTTTTATTTTGAAGTGAAACTTCTTTAGCCCCGTTAGAATGATTAGAAATTCGGATGAAACGGAAATGACGCACTACGGCACCTGCGAAGCATCAAGCTGCGCTCAAGGCTCCTATTGGTTGAGATATAAAACGGAAACGACGATAGGTCTGCGCTCATTGGCCGCCTGGATTTTAATTGGTAAATTCGCAGTATAATAGCGGTATAGTGCGTCGCAAATCTCAGCGGCCAGAGAAATCCAGCGGACGGAGGTTCGAATCCTGCGAAAGCCAAAAAAAATAAACAATTTTATTTTTGAAAATCAATATCCAAGCTCCTAACCACTTTAAAATAAACAGGCAAAAGAAAGTGATATCTAGCGACTTTCTATTTTCACTTCTCTCGCGTGGGAATTACACACTCAATTTTTTTTTGGCCCTTCAACAGAATACATTATATTTTCAATATGGTTATAGCTATGATTCCGATTAACTTAAAGTAGGTACATAATACAAGGAGGATCAAAAACTAATATTTGTAAATACAAACGTACACATTTACGTACAAGTATATGCATACATGTGCACATTCTACACATATATGTGCATACATGTACATAGACACACACACACATATACATATATACATATTTATTTATAGAGCCAATGAATAAGTAGGTGAATGATTCAATAATTACAAAGTGGCTCTATGCGAGGAGATCGTCAGATATATGCAAGTATAAGTTTCTTCTGAAGGTAGTTATTGAATTTGTAAATATATCCAAGTCTTTACGGTTGCAGTATTGCAATCGAGTTAAAGTTTTAATATACTACTCGTATAATGTTTTAACAACCGTACAAAACGTCAGCCTTTTTGATAATTTGGGCCCCCATATTTTTACATTAGCTCCACACAGGAGGCCGTGAGGAAAGAAAACTCCCTCAGGGCCTAATTCATCTTTGGGGATGTTGTGTGGAGGGTCTTTTTATGGAAAGAAAGTTCTGAAGGGTGGGGGTAGGGATCTGGTGTTAATATGTCCACGAGTGATGGACGTATACATTCATCCCTCCCACTCCGGTGCTAGGCAATGGCTAAGAGATCACAACTGGAAAGGTCAAAAGGTCTCTCTCATCCAGTACATCCCGATCCGTCCCGCTACGCAGTAGATGGGCAAACGCATCCGCCGCCAAGTCCCCGGGAATACCTGCTAAATCAACAAACGAAGCGAACCACTTTTGGCGACCTATAGCAGGGGTGTCGGTTAACCAATAAATGTTTCCCGGGGTCGCAGTACCCATAACCGCCTCCCAAAAAAATTAAAACATTCATTTATCAGACTCTAGATACTAATATCTACAGCCTGTATGTCGGACGAATATCTACAGCTCATATGTTAAACTAATATCTACGATCTTCAGAGTGTTGACTAATATCTACAGAGCTAAGGTCGGACGAATATCTATGACGGTCCCAGTGTTGTCTAATATCTACAGAGCGTAGGTTGAACTAATATCTACAGAGCGTAGGTTGGACTAATCAGCTAAATGTGTCCAATAGTCCGACGTTAGGGATTTTTACATACATACTTAAATAAATTAAGTTTTTTAAACTGCATACCCAATATTACGTTATTTCAATATGCTATACATAATTGCAAATCCAACCTCTGCCAGTGCTGTAGATATTCGTCAACACTTTGGTTCTCATAGATATTAGTCAGCAGTTTGAACTGTAGATATTCGTCAACACTTTGGTTCTCATAGATATTAGTCAACAGTTTGAGCTGTAGATATTCGTCAACACTTTGGTTCTCATAGATATTCTTTCGATTTTTTTTAGTTTTTATAATTCCTGTAGATATTAGTAGACGCCTCCATTTATCATCAGTTTGACGGCCTCCTTGATCGAGGGGCACAGCTCTCGACTAGCAATCCGCGGGTTATGGGTTCAAAATCCGACGTGCGCAAGTAATTTTTAAAAAGAAGTCACTAAAAATAATAAAATAGTATATTTACGGCAACGTCCGGTGTGGAAGATACTCTCAGTATCGCCCTGGTGTAAGACCCCGTTCAGAATTGAAACGTTGCTTGAAAAGGATTTAGTCGTGTTTAGTGACAGGTCTGATTAGCCAAATACTTTCCCACCTTTCTTTCCTTCCCCTTTCCCCTACTTTCAGCCTCACCGCATACCCCTATTGGGGATGCCGTAGCATCACTGGCTCCAGACGGTTTGGAGCAATTGGGAATCTTGTCCAGTATTCACATAAAATAAACCTATCAACCATTCTTGTTGGATTTTAGGTATGGATGTAATACGGGTGTGTTTTTTTTGTTTACTTCTTGCATTCTGAAGATTATGTGAGTTTGGAAGAGTGAGGTAGGTGATGCAAGAATGAGAGCGTGGACAATGGGTGCACACGGTTTTAATAAACCGTGACATTGCTAATTTAGGGTAACGGATGACTTGTCAGGTGTGTATCTTTTATAAAGGAATGTGAAAATTTTGTTTATCTTGTATCCAATACCTACTAATAAAACTGAATTATAAAGATTTTGACTTATAATTTCGGGGCTTACCCCGAAGTACTAGTAGGGAAATTTTTGTTGTGCCTGTGATGTTCCAGCTGCATTTTCTTCATTTGTACCTATTTTGATGTTTTGTCCAATATTTTTCAACAATTTATGCAAATATTGCAAAAAGCATACGTAAGCAGAACTGATTACGAATGAAAAAATGTATTTCTTATCTCCAATACTCCTTGAACATGTTCAACCTTGAACATGTTCACTACCATCTATTAATATTTCATTACCAAACTTCATTACCATCCAAATTTATAAATTACCATCCATCAATTTTCTTCGTATCTAAGTGTCGTACAAAGGTGCCCTTTTCACCTCTCTACATCTGGTAGGTACAGGAACCCAATTCTCTAATAATATACAGTAAAAACGCAAAAAAAAAATCCCGCGGAATTGGGCAAATTTTAACGAAACGGCGGAATGACCCTTATACACAGGTAGAATTTTTTAGAATGAGCTTCCGTTGATACACTTGGTGTAACTCTAAGTGGCCAGCTGAGGTACGGGGGTTCCATCGAAGCCAAAGTCAAGTCAGCCTCTGAGAAACTGGGCGTACTGTACAGAGCCCGCAGATACTTGCAGTACACAACTGCTATTCCTGCACAACTGCTAATCCTGTATTCTGTGCAGAAACGGGAAATAGATTATCCTATCTTAACAAGCGGGTTGCAGACGTTCGGCGTCCTTTTTCTAAGAGTATTTCAATGGGGAGGCGTCTACTAATATCTACAGGAATTCCAAAAACTGAACAAACCGGACTAATATCTACGAGAACCAAAGTGAGGACGAATATCTACGGCTCAAACTGCTGACTAAAATCTATGAGAACCAAAGTGTGGACGAATATCTACAGCACTGGCAGAGGTTGGGTTAGGTTATGTTAGGTTAGGTTAGGTTAGTTATTACGTAATTGAAGTAATTTATGTTTTTCCGTACAACCTCTTGCTCAGCTGCCCTCTGTAGATATTAGTCCAACCAACGCTCCATAGATATTAGTCACCACTGGGACCGTCATAGATATTCGTCCGACCTTAGCTCTGTAGATATTAGTCCTCACTCTGAAGTTCATAGATATTAGTCCAACATGTGAGCTGTAGATATTCGTTCGACATACAGGCTGTAGATATTAGTATCAGGAGTCTTTCAATGGAATATGCTCCGAGGAACTATCGTCATTGATTCCTTCGACACCGGTGCATGGTAGGAAAACACGTCAAATGCTCGCCCAAAGTCATTTTATAAGCCCAGAATAAATAAAGTGTCTGTAGAGTAGTGTCGAAAAAAAGAACTATCGTGATTTATTTGAGCCTATTACGCCGGAATTTCCTTTTTTAGCCCGCGAGCAGCGTGACAGTGTCCAACATAAAGGCAGATCAATGCCATCACACATCTGCCCTGATGGCAGAAACTGTAACGCTCTTCGAAATATTAGCTAAAGAAGGAAGTAGCGCAACACGGCATAACACCCGAAATATAAATCACGATAACATTATTCATGGTTGGTTATCAATTGCAATTTGTGACAACCCTGCAGCAATATGAAGTGAGTGAGACACAAGTCAAGGCTTGACGTATTTGTCTCCAGTCTCGTACATCATCCGGTTACTAACAATGACTGGAGATATATTATGATGGTCGCTACACTCACACATAAGCTCACACTGGATCTAGAGGCTAATTAAAAACCATACATCACCGCAGCGACCTTCGCTAACCTATATAATATGGACGTACTACACGCTTTCATGTACTAAAATAAAATTACACGTGACATTTATCGTAGGACTCGCAGCTTCAATAAACATATGTGCCCTAATCATTACTAATATTACAGACTGCGATTGCGCTATCCTCTCCATACATTTCCAAATTTAATTGCCTATGATTCAAAAATTCATAAAAATATTTTAATAACATTGGTCTGGACGGTTCCCTTATGTGTCTCTGGAAGTCTAGAGTCGGGAGTAAATCGAGCACCAATTTGTGACTTATTTCGTCATCCAAATCAAGGGGGTTGATAACACAATGATTTTGGATGTTAACTTGGAATGAAACGCTTATATTAAATTACTGGTATATTCGGTAATTGCTTAAGAATATATAGTTGAGATAAACTTGCATTAAAGGTGAGATGATTTTAGATGCTGGGTGTAAGTCTTTTAGAAATGGAATATTGAATTTTAGCGAGGAATTAATAACATCATATTTTAAGAGCCGACACTTTTAATCCTCGGCAAAGCATAATTAAAATAATACAAATACAATTATGTTGAATAAAAATGAGAATAAAATGTGACGAAGACGTTAAATTGAAAGTAAAAGAGTCCTTAAACAAAAATGAATCAAGATGAATTTACATATAAAATGACTGCTAAAAAATTAAGTTAATTATTGTTAATATATTAAGAAATGTTTTTTTATGTTTTTTTTATTTCTCAAATGTATTACTTACACGGACATATGAATATATCTGGACCTGCCCTAAGTGATAAAAACGTAATATTTCCCCCTCCCCATGAAACCGGCTTTAGCTCCGCCTTGGCGCCAGCTCGCTCCATGGGGAGGGGAGAGATCCACGCTTGAATCTAAAATATGTTACGTCATCATTCTCGTAGTGACCAGCGCGAAACTAACGTCCATACGTTTTACGAAATAACACGCCAAAAAACGGCAGCTTGCGCTATACATTATAGGTACATATTATATAGACATAGCGAATGTGGGCGGTTCTCCAGTGTCCTCGTCGCTGGTTACAGGGGTAAGTAAATTATGAAGCATTTGTAAAAGTGTCTTAACTAAACACGGCAACAAAATATTGCTATGTGAATTGGGGTGAATGTTTTTGGGGCAAGCATTTGGCCTTAGCAAATATGTTATTAACGTGGCAAGCAATTCGCGCTCCCATGTAAAAAGGTCTATTCATTCAAAGCAGATTTTGCTTTTAAGAACTAAATGGTGATATTATAATGCGAGATGCCTATATACTGTCAGATTGATTTTTCAACGAATCACAGTATCTTTCCTCTCTTCGCCCCCCATAGTTTGGTTTTACCCCTCACCTGTATCTTCTGGTCTATTCATTCTGATGTCTATGATTACTTATAATATGCGAATTTGGAATGTTACTGGTATAACCGAATCAATAATGTAATTCGGTACTTGATTCAATTATTGTCAAAGCCAACGGGTGGCAGCTCAAACATCAATGTCGAATAAAATTGGAGGGTGTATTGACGGTGAATAGCTTATTAGCGCGTACCGCGTTCTGCCGCACCCCCGCTAGACCACTTGCGGAATTTTCGGGCACTCACTCAAATGACGCGATTGTAGCGGGACCGGGGCGGCGCAGCACAACGTTGTATGCGGTATTATTCCAATATCAATTACCAGCGATGTAATTCAACACTTTAATCAACGATTGCACGTTTAGCGGTGGGTAGGTTTCTGTTTCGGGTTTTGGGGTTCGAGTTCTGCGGCTTTGCACAAGTATATAATAATCTAATTCTATGTAAAGCTCTTTTCCAAATCCAATTAACTTTAATTTTTATGTGTACATGCATACAGTACGTGAGTTTTTTTATATACGTACGTAAAGTTTTTTAAATATATGTAGATGCATGAAGTACGTAACGTTTTTTTATATATAGATGCATGAAGTACGTAAAGTTTTTTATATGAAGATGCATTGAGTACGTAAAGTTTTTATATGTAGATGCATGAAGTACGTACAGTTTTTTTTATATGTAGATGCATTAAGTACGTAAAGTTTTTTTATATGTAGATTTCTGATTACTGGAATGGTAGAATTGATTGGAGATTTTCAAATATGACAAGAAAATTTTTGACTTTCTTTAAAAATATATGTACACGGTGTCCAGAAACCCGAAATACAATTGGAAATCTTCGTCACATTTGGAGTCTATTTTGTAGAATAGGTTTTTTGGAATGGAGTTTTTATTTTCAAATAAATAGAGTCCCAGCTGGGAATTTTTATATTTAAAAAAAGTCGCAGGGCGTTTAACATCAGCTATTTAATCACTTTTTGAATGCGTCAAAGCGTAGATCCGGCTCCTGAAAAAAAGACAAATCAAACCATTTTTTTAACACAGAAGGCCCTGAGGAAAATAATTTCCCTCGGGGCCTATGTCATCTTTGGGGGATGCTTTGCTTTGTATGGGGAAGGTCTTTTTAAGGAAACAAAGTAGAAGAAGTTCTGGGAAGGAAAAATATATGAGGGGTGAGTTGGAATCTGGAGGTCAATGTGTCCAGGATTGTATGAATCCGTCCCTCCCACTGCGGTGCAAAGCAATAGCGGGAGAGAGTCCGGCTGAAGAGGTCAAAAGGTCTCCCTCACCCGGTCTCTCCCGATCCGGCTCGTCACGCAGTAGGTGGGCAAACGCATCCGCCGTCAAGTCATCCCTGATATCGATTTTTTTTTTAATTCATCGTTTTTTTAATTTTTCGTATCACCAGCATCGCTTGTACCTTGAGTTTCCGGACGCCGAGTATATTAACATTCTTAGTGTAAGATTTGCATGCTTCTTTTGGCATGTTTTGTACGTCTAATTAATATAATTTCTAGATCGCCGTTGTGATGAAAAATCACCTCAAGGGTGCTAGTGATGAGCGATTCAATCTGTCAAAAAATAAAAATTGCAATTGTTAACATGTTTTTTCGAAGAAAAAAAATCGCAAAAATTACGAACGTATTTAAAGCCAAACAAAACTGATGACCAAACTTTTGACAAAAAACGATCCTTTTCTAGAGAATTATCCTTAAGTTCTCCCTATCCTTAGTTTCAGTTCCTGGCGCCTTTCATTAAAGATGTTGTGTTTTAAATTGCTTCTTTATTAAAGTAATATATTTTGAGTTTAAAATGAAAAAACAGCAACTTGAATCAAGCAATATTGCTATAAGTTATGAAGTGGAGGGAATATTAGGGGGAAACAGGGGTGGACTTCTTCATTTATTTTATTTTATGTGAACGTATTTCTTCATTTATTTTGCAACTTAAAATTAGCTATTAATTCCCACGAGGGCGTCTAAATGAAGCATATGTTAGAAATACTTAGGATTTGGAGGAATCAACATAATCTCAGCAGGATAATGAAGGCGTCACCTTTAACTGTGGTCCGAGTTAATTAATTTAAATTAAAAAAATAAAGAAGGGCGATTCGGCCGAATATGTATCGCGCGAATGAGCTAAATACTGCGCTTGTGTTAAGAAACCAACACAGTTACTTTTCCGCGTAACCCTCGTTAAGATATGTCAGTGGCGGGAAATTTTGCGAATCAAATGTCATCGCCAACATCAAAATAACCCAACAAACAGATAGTCATTTATGAACCCTTTTAGGTTAAGTATATTAGTTATTATGTGTAAGTGGTTTTAATAACGAACAATTAATATTTCCTGTTTTACGATATTAATTAATCCATTCAATAGTCATAGACAAACCATTAAAAGTCATAGAAAAAAAATAGACTGCCGATAACGCACGATGGAAGCCTTCCGATATTCAACGGATTTTTCCTATAAAAGACATAAGTCTTAATTGTCTCGTAACGCTGACTCAATGCAAAAGATAACACAAAAGATATAGAATCATTCTTCGGATCGGTATTAAATGTCAAGTAATTATTAATTCTACAGGGCGCCATGCTATTTTTAAGTAATAACAAAGAAAGTGATTAATTAAATTATGCTAGTAAAACTAAATTTAAGACTACAACTAAGTATAAATGTTTCATTATGTGTTGCAACGGCCAACGGTGACGCCACGTGATTTGATTCCTGGTAATCACAGTTCCAAACTCCTTGTCATTCTGCTTGCCGTGAACTGAAAGATCTTCTTGTACAGCCATCAGATTTCTGTGAACTTATTGATTTCTATGCAGTGCGATCGGTAACTTGTGATGGAACGGAACTTATACCAAATTTTTGGTATGTATTCTTACCAGTATTCTAAAAAAAAATTTAAAAGATTTCAAGTCAGTCCGACATATTGACCATACCAAGAAGCGATAATTTTTTCAACTATCACATGTTGGCATCAGCTTAATGTAAAAAATACTGTTTTGTTCGACATCCTTTTGTCCAATCTCGTTGAAAATGTGTCAAAAGACGTAATTTTAGTTATAGCTTCATAATTTGATTAAAAAAATTGGTTTTGCATTGTTGCAGCAGTGTTAAAAATGATAGTTTATATTTTAGTTGATGGTGAAGATTGTTTATGTTAATATAATATTTCGGAGCACTGAACTCGGACAGCAATCTAACAATGACAGTGTTGAATGGGATTTTTCACGCTAAAGTTTTTTTTTAACTTAGTTTGAAGTAAGCTCCAATTTTTTCGCGTTATCAATGATGTGAAATATTTCAATAAAGTTTTTGAAACTTGGATGATTTGTGATAAACATATCCGGTTATTTATTGAGACAAACAAAAACATTTTTAAAAACTATTGCAGACTCGTGAAATATCGCAAGAAAAATCACGGGATATATAAAAAAAAAACACTTAAAATAATTTTCTGTTAAAATTACATCATAGGTAGGTAATTTTCTGAATTAGTCCTGATCCAAGCAGTTCCAATGTTGAAAATGACACTTAATATTTTTTTTAAATTGAGTTCATTGAGCGTTAATAATTTCTGCAGGTATAATGCATAACCGAAATTACTATATTTGATTGTGTGTTGTTGGCAAATGTAAATAATGTAAAATTTCAAATTCTGTTCCCCGATTAGTCCCTTCAGTTGTTGAGACCTTGGGAGGTGGGGGAGAGAGGGTGGGGAGACTTCAGACGGTGGGGTAAAGGGGGACACCTAGCAATATTACATTTCTGAGCATTGTTTCATTAGGCGAGTTATCAGATGCCAATTACGGCGTTTTCATTAACGTTGGTAAACACCCTCCCCCCCAATCCCACACCTACCCGACTTACCCCGCGCCCCGAGCTACCCCCTCGTACTGCTTCTCGTATTTCTTCTTCTTTCACGTACTATCAATATGTGAGAATAATGATGTTACGTGATGATTTTATGGCATAATTATCTAAGGAAAATTGTTAATTTCACCCGGAAAAGATAAACCAAAACCTCTTGATGTACTGGAATGGAAATAATTTTCATGGGTTTAATGTGCTGGAAGATTTTATCAATAATATTTAACGGCTTCCGTTATCGAGGGTGAGACACTTGACTTCAAATTAGTGACCGACCGAAGGTTCGGTTTCGGTTTCGGCAAGTTTCGGCAAAAAAACCTAGTTTCGGCATCAGTTTCGGTTTCGGCAAAAAATCTGCCGCAGAACCGAAACTCTGCATTCGTGAATTATCGCGCATCGTTCTGACTTCGGGTGAGTTCTTGGCTCGTGTATCACCCGACATCATCAGCTGAGTTCGCCGGCCGGTCCGGTGTGATTGTGTTGTGAGTTTATGTGTTATTTATCGTGCATAGTGATTTTTAATTTTTTTTTCATGAATGGGAAAAAGAAAGGTGGGGAAATACCTGGCTATTCAGATCTGGTCACCAAACACGGCTAAAGCCATTTCAAGCAAAAATTCAATTCCCCGTCTGCTTGGTTCAATATATTCGCCCGTCACAATCCGGAAGCATCGGATTCTGAAAAAAATTCTGAAACCGTCACTTCGGATCGAGATTGTAAAATATCTATGCAAGATAGCTTATATATTTCGAGAACAATAAGAAGCATTATTTCGTTTTCTTTCTGATGAAAAGAAAAATAAATATGTTTGTGTGAGAGGAAGAGAGATATATATTGCTTTTAAAATGTAAGTTCGCTCGGAACGTATTTGGTCTTATGAAAGTATAATGCGATTACATCTTTTGGGATGTATATATTCCTAAACAAGCAGACGGGTTAATGGTGGTCTTACACCAGGGTGATACTGAGAGTATCTTCCACGCTGATTAATTAAGTGTTTGTTTTTGTTGTTACTTCTGTCTCATACATTTTATTTGGTATTTATTGAACGTAGAAGTTCTTTCTGTTGAGTTAGTTATTCACCCGGATTTATGAATGATGAGAATTATTGTATTTATTTTATTTTATTTAATACGTGTAATAAGAATGTTCTGATCGTAAACGTAATTAAAATTAAAATACTCAATGAATGAGGTCCTTCCTTTATAATGTAAGTGTTGATTATTGTCAATTTTTTGTTCCAAGTTTTGTTAATTTTAATAATTGTTGTTTGTTTTAAAGCAGTAATATAAAAAAATTATTATTATCATGTTTTCACATAGATACTTCAATAATGGTCTTTATTTCATTTAACATAATATAATATAATGTCTGTATAAGTGTAAAAAATAAGTCCAATTTGAGTGAACAATAGATTTTTAACATGTCTAAAAAAGTTTCGGTTACGGTTTCGGTTTCGGCCGAAACTGTGACAGATACCGAAGATTCGGTTTCGGTTTCGGTAGAAAGTCCTCTTTCGGTCGGACACTACTTCAAATCTGGTGGTCTCAATTTCAAATCCCGACGTGCGAAAATAATTTAATTTGTGTAATTTCGCAAAATTGATTGATTTAAAATCGTATACGAGTATGTATAGCATATTTGCATTGCATTCCAGAGTAAAATATGCTGTGTGGTGAAAAATTCAGACTAATTTAAAAATATATTTATTTAAATCCACGCCCATGCGGGCTTTTACAAACATGTGACCATAATAACTCTGTCGGAAGGTCAGAGTATTTCCGCTTTGCAATAAAATGCCAATAAATGGAATATTTCTGAGCATACCTGAATCCCAAAAAAATGTTTTTGAAAAATGAAATACTCTGTTAAAATTTATTATTAGAAATAAACGTATAGTTTTGAAAAATGAAAATTTTGAAACAAAAGTGGCGGATTTTGCTTTTTTTTAACGAAAATTACTGATAATGAAAAAAATAAAATCACACACTCGCGCATTTTATTATATTATAAACGTTATCGTCACATTACTTTTTTGTCATTTCACGTAATATTTTTTTTCTGTGGTTAACTTTTAGATTTGAATATAAACCGTGGTGTTTTCTCTTTCGAACACCGTTTAGATCATATTTCTCACCATGACTGTAAGAGAGACAACGGTTTCTGCTAGACCTATTTGAGCTGTTCCCAAAAGTGAACAAATAAGCCTGAGGGGTTAAAAATAAATGTAATTTTTTTTAAATTTGATAAAGGCTTGGAACAAAAAACCGCACAAAATTTTGTCCCACTCACAGTTATCTTACGGTTAACTTACAATATCAGGGACGTGATTAATAATTACAAAATAGTAATTATTGAACAAAACACCACCTGTTGAATTCACTGACGCACCTCACACTAAATTAATTATTTCGAGGTGGACTAAAATAGCACCTTGAAACTAACAGAGCGAACTGGTAGGACTAATAACGGGACACTACCACCTTCAATACAAATGCAGTCGTTGGGGGTGGAAAACAATAGTAGATATAAACCTTTACTGGATAACCAACACCTCTGCCATACACCCCAAGTGGTTCGCTACGTTTGGTGATTTGCACGGGTGTCCGGGTTCATGGGATGAGGTTTGTTTAGGTCTTGAAAGCGGATGACCAGGACACACTGAACCCCAGATTCCTACCCACCCCTTAACTTCCCAGAACTCTCCTCTCCTTCCTTTCCTTAAAAAAACCCTCCACACAGCATCCCTAAAGATAACATAGGCCCTGTGGGAAATTATTTTCCTCGGGGCCTCATGTGTGAAGCTCAAGTAAAAAAAAGTCTGACACCGATAGAAATTGTTCGAATTAATTCAAGATAATAGTTATTCTAAAACAATTATTTAAAAACTAATTTGTGAAAAATTCAGTCATTCAAATTATAAAAGAAAAAGATATAGTCATTCATAACTAAAAATTTAATGTTCTTTTATTGTGGCCTTACTAGCCCACAAATAATAATAGAGATGTACACGTAAGTTCTTTCGTCTTTTTGCAATGTACAATGGATTCAATAGTACTGTATTTTTGTCTACGTAGCGAGTGATTACTAAGGCTGCTAAAATGGTTCTGGCGAGCTCCCACGGACGAGACCGCTGTCTGACCCATGAGACGTTTGTCAAAGTTCGGCGGAACCCGAACGTTTCCGAAAGATCCACTATATGGATAATTACATATACCACAAAATCATACTAGACTTAAACGCGTATTTGTATACGCCAACCTAAACAATTCTTTTGCCCAACACCGTTATACACACCAAAGAAAATACTTCTTTAATAAACTACCAATAGAAATCAGAAGCATTAATGTCAAAGTATAATTGTTGAAGTATCAAAAAGCATCTTAGAGAAATCATCAACGGGAAGACTACTTCCCCTATTTCCACATGAAAGTCATACTAATAATTTTTTTTTGTTTTTCTGCTTACTGAGTTTATGGTATTTTATACTGTATATACAACGCATTAGCAGAATCAATTATAGGATACGGAATAAATAGTTACGGATTAACGTACAAAATGTACTTAAATAAAATAGAAAAACTAGGGTCAGTGGGCCGGTTGTGGCCATTGGGCCGGTTCTGGCCATTTTCAACTTTACAAGTCGAAATATAAGCTAAATAAAATCGAATCTTTTTTTACTCTATGGCAAAATGCATATTTGTCAATGGTCTTCGTTGACAAGTGACACAATAAATCTTATTGTTAACAGTTTGTGTTTGGTCGATGCGAATAAGTGTTGCAGAATTTTTTATTGAGATTGTTATCCAAAACCTTAAGGAACCCACTGTAAGTAATCTTAATATATATTTGTAATCCTTTTGATGTTTTATTTGAAAACAAGTTGTACCCATTATAAAAGGGTAAAGTAATATGTTTTTGAGGTTATTTTTAGCAAATTGGTTGTTTAAATATGATTTTTCGATGTGGCCATTACTGACACAAGAATTTATACAAATGTATGGGTTGTGGCCACGTTGGTGGCCACAAGTGGCTCCCATACAGTACTAGTTTTGGCCATTATCTAAAAAAATGTACATATCCGCTAATTTTGTTATTATAACTTAATAAATTATCTTGTTTCTTCTTCAGAACTGTGAAAATGACTCCGGCAAATAAGAAGAAAGATGCTATTGAGCACTCAAAACGCAAATTTTTTTGTTATTAACCATCGAAAGTGATTTTGGCACTCGATGCTATAAAAGAAGGTATGAAGGTATCTACTGCTAGTAAAAACTACAAAGTCCCCGTAGTACTTTGCGTAACAAAATATGTGGACGTGCAAAAAAAAAAAACAAAAAAATATTTTAAAAAAAAAAAAATATGTGGACGTGCGTGTAAATTTGCGCTAAATCTTATTTTTTTATAATTTTATTGTATGACTTGAATAATAAACATCGATTTATAATCATTACTGTGTTTAATTTAGATAAAAATGTAAGTTCCCTACATAGATTTATGTGGCCAAAACCGGCACACGGGTGTGGCCAGAACTGATTAAATTGTGGCCACAACTAATGCACAGGTCCAGTTCAATGAAAAAAAATAATTTAAAAATAATTAAAGAACTGTTACTGGATATATTTACATATATTAAAGACAGGTATTTTTATTGTACATTAATGTTGGAAAAATTATAATTTACATTTATATGCAAGTTTGGTGCTCATTCAAAAACGAAAAAATCCTTAAGGTGGCCACAACCGGCCCACTGACCCTACAACTCCGTTTCCTAAAATTGATTTCAGGCAAAAAAAAAGTTCAATTATGTGATGGCGATTATAAAAAAATGTTCTCCTTGTGTAATGTGCTCTCTATACATAGTAGGGTAGATTACCAATTAACGCTAGATGAATTCTGGAATACAGAATTCAAAAAACTGTAAACCACAACTACCCTACTAGGCATAGAGAAACAGAAATGTTTATTATTAATATATCTCAAAATGTATACGGTGATAGAACAAAAAGGCATAAAATTCCGGAAACATTTAACGCTTTACCTGAAAATATTAAAAATAAGACATCCCACTTAATAATCAAAACAAAAGTTAGATCATTCTACTTGTATACAAATAATAAAAATATATTGTATACAAATACCTAGATCTATGACAAACAAATAATATTGTGAACGAATAGGTACCTAGATCTTTTAACCATTGTTCAAAATAAAATTAATATTATAATAAGCATTATAATAATTAGTTAAATATTTTAATATTAGGGGAAAGTGGTCACCATTCGTACGCGGGGCACATTCGTACAGTTAGTATAACAGAAAAACTAAACGGCACACAAGCACGCCTTTTCTTGTGTGCATAGACATACCGGCCGCCATGTTGCTAGCGGAGTGTCGCGCGGGTCGCGCCAGTCGCACACAGGTGCATCAGCTGACAAGACGTAAGGTGTTTTCGCGCGCCGTGAGTACATTTTTTTACCTAAGTTTAGTTCGTAATTGAAAGTAGAATTGTTATGTTTTTGACAAAATGGTGATGATTGATTAATGCTTACATTGTTTATTTTGAGCTTTAATTGTTAAATTTCTCAAACTAAATTAGAATTTGTGTAAAGTTGTATTTTAATTTTGTGCAAAGGCATGGGGTGCGTTCGGACATCAAAACATCAACGTTGGAAAGCAGAGTCAAGAAATTTAAAGATGGCTCTAACGCCGATGAACCTCCAAGTCTTCTCGAATTCGATTGATACATTGAATATCTTTCGGAATACATATTTAATTCATTTATTTATGAAACTGTAGGGGAAAATGGTTACCCTTCGTACACTTTTTAGATTTTATTTTTTTACTTTGTGATTAATTGTCGAATTTATCTAGTATATGTACCTAAGTGTAACAATTATACAACCAAATGTATAATTACCTACTTTCAGTTAATTAATAAAAAAATTACGACTTTAATTGGCTTTTTAATTACCCTGTATGAATCTACCCCACCTTCTGTACGAACGTACCCCGTACGTGGGGTACGATCGTACAAATATCTTATTGTGGAAAAATGGCTATAACCCTTTAACCTTTCGACATAATATTTTCGGACTTTTTTGTAACAAACTACAATATAATTGTTACACTTAGGTACATAAACTAGATAAATTCGACAATTAATCACAAAGTAAAAAAATAAAATCTAAAAAGTGTACGAAGGGTAACCACTTTCCCCTAAGTATTATATTATCAAGTAATTATTAGATAGTATGTATTACGCACCAAAATAACAAACATTTTATATATTGTAAGTAAATAAATAGGAAAAATGAGAGATTTCTTGCAATCAAACTGATTGATCAGTTTTGTAAGATTTAAGTAAGAAAAATTATTGTACAATTAAAAACTAAATAAACATATTAAAAAAAATTGATGCTTGTGTCTTTTAGTTACATGGTTATGATTGCGATATGACTGTGTATTAACTGTATAGTATATATATATGTGAAATGTAAACTCTTCTTCCATCCACAAGCAAATGCTTTTAATAGAAGATCACTATAAATTACAAGTTACAAAATTGTAATATTAAAATATGTTCCATTTTAAGAAAAATAAAATAAAATTCAAAAATTGAAAGAAGATCCAGGAAACGCGAATAAGATGAAAAAACTCCAATTCACTTAGGTCAATGTTCGCCCTGATACCTGCTCGAATACCTGGGAAGACAAACATGTCTTTCTTTTTTTTTTTTAACATGAGCTCCACACAGGAGGCCCAGAGGAAAATAATTTCCCTCAGGGCCTATGTCATCTTTGGGGATGCTGTTTGGAGGGTTTTTTTAAAGGGAAGGAAGGAGAGGAGAGTTCTGGAAAGGAAAAGGGTTTAAGTGGTGGGTAGGAATATGGGGTTCAGTGTGTCCAGGTCATCCGCCTCCAAGACCTAGACAAACCTCACCCCATGGACCCGGGCACCCCTGCTAAATCACCAAACTTAGCGAACCACTTGGGGTGACCTAAATTTCTTAACGTGGAACCAAGATATAACCAAATAACCAATGACAATTCTAGTGAGATAACGGTTAATATTAAAAGAAAAAATAGGATATTGCAAATGGGCCATTGGCCTGAGTGCTCTCGGGAACTATCAGTAACCGTCTCCGCTTTAAATTAAAAAATAAAAACATAAAAAGAAGAGAACCCTAAGAGGTAAATAAGCCTGGGTTTATAGTAACTATAAAATCTTCAATTTCATATAATAAAAAAAATGAATGAAAAGTTTCCGGAAATCAGTAAAAAACACGCTGGTTTATATTACCGTATTTATATCCTCAGATTTGAAGAGACCCAAAATATAAATAAAACAATATAAACTACCAAATGAATGAATTTATACACTGGAGAACACCATAAAATCATAATGCGGTTCCTACCAAGGGCGGTTCGTGACTTTTAAGTGAAATAGACAGCTAGAGTGCTGAGATTGAAAATTACAAAGTTTAATTTATATACATATATATATATATATATTTATGTCATACCACATTTTGTGGCTCATCTTAGAAGAAGCCACTTAAGTTGCTCATTCTTTCGCATGTAATATATACTTACGTAGATGAAGTACCAACATGCTGTCTTTTAAATTTTGTTTAAAATATGGTCAGCTATAATATGTAATCAAAAATTATGTTTATTTATTAAAAAAAAATATCTTAAAATAACGTGCATTCCTTGATCTATTTTAAGAACACACTTACCGCATCAAGCTACGTTGCCAAGTTTAATGTTACCAATATAGTCACATATGTAGGTAGGTTGACAGAACAGTTTGGATGTTGCTTGTTGATTATTCACACATATTTATCATTTCTAGCGGCCGTTTTTGATTATTGGCGCGTTTTTTTTAAATTGTAGTATGATTTGCTAATTAATATTGTTATTTATTTGGTGTTTACGGTTGTTTTTTTTTGTGTTAAGGTTTATTTTATTATTATCATAAATAAAATTAGGTATTTAAATACATATTGGTGTAGTTTCTTTTATGTGCTACATAATTATTTTATCTTAGTTTTACTAGTGTTTTCGAAAAATTATGAATAAACTTATTAGAAATATATTACATAATTTACTTTATTCATTGATTCGTACGTTTCTTTAAGTTGTCACCTCCGATCTATATGGATAAAATCGATCTAAAAGAAACTAACTAACTAACCATCACGCCGTTTCCCGCAGGGGTAGGCAGAGAGGACGGACCGCCAAACAACTCGGTCTTGGCACACACTCTTTGCCTCACTCACATTCATACATCGTATCATACATTCTCTTCTATTATTCTGACTTTTGACACGGCCCGACTCAAGTATCTGATTCACTTGATCGTGCCATGTCTTCCTCGGGCGTCCCCGACTTCTTCTACCATTCACATTTGCATCATATATTCTTTTTACACTACTTTCTTCGCTCATTCGCTCTACGTGCCCAAACCATCTGAGGGTCCCTTTCTTAATTTTGCTCATTATTAAATTATTATTATTATACTTAGTTGCTATCATATTTTACAATTTACAAATAGAGACGGACCGCCAAATAATATTAATTGGTTAAATTGTATTTTTTCTCGCATTAGCACCACACCTGATAAAAAATCCCTCAGTGTCTTTGTCATCTTTGGGGATGCTGTGTGGAGGGTTTTTTTTAGGGAAAGGAAGAAGAGGAAGTTCTGTAATGAAATAATTTGGTATCTTAACCGTAAATCCAGAACTAAATTTTGTATGAAATAGGCCGCGAAGAAGTTTCTCTTTTCAAGAGCAATTATAATACTCTTAGAAGAAGTCGGGGACGCCCGAGGAAGACATGGCACGATCAAGTGAATCAGATACTTGAGTCGGGTCATGTCAAAAGTCAGAATAATAGAAGAGAATGTTTGAGACGATGTATGAATGTGAGTGAGGCAAAGAGTGTGTGCCAAGACCGAGTTGTTTGGCGGTCCGTCCTCTCTGCCTACCCCTGCGGGAAACGGCGTGATGGTCGTCTCATACATACTCTTCTATTATTCTGACTTTTGACATGGCCCGTCTCAAGTATCTGATTCACTTGATCGTGCCATGTCTTCCTCGGGCGTCCCCGACTTCTTCTACCATTCACATTTGCATCATATATTCTTTTTACACTACTTTCTTCGCTCATTCGCTCTACGTGCCCAAACCATCTGAGGGTCCCTTTCTTAATTTTGCTCATTATTAAATTATTATTATACTTAGTTGCTATCATATTTTACAATTTACAAATAGAGACGGACCGCCAAACAACTCGATCTTGGCACACACTCCTTGCCTCGTTCACATGCATACTTCGTCTCATACATGCTCTTTTATTATTCTGACTCTTGAAATGGCTCGACTCAAGTATCTGATTCACTTGGTCGTGCCATGTCTTCCTCGGGCGTCCCCGACTTCTTCTAGCATTCACATTTGCGTCATCATATATTCTCCTTACACTATTTTTCTCGTTCATTTGCTTTACATGCCCAACCAATCTAAGCGTCTCTTTCTTAATCTTACTCGTTACGCTTACATCAGGCTTACATTATGTGCGGATCATTATTATTCATTTCGGTCTACTTTCATCATTTCTCTACCAGTTCCGAGCCTCACAGCGAAGCATTAGGGTAGGTACCAGCACTCCATTATGGACGGCTAGCTTCGCTTCTTTCGATAGTTTTTTAGACCGGGGTAATATAATTACACTAAGAACAGTTTTACTCTGTATCTCAGTTGTCTTTTACACCATATACTCAATAATTTTGGTAATCATAGAAAAACTATTTGCTTATCGATCTGTTTTTAAAACTGTATATTGCATTGCTAGTTTTTTTAATATAAAATAATTTCTATCAAATTCCGGCAAAGTATCTGTAGCCCTCCCCCTCTCCGCCACGCATCGCATAGCGTTACCCCGTGCCTACAAACTGAAGATTCCACGGACTGGTAGCGGATCGGTAATAGTTGCATTTTAATAAAAAGGGAAGTGTCATAATAATTGAATCACGCTAGCTTCCTTAATATCGCTTTTACTTTTTTACTTTACTTAAGTTGAAAATGGGCGTTGGCGTAACTTGACAATTCAAGCAATAATAAGCAATTTCTAAGTTATTAATGGAAAGGACTACATCCCGTTCGCTTACACTTTGCATTTCATATGATCTTTTTACAATGCTTAAATATTTGCGTGCCGGTACTAGATGATTCCGTCTGGGACATTTCCGGTAAAATATTGAATTTACCATTTTTAGAAACATCACTCCAATTATACCCGTCTCTGTTTGTCGTGTGAAATAAAAATATATCAGAAAGAGACAATCATTATTGTTTAATTGGTTGAAGGAATTTGTAAAAATGAACTCCAACATTGTACAGGTGGTTTAAGTCTACATTGTATAAATAGTCTTAAATTGGGTTTTCGGTTTTAATTGCTAACTTGTTTAGATTAGGTGGTAATATTCATCTGGGAGGCGGATATGTGTACCGCCGCCCCGAGAACCATTATTGGATAACCAACACCTTTGCCATAGAGGCAGGGCTGGGCAAAATACATGCATTACTGTAATTAAAATACAAATTACAAAATACTTTTTCGCATGTATTTAAAATACGAAATACAAAATACTTTCAAGTCGTGTATTTGAAATACAAAATACAGTATTTTAACCATTTTTAAATTTCAAATACAAAATACAAAATACAAATTACAAAATACATTTGGTTTAGGTAGAACCTTTGGTTGCAATAAATTGTCGTAAGTGCCCATATCTAAGAGTGCGTTTCCATTGAAGCAAAGCAGAGCATAGTGAAACAGAGACGTGCTAAAATTGACTAATCATATTGCTCAGGACACACATCTCGTCTCCGCTCCACTTGTAAAGATTTGTGGTATAGGACTTAGGTGTTAGATTATAATAATTATTATTATAATAACACTAGCTGGTTCCCGGTATGCGTTGCACTGCAATATTCAAAGAAATAAATTGTTTCTCCCTGCATGTCCTTTCCCGTGCGTCCCCGTTCCCCTACCGCTTCCCTTTACCCTCTTGCATTCCCCGTACACCTTCCCTGCCTACCCTCTCCCCTCTTCCGCTCCCCCATCCCGCCAACCCCTCCCGCGTTCCATAT
This sequence comes from Limnephilus marmoratus, assembly GCA_917880885.1. Lineage (NCBI taxonomy): Eukaryota > Metazoa > Arthropoda > Insecta > Trichoptera > Limnephilidae > Limnephilus > Limnephilus marmoratus. The sequence continues at coordinate 4,349,623 of OU862911.1, forward strand.
ATTTAGTCCCAGAACATTTTTCTATATTATAAAAACAATCAATAAAATCTGGTACCTAACATAGGTACCTATTTAAAATATCTATAATTTTAAAAATCCAATGAAAATTCTTTGGTTACAAAAAAACAGCTGCCTGCTAAATTTATTTTCATCAAACGCGCGAACTGTCAAACGTGCGTAGTTAAAATAGTCGTTAAGTTTTCTGAAATTATCCCATTTTCTGCGTAATTTTCTTAATTTTTCTTTCCGTAAGAACCTTCTAAAAGTATAAGAAAACTTTAAAAAAATGAATGAAATAGGTAAAGTCATTTTGAAGTTATGGCGTGACCAAGGGAAACAAGGATTCATTTTTATATATAAATGGATGACATTTGTGTAGCGAAGTTTTGTGTTATTTCACTTCAAGTGCGCTCTACAGTAGTTAACTTAAAAACATTCTAGTATTCAGTCCAATATTTTATTTCTAGTATTCAGTCCATTATTTAATTATTCCAATAGTGCTCGATCAAAAACTGGGCGTACTGTACAAGGCCCGCAGATACTTTAATAGTACACAACTGCTAACCCTGTACAAATCACAAGTGCGCCCCACGGTTGAATTTGGCAGCCACCTCTGGTCTGGAGCTCCAAAATACCTGAAAAATACCCTCGACTCTATGCAGAAACGGGCGGTCCGTTTAATAGATTCTCCCATCTTAAAAGACGGATTGCAATCTTTAGAGCACAGGCGTCGAGTTGGAATGCTATCCTGGTTCTACCGGTATTACAATGGAAGATGCTCCGAGGAACTAGCATCATTGATCCTTTCGGCACCGGTGCATAGTCGGGAAACACATTGTACACGGTTGACATTTGTCACATGAGAACGGGTCATTTCTTCGACTCGTTCTTGTGTTCAACAGCTCGGCTGTGGAATGATTGCCGGCCTCTGTGTTTCCTCCTTCCTACAACATGGGTCTCTTCAAGACCAATGTTCATTCCTTTCTCTCCTCAAAAAGACCCTCCACACAGCATCCCAGATGACATAGGCCCTGAGGGAAATAATTTTCCTCAGGGCCTCCTGTGTGGAGTTAATGAAAAAAAATCTAATACTATGATACAAGAGTGTACCATACAAAGCAATGACAAGTATGATACAAAATGTACAATAACAGTGCTATTATAGCACAGGACAATAATAATAACTAGCATGAAGTAAAAAAAAATATAGTACAGTACATTATAAAGCAATTATAAGGGGGCATACATTAATTAGGTGAGCAGTTTTTCTTCCAAACTAGACTCCCCCCGCCCCTTGGTGAGATAATTTGGACCACTTCGTTTATTCTTTTCAAGTACCGTGAGATTTTGCTGGACCCCCCCCCCCCCCTCCTTTTTTGAGCTCACATAATTAATGTATGCCCCCTAAGAGAACTACAAATAATCATTAATAAAGAGTCCTATAGCAAAGGACAATAGTAGGTACAGGATTCTAGCGTTTTTAGTCTATGTATTATCTATGTGTGGTTATTTTTAATTATCATTATTAAAATCACTAAATGTATTTGAAAATGTATTTTGAAGCCTTAAGTATTTGAAATACAAATTACAAAATACCTCAGCAGCAGGTAATTGAAATACAAATTACCAAATACATTGTATTTGTATATTATTGTATTTCAAATACGTATTTCAATTACAAGTTTTTCAAATACTGCCCAGCCCTGGCCATAGGTCACTCCAAGTGGTAAGCTATGTTTGGTGACTTAGCAGGGGTGTCCGGGTTCATGGGATGAGGTTTGTCCGGGTCTTGTTGGCGGATGCGTCTACCCACCAGCTGCATGGCAGGACGGATCGGGATAGACTGTTTTTTTTACATTAGGTCAACACAGGAGGCCCTGAGGAAAATAATTTCCCACAGGGCCTATGTCATCTTTGGGGATGCTGTGTGAAGGGTCTTTTTAGGAAAGGAAGGAGAGCAAGTTCTGAAAAGGAAAAGGGATGAAGGGTAGGTAGGAATCTGGGAGTCAGTGTGTCCAGGAATCTATCCCTCCCACTGCGGTGAAAGGCTATGTTCCGAGAGAGTACGGCTGGAGAAATCAAAGGGACTCCCTCAACACTCTCTCCCAATCCATCCTGCCATGCAGCTGGTGGGCAGAGATGCATCCGCCGCCAAGACCCGGATAATCCTCACCCCATGAACCCGGGCACCCCTGCTAAGTCACCAAACGTAGCGAACGACTTGGGGTGACCTATCGCAGAGGTGATTTTAGATTTTCACGGCCATAAGTATTTTTGTTATTAGTTTTTGGGGTATTATGCCGTGTATACCTCCTTATTTAGCCAAAGTTTCGGACAGCGTTGCAGTGTCCATCATCAGGGCAGATGTGTAATCTCTTTCAACCCATCGCCTTGCAATGCAGTGGGAGAGATGGATTCATATATCTCTCACCCGCGACCTCCGGATTCGTAGTCGAAGTTCGCAATCTCATTTTTTTTACAGTAGCTCCACATAGGAGGCCCTGAGAAAAATAATTTCCCTCAGGGCCTATGTCATCTAAGGGGATGCTGTGTGGAGGGTCTTTTTAAGGAAGGGAAGGATAGGAAGTTCTGGGAAGGAAAAAGGTATGTGGGGTGGATAGGAATCTGGGGTCAATGTGTCTAGGAGTGACGAACCTAAAATTCCATCCCTCCAAATGCGGTGCAAGGCGATGGGTCGAGAGAGTCCGGCTGGAAAGGACAAAAGGCCTCCCTCAACCAAACTCTCTTATCCGGCCCGCCACGCAGCAGGGCAGACCTATCCGCCGCCACGTCCTGGACAAACCTGATACCATGAACCCGGGCACCCCTGCTTAGTCACCAAACGTAGCAAACTGCTTGCAGAGGTGTTGGTTATACAGTAATGGTTCCCGGGGCGGCGGTACCCATACCCGCTTCCCAAATTGGAATACCTCGTTTACAATTAGTCCTTATTCAAGTCATCTTAGGTATGATTAGTCTATTGTATATTTATCGGCGTAGTCCAGCGGTAAGGCTCTTGACTCGCACTCAGAAGGTCGCGGGATTATAATTTGTGTTATTTGACAATTTATTTAGTAAAAATAATACATATATTTTATATTTGCAGCACTTTCCAGAGTGGAAGATACTCTCAGTATCGCCCTGGTGTAAGACCACCATTCAGAATTGAAATGTTGCGTGATATGGCTTTAGCCGTGTTTGGTGACCAGATCTGAATAGTCAGGAACTTCCCAACCTTCCTCTTCCCTATCTCCTTCCCCTATCCACTACGTTGTGCGATATTCATGTAAAAACAAAATAATCAAGATTTTTGAACCCTACCCTAAATCCAAAATCAAATCTAAAATCAAATTCAAAATCAAATTCAAAATCATGAGAACTGGTCGCTTCTTCGATTCGTTTTTGTGCTCAACAGCTCGGCTATGGAACGATTTGCCGGCCTCTGGGTTTTCCCCTTTCTACAACATGGGTCTCTTCAAGACCAATGTTGACTCCCTCTTCTCCTCAAAAAGACCCTCCACACAGCATATTAGATGACATAGGCCTTGAGGGAAATCGTTTTCTTAAGGGCCTCCTGTGTGGAGTTTTTTTTACAGTGAATACCGCACAAGAATCTCAACTGCTCCCGTCTGGAGCCAGTGACACCATGGAATCCCCAATTGGGGTATGTTGTGAGGCTGAAGGTAGTGGGGAGGGGAAGGAGGTGGGGAAGAGGAAGGTTGGGAAGTACCTGGCGATTCAGATCTGGACACCAAACACGGCCAAAGCCATTTTCAAGCAACGTTTCAATTTTGAATGGTGGTCTTACTTACACCAGGGCGATATTGATAGTATCTTCCACTCTGGAACGTGCCGCAAATATACTATTTATTATTTTAAATGAATTAATTGTGAAATAACACAAATTAATCAAATAAAATTTGAGACCTGCGGTTTGCGAGTCAAGGGTCTCACTCCTGGACTATGTAGGCCGTATATTGTAATTTATTTTTAAATTATTGTTTATTTTTGTTCATAACTTTTTTTTATAAAATACACCAAAACAACAATAAAACATATTTTAATTACTTCAATACAACTAGAGACAATGCTTTTGAAAAATTGTCACGCGTAAAGTAATTACCTAGGTACAGAACATTTTTTAAAATGAAAAACTTGTTAGATTTCTTAAATATGATAATATAATCCATTATAAAAATTACGTTCTACTAAAAAAACATTTTAAAAAAATAATATAACTGTATGAAAAAACATATTACATGAGTACCTAATATATTTCTGAAATTTTTAGAAAACCCTGTATAGATATCATTACATTACAACTGACTATGCTTTCAGAACGCAAAAGACAAATACAGAATGACGTAGCAAATATTTTATTTATTAAAGAAAAAACTACATAAATGTGTATTAAAATACGTAATAATATCAACCTTGTAATAAACACAAAAACAATTAACACAAAATTAATAACGATATTATAAAAGCAATTCGTAAATCAATCTTCAATTTTAAAAAAGCGCGCGAATAGCCGCTAAATATTACTCGTATAATATAATGTCTGTTCTTCTAAAACAACTAACAGTCCACAGCGAGCGCTTGACAGTAGCTACCTATGTAGATAGAATACAACATAACATACCGGCAAACATATAACATATCGCAAAAGATTCAATCTGACATAGCAATGTCATGCGATAATAGATTTTGAGGAATTTAACCATTGAGTTCAATATCGCAAAGCATTGATAAACGACTTGGAGTTTGAATGATATTGTATGACGAGAACATCCGGCAACGTCGCATGCCGTGATGGTTATAGATGCGATAAAAAGTGTACCCAGTTGATGTTCTAAGTATTGATGAATATTTACTGATAAAAAACGCATTCCGGAGCATTAACGGTCCACGTAAAAATGTCATTTATTCACTCAAAAATTTTTTTTACACCGTTCGACTCGTCTCATCGAGTTTGATATGATGGACTTAAAAAAAAAAAAAACGATGAGCCACTAAGTGCCCAAATGAGCCAGTAAGTCGAAATGATCAAGAAGTTCCGGTAATTAAAGGACGCTTTGAGCCACTAAATGCCGTAACATAAACTTATATATATATATATATATATATATATATATATATATATATATATATATATATATATATATATATATATTCACAAAAAGATACATAAATTACAATAAATTTTATACAATAATAAATTACATAATACATGTATTTGATTTACCCCCATAAATAAGCAGGGCTTGTGTGTATGGGGGGTGTTATTAATTATTGATTTTGTTGTAACTTAAAATGATTTTTTTAATCAAATTTATTTTTTTTGTATGAAAAACAGAATCCTTAGAAATTACCCGCCTAACTAAAAAAATAGACCCTAACTTTGTAATGAATAAACAATTAGATTCATTTGCAAAATCTGCGCTTCTATATCCATTGTAATTTTTATCATATGTTCTAATGTAAAATATGTATTTTGTTTATAGAGGGTGTCCGTGGGTAAAGTGCATTAACTTCGGGAGGTGATTTTACATGATAGTAGGAGTAAAAAAGATTAACAACTTATTCCGAAATTCCAACGTTTTTTTCCCATATAAAAAGAAGTATCTAAAAATCCTTAGTGTGAGGTACGATGTTACTTGCTGAGAGCCTGCCGGACGCGATTGTGGCAACGATACTTTCTTGTAACTGGCCCGTATAGTAACAGCGGAAAATAATAAAGCTGGCTGCACACGCCGATCTAATTTTATCTTTTTACCACAAAACTACCCCTAAACGTAGGAATTTCGAAAAATGTTATTAATCTTTTTTACTTATAATATTGTGTAGAATCACCTCCCGAAGTTAATGCACTTTACCCGCGGACACCATGTATAATTACCATTATAAGATTATCCCAACTCCATTGAAAAACAAAGGTCCTTTCAAAATTCAATGAAAAAATTCCATATCATCATAAATATAATAACGACTTGACAACAATAAAAATTAGGTAATTAATAATGCATATTGCTTGTAAGCTTTTTCCCGAACAATATTGAAGTAAGGCTACAAACCCGAGGTAATTAAGCGTACTGGAAAAAAAAACAAATTAATTAGAAATTTGACAGCCAAAGACCACTGTAAGTAAACAAATGTAAGAAAACCCTTATATCCAAATAAAATCCTTGTAAACCATCCCTCTCCCCCTCTCCCATATTTGTGTATATAAACTGAAGAAGGCCTTAACAGGCTAAAACCGGTTACGGTCAATAAATTAAAGTGGAAATAAGTTTTGTATTTGTTTAATTATAATATATTATAATGGAATTCCACCATGAATTGTCAGTTTCAAAAATATAAATATTAACTCTGAAATGTCACGAACCCGCCACTGGTACCAACACATTAAATATTCCAAACATAAAATAACACAGTGTTAGTAGTTATACCCATTAAGTTAAAGTGGTGAAAATAATAATGGGGTGTTAGGGGTGGAATGGGGAGGGGAAAGGTGTGGGTTATAGTGGACTGGGAGGAAAAGCTTCACTAATTAATACTGTCGGCTAAAAAGCTGCCATTATAATTCACGCAGAGTGTTGTAATGTGTCGGTAAAGTGGAAAATTTGCACTTCCATTAAATTTTGTCAAAATGATTTTGGTTAATCATTATTTTATGTTTGTATTATTGTGTTGCTTGTGATATTAATCGTTATAATTAAAAAAATAACAATGGAGATGCTAAATTAAAGGCGTTTAAAAAGGATCATAATCTTTGATATTTTTGGATAACTTTTGGATAACGTGAAAATCTGTTGATTCTCGGTCAGAAATAGCAAAAACTCTCAAGCATTGTTCTTTCAGCTTTTGAATGTATAGGTCAACAAAAACATTTTCAAATCACATTTCAGATAAACCATGTTCATCGTGAGTCTTAAGTACATGTTATTTTAACGGTCAATATGTAATACAAGACACAATTTCAATAATAAAAGCCTTCTAGTAAAGAGTGTTGACACTTGGGCATAACCGGGTAGAAAAAACTACTAGGTATGTACATTTTAAACTATTCAAATTATTAGAATTATCAGAAAACTAATAATTAGGGTAATATTTATTGATTCCGTTATTTTTAAGAAATAAATTTCTATTCGGATAAACAATTCCAATTTGAGAGGCGTGAATAGGTACCGCCGCCCCGGGACATGTTGGATAACCCAAATCCCTACCAAGGGTCGCCCCAAGTGTCCGCTGCTTTTGGTGACTTGGCAGGGGTACCCGGGTAGCGTATTTCCAAAACCCATTCCGGTTCAGTCACGGCAGCGACAATTTATGTATTAAGTCCACCTCTATATTGGTTATTTTTTATCACTTTACAAAAACAAAAATTGTTCTTAAATCTGGATAAAATAATCTTTCCAATGTATTTATTAGAAATTAATAATTTTATTTCTAAAAATTAATATTTTGATATTATTCCCGTATATTGAAAATAAACGTCTATATTGGTTATTTTTTATCACTTCGCAAAAACAAGAATTGTTCTAAAATCAAGATTATAAATATTCTTTCCAGAGTGAATATTAGAAATTAGTAATTTTTTTTCTAAGAATTTAAATATTGATATTGAAAATGTAAGTGGTCGCTACCGCGACTGATTCGGTATAGGTTTTGAAAATACGTGCCCGGGTTAATGGGGTGAGATTTGTCTACATGTGTTTGCCCACCTATTGCGTGGCGAGCCGGATCAGGAGAGACTGGTCGAGGCAGACCTAACCTAGACCTCTCCAGCCGGACTCTCTCGACCCATCAACTTGCGCCGCAGTGGGAAAGATGGATTCATAATTCCGCACTCCTGGACACATCGACCCCCAGATTACTCCCCACCCCTTTTACCCTTTTCTTTCCCAGAACTTACTCTCCTCCTTTTCCCTAAAAAGACCCTCCACACAGCATCTCCAAAGATGATAGAGGCCCTGAGGATTTTTTTCCTTAGAACCTCGTGTGAGAAGCTATTGTAAAAAAATACACAAAAAAAAATAATATTAATTTGTAATAACATTTCTAAACATAGTACATTATGTTTGGCGTCATTATATTACCATAAAGTTATTCCTTTAATATGATTGGTGGGTTGGGTTTATTAGCTTAAAACCCCTCCGCAACGTAAGCTTATATAAGCGTTAGAAATAGGACAGCAGTCAAGTACAATAAGCGTGTTTATACGTCAGCGCATGTGTCTCCATAGAAATCGTTCTAGCTCCGTTATTATTTCAGTTACATCCCTAAACCAAAAAGTAAAAGGTCGATAGTAGATCAAGCTGCACATCCCTATCAAGTTGTTTATGGAAATACATAACAGGAATCAGCTGTCAGTCGTGTAGTTGACAAAAATATTTACCCGCGCAAATTTGCTACCGGCGGCTCCACCGCGGTCCACATTTTAAATTTTTATTAAATATTTTTATATGAAATGATAAAAAAGTGAGGTGACAAAAGTATTTATTACACATATATACAATAGAATAAGTATTGTTGTTTACATAATCTGTGATTTAAGTACCATTTTCACATAAAAACATCACGTGAGTCATTTTTACCTATTTTTAATGTTTGCGTTCTAAATTTTAATATTTACAAATGCTAATATTTATTTGTAATATAATAATTTTAAAGCCTATTTTGTAACCTTTCTAAAACAGTTTTTACTATTCGGCCACGTTCAGAAATGTTTCATTTATAGAGCTTTAATTGTGAAGCGGTAATAACAAAAAGTTTTCTTAAAATGTCATTTCGTTAAAGACACCAAAAGCGAATATTCTCGAAAATTCGAAGGGGTTTTAATGAACTAATTATTAATACTGAACAACTAATTAATGATCAGATTTCCAAACATATCTGTTGTTTGTTTTCTATTGTGTGATATGATAATTATTATTTCTTTAGATTTTTATCTCGAGCAGGCTTTGAACAGAATGAAAAACTTTTAGTTATATTTGAAATAAATCAAATTCTTTGTTTATTTTTACTTTTAACTTAATGAGTGACACCCTTTATTATAATATTTTAATTAAATTACGACAATTTTAGCGAAACTCAATCGAAAATCTGAAAACAGAAAAATCAGAAAAAGAAAGGTCACATCTAGTACTCGAACCCAGGACCAACGCCTTGCCGGGGCGGAGCTCTACCAACTGAGCTCAGGTCTCCCTATCCGATTTGGTCATGTTTAACTGTATCATATTTCTATTAAGAACTACCAACATTATCTTTATTTTCGTATGATATCACACTAGGCACATGCGTGTATTTTTGTGGTCGAAATATGCAGGTACATAAAATTAAAAATCGTCCACTTAATACCGATTACGTTTTTTTTTTTTTTAAATTATTATTTTTTGTATACATACACATATAACATAATTATGAGTAATTAAACATGCAACATTGATTAAAAAAACTGTAAAAACACATGTATGTATACAATATATAACCTTTACGAGAGTGCAATTACTCGTGTGTAAAGGCAAGAACATAGAGAAGTTTATTAAAAATTAAAAATTATAACACAAATACGTGCATAAATAAAAAACAATTATATTCATATATATAAAATAAAAAATAAATAAAAAAAACTGTCAATTAGGTATTGTTAATCAATTGCCAATGCGACTCTAGGTAGCTAAACTATTTAAGATATCAACAATTTATTTTTGAATTTATTATAGCCAGATTCCAACCTCAGTTCCATTGCCAATTGATTAAACCACATCACTGCATTGTATGTGTACAAGTGTTGTGCAAAACTGGTATGCATTAATGGCGTACTTAAGCGACCCACTGTGCTTTGCCTATTGCTCTCTACGCATACCATGGCGTGGTGCGACTTCTTAGATGAGTCTTTGTGTATTTGAAGCAGCGTATTTTTTATATATGTATTTTTAGAGGTGGGACTTGAAGTTCTTTTTTTGTACTTGTTTTTAAGTAAAAAAAACTAGTTCCGGATAATTTTATTAAAAGTATGATCTTATGAGATAAAGTTAATTGCAAGTTCAGGTTAATTGCTTATTTATTCAATCTATTTTTTTTTTACAGTGATTACCGCACAAGAATCTCAACTGCTCCCGTCTGGAGCCAGTGAGACTATGGCATCCCCAATTGGGGTATGTTGTGAGGCTGAAGGTAGTGGGGAGGGGAAGGAGGTGGGGAAGAGGAAGGTTGGGAAGTACCTGGCTATTCAGATCTGGTCACCAAACACGGCTAAAGCCATTTTCAAGCAACGTTTCAATTCTGAATGGTGGTCTTACACCAGGGCGATACTGATAGTATCTTCCACTCTGGAACATGCCACAAATATACTTTATATTATTTTAAATGAATTAATTGTGAAATAACACAAATTAATCAAATAAAATTTATTTGCGCATGCCGGGTTCGAACCCGCGACCTCCGGATTGTGAGTCAAGAGTCTTACCCACTGGACTACGGAGGTCGTCGTCTATTTGAAGAAATCGGCAGTTTATGTTTCATCCATACATAAGGGAACGTACCCTTACTACGTGACCCGTTTAGGGGGGGGGTCTTCAAAATACCACGCTTGGTCGCAATGAGTGGCAAGGGTTAAGTTTTTAGTCACCGGGGGGGGGTTAAAAATTGCAAAATGTGGGTCACGTAGTATGGGTATGTTCCCTAACCTATTTTGGATTTCGTATTTGTGACTTTACCTCTAATAAGACGACAAATAAAATAAAAATAACGAAATTTATTTAAACTTAAAATATATCATGACATAATATTGTTAATTTTGAAATTTGAAATACGAGATTAACAAATACGATGATTTAATAAGAGGTGGCAGTTGTCTAATTTGATAAGGGGTTCGTCCCGGTAAGTCGAGAAGTTCTGGGTTCTTGTCCCAGTTGCGACCGTTATCTTTTTATTTTCATGTCTTGTTCTCTTTCATATTTTCGTTTAGATTTTATTAGTGTTATCTTCCTCTTCAATGATACATAACTACATGCACAACATTTCATTGACTAATCACTTCCCGAAACCACCCCTATCTACTTGTATAGCATACCTTTGAGATTACAGAACTCTCTAGATTACAGCTGTCAGGGTGTTAATTCACCTATTGATGAATCTATCATCTCATCGTCTATCAATCCACCTACATCTCAGCACTACCCCCTCCCTCCCACTTTCTCCACCCTCTCCTCCCCCATCCCCCCGCCCTCCCACCCTCCCCGCCTGCCTTGCCCGGAGGATCACTGTTTGTTCGCTAATTAATATAAACTGATTACAAAGCTCCAATGATTTATCATGCTTTGCTCTTCTATACTTTAAAGCAAGGCTGAGTAATTCTGCGCATCTCCCCGATACTAATAATTACGGATTTTAAACGAGCACGGATGATGTTATTCATACTGATTAAATAGACTTAACTCGTGTATCAAACCTCGGTTCGATAGGTGGCGTCTACTAATATCTACAGGAATTCCAAAAACTGAACAAATCGGACTAATATCTATGAGAACCTAAGTGAGGACGAATATCTACAGCTCAAACTGCTGACTAATATCTATGAGAACCAAAGTGAGGACGAATATCTACAGCTCAAACTGCTGACTAATATCTATGAAAACTAAAGTGTGGACGAATATCTACAGCACTGGCAGAGGTTGGATTTGCAATTTTGTATAGCATATTGGAATAATGTAATTTTGCGTATGTAACTAACTAACCATCACGCCGTTTCCCCGCAGGGGTAGGCAGAGAGAACGGACCGCCAAACAACTCGGTCTTGGCACACACTCTTTGCCTCACTCACATTCATACATCGTCTCATACATTCTCTTCTATTATTCTGACTTTTGACATGGCCCGACTCAAGTATTTGATTCACTTGATCGTGCCACGTCTTCCTCGGGCGTCCCCGACTTCTTCTACCATTCACATTCGCGTCGTATATTCTTCTTACACTACTTTCTTCGTTCATTCGCTCTACATGCCCAAACCATCTGAGGGTCCCTTTCTTAATCTTACTCATTATGCTTACACATCAGCCTTACATTCTTTGCGGATATCCACATTTCTCACACGATCATACATTGTTTTACCACACATAAGTCCCAGGGATCTCATTTCAACAGCATTCAGCTTACTTTATGTATGTAAAAATCCCTAATACCAGACTATTAGACACATTTAGCTGATTATTAAGGATTTGGTTTTTGTTTTAACAGCTTTCTTTATTTCGAGTGCTTCTAAATTATTTAGTCTGTTACCATGACCATTTCTACGTCAGTTAGGTTAGGTTAGGTTAGGTTAGGTTGTGGTGCCGTGTATTTCTAAATAAATAAATAAATAAATATCTTTGTATTATGACCTCCTTGTTTGTTCAATAAATTTATTGTCCTCGTAAACAGCAAAATACGTAATATTATGCAAAAACTTCACGTACGTACTTTCAACGTTTAAGCCTTTAATTAGTAATTAAGTAATTAGTGGGACTATGGCATCCCCAATTGGGGTATGTTGTGAGGCTAAAGGTAGTGGGGAGGGGAAAGAGATAGGGAAGAGGAAAGTGGGGACGTACCAAACTATTCAGATCTGGTCACCAAACACGGCTAAAGCCATTTCAAGCAACGTTTCAATTCTGAATTGTGGTCTTACACCAGGGCGATACTGAGAGTATCTTCCACTGGAACGTGCGCAAATACACTATAAATTTTTTTTTATGTATTAATTGAGAAATAACACAAATTAATCAAATAAAATTTATTTGCCACGCCGGGATTCGATCCCGCGAGCTTCGGAGTGCGAGTCAAGAACCTTACCGCTGGACTACTCCGGCCGTCAATTTGTAGTAGACGCGGGTGCGGTAGACACGATTTTGATAAACTTTTTTCTTTGCGAAATCTCTTACCTTCTAAAAAAAATTCACCATCGCTTTTGGGAACGGCTTAGATCGCCTCGTAGAAATCGTTTTATCTTTCTTACTATCACGATGAGAAATATGATCTAAATGGCGTTAGAAAGAGTAACCACCACGCTTTATATTCAAATCTAGAAGTTAAGAGGAAACACGGTCGCCGAGAAATTTGAATAAAAGGTGTTTTATCAAACTGTTGCTGTAACTGTCCCTGTTATCTCTCCTCCCCCCAGGCTGGTTATACCTAAATAAAATCATCAAAATCGAGATTTTTGAAAGATTTTTATTACCAACTGTATTAGAAGAAATTATTCTGTGCCTATTCGCTTTGCTTTTTTAAAAAAACATTGTCTAGTTTGTATACTAAACGTACGTTGATGGCGTTCAAAACAGGCAATTTTAACGATTTTTGGGTTAACCTAACTCATACCAGTAGTACCTTTTCAAAAAAGCAAAACGTACGGACATGCTAGTGGTCAAGGTGATTTGAACCGAGTTGTATTCGAAAGATGCATATTCAGACCACGTGGAAAAGTGCAATATCGTTCCCTTTGCGACTTTTTTCAGTCTAAAAACATGTTATTTTATTTATAGCTGTATCCATGATATTAGTTCCCTTCTGATAATTGTGATTTCAAAATCAGCAGAGACTATTTGTAAACATTGACAATATAATGCGATACGCTAATAGGATGAAATCACTTATTTTTTAATTAATGATGGCTGGATTCATAAATATTGTCTCTAAGATAATTATCTAGGTAAAAATAAAAACCAACTAAAAGATTTACTTTACGTTAAATTAAGCAGATTTGCTTAATTCATGGCGTATTCTAGAAAATGTTTATCACTTGTGTTTTTTTTTAAATTCTGACAATGCAAGATAAGCAAACTTAATTAGGGTCTTGTTAGTTATTTAAATAACATTGAAAAATATTTCTTCTTCTTCAACTTTACCTACCCATAATATAATTCAAATATAATTAAATATGATTATATCATGTAGGTATTGTATAAATGTAATAGTACCTATGCATAATATACTAGACATACATATTTTTATGTAGACTTCGTATATTCAAAATACCTATTGTCGGAGAAAGCAGACTAAAGTTTAATTTGATTTTTGATCGCTTTTCAAAATGTTCCAATTGTTTTCATTTCTTATAATATAATATTATATAAAATGAAAATACTTTAATATTTGGAATTACGTCAATTAATTAATACGAACGTGAAACCTAATGGACACGAACGGAACATCAGTTCGCAGTTGATGTTGGCTTCTTAAAGATGGGCCGTTTCTTTGAATCGTTTTCATGTAAGCAGGCTCGTATGTAGAACGAGCCACCGGCAGCTGTTTTTCCTTCTTCGTATAATTCGAGCCTCTTCAAAACCCACATTAATAAATCCCTTCCTACTGCCCCCACCTTAACACGCCTCACGATGCTACCCAACCGAGTGGCGACATAGTTCCCTTATCTTTAAACTGCATAGACACAGATGCTCTTTTTTCATTACTACCCAAATAAATAAAAAAATTACGATTTTTTTTTTATAGTGAAACTTCTATGGCACGGCTGTGATTTGGATTTCGGGTGAAACGGAAATGACGATTACTGCACTTGTGACTCATCTACCGCGCTCATTGCCCACTTTGATTATGGTGTCACTTTTAAAGGCTCCTATGGTTGAGATGTGAAACGGAAATTAAGTTAGGTCTGCGCTCATTGGTCGCTTTGATTATGACCTCACTTTTCAAGTATTGGTTGAGATTGTTTTGGTAAAGTTTCGCTTCTACCGCGTGTAAACTGCCCACGATTTTTTTTAATTATTTTGTGTGGTTTACCTAGCATTCATATAAGCACATATTTATAATAATTATTTCTTTGCACTCGGTCAGCTATGATTACACTCGAAAAATTTAGACCTTTTTTGTAATTAGAATTATTTTAAGCGAATACACAAAGTATTTTTTGATTAATTTAATTTTGTACTCTGATTGTGCTTTTGTTAAGCGAAACCGATCGGTATTAATAAAGATATTGATTTATTTCATTAGAACAATTTTCTTGAAATAAACTTCACTCTGATTTTTTATCTTAGATTATATCATCAAACCACTCCCAAAGCTTCGCTGTATGAGCCTGAAATAAGATGAATTATTTAGATGCTTATATAAATCGAATCATTTAAAATGGATACCTCTATTGAGCGCTTTTAGCGCACCGTGACGACAAAAAAGGCAATGAACATATATACCTTTCCGCTATAATGTTGCAGTTCTTTCTTACACATTAAATAATGGTGAGGCAAAAGATAAGACACACAAAATACGTGTGACTATTTCCGCCAAACTACTCCTTTTTTGCGACGGGAATTGCGTTTCATTTTCTTTATACGTGCCAGGGAGATGTATGAAAATAATTGTATATTTCCTTTAAGGGGTGCAGACATACTTTCACCGTTTGCCTCATTTTAGACTGTTTTTATTTAGTGTATTAGAAAGAACTGCAACATTATATGTTTAAGAACAAAAGCAAAACAATCAGCGCATTGAAATTTGACATTTTTGGATTCACTTACATTTCAATAATAATAATAATAACGTAGTATTTATATAGCGCAGTTTTGTGATATTTCACTTCAAGTGCGCTTAATTATAATAAACTTAAAATTAATCCTATAGTGTTCCTTACGAGTCCTTACAAAATACAAAATTGATCAAATAATGTGAAACAAAGAATATACAGTATATACAAAGCAATTCCTAAAGAACAATATTAACAAGAATTCTTAAAACTAAATTATAATAAAGAATAGGAGGCAGTCTACATTTAGAAATAATAATAACAGAGTGAACAGAGTAACAGTGTGAAACAAAGAATATACAATATATACAAAGCAATTCCTAAAGAACAATATTAACAAAAAGAATCGTTAAAACTAAATTATAATAAAGAATAAGAGGCATTTACGTTTAGAAATAATAATAACAGAGGGCACATAAAACTATAGTAAGGAGGTAATCGAAACCAAACAATTACCAGAAACTTGAGGAACATGGCTTATTATAGTATTAACCTTGTAACTATATTCCTTCCTTTCAAAATTGTCGTCACGGTTAGTAGTATTGTAGCGATATAGTGAGTTAAGTCACGGTTCGGTGTGTAAGAGAGATGCAAGAAAATGATCACGTTTTTCCTTTGGAGGAAACAGACCTCGTTACATCGTGTATCTCATATTTTGAAAGGCTGCAGCATTTTAGCGGAGAGGAACGTATGTTTATAGTCTTTTTTGCCGGTACCGTAACCGTGAATAGTCACGGAAATAATAAAAGCGTTCAGTATTCAGTAAGTCTGTCAACTTTTGAACGAAATTCGAAAAACATAATACCAAAACAAAACAATTGATCCTCTAATAACTCATAACTTTACTTATCATTTTCTTTACGTTCGACTTGCAACATTGTTGAATGATTAAAATTTAGCAACACGTTTAGCTTCCCTCAATCTGCCCCATATAAATTATTACGGCTTCAATCGGTTTAAAAATGCATGAAATTATTCACAATCCTTTGAGGTCCAGAGAATTATGAAGGGGGTTCATCTTCGCCCCACGCCGCGTTGTAGGGGGGGAGGGGAGGGGTACAGAGTCTCCGCGGGGCCTAATTGGGCCGCTCACTAATTGGCTGCCCCGAGCCACTAGTGTTACACCCAACTATCCACTAATTAGGGGGGCTACTCTTATTACACGGACCACCTTACCCCACCCACCCACCCGCCAAACCCGCCCCATACAACCCCACCCCACACCACTGTTGATGATTTCGTTTTCGAAATGAGACAGCTTCAAAATGGTCGTAAATATAATTAACCAGCTAAAGTCCCGGAGTTGTTCGGTCTTTACACAGAGTTTTTCGAAATCAGACGCAGACAGTAATTTTCCGTAAGTAAGGGTTAAAGAACATCTCAGGGCATTAAATGGCAATAGCCAATCTGAGTTCGCAGATCATTTATTAAAATCATATAAACGATCATAATTTTGACAAAAACCATGGACTTAAAATATTACATACTGGTTTTAAGACTCCGCAACTGGGCTCGAAAAGAAGAAGATGGAGAGATACGAAATTACGAATGTTAGAGGAGAGCGCTAAATTTACAGCGACAAAATCGATGCGAAAATTGCGAAAATGTTTAATAAAACACGACTCGTTTAAAATAGAGCAAAAATATCGCGGGCATTATCTTAAACAGCATTTAAAGAAACACTGTGATTTTTTTCATTCATATAACTTGTAAAATAACTGAAACAAACGTGTTTATAATAATTTTTGGAGCATACTTTGTGATTTTTTTCTATCGAGGGAATTTTATGTAATGTAATGTAATTTGCATTTCGGAGCGGGCAAAGTCTAGATATTATCTTCAAGAATAACATTTATTTTTTAAGAGCTTTAAAATTTACCGTGTTTAAGGGAAATATGTAATAAATCGGTACAAATCCGGGTTGCGGGCCCTTAAGGCATCACAGATAAATAATTTAGAGATTTAAGAAATTAGAAAAAATGTAAATAATACAGCAGGCATCTTTACATAGTATAAAATGAAGTAGCTCCCGCTGTATGTGCGTTTAGATCTTTTAAACTACGCAACGGATTTTCGTGCGGTTTTCACCAATAGATAGAGTGATTCATGAGGACGGTTTAGATACAATTTGTCAAGATACGGTTTAGATACAATTGTATCAGGTTTAGATATGTCATTGTATTTGTCAAGGTTTTGTGTAAATTGGTTAAA
Source organism: Limnephilus marmoratus (assembly GCA_917880885.1). Classification (NCBI taxonomy): domain Eukaryota; kingdom Metazoa; phylum Arthropoda; class Insecta; order Trichoptera; family Limnephilidae; genus Limnephilus; species Limnephilus marmoratus. The sequence goes on from OU862911.1 coordinate 4,367,356, forward strand.
ATATATAAATAAAGGGAGCGGGCTGTCAAGCGGGCAGCGGGCAGCGGGCTGGCATGCGGGCGGTGTGGATTTGATTTAACAGACGGCGTTGGTTACAAAGGTTGGGTAATGGCGTGGCGTTATGTTTCGTTAGCCACAGCAACGTGTGGCCGGGTCTGCTAGTAATTAATAAGCAGCAAATTTTTATAAATCCTCTTTTGAACCTTTTCCCACTTAACCGGTCTTTCCCTTCTAATGACTTTGAAATCCCTAATTTTAATAATCTTCATCCCCCACTCTTACCCCTTCCCCTTCCTTCTACCCTTTCCTCCCATATGTGATCTATGTTTAATTTTTAAGTTACATTTGAAAGTTACAATTTTTAAGTTACATATAAATTACATTTGATTTTGATGATGTGAACATCGTTCACGAAACATGTTGATTGTATATAAATAAAAGTGATGTAAACAATGTTATTTGTCTTTTCATTAAAATAAATAATGCCATCACAAAGTGAAAACCTTACCGAAGAAGTTTTCTTCGAAAAATTAGTAATTTTCCCCTTATTTTAAACGTCAGGTGTGCAAAATTCCCTTAATCCGCGGCATTCCGCATTTCTACTGATTTATAACATATTTCTCTTGAACATATTAAGTTTCTAAAAAAGTATATGTTATTATTGAAGAAAATTTCTATACATTTTCCACACCGCGACCGAAATTCCCTGACAGAAAAAAATCGCAAATCGTGCTCCAAAAGTTATTATAAAAACGTTTTTTTTTGTTATTTCGCAAGTGGTATTTATGAAAAAATTCACAGTATTTCTTTAAATGCTATTTGAGACCTTTCCCATGAGATTTTTGCTCTATTTTAAACGACTCGCTTTCACTAAACATTTACAATTTTTTTGCTTAATTATTATTGTTTTTAATATAAGCGCGCTCCCTCTAACATTCGTATTTACATATCTCCCCTTCTTCTTCTTTTTTAGCGCTTACTACCGGGCCCTAAGGCACCGTAATAAGCATTTAAAAAGAAGTAAAGGGAAGATATGCAAATGTTAGTTTAGTAAATACTATATAAAATAGATCCAAAATCTCTCGACAAATACCTAAGTCGCATTTAAAGATGCACTGCGAATTTTTTCGTATTTATAAAGTATTGAATAACAGAACATTCTAATAAATACAGATTTTTTCTATCGAAGGAATTTATTGCAGTTTCGTTTTTATCTTCAAAAATAACATTTTTTTTTGTAGAAACCTTAAAAATGAAAACGTTTAAGAGAAATAATGTATTATAAATCGATAGAAATTCGGAATGCGGGAGCTTAAGAATAATAATAATAATATTCAATGAAATTGGCAACATTACAACTAAAAAGTACATGTTCAATGTAGATTACAATTAGATTACATCAGTACAAAAAAATTAACAAATAGAAAGTAATGTAAGAACGGTTACAAGGAAGTAGCATAATTATACTATATTTTTAGTTGTGCAAAGCCTGCCTCACTAGGTGAACCGGTATTGAGGCAGAATTTTTTGTAAATTGTTTCTCACAATTTTATCTATGGTTTTTTATAAATGTATAATGTATTTTTCTATACAGCAAAAACTTTATTTTAGTTTACATAATTGTTTGTAAAGAAGTATCAAGTGCTTTAAGGGGTTGGAAAACGGGATATGGGTGTTTTTCCGAAATCTCACGTAGATAGTGAACTTCCCTTTGTTTATTTTTTTTTTTTACGATCTATCAACATAATCTTATCTCTCTATCAACACAATAAGTGGAAAATATTTCTTGTGTCGTGATGTGGAGACTTAGCCAGTAGAGGAATTGAAAAAAATATATTGCTGAATGATCGGCAATTGATTTTCGGCAAATGACCATACGGATAATTAATTATAAAAGATTATACGCTAAATCCAGAAAGAATGAATGAATCAATTATGAAGAATCAAACGAAGTATTCATTCATTTCCACTACACTAGGGAAATATAATTGACCAAAGAGCTGCTCATGTAGTCACTAATTCTGCCTCACTCCGGGGCAGAGTTTCTCAAATGGGGTTCCGCGATGAAAAGTTGACGGTTCCGAGAATAATTAAAGCTGATAGTGAAGATTTTAAAAAAGATATACATATTGCCAGTATTTTTGAAGTAAAAACTTCTATAGCACCGTTGTGATTTGATTATGATTTGAAACTCGACGAAACGAAAAATAGCGACAATAAAAAGAGACCAACACATATGTCTATAGGATTTAGCCTGCGAGAGAATGAGATAGACTATTCGGTCTCCTCTTTGCGGGGTGCTTCGCAACCTCCCAACCTTGTACATTTTAGTTTTCTGAAGGTTTCACTTCTTCTTTCATTTATTTAAGAGAAAACTGTATGAACTGTTTATAGCAGGATCATTAACTAGACTTAAAGTGGACTAGACGTGCAGTTACCATTACTTTAATAAGTTAGGTACGCCTCATACGTCAAACATATGTCTGCTAATGTTATATTATCGTGAATACGAACTTATGGATACGAGGAATTTTAAAGTTGTTAAAATTTCAACCAAAACATAATTTTTTTACATTAGTTTCATCAGGAGGCGCTGAAGAAAATAATTTTCCTCGGGGCCTGTGTCATCTTTTGGGATGCTGTGTGAAGGATCTTTTTAGGAAAAGGAAAGATAGGAAAATTTGGAAAGGAAAAAGGAAAGAGGGGTAAGTTGGAATATGGGTGTCAGTGTGTCCTGGAGTAACGGATGTATGAATTTATTCCTCCCTCTGCGGTGGAAGGCGATGGGTCCAGATAGTCCGGCTAGAGAGGTTGAAAGGTCTCCCTTAACTAGTCTAATCCATCACGCCACGCAGTAGGTGGGCAAACGCATACGCCACCAAGACCTAGACAATTATCATCCCGTGAACCTGGGCACCCCAGCTAAGTCACCAAATGTAGCAAACCACTTGGGGTGACCTATTGCAGGGGTGCTGCTATCCAATAAATGATTTTTATACCCACCTCCCCAGTTGAAACATATTCCGACTGAGACGCATTTTTATTTGTTTTTAAAGAATGAAAAAAAAGATTGGCGAAACAATTTATTTGGAAACACTGTTTTAATGTATTTCTGAAATTGTTTTAAGCAAGCCACGCATACTAAATAGACTTATTGGTATTTTTTTAATAATACGTTGATTGTTTTATTCGATGAAATGCGCCAGAAGGCATTTTAATGCTTTTAAACTCATAAAAGATATTAAACGTGCAAACACGATACAAAAAACAAATATTTTTATGGTTTTAAGGGTAATAAGAAAAAAATACAGGAAAGTAACAATATAAAAGCATGTATCTACGAGATATATTAAACAGGGCCCAGTCCTAACCCCTGCGGTATTCCACCGAATCATATTATGCGATGAGCATATTGCATTGTGTGATGTAACCAAGATGGTTATTGCCTTATAGCCTCATCCGTTGCATTTATTGCGGGGCCAGCTGTGTGGTGTAATATTCCTGATGGGACATTTCTGGTTGCTGGTTATCTTGGGAAGGGAAAGTAAGTAATCGGTACTCTATGTTACTATTCGAAATTGCAATTGTGGGAAATTTGTTGTTATGTTTTATTCTTTTAGTTGCAGGTGCACATTCCGTTTGTTTTGAGTATGTAACAAAAAATATTCAGGGTGAAATGCAGATCCGGGCACCGTCTGGAAATTTAATAAAAAGGCACTTTCTAGATGAGAAAAGTGTGGAGAAGATGAATAAAAAATAAATTAAGGCGCGCTCGGCAAAATTAAGGGAGATACAACCGTTCAAAGTATTTAAAAATTCACTTCGCGAACTGATATTGACAGTTCGTTCGCCATGTTTTCATTGCTTATGTTGGATCCCAGACCTAATACAGAATTAATAGTACGCCAAAATCACAAACCATATTACACAAACCTAGCGTAGCCGCTAAACCACTTGAAAACTGGGATGTTTTTTTGCCGTGACGCGAGCAGGCGCTACGAAGGGGGCACTTTCTTTTCTATCACAAACCATGTTTAGCGTATTAGGTTATAAAAAAATGGCGGGCGGACGCGGGCGAACTGTCAATATCAGTTTGTAAAGTGAAATTTTAAATACTTTGAACGGTTGTATCTCCCTCAATTTTGCCGAGCGCGCCTTAATTTTTGTTTTATTCTGCTTTTCCACACTTTTCTCATCTAGAAAGTGCCTTTTTATTAAATTTCCAGACGGTGCCCGGATCTGCATTCCTCCCAATATTCAAATTAATAAATTAAGTTGTATTAACCACTTAATTATTTATAAAAACCGACATGTTTCGTCAGCAAAGCTGACTTCCTCAGGGTTTTGACAGAACTAATTTTAAAAACAGACATACATAGGTAATAGAGAAAAATAATAGACATAAACAATAATAAAATTTGAAAGAAAATAATGTGTAAGGGAAGAGGGGCAATATAGAACAATTAAAAATTTTAAAATTTTAAAAGGGGAATAGATTTAATAATGGGTCATTTAAAAACAATTTTTGATTATTAATAATATTTAAATTTGCATTAACACTCTTTCTAATCTCTAAAATTTCTAATTTCATTACAATGTATTAATTCTATTCCACTGTTAAAATTAAAGGTATGACTAGTTTCTATTAGATTAGAAAGAGTGTTAATGCAAATTTAAATATTATTAATAATCAAAAATTGTTTTTAAATGACCCATTATTAAAACTATTCCCCTTTTAAAAATTTTTAATTTTTAATTGTTCTATATTGCCCCTCGTCCCTTACACATTATTTTCTTTCAAATTTTATTATTGTTTATGTCTATTATTTTTCTCTATTACCTATGTATGTCTAATTTAAAATTAGTTCTGTCAAAACCCTGAGGAAGTCAGCTTTGCTGACGAAACATGTCGGTTTTTATAAATAATTAAGTGGTTAATACAACGTAATTTATTAATTTGAATTTAAAATGTTACCACAAAATAATTTTGCACTATTAGAAGAAGTGAAAAAAATATTCACTATGTCTTAGTGGCTCCCAATGTTTGATTCGATTCAATTCGATGAAACGAAAAAGCGACACTAAATGAAGAAACACAAACAAAGGATACATAGGCACATATCTGTAAATAACTATTGATGTTAACAAACGCCCGGGTTTCCGGCAACTAAAAAAATATATATTTTTCTATATATAACACATACACCGTTATAGAATTTAACCTGCGAGAGAATGAGATAGATCATTCGGTCTCCACTTTGTGCGGTGCTTCGTAGCCTCCCCAATTTTGTCTACTTAAGTTTTCTGAAGTTTTCTGAAGTTTTCTGAAGTTTTCACTTCTATCGATTTTGTAATGGTTTGGTGGAAGTATTACGGCGATAAATATATTTGTGATAATTATCTTAATTTTTTATGCAGTTACTGAAACAGAAAATTATTAACATGAAAATATCGGAAAGCAGATGGATACGAAGAATAGAAAGGTATCTGATCTGGTCATTAAACAGGCTTAATTCATTTCCAGTCTCCGAACGGTGGTATGTCACCTTCCACTTTGGTTTAGTTTAGAGGAAGGATAAAAATAAACATGGCCTTTGTTCCCAAATTTTCTATCGATTTAATAATTGTCGAAGATAATATTGTTAACTAATAACATTGTTAACTCTGAATTTGAACTATGAGATCGACAAAAATGACTTAAAAATTAGAGGTCTCAGTGGCCAAATTGGTTAAGGCGCTTGTCCCGGTAAGACGAGAGATCTTGGGTTCGTATCCCAGTTAAGACCATAAGCTTTTTATTTTTCTGCGTTATTTCTCTTTCGAATTTTCGGTTAAATTTATTAGTATTATCTTCTTTTTAAATGTACATGTGTACATTTGGGAAAAATGTACAAACATAATGAATAAACTTCAAAAGTATAGAGAGTTTTTCTAATTAAAAAATGATATTCTTTATTTATTATTATTATTAGGTGTTTTCCCAAAAATTCCAGAGTACGTAAAAACTTGTTTTACCTTTTTTGCTGGTGGGAATAAGCTCTGGTCTCGTATACCAGATCTAAACCTATCGACAAAATGTTAACTTTTTAAATTCATTTTTTTAGACTTTAGTTTTTCATGCAACCCTTCTTACGGAAGAAAATGATTAAGCTTAATTTGTTTTACTTTTAATCTTTAAATATAGTCTTATGCAACCTAGACCTCTGAACTAGGAATTAAACCATTTACCACCCAACGTGGTTGGCACCCACTAAAGTAGTTACATTAATATAATTGCATCTAATTTCATTTTAACAACCTTCTTTCGCCATCTGTTTTCGAATATCTGAGACCCCTTCCAGCCTCCTCCTAATCACCCATTGATTTCCTCTCACACAAATTAAATTGTGTTAGGATGAGTTTATATCAGCAGCCAATGTTTGACGGCTTTAGATAAGCCAGGGGATAAGCTGATTGAATGTTGGCCTGGTACTAGTACTGCTACTGGTACTACAGTCTATGTCTATAGCAAGCTCTACTGGGATACTTGGTGGATTGGGTGAATGGACCGAAAGATGTGTTAACTGTGCTGGTTTCTTATTTTCTAAAACACATACAGCCTTACTGATAAACACGGTGAGAATTTTATACAATTGATAAAAAATCGTGTGTGTAAACCATACTAACAGAATCGTAAAATAGAAATGGACATAAAATAATTAGTGAAGTGGAGTAAAGTAAGTGTACCAGATTTTTTTTTTTGAAAAAGTGTAATATATTGGTGATATATTTGACTATTTTCACACATAATCGCCATCCCGTTCAATGCATGTGGTGAGCCGTGGCACAAGTTTCTTTTTGCCCTCCTCGAAGAACTCTCCCGCCAGCTCCTTCCCCCAATTCAAAACCACTTTCTGAACCTGCACGTGCGTCGGTTAAAAAATTAATTTCATACATTTGAGCTTTCAAGAAGGTGTAAAGATGATAAGTTGAAGGCGCCAAGTCCGGGGAATACGGGTGTGGTTCAAAACATCCCAACCAAATGAGTCCATGATCGTATTGGTGGCTAAGGCTGTGTGATGACGTTGTCATGCAACAAGCACACTGCTCTCATCAGCGTTCCCTGTCCCCTCATTTGTTTTAAATGCTCCTTTTGAGTTTTTTAGGGTCTCACAATATTGTTGTGCATTGATGGTCTCCCCTTGAGGCAGAAATTCGACAGAAATCATGAATTTTCGGTCCCAAAACACTGAGGCAATGATTTTTTTGGCCGAAATTGTGGTTTTTAATTTTTAGGCTGATAAGGAATTGGTGTGCCGCCACGTGATGACTCTCTTTTTTTCTAGGGCATGCGTAATGAGCCACCCACGTACCATCTCCAGTTACAATAGAGGTCAGAAAATCCTAATCTTTTCTTCTTGTAGGAGTTATTCCTTCTGCGAGTTAAGAATCAGTTTTTTTACAGACGTCTTTCATGTAACTGGACACTACAACGTGAGTTTACGTACCATCGTGTTCAAAAAACTAAAAACCACAGCCGTTTTTCTAAACATGCTAAGTACATTGTTTATCCAGTCAGAGAGGTTGTCTAGCTGTTGTATAAACTTGAAATTTTACACCGAATTTTTTAATATTTCCATGGTATTTTAAATGTGCTATATGCTTCTTAGATTTTTGTATTTGAAATACAGGTAATCCGACAATTGATCCGCTGACTATTAGCCCCCCGAAACTACAATGAAATTCTAATTTTTATGCATTATTTACCAATTTCAAAAGTAACATCGACTTCAAAAATACTCTTAACAATAAGTTTGTATCACTATCAAACGAATGTATACAGGGTGTCCAGGGGTAAAGTGCATTAACTTCGGGAGGTGATTCTACATTATTTGCCACACTGACACTGAGCGCTTCGAGCGGGGATTCGGCAACGTGGAATATAATAATGCCGCCCACACACGCCGGTCTAATTTTACCTTTTTTTCAGAAAACTACCCCTAAAAGTTGGAATTTCGAAAAAAATTATTTATCTTTTTTACTTGTACTTCATGTAGGATCACCTCCCGAAGTTAATGCACTTTACCCCCGGACATCCTGTATACAGTATACAGTGTCGTTTTTCTGTACTTGCGCGCCGATATACATGGTATATTGACAAACAGATTTTTCTTTGATGTATTTGAACGAAAATATGTTTTTACACTTTGTTATTCGGCGGGACATCCTCTCTGCACATCCCTTCGGGGTCACATAGTAATAATAATAATAATAATAATTGGATAATTTGTATAGCGCCGTTTTTGTGAAAAATCACCTCAAGGGCGCTTTACAATTTACTATGAATCCTAGGCTCTATCTAATTTTATTATTTTCAAATAGATACAGAATCATACTTACCTGCAGGACACTTCCGACAAAACACACTTTATTAGAAAGTTTATGCTTATGCTATGGGGAAGATACGACTTTGCACGATGCACGTGGAGGACATTATATTCGAAACACTGGACATTGCATGAGTTTTACATTTATATTTATATTTAACAGAAGATTAATGCCAAAGTTGAGTTAATATTTTTTTTTTTTTTATAAAGTCTGGAGAATTTTAAGAATTTGCTTTTACACACTTAGTTATTTACAATGTTGCGAGCCGTGAAGGCGAAGGTGATTAACTTATGGATACGATAGTAGTATTGTGGGTAATTAGGTAAACCGTATTTTCCCTAAATCGAGTGCATACTGTATATAAGTATGCCGGGGGGGGGGGGGGCAATTGTCTTGGAACCTGAAATATGTTTGAATATTTATAAAATTAAGTATTTTAATTTAAAACCTTTAAATGTTGAAAAAAATCACATATTTTTTTACATGAGCTCCACACAGGAGGCCCTGAGGAAAATAATTTCCCTCAGGGCCTATGTCATCTTTGGGGATGCTGTGTGGACGGGTTTTTTTTAAGGAAACGAAGGAAAGGAGAGTTCTGGAAAGGATAAGGGTTTAAGGGGTGGATAGATCTGGGGTTCAGTGTGTCCTGGTCATCCGCTTCCAAGACCTAGACAAATCTCACCCTATGATCCCGGGCACCCCTGCTAAATCACCAAACGTAGCGAACCACTTGGGGTGACCTATAGCAGAGGTGTTGGTTATCCAATAAAGGGGCGGCTGAACCCATTCCCGCCTCCCAAATTGAAAAATATTTTAATTATTCCAAGCGCCAAGAGAAGTACCTACATTTCAAGTTTAATAATTATTTTATAATAAAAATAAAAGTATTCCCTTGAAAAGCGATTGTAACACAACTCATAATTATTTCATCATTGTACGTTCTAGATACTACCCTAATGGAAGAGAAAGGGAAATTGCGGTGTTAGGGAAAGGCAAAGCAATCGTCAAATTGCTCTTATTTGATTACTCTCCTCTCTCCTTCATCCCTGGCACCCTCCTCTCTCCCTTCCTCATCTCTCTACTCACTCCCCCCCCCGGCTTCACTTAACTTATTTCATTTTTTTAATGCACGGGTTCTGTTTCGGCAGCGGGCCTGGCGGAGCACCTAACGCAATTTCTACATTTACGCCGAGGATAATGAACATTAAACTAAGTGCTGCGTAACCATGGCTATAATTTTGTGATCATCTCATAACGTCTAGTTAATAAGTTAGATGGAAGTTTCCATAAATAATGTAAGCGATCAATAAATGTGACAAAAGCCTACGCTCTTTTATGAAGGACAAAGTTTCATGTAGATACTTCCATATCATTGAAAAAGAACACTAAAAATAAAAACGAAAATTAGAAAGAGAACGCCGACAAATAAAAAGATAACGTTCGCAACTGGGACTCGAACCCAGAACCTCTCGTTTTATGGGCGCCTCTACCAATTCGGCCACTGCCACCTTTCATCAAATCGTCCCATTTGTCAATCTCATATATCGAATTTTAGAATTAACAATAATAGAGAACTCCAGTCCAATTTTTTTTTTTTTTTTTTAATGAATAAAGACCTTCAAACTTAAATAACAGCATTTTTATTTTTATAGTTAGTTTTAATAGTTTTAATTTTTCAAGACCCCCTGAAAATCACCGTATCTATGGTGGATTGTGTGACGTCATCACCCATCGATAGTTTTATTTACTTTCAACAGGTGTTGTCATTTTGAATGATAATTAAACGGAAGAAAGATGATACTATTCGATAAGTTAAAACAATATTTAGGTGGAATTATTTATTCATTATTTTAAATTTTTTACGCACCGGGTTAAATTTTCCCCACAGGTAAAACTAAATCCTTTCACACACTTCCCAAATGATCATCTAATCAATCCACGCTATGCAATTGCACTATATAAGTATTATAAATACAAAACAATACAAGAACAACATGTCAACCTACTAGGGACCAAATGGGAAAAAAATTCACCGACTCCAGATATTTTCATATCAGAGGGTTCGGCTCTGCGGAATTTTGTTTTTTGGGGTCTCAGATTATCAATGTTTATCTGTATAGATGACATAAAAATTCATTATATTATTACATTGTTGAATATTATTACGGGAGAGTGGTATAAAAATTGTTTGAAATGATTATTTTTTTAACTTTTAAAATCAATATTGTCAAAAACGAAGAATCACCCACAAAAGTGTAGGCAAACGATAACAGCTGATCGATTGCGGCCATTTTGATTCTACTCCACGGCCAAATGTTGGCCTATGTAGCATTATGATATAGTATATTTACACGATTTTTTCGTACAGTTTAAAGTTTTTCAATATTTTAAATAATAGAGATAAACTAACAGAGATATCTACCTCTATTTTTTATACTGAATTATTTAGGCTTAAATATTGTTTCAATAAACACAACAACCAAATCTCTATAAACAGTATGAAATAACGAATAACATGAAATGTTGTTAATACTGATGGCTTGTGTAATACATACATAATCAAAGATTTCAATACAGTGACGTCAGCACTAACCATTCATTAATGCCAACTTTACAATGTGTTTTGACGAGAGGTTTAAAAATGCACTTTTTAATGATTTTTTAAGAACTCTACGATTAATATTATGAAAAAAAACTTATGCATAGCACAAAGGGAAACAATTATTATAAGTAATAATTATTAGCCTGAAACACTCATCTACATTGAAAAAATCATGCCGCCGACGGGACTCGAACCCGCGTCCTTCTGATTTCCGGTCAAGTGCTCTGTCCACTGAGCTGCGTCGGCTTGTCTCCTGCCCGCCAAACAATTCAGTAGTATATATTGATTTATTTGGCGGGCAGGAGATAAGCCCACGTAGCTCAGTGGATAGAGCGGTTGACCGGAAATCAGAAGGAGGTTCGAGTCCCGTCGGCGGCGTATCTTTTCTCGGGAGATTTTTTCAATGTATATGAGTGTTTCAGGATAATAAGTATTACTTATGATAATAATATGTTCGACTAACGTTACCATATTATAGGCAAAAACCACCTCTTTTTTTGGAAATAATCGTTCTAAGAACTGGTTTGTAACCTAAGTAGCATCTCGGATAAATCTATCTGATTTAATTTTTATACGGAACAACATGTTAACCTTTTTATAAGTTTAAATGAATGTTCAATTATTTATAAAAATAATTCTCTTTTTTTAATTTTGAAGGTTATTCCTATCAATGTATACATCATTGAAGAAGATAACACTAATAATCTAAACGAAAATATGAAAGAAAACAAGACGGAAAAATAAAAAGATAACCGTCGCAACTGGGACTCGAACCTAGAACCTCTCGTTTTACCGGGACTGTTGTAGTCGTACTGTGGTAAATGTGATGGATTGATATTTACGATTTGCTTTGTGTTATCTACATTCTTACTGTAATACCACACTTCTGCCCACTAAATGTTTCTATTTTTTTTTTTTTTTATTCGTTTATTCCAGATCTCCCACGAGTTCCATATTATACATGTATAATACATTAAATTAAAATATTTCAAGATGATGGAAAAAAAAATTCATAATGAAAGAAAATAAATAAAAGAAAATAATAATAATACAAAAATAAAAATAAAATTTGAAAAAAAAAGTTAACTTTTTGTTACTATAAACATAGATTCCTAGTTCCAGATAAATTAACTTTAAATCTTAAACCAGCCTTGTGTTCCGAAAGTATCGAGACCATTCTCATACTTCAGAAGACTCGTTCAATAAATCAAACGTTCCATGAGCTGAGTTGGTAACACTGATGCTGATCGAGTCAAAGTTCGTTCGCCGGCTCCATCTCATAAAGGTTGAGTAGAGGTGAAATTGCATTGATGTCTGAAGTGCCATAGACGTCTATACACGGAACCGTATGCAGCTCGCAAGCCGCACTCTTTGACCCCTGACCTAAGGAGACCAAATAAGAGAATTATGTTCGACTTGACTTCGAACTAAAGAAGAATACAAGATTATTAAATGTTGAAATGTTTTGAAAGTGACTGACACTGCGGAGAAAGAAGCCAAGCTCCTTTAATGGTGACTATATGTCTGAAAGATAATTAAATTTGGAATCGATAATAGTGCCAAGATCATTAATTTCATTGATAGAGGTGAGGGAAATATTGTTAATTTTGTATCGAAAGATTGATTTAATCTGAAAAATCTTATAATGTGGCATTTAACTAATGTGACATCTTCGGACTTGCAACTACACCCAGGCATCTAAATCCATCAACCACCTGCCCAAACAGTGAATAGATACTAATAAAAAAAATATTTTTTTATTATTATTGGTATTCCAGTTTTTACATTTATTTTAATTTGGTTATTATTCTTTTTATTTATTTTTTGTTTGCTAATTTTGATCTTGTTATTGCTATTTTATGATTTTATTTATATTTTACTTCATTATATTTTTAAAATCCTATCGACATTATTCTACTTGGCGGTGAGTCTATTAAAAAAAAAATATTTCTCAAATTATACACTTTTTCTGAGAGTCACAATGGAATTTCCTCCATTAATTTTGAAAACATAATTTTTGTGAAATACTACTTCAAGATTATTCGGGTGGTCTTGGGATAAGGCTCCTGACCAGCAGTCGCAGGTTTAAATCCCGGCGTGCGCAAGTAAATTTATTTTGATTAATAAATGTTATTGACAATTTATACAATTAAAATAATATACAGTACATTTGCTAAACGTTCCAGAGTAAAAAAATACCTGAAATGAAGTCATTTCAGGTAATGTTTTAGAATTGAAACATTACCTGAAATGGCTTCATCCGAGTTTGGTGAGCAGATCTGAATAACCAGATACATCCCCATCTTCCTCTTTCCCTTTTCTTTCCCCTCCTCACTACCTTCAGCCTCACAACAGACACCAATTAAGGATACCATAAATACTTAGTATATTTGAGAACTTTCCAGAGTGGAAGACACTCCCAGTATTACCTTGACCTAAGACCACCTTTCCGAATTAATCAGTTACCTACAATGGCTTTATCCGAGTTTGGTGAGTAGATCTGAATAACCAGATACTTCCCCATCTTCTTCTTTCCCCTCCTCATTACCTTCAGCCTCACAACAGACAACAATTGGGGATACCATAGTTTCACTGGCCCCAGCCGGTTGGGAGCAGTTGGAACTGTTTCGATTATCATACATGTCACATACATAATTTCATCAATACAGGCGTATTTATCCAGAAGATACGCCTGAGACGCGGCTGCCTTGTACTCATATTGAGTGAAAAGTGGTGAATTTCACATTCCCTCCATAATATTAAAGCCGTTATTTAGTTTCCCGCGCTTCCCGAGATAATGCCGGCCGTGTTATTATTGCCATAGAGAAAAGGCAAAAAAACCCGATTTATGATTGCATATGTTGCTTTAACGTCTGTTTGTTATTACTTTTTCTTTTTGCCTCCATTCTACCTCCCCCCTATCGCAATACAATTTTGATAATGGGATTTTTCTCCATATTACATTCCCTCTGTTCATCTAATAACCCCGCATTTAGGTCACTCCAAGATGGTTGGCTTTGTCCTGATCATATCAGTGAAGCAGTGGGAATTTCGGAATTCAATTTACGTAATGGCTAACCGTGCCTTGTTTTTTCATTGCGACAAATTGATTGCAGATTTATTGACCAAGGCCATAAAAAATAGATGGCCGGCTTTAGTTAAAAAAACTCATGAATATAAATTAAGTATTTCTGAGTTCATTTGACCGCTGCAAAGATTGCTTTTTATCCTGAATTTAGTTTGTTACTCCATAAATTATTACCACTTTTGTTATTGTTTTTGATTTGGATACGGTTTGCACAGCTCCTGTCAGTACTTTAGCCATTATATTCTTCCCATTATGCTTTCTGTCGTGTTTTACCTTATTCCTTGGGAAAGAGCTCCCCCTGTTCCCTAAAGTGTAATCTAATGTCATGAATGTTAAACAGCTCTATATTACACAAACGTTTGGCAGATTTTTTAATAATATTAATTTTGCAGAAAGAATTGGCTGCGGTATAAACTTTGTGGCAATTCAAACTTAATCTTCTTTTGGTGAAAGACATTTGTATCAGACTCCACTTATATTTAATTGTCTACAAGAATATATCAACATAATTCCACGTGCACTTTTAAAAAGATTGTTAAATTATTTGTGTTAGTCGAGGATTGCCATCCATATTTTTATCATCTTTGTCATTTCTAAATAATTAGCACAAATACGCTTTATATATTTTCTCGTCTTTGTCCTTTTAAATTAATAGCATAATAAATAATTTCAAATCGAATTTCAACACATGGTCACTAGTATTTACCCACATTTTTTACAGTAACTCCACACAGGGGTCCCCTTAATAAAAAAAAAAAGTAATTTTCTTCGGGGCCTATGTTATCTTTGAAGATGCTGTGTGTGGGTCTTTTTGAGGGGAGGAAGAAATGAACACGGGTCTTGAAATGCAAACGTTCCACAGTCGAACCACTGAACTCAAGAACGAGTTCTATAAGCGACCCATTCTCATGTGACAAATGTCAACCGCGTACATATGTTGTACGCGCGTTTGATGTGTTTCCCCAGCTATGCACCATAACGCTATGATTAATAACGCTGGCTCCTCGGAGCATCCTCCATTGAAATATCGGTAGAACAAGGACAGCATTCCCAACTGACGCCTGTGCTCTAAAGATTGCATTCCGTTCATTAAGGTGGGAGAATCAAACAAACGAACCGCCCGTTTCTGCAGAAAATCGAGGGTTTTTTTGGGATTTTTACAAGGTTTGCAGTTGTTAACCCTTCGAATAATAAGAAAATAATTTTCTGTCAACTTTTGCCTGTCAAAGTTTGCGCGCAAAATTCCTGGTTCTTCCCATGCATTTTAAATGTTCCTATTTATTAGTTTTTTTTAACGCTTTTGCAAAAATAAAAATTATTCTAAAATTTAGATAAAATAATCTTTCCGATATATTTATTAGAAATCAACATTTTTGTTTATAAATATTAAAATTTTAATATTGGAAATGTAAATTGGCTAAAAAATGCATACCTGCGAATATTTGAATTAAAGTAATTAAAATAGAATAAACTTCAAATTTTAAATTCAGATTCCTTTTCTAAACAAAATTTGTAAAATAAAACTGTCACATCACTTTTTATCACCTTCATACAATTTTATTTTAAAATTAAATGTGGGTTGCGTCACAAATAGGCGCAAAATCAAACCGTCACTTTTGATCAGGTTTGGAAAATATCTGAACAACCTAGCTTATATATTTCTAAGACAATGAGAAGCATTATTTCTTTCCGTTTCTAACATAAAAGAAATCACAAATATTCGCATTACAGAAAGAGAGATATCTAACTTTTAATAATGCACGGTCGCTCTGGGACAATCTGGGTCTCCTGTTATTATAACGGCATATGATGTTTTGGGACAACTTGGGTCTCCTGTGATTAAACGGGTTAAAGTATCTGCGGGCCCTGTACAGTACGCCAAGTTTTTGAGAGGATTATTTTATAAAATTGTTATATAATACAACCTAGTTCGTTTATTTTTATTTTCAAAATAGGTTTATTTATTTGTTTTATATATCCTATTACGTTTCATGGGTGTGCGTTTGTTATTTTATAACAAAAAATCAGAGTGTGCAATTCACACGCTGTAGAAGTGAATCCTTCAGAAAACTAAAGTAGTAAGAGTAGGAAGACTACGAAGCATCGCAAAAAGTGATAGGCTAGACCGATAGGCTACGAAGCACCGCACAAAGAGGAGGTCGGTTATACTATCTCATACTCTCAGGCTAATTCCTAAGGATGTATGTGTTTGTCTCTTTTTAGTATTGCTAAAGAAGTTACACTTCAATAATGTACATCATCGTCTCAGCAATGCTGGTTCCCACAGTGTATTAGAACTATTGGCTGCATAAATCCAATCCAGAACAGCGAAAATTCTGACAGAATAGAACTCCTGGTACTTCTTATTCGCCGTTCTACTAATTTAGCTGCCATTCGCCGATTGTGGGGAGAACTGGCGTATTAGGACAGGGGAGGATTCAGGGGCTGGCTTTAGGGGATGATCTTGAAGGACACCAACATGTTAAGGAAGGTTCCATGATAAAGCAGGAAACAATATTTTTTAATTAATTTAAATTTAATTGTGTTATTATTAAGTTCTAAGTATTTTAGTTGTTTATTATTGTGACAGCTGTTTTTGCTTCAGCTTAGGCAGTTACGGCCATTTTCAAACTGTAGTTAGACCACTCTGAGGCGACTGTCGACTGACGCTTGTTATTAACAACAACAACAACAACAACCTAACCTAACCCATTGCATACGGAAAGAAAGGGTCTTAGATTAAATTTACTTTAATAATTAGAAACCGATAAACGAACAAATGATCCTGTAACACTTATTAATAAAGTAACGAAGTTTATTTATTCCCCACTTCTCAGTATATTTACAAAACTTAAACAATATAACACATTTAAATAAGTCTATAACAGTCACATAATTATTAAACAAATAGAAACACGTTAACATTTACTGTGGGGAAAACAGATATCAAAGTACCCTACAAAATAGAAAATCTGTCGTCACAATTATTTTCTCAGTAAATAATAAATTACTTTACGTACCTTCAAAAATGAAATTCATAATCATATAAAACGTTCACAAAAAAAAACGTCTTAAAGTGGTCTAACCACAGTTTGAAAACGGCCTTGTAAGCAGAAACAGCTGTCACAATAATAATTTTAAAAATTCTTGGAGAACTTAATAACAAAACTACATTAAGTGGAGCCCTATGAATTAAACACAAAAACTATAATATGGAAAACGATGTAATATATTTCTGATAAATTAATATATTATCACGCGAGATTGGGTCGCTTCTGCGACTCGTTCTCATGTTCAAAAGTTCGGCGGCGGAATGATTTTCTCGCTTACAATACGGGTCTCTTGACCCATCACTCAACATTTCCTCAAAAGATCTTTCACATAGCATCCCCAAATTTGACATTGGGAGGGAAACAATTATTTAAGAAAAGAACGCATCAAGAACTACGACAAAAATACAAAACCTACTGAGACCTGCAAAAGCTAAGACTCCTAACAAGGCAGATTGAGTTTATTAGGCCAGCCAGAATGGATATCTCCAAAGGGATATCAAAACACTTTCGAGCATTAAACTTGGCCATCATGACAAATCGGCAATTGCCGGGCATCTAATTGGAAACGGCTGTTACTTCGGATTTATTCCCGAAGTCCTGGGAAGACCCAAAACGCACAGAGCACGCCTAATTACAAAGGCAATTGAAATGCACAAAAAAATAATTTCTTGGAGGACAGGCGCTGGCAACATAGTATTGCACATAAGCACACACTTCTGCTGCCCGAAACGTTTGCTAAAGAAGAAGGTAGCGCAACACAGCATGATAACCCAAAAATAAATCATCATATTACTTTTGGCCGTGAAATTCTCAAATTGAGACAATGTTCTTTCATTGAACTAGGTGCGGTGGACACATTTTAGCGGCCTGTTCATGTACATATTATTTGAATAGCTATTCATTTTACAGGCCAATTATTTGAAAAGCTTTCCATTTTCATACTTTTTGTTCAATTACTGTGAATACAACGTGTCCTGCATCTTTATAATGCCATTGGATAAATCTTATAATATTTCAACTTTACTAACTGGTTTAGCACCACAATACGAATCTATTTTAGTTTTTTGTGTGGAATTAAATACTCGAATAAACAATTTAATATTATTTGGATATCTCAAAGCTGTTTTCATGCCTCTACGTATTTGAAGATGTACTAAATGCTTAGTGCTTATTGAAATGCATCATAAAAGGACAGGAATTTAAAATTCTTTTATTTTTATTTTTATTTAAATACTGAATTCATTGTTAATTTGCTTCCTTCGGGTTCAGTTGGAATACCACTTTGGTGTCAAGAAACATGATATAATTCGTGAAAGGTGCCTTTTAATGTTGAAGATTGAGCCAACAACTGGAAGTTTTAGAGCATTTCTATTGCGCTGAGACATCGCTATAAACGATTACAATTTTTGAGATAATTTCGTAAGTAAGTTAGTTATATCGAAAGCCACCCCTGCGCACGCAAGTAGAGCCAGAACTTCCTCCTTAGAATTAACAACGGAACACTGTATCAAAAAGGCTATTTAACTTAGCTCCACAGTACGCCGTAAGAGGCGCCGTTGTTCGTCTCACATTAGTTTAATTAAATCTATTTCAACAACAAACTTTAATTAAATTCAAGTGTTGTATGAAACCCATGGGGGCGGGTGAGGGAGGAATAAGGGGAGGGCGGGGTGGATAAAGGGGAGCTAAGATTGAGCGGAGAAGAGGCCACGATAATAATATTGCGAAGGAATTGTGAAGAAGTCAGTAATCAAGTGCGGGATGGCGTCTAGATGACACTTCTTGGAGAATTATATTTATTTAGTAAATACAGTAACACTAGCCAAAGTAACGAAAAAATGAAAATAAAATGAAAATTGACGAAAAGAGAAGAAAACTGTAATTAAATGTCTGATTCTTAACCATAATATTATATTTTTTCGTAGTCCTTCGCGAATTTACTGCCTGGCGAAAAGGCTAGGGCCGATTGGTCGTTGATATAAATACCTTTGTCGAAATTATCACTGGATCTTAGGAAAACTTTTAGTAATATCCCAGAATCAACTGAGTTTAAGCACTTTTTATTATGAATAAATATGTTAGAAAACAATATGGCGTCTTCTTTTGTTTTTGTCAGTTAATGGAGATTATTTTAAAAGCCCTTTAGTCCAAGGTACCTATGACTTCAAATTCTTGACAGAAAAGCTGTGCAAACTGCATGATGCCAAATCTTATATTGATATTTTGACTTTCACATTAGATAGGTCGCAATTTCATCAATCTGAACCACCTCAAGTAGGTATTCATCCAAATAAGAGGCGTTTTAGACTACTTTCTGGTACCTAACTCGAACAAAAACTGATATGTGTACTTCTAAGATTAACCCCCCGATATATTATATTATAACTATGATTTATCAATAATGGCAGTATTTAAAATACCTCGAATCGCTTTGCTGCCATATTTTGGCAAATATTCCCTGGATTCTTTAAAAAATATATATATATTTTTCAATACTCCTGCGGTATAAACTTGACGTTGTAAGGAAGCTAGAAGAGCCTACTTCTACTTAAAGTCAATTGGTGTCAGGGTCCTCTAGTTTTTACGGAATAATCGTGTTTGCAAAAAACGGAAATAACAAAAATGTCTGCAGCGGTCAGCTCTCAAAATGCCTGCATGTAAAATGCCAATTTTCATCGTGTTTTAGTGGATTTTTCTAACGTATTTATATACCAGTATAATAATGATTGATTTAATAATGCATTCAACGTATTTCGAACAAATATGGAGTAAATTCTTGAAAATTCAACGCCCTACGCGAATTTATAGATAGAAAATCCTAAGAATATTTCAGTTTAAAATTTAAATGATTTTTAATAATTTTTTTATAATTTCTAAAAAAATGTAAATATAGTTGAATTCATTGGCTTTATATCTCTTAAATCAGTTTTAATGTCTCCGTATTAAAATTTGGAGGCTTTTTTATGTGGGCGGAAAATATTCAAAACGAGCTCCAAAAAATTGCAAGCAATCCGCTCAGCTGGTTATAATCATTTAATTATTTTAGTGAATTTTGTTTTGAAGATTTTTACCTTCCATGTACATTTGTTACTAAAATTTTAATTTATCCGCTACCGCTTTCGACACATCCGTGTCTTTCAAACTTAAAACTTACTTAAAATTTTATACAAATACTGCTGGTGATTGGGCACGGATTAATTCTAGCGAATTACTATTGTTAGCGAATGACAATGTGTCGAAACCGGTATCAGATAAATAAAAAATTAAGTATCAAATGTATATGGAAGGTAAAACTCTTCAAAACAAAATGTCTAGAAATTGTTACGCAGTTAATGCCCAAGAAATATATTTAAAAATATATCATCGTGAAAGCTAGAAAACTATTGTTGCAAAAAGGTTTTGCATTATTTTTGAAAATTCTATTCTCAGCCGCGTCTCCGTTCAATCGGCGCTCGTCTTGAGCTTACTTCTCAAGGAATAACTAAGGGGTGAAGTAATTATCGCAGTTTGTAAGGAGGACGCGTGGGAAGAGGAAGGGGAAGGAGAGGATAAGAGAATGAGAAGAAGGGGTGAGACAGAGAGGCCTACCGTGGCTCTTAAGCGCATTTATATAAATGTATATTGTGTGTTTTACTAATATGAAACACGATTAATTAAAATTAAAGCGACTACGCCCTGCCACCTAGTCCCAAAATTTAATTAATTAAATTCCCAGTTATATTGTAGATAATCTTTAATATAATTTTTGATTATTTATCATGCATTATGCCTAATACGATGTAGGTTTTATTACGTCTCGGCGTGAGGGATATTGGCAGCGTTTGTATTTAGTTTGTAATTCTGGTTGATTTAACGTGGTAATTTTTACTTTCGCTAAACAAGTATGTGTAGAGATTCATCACTAACAAAGTCGAGTTAGTTACACCATTTATAACCCGAGAACGGCTGGACCGATTTTTATGATTTTTGATTTGTTGAATTTGTCTCCGCCCCGAATAGCAGAATAGCTATTAAAACATCGGAAAAATTCACGAAAACAATAATTATGAAGAAAATTATTTTACTCATACATTTTGTATGGAATGAATTCTCATCTTTTGAAAGAGGTGCAACAATATTGTGGTAAGAATAATATTGAATAATGAGTAATTCCAAAAATTAAAAAACTTCAAATGTCAATGCGCTATGCGATTGTTTTGTTTTGTGCTTCAACATATAATGCTGCCCCTCTTTCTTACACACCAAACGTCGAAAATGAGACAAACAGTGAACGTAAGTCTGCACCCCTCCAAAGGAAAAATACAATCATTATCATAAATTACCGTATAAAGAAAATGAAACGCAATTCCCGTAAGCAAGACATTGAAAAATTAAGAAAATCACAAAAAACATAAATTCGTACAAGACGCCATCTCTGATACTGACCAAAACAAAACGCGGACAATTGCGCGTCGATCGTGTCCTTTTTTTTCACATTATTAGCTCCACACAGGAGGCCCTTAGAAAAATAATTCCCCTAAGGTCTATGCCAACTTTTTGGATGCTGTGTGGAGGGTCTTCTTAGGAAGGGAAGGAGAGGAAGTTCTGGAAGGAACTTAATAAAAAAACTGAATTAAATTTAACTAATAAGTTAACACAACAGTTATTGATTCTAAGGCGGTACGAAGTTCTCCGGGTCAGCTAGTTATACATAAAACTGACGTATCTTTGACAGTTAATGAAAGCTCCAGATCTCATAATGGAAATCACATTTCGAGATAAAATAAACAGGCGTTACCGTGTGATTAAGTGGCAACAATGTAGGTACATTATTGAAATGCTGATTATTATGAGCAATGTAGATTCAACATGGCAAATGCAAAGATTAAGCCGCCGCTACCCGAATTTCTACCGATTTCTTACATATCTCCCTTAACCCGTCTGCTTGGTTTAATATATTCGCACCTCACAATCCGGAATCCTCAGTTTCGCGCGAAAAATCAGATCACTTTTGATCGAGTTTGTAAAATATCTATGAAAGATAGCTTTAATATTTCAAAGACAATAAGAAGCATTATTTTGTTCTCTATCTAGTTAAAAGAAAAATACGCATGTTTGCATGAGAGGAAGAGAGATATATAGCTATTAAAATGTAAGGTCGCTCGGGACGTTTTTGGTCTTATTAAAGTAAAATACGATTACGTGTTTTGGGATGTATTTATTCCTAACCAAGCAGACGGGTTAAACATTTGAAGTTTTTAAGCTCTTAAAAAGTATATATATTATTTTTGAAGACAATATCTATGTATTCCCTATGCCGAAACGCAAATTATATGAAATTTTCTCGATAAAAAAAATCGCAAAGTATGCTCCGAAAATTATTATAAACACGTTTGTTTCAGTTATTTTACAAGTTCATTTGAAAAAATTCATAGCGTTTCTTAAAATGCAGTTTTAGACAACTCCCACGAGATTTTTGCTTTATTTTAAACGAGTCGTGTTTTATTAAACATTTTCACAATTTTCGCTTCAATTTTATCAGTTTAAATATTAGCGCGCTCTCTCCAACATTTGTAATTACATATCTCTCCATCTTCTTCTTATTGAGCGGGGATACGATGCCTTAAGTACGTTTGAAATTAAAAGAAGGTATTCAAAATGCAAAAGTATATTGTGAATAAAAAGGACATCCTTATTCTAAGACTGTCTGGCTTAAAGAGCTTGCTTAGTTAAATAGGTTGAAGCGTAATTTGTCGTAAACCCCTCGTTTTGAAGAAAGAATCTCACATCATTAGAATGGCGGGGCTGCAGATCATTGGCTACCAGCCAAAAGAGCCTTCCAGAAAAAGGATAGGCTGCTGTTTTCAGATGCCAATCATCCTTCCAGGATGATGTCCAGTCAGCTCTCAAGATGGGAAGAATCACTCCCAAGATCCACGATCACGTTCCGAGCGATTTTTAGTTGCTTCGTCGTATTTCAGTCCAGAGAATCGCCCAATGCTCTGGGCTGCCCCACCAAGAATGAATCAGCTTCGTTTTCAAATCTACTCATTTGAATGCTCCTGCAGGATTGACAACAGTTCAACTCCAAAATATTCCCTAGCAATCTGACCAATTCCCAATTGTCAATGAACAAGTACTAGAGGTGCCACACACCGAGACCGTAAATGAAGTGCGTGTAAAAGCGTGCACAACACATCTTGTTACAAATGCTTTTATGTAACATAGGATGCGTTGACCCAAAAACTCCAGATAGAAGAGTGGTGGGAATTCAATCACTCTCAGAGATTTATTATTTCAGTCCAATGCCTTTGGAAAGTGAAACAACTGCTGCAATTAAAAGTTACCGAGTATAGAACTATAATGAATTTGTTACAAATATATTTTTTAATGATTTAAATTGACCAAAAAACTATTATAGTTGCAACAAAGCATCGTAAGAAGATGACATATTATACAGAATTTATATTTTTTTCATATAATCAATAAGGATAGAACCAAACCGCTAACATTAAATTAAATTATATTATATCATTGAAGAAGAAGATAATACTAATAAACCTAAATATGGAAAAGAACAAAACTCAGAAAAATAAAAAGGTAACGGACGCAACTGGTACCCGTACCTTAGATTTCTTGTATTACCGGGACAACCAACTCGGCCATTAGGACCACAAGTCATTTTTGTCGATCTCATATTTCAAATTCAGGATTAACAATATTATCTTCGATTTATATTTACTAAATTTTTGGCTCCTACTTTTTCAAGAGAATTGCTTTGTAACCTAGTTAGGCACAACATTGATGTGTTTAATGTTCAAAAGTTATTATAACGAGGGATATTCCAATAAAAATCAAATAATATTACCCAAACTGACCTGTCAGCCAATGCCAACAAAGTTAACCTTCCTGAAAATAATCCCAAAAACTTTAAAATGAGGGCCTCATCAAAGTAAAAATATAATTTTGAATTAAATCAAATAAATAAATGCATTATAAAAGCATGGAATATTCATCCAAGTCCTGAGCCATAGTCAATATACACATATATTTAAAAAAAAAAATTGATGAGCACATAGAAACAAATTATATCAAAATCCTATAAGATGCTGAGTTAAGACTATGTAAAGACGAAGAATATGTGAAAAGCGCCAAGACTCTAGAAATGTTGTTTTGTTCATTGGTCAGAAGTTCACTTGAGTACGCTTCCACAATATGGAATCCTCAATATAAGGAACACGTGCATAGTTCAGTTGAAAGTATACAAAATAATTAATATTATAAAAACATTTTTCATGATTCCTTGCTAACATTCAAAACTTATTCATTAAATTTCTTAGCGTGATATAATTTTTTTTTAAATTACTCGAACTGAATTTTCATTAAACTTTTATTAACAGTCAATTACAATTGGTGAGCATTTAGTTAAGAGCAATACATTATTGTGTACAAAATTTAATTTTATCTCTCCACACGCTCTCTTCCTTTCCATTACTATTACTCTTACATTAATTAGTTATATTTTAAGAACCGTTCTCATCTCAGGCGGAATTACCTACTGATATATCATTACCTACGTACTTAATATGAACAATAATAATAATATGGACGTAATAGGTACAATAACGAAGAATATATATTTTTTTTTTTATGAATTTTTATTTCAGTAATTTGTACATTTAAGTTTACAAAAATTCTAATTAATTATAATATTTCATATTGCAAACTAAATTTTATGTAGTTTTATGTAGCTCCTACAATACATTTTGAACTTTCAATTGGCATGGACTTAAATGTTTTGTGGTAGCGTGTTATATATCTTCATTCCTTTGTACAATAAACTGTTCTGCGTATTGGCCTTGTCTTTTTTTTGAAGCCTGATTTCCTTGCACGTCCTTGTGTTATGTCTGTGAATGTCCTTGTTGAATATAATTTTATTTGAGAAGTATTTTGGTAAAATGTTGTTAATTATTTTATGAATCATCGTATTCAAGGTCAGCATCTATTTCACGGTTAGCCAATTCAGTTCCTTTAACATTTTGTTTACTTTTGAATACCTATTTCGCCGAAGTATTATTCTCATTGCCCTGTTTTGGAGAATTTGAAACTTATTTTGTTCTCGTTCGTCAAATAGGAAAAGGACATAGTAAAAGGACATAATTCGTTAACAAGATTTAAATATAATATGCCTTATAACTTGAAACATAATGTATTTTATATGTCTCAATAAAAGAAAAATTAAAAACTAAAATGGACGTATTTATTTAGGTACTATCTAGATTACAATTAAATTTGGGTAAATCTAGCAATCACGTATAAAGACAGTAGTCAAAAAATTAATTTGGTGTCATCTTAAATGTAGACTGTAGACAATAAAAACTAAATAATTCTCCACAACAAATAATAAAGTTGTGTGGTTAATCATAAGAATTAGCGATGAATTAGCTTTAGTTTTCGTGCGAAAGTCCCCCGCGGTCAATAAAACGACTGACCCCATCGCGCTGCAATTAAAAACGCCCGCCCCCCGCCGCGCCCGTGTTTCCCGTACGCCACTGGTCAATAAATCCACTCAGACTCAGCGCGATACTGAGAAGGAAAACACAAGACAAATAATAATAAAGGGTTATTAATTTTATTAATAAGGAATTATCTTCGGTTAGGTAGAGTGCGTTTTCGTTTCGGTTCAATTATTATTATTGCCTTTGTTGCGTCAGAAAATTGTTTCTAGATGGCGAGATTAATTTTATTGTTCATTGTAACAGATTAATTGATAATATGGTATTTGATGACCTGCGAGAGTAGCGATCTTTATATCATGGGATATGAGACTTAAGAGGAATGCAAAGCCTATGTGAAATATCAAAAAAATATGTCCAATTTATATTGTTAGTGTGATAACATCACCACAAATGTGATGGGAGAGGCATAAAAATTGCTGGTCTAGAAACGATAGATTTTAGCGCAAGAGTGGATTTAATTCTTCTTAAATGGAACGTATATGTCACAAACCTAACGACAAAACTGAGGAAACTTGTCTACTTCTTTAAAAATGTTAGAGATATATTAAATAGAAAACAACTGAAACAAGTTTACTGTGCTCTTATACAATCATCACTTGAATATGGTATCATCAGCTGGGGAAGTGCTGCAAATACTTGCCTGGAGCCTTTAGTAAAGATTCAAAAACTAATTTTGAAAGTCATTCTTAAAGTCCCGTTGAGAACTAGCACTGATTTTATTTTTAAGACACTAAATGTTCGTAACCTGCAAAAATTGTATTCATAATATCCTGCTTTATCAATTTAAAAATACACACATGTTTGAAGAACGAATAAGCACTAGAGCCTTAAGAGAGTCAAATGTAAAATCTTTCAACATCCCAGTTTGTCAAACCTTTTATGGGCAAAGAAGTTTTAAATATAATGCAACAAAGCTGTTCAATTCTCTATCTCCTGAAATTAGAAACGCGCAATCCAAAAATGCATATAAAAGTAAAATCATTGAATACCTCAAATAAACATTACCATCACGAGTATTTAATAACATACTTACCTTTATACCTACTGTGCGTATATATATGTAACCATGTACCTACTGTAATCTTCTATATATATGTAACATACTTGAATTGTATATTTAAAGAAAAAAAAATTTATATCAACCTGTCACTTTCACAATATTTTTCAAAATATTACTTAAACAAAATCATAGATAACCACTCTGTAAATTGCCATCTCAACACAGGCGTTTCACACCTAGTGAGATGGGCAATACGTCACTATTATAACCAAATGTTATATGAAAATAATGAAATAAATAAATAAAATTTATTCTTTTTGTGAATAATTTTATTAGAAAGAAAAAAAATAGTTATAAGAAACTGTCACAAATAAACTTAACCAAAATATCTATTTTTTAAGTTGTTTCTTGTCCTATGTCATATTTGGGGATGATGTGTGGAGGGTCTGTTTAGGAAAAGGAAGGAGTGAAAGTTCTGGGAAAGAAATAAGTCTGAGGTGTGGATAGGAATCTTGGGTCAGTATGTCCAAAAGTGATGGACGTATGAAACCAACCCTCCCACTGCAGTGCAAGGCGATGTTCGTAGAGAATCTTTCTGGAGAGGTCAAAAGTTCTTCCTCAACCAGTCTCTCCCGATCCGGCTTGCCACGCAGTTTATAGGCAGACATATCCGCCGCCAAGACCCGACCGAACATGAATTCGGGCACCGCTGCTAACCACTAGAGGTGACCCCTTGCAGAGGAATTGGTTATCCAATAAACAATTTTTTCCATCACTCTCATAAACTCTAATAACACTTGGTTTTGTTTTGAAAGCTGCAAAAGATTTCAATGATTTAGACACATTTATTATGTTATATAAAACATAAAACCACTGTCAGATGCCAACTTGAATATAACTCTACGTTATGGTCTCCCTTTTACAACATTCATTCAGACAACATTGAAAAGATTCAACGGAAGTTTCTAAGGTTTATAAACTATAAATTGCATATTCCTATACTAAACATTGATTCCAATTATCTCCTGGATAAAACGTCTCTATTGAAACTTTCAGAAAGAAGAATTAGCACAGATTTAATACTATTACATAAAATACTGCATTACAAAATTGACTGTTCTGAATTACTTCAATTTATCAATATCCATGTTCCCCAAAAATCATGTCGACATTTATTACCCTTCTACTTCAATAACACCAGGACACTAGCTTATCAAAATTCTCCGTTTCCGAGACTTCACAGTCTCGGAAATAAATATTGTAATCTAGGTGATATATTTCATCTTAAAACTATTCAGTATAAACGTTGTATATTCTATCACTTTTATTCTTCTAAGCACAAATAGATTTACATAATTTCTTCAATTTTTGTTTATATTGAATATGAGACTTCTTATCATTTTTACATAATATGTATTTTTATTTTATTATTTGTTTTGTTGTTTCACTGTTTTGTGTATTTTCTTTTCTTATTGTATTATATTTTCTTCATTGTTTGTTACTCAACTTATAAATTATAATGTAAAAGCCCATCAGGGCGTGTGATAATAAATAAATAAATAATAATTCATCAACAAGTCAGTCCGGCCGTTTTACTTTTCTTAATTACATTTTAAATCAAACATTAAAAACAAAACTTACCCTAATTCCAAGTTCGTCACACTATCAAACAATCTTAAGAATAACTGGAGGCCAGATTTCATCGAGGGCCCTCGCCATCAAAGAGCACAGCCTCCCGATAGCTATCTGCCAGCGGACCGTTTCAGATAAATCGTTTTATTAAAAGCCGGACAAGCTAATTGAATTTCCGAGATAATCACTTCTGTATTAATTGACATCGGATCTGAAATTAAATTGCTTCAGAAGAATAAATAATATTATTAATCGGAATGAGATAAATCGAATCACTGTTAGAGGTAGTGGTTTCTGGACCAATGTATTTGTGACGTTTAATTAACTAAGAATACCCGGCTCTGCCAGGGATTAAGAAAATTACAAAA
This sequence comes from Limnephilus marmoratus, assembly GCA_917880885.1. NCBI lineage: Eukaryota > Metazoa > Arthropoda > Insecta > Trichoptera > Limnephilidae > Limnephilus > Limnephilus marmoratus. The sequence goes on from OU862911.1 coordinate 4,395,964, forward strand.
AAAATGTATTACTTATTTCATTTAATTTATATATTTATCTATCCCTTGTACAGTAGTAATGTTATATTTTGCATTAGTCAGAAGTACACTAGAATATGCCTCGCCAATTTGGAACCCGCAGTACAAACTATACATAGATAGCAAGGAACATATTCAAAACAATTTTATAAAACATCTTACCTTCAAATTCAACAGTCACTTTGAATGCACATTTCAAACTTTGCAAAAAAGGCGAGCAATAGCTGATTGCTACACAAAATTTTAAATAATAACATTGATTGTACTGAACTTCTTTACCTTGTTAATTTTAACATACTCTTACACGCCATACAGAATTATTCCACACGTTTAATTACAAGACAAATGCAGCAAGTAATTCGCCAATCAATCGTGCTCTTCATATGTTCAATAATATTCGTCTAAATTCTAACATCGACTTTACTCCTATTCACTGCCTTAATTTAAAAAGAGCATCATGTCAATAATATAATTTGTTCAATGCACATACTTACGTACATACATACTCACACACAGACACACACACACACCTTCGCACTACACACATCACCCGGTATTTGTATTTAATATGGACTAAATAAGACACTGCAAAGAAACACATTAAATGTAGGTACCCACCATGAAATATCCTACTTCATACTAATATTATAAAGGCGAATGTTTGTATGGATTTATGAATGTATGTGTGTTTATTACTCTTTCACGCAAAAACAACTGAATGTATTTTAATGAAATTTTACAATAATATAGCTCATACATCAGAATAATATATAGGCTATAGCTTAGAGCTCTAGCATTATGAAATTTGTATAAAAAATTTCAATAGGTGGCATGCGAGCTGTTTGAAAAATGAATGTAACGGGTATGGAGGGGGTGGTGAGGGAGGGATAGGGAGAGGTGGCAGAGGGGGAAGGGGTGCAGAGGGGGAGGAGGAGGGGGGAGGCGCTGTGTGAACACCCCAAATACTATGCGAGCGTAGCCGGGGGCAAAAGTTAGTACTTATTATAAATTGTTTTCACCACTATAAATAATATACGGTTAAAATAAATAAAAAATATTTACACGAGATTTTTCGATGCCTGTCTCACATATAAGTGTAGAGGTACATAAAGGAATATAATTACATGAGTAGTAAGGTTAAATACATATTAATTTCGATACAATAAAAAAAGGTAATTGGAAGTGTGGGTATCTCACAAAAAGAATATCTTCAAATAAAGTTTATTAAAGATTCCTCCTCATCAACTAATTTTGTAGCGTTTTCGAAGTGAATATCCTATAAGAGTCCCAACTGTTCGGAGTCAGTAGGACTAAGGTATCTCCTAATTTGGGTAAAGTGAAGGAGGTGGAAAGAGAAAGGTTGGAAAGCATCTAACTTTTCAGATCTGAAAGCCATTTAAAAGAAACTTTTTATTATTGAATGCTTGTCTTTCACTAGGGCGAAACTCAGAGTATTTCTTCTTCTTTGTGTGCCGTATCAGGTCCCCCCGACGTTGGCGATCACTCTTGAAAATGTCTCTCTGTCTTGCGCTGCCCGGAATAGCTCTTTCACACTTCTAATGCCGGTCCACTCTCGTATATTTCGCAGCCAAGACATTTGTTTCCTACCAGGCCCTCGGCGACCTTCTATCTTGCCTTTCAATATTAAATGGAGCAAGTGATACTACTCCTCTCGAAGTACATGACACAGATATCGAATTTTCCGGATTTTTATTAATGTAAGCAGTTCTCTTATCTGCTCTAGCCCTCCTGAGAATTTCTGTGTTGGTGATCATGTCGGTCCATGGGACCTTTAGCATTCTCCGGTGAAGCCACATTTCAAAAGCCTCTAACTTGTTCATGGTATTTACTTTCTAGGTCCATGTTTCACATTCGTACTGCAAGACCGACCACACATAACATTTTAGCATTCTCTGCCTTAGTTTTAAGCTGATATTTTCATTGCGGAAGAGGGATTTTAATGAACGCAGTTCTTGCTGCTTCAATTCTGCACCTAACCCCTACATCTGGGTCAAGAGTCTCCGTGAGAATACTGCCGAGGTATCTAAATCTTTCCACTTTTTCGACATTGCAACAATTTAACTGTATCACTGAGTCAGAGTGATCTAGTCATTCAAATGTCATCCATTCTAGTTTTATTGATGTGATTGTTAGGCCCAGTTGCTCACCAGCATTATTAACAAGATTTAATAGGTCTTGAAGGGCATCGATACAGTCAGCTAGTAATACAGTATCATCTGCGTATCTTATGTTATTAATGACAACTCCGTTGATCTTCACCCTGCTCAGAATTACTTAGGGCTCTTTTAAAGACATGGTTGGAATAGAGATTAAACAATTTTTTTTATTTACCACTCCGAAAAAAATTTCTGAAAAATAAAAAATAAGTATTCAATTCATTCAATGGTATTAAATTACGTCCGTACTTCTAGATCAATATATTAAAATAATGTGAACAATTAAACATTAAATTTATCAACACTACCAAAATTCTAATTCATTCCAAAAAAGGTTCTTAAAATCTGGACCGAAAGTTTAACAAACAATCCACAAACGCACAAACACGCTGCTTTAATAATTTATCCGATGTGTTGACTGATAAATAATAATAAGTTTATGGTGAAAGCGAGTAAGTCAGGCGAAGGGACTCGGGGGCGAAGGGGTTTAAGTTAAAGGTTTCCTGCTGCCAACTGCCATTTAATTAAAATAAATTAACCTTCGCGACGGGAGCTTATTTCACAATCTCCAACACGCTTTGATTTCTTTTTACTGACCTGAAATCTGTAACTATGGAACCGTAATTAATTTTGTTCAAACCTTTAACTCGGTTCGAGTAAATGTACTAATATTACAAAAGGAAAAGAGAAAGCTTATCATACCGTATCAAACAAGAACATCCAGTTTTTTTTTTTAATTTTTATTGTTCTTCAAAGTACAATTCCGTTAAGTCGCAATTAAGCAGTTTGACAACGGGATGTTAATGTTCAATTATAAGGTTTACAATTAAAATGTGTATTCAATTACAATTCAGTTTGTTTAATTACGGTGTAAAATATACATACATGATATTATTATTAATTATAATATAAATATACAGATTGTCACATTTAATACATATGACATAGTATGAAGCATTTCTATTTAGTAACCCTGTTTTCAGCATTTATCTCAATCTATTTGGTAAACCGTTAGTTTTTATATTACTTGGTAACATGTTTAATATTTAGGGCACATTTTATTCCAAGATTCGTTGTCCGTAGTTATTGTTAGGTTTTGGAACAAGCATTTCTTCATTCTTTGGGAATCTAGAACATATCATGCTCATGTTCCACTTTCCTTATATATTTAGAGTCAGATAAATTCTGAATCAATATTTTGTACAATAATAAGGCGTGCACCGATAAGAGAGTTAAATTCCGATACAACAATGATATGTTCGTGTCATGTTTTGAACTAGTAATTTAACCATAGAATTGTGTAAGGCGTGCACCGGTAAGATAGTTAAATTCCGATACAACAATGACATGTTCGTCTCCATGAAAAAATATGTTTTAAACTAGTAATTTAACCATTGAATTGTGTACTGATTGTAGGTGGTTTTAATTAATTTTGCAAAGTGTCCCCAAGTGGTTATTCCATACCGTAAAGTTGATTTTGCGAGTAATCCTACTAATATTAGAAATGCGAAAGTTTGTATGGATGTATGTGTGTTTGTTACTCTTTCACGCAAAAACTACTGAATGGATTTTAATGAAACTTTACAATAATATAGCTCATACATCAGAATAATATATAGGCTACAGCTCAGCGTTCTGGCATTATGAAATTTGTATTAAAAAATTCAATAGGTGGCACGATTAGTAAGATATCTATAATTCTTTATTCGATTCAAATTATCAGGAGAGTACTTCAAATAAATGGGGGGAGGGGGAGGGGCGGAGGAAATAGGGAGAAGAGGGGGGGAGGAGGGGGATGGGAGGAGGCGAAGTGGGAACCCCCCTAATAGCAAGCCGCGGGAAAAAGCAAGGAAGTAAATATTTTTTTTAAATATTCACAGGAACGAAATATTTCAGTTTGTTCAGCCTTCCCACTATCGCCCTCAGCCTTTTACAAATTTAGTTTTTTGTACAAGTCAGTCAAGAAAATTTTTTAAACAAAGCATCTTGAAATATATTATCATAGAACGTCAATTGGGAGTGTTAAAAATTTACATGACGATCTGTCCTCAATTGAATCCAGCCTGAAAATGGAGTATTTTCACAAAAATGAGTAATTTTAATATTTTCATAGATAATTATGGTTTCCAAAAACGCGCATTCTAAAACGGGTCCAACTGGCTGCAATGTCATTATGACATAGAAACTGCACAGGCTGGTAAGACGGCTGTCACCAGCTTTTCCCAGCGTGACGTCAACGCAGTCGAATTCATGATTAAAAACAAACGTAAATAATTATATAGTTATAAAAAATATATTCCTAAGCATAAAATGAAATAAAAATCCTTCATTATTGTAATTTTTTTCGAGAATAAAAAAAAAGTGAAAAAACCCTCTTCTTGACTTTCATCCTGGATGCGACCTATCTTTTTTGTGATTTTTCCGTTTCAAATTTTCGATTGAAAGTCGCTAAAATTGTCTTCAGTGATTTTGTTGGGAGCGGCTCAGTGAGTTACGTGTGACAGAAACGATGACAAATTGACGTCGTCCGTTGCAAAGCATTTAGATCCGGAGATCTGGGTTCAGAGATCTTGGGTTAAACAATTTAAACCATCAAACCCCTAACACAGGTAGAAATATATTTTTATTAGACCGTGTCTTTCATAAATCTAGATAGAGCCTTGTTGATAAATCGCTTACAAGCTTAAGACTAAGAAGAGTCCCAACTACTTCCGTCTGGAGCCAGTATGACTATGGTATCCTCAATATGTTGCGAGGCTGAAGGTAGTGGGGATGGGAGGAGATGGGGAAAAGGAAGGTGGCTATTCAGATCTGGTCACCAAATACGGCTAAAGCCATTTCCAGCAACGTTCCAATTCTGAATGTTGGTCTTACAGTAGAACGATCCTGAGAGAATCTTCCACTTTGATCATGATTTTGTTTAGTTGTTTAGTAAACAAATGTCGATAAGTCCTTCTCAAATTTCCTCTTCCTTATCATGTTTCCTCCTCATCTTCCAACCGCCTCACAATTTTTCTTCAAAAAGGGATGATTTTGTCTCACTAGCTCCAAATAGCAGAATTCTTGATATTTGTCCCAATACATGGCTTGAGGTAAAACGTAAATAAAACATGAAGACGAGCTCTCCAACCTTGAAGATGAGGAACCTTGAAGGGGAGGAAATCGACAAACACGAAGATGATGAAATCACCAAATTGAAGATGAGGTCCATAAACGTGAAACTGAGGTCTACAAACTCGATGATAAGAAAATCATAAAAATTATTAATCATGACAGCAACCCACAATCCGCTTCGTAACAGGAATTCGTATTGAGGAGAATCGTTAAATACTAACTAATGTCAAAACATGGCTGAGAGAACTGAGTGATATTCAACTTGTAGACAATGTAAAAACATCTGGATTATCAACACAATAATATTCTTTTTTTCAATTTCCAGAAGCCGCCTTGAACCGGAAATCCTAGTGAGGAAGATTGTGAAAACTGAGACTTCATTCCTATACATATTCTTTAATAATATGTTTTTTGCAGTACATAACTTACTGTAAGCATTACAAGTACATCACAGACAATCATGTACAAACTTGTCTAAAATAGATCTTATAATAATAACAACTATCACAGGCACCAAAGATAATAGAATACAAATACCATGTATCTTCAAGTCAATGCCATTAATTAAAAATAAATTAGTGAAATTGAGCCAAAACAAATAATGGAAGCAACGTCATGATTCATCACAAGGTAGGGCATAAAATTGTATGGGAAATTAATAATAAAAAGAGAAGGTGGAAGGTAGAACACGTGTGATTATTCGAGGGTAGAAGAGTTGGGGGAAAAGGAGTGAAAGGAGGCTCTCAAGGCTTTTAGGCAAATGGAACTTACTATTTGCATCGGGGATGACAACCTTTTCCATCATTTCTGTTTTACAGAAATATTTCTTATCTTAATAATATAATACTAATATTTGGCTGATTTAAATACCGCCGTCGTCGTGTTTGTGGAAAATCATCTCAAGTGTGCTGTTCAGATAAATATATTATAATACAATTAATATAACTAGCTTACTAATAACATACATAATTATAGCTAGAGACTTACGTCTAAGACTTATAGCTAGTCCTTATTACAGTACGGCATTATTGGGTGAGGAGGGGCCTTTAAGGCATCCTTACAGCCCATAATTATAATTCAAAGAATAATTATAAAAATTATCCTTAGGAAACCATACGACTTCCCCACTATAGAGATATTTCGGGAATTTAATGTACCATCTATCACAAAATTGTATAAGAGAAACGCCTTACATAATATATATGAAATTTATAAAGAATATTTTATTAAAAAAATTCACCCCTCAGATAGCATAAGCAATAGATTTAAAACTAATGGCTTAATTGCCATCCCTATGCTTAGAACGACCACGGCTCAGCACCACTATTTGTATTTAGGTGTAAGATGGTACAATATATTATTGTCCAAAAACAAAATTAATATGACAGAAACACTGAAATATGAATTATTCAAAAAACAAATTAAGTCCCTGAAATTGGATAATGACATATTGTACCGTTATTGTAATTTACTCTTACTTAACCTGCAATATTTAATATTAAAAAAAAGGTATTGTTATTGTCCTTATATAACTATTTTTGTCTAAATTGCATACCTATCTAAGATATTTATTTCATAAGTTCTTTGATAATTGTTTACACATTTCATTAGAACATTATTATTATTTTTTGCATGTAAATACTCCTCCCATAAACACGAGCTCCTAGAGCTCAACTTATGAAGTAGTAGAATACAATATGAATTATTTTATAATCTTGCATATATTATCATTTGTAATGTTTAAACAAAAATCTTGAAATAAATAAAAAAATAAAAATAATAAAAAAAATAAATAAAATGTTTGTACGACTAACTTATAACCACATTAAATAATAAGACAGAACAATTAGTCATGATTAGTTTAGATATAGAACCTGATATAGTTTTACATGACAAAATTTAAAAAATAACATATACCATTGATGTAGCTATTCCAAATTCTTGTAATATTCAAAAATCTGTTTCTGAAAAAATAAGAAAATACACAGATTTAGGAAATGAGATTAAAATAATTTGGCATTCTCAGACTATAAAAATATTACCATTTGTTATTTCGGCTACTGGCATTATACCTAGGTCTCTCATTCAAAATTTAGGCATATTAGATTTGTCAAAGAATTTATATATAAAAATGCAAAAATCAGTCATTTTAAATACATGTAGGATTACAAAAGGTTTTTTAAATATTTATATTGAAGGATCAGTAGAATTTATTGGTTCAATTTGGAATTCCACAGAGCCGAACCCTCCGATATGAAAATATCTGGAGTCGGTGAATTTTTTTCCCATTTGGTCTCTGGTAGGTTGACATGTTGTTCTTGTATTGTTTTGTATTTATAATAATATAGTGCAATTGCATAGCGTGGATTGACTATATGATCATTTAGGAAGTGTGTGAAAGGGTTTAGTTTTTCCTGTGGGGAAAATTTAACCCGGACATTTAAATCTGGTGCGTAAAAATAGAACTATATAGACATAAAACTTGTGAATTAATTAAAATTGTGGAGATCAATAATTATTGGAGTATACAGTATACACGTAAATAAACAAAAAAAGGAGCATTTTTTTAATAGAATGACGAATTTATGGAAATCAGTGTCAATGGAAATGAAAAAGTGAATTTTTATTTTGGTTCTAAATTCAGCTGGGCTTGTTACGCATCTCAATTCCATGGGAAGTTTATTCCTCGGGGTCTGATAGTCCAAATGCATGATCACTAAATTAAGGATGGGTTGTCTCAAAAAAAATTTAACAATTTATCAATTATTTAATTTATATTTTGTTAGAAAGCAGTCGCTTTGTGGTTTGAAATATTAATTGAAATAAAACAATAACATGGTTTGTAACCACAATTTAATTATTTAAGTTTTTATACCCTGTTAGCATTACCGCATATACGGCCATTAGCATAACCAAACCTGGAAAGGACACGCAATTAATAGGCCAACAATACTAGCTCAGGAAAGCGGCGCAAGCAAGGTTCTCTCAAAACCAGGGCGATTGCTTGTGGTTCGCTGGTGAATACCTCCTCCTCCTTTCCTCACAATCTCCAGGTCTCCTTCCTCAATCAGAACACAGTTTTGCACGTAAAGGGTTTATTCATTTAGAAGGAGACAGGGTTTTACAATTGCCAGCCTCGGCACACTACACATGGGTATTTGCTAGGACTAGAATTCTATCATGACGGGGGAACTTTCCTCTCAACTCTCCACACGTGTTAGTGAATTTAAAGGCGGAACGTGGCACACAAAACAGGGCGAGGGTTCAAATTACTCACAGCCAGCAGGAAATGCGGTAGTCAGCAGCCAGGCCACTGGTGGGCGGGAGCCTTCTTGTGCACAATTCACATTATAGAAACATCACGAGTTTTTAGGTTCTCGGACAGCGCCGTGGCGCAATCACTGGGGACACTGTTGTCATGCCCGAGGCAAGCGGAGGAATGAATGCCGGCCGGCGCGGTTGCCCGTGTCGAGCTCAGCGCGGTGCGGGGAATTTACGAACTATTCTGGCGTAAAATGGGGGAACAGTGAGCTGGGGAAAACATTGTCACTTTGTAACGTAACAACCCTGAAGATGGTTACGTTAAGCGAAACCGATCGGTATTGAAAAAAAAATAAATTAAATCGTGGCTACAAATAAAGTAATTGTTTTATTTCAATAAATTTAAGTTAATTCTGTGAAAGTTATTATCTTTATTTTTTTGAGTTCTGCGATTATTTCAGTTTTATGAAACAACTGGAGTATGATGATATGATAACAGAACTTGAATAAACTAGAACCAAACGTGAAAATTATCTTCTAAAATTTAATGAATTGTTAATTTTTTTTTTAAATAACCCGACCTTAGTGTTCGGATGATGATGTTACTGATCTAAGAGTTGACTGCCTTAGACCAATATTTTCCGGGATGCATTTTCAGAGATATGGTGGATAGCTTTAAACACTATTCAGCCTAACTCGTACTGAATCCACCACCCAGAAATTCTTGACAAAATAAAATTATTTGTACCAACCAGAAACGCGAGATAAAATGCTACCTTTTTCACTTATAAAAAGACTGCATAATTTTGGTAATAGATTTGGAAATTTTGTGGACTAAAATAATATGAAATTAACTATTAAAATATTCCGTATTAGTGAAGATACGAACACTAAACTTCATACATTATTTGCTGAAATATACCAGTTTACCAATTTATAGTGAATGTAATGAAAACACCATTATTTTCTTCGACGCCGTTATGATTTGAAACTCGATGAAGCGAAAAAGCGACACTAAAAAGAGACAAACAGATACATGTATAGAAATAAGTCTGCGAGAAAATTAGATAAGAAAAATAGGTTTCCTCTTTGTGCAGTGCTTCGTAGCCTCTCCACTCTTGTCTATTTTAGTTTTCTGAAGATTTCACTTCTAGCGCGTATGAACTGCACACTTGTATTTTTCTTGAATTGAAAACTTCTGTAGCACCGTTGTGATTTGAAACTCGATTAAACGAAAAAGCGAAACTAGATAGAGTCAAACACATACGACTATAGGATTTAGCCTATCTGAGTATGAGATCGAATAATCGGTCTCCTTTTTGTGCGGTGCTTCGTAGCCTCCCCTTTCTTGTCTACATTGGTTTTCTGAAGGTTCCACTTCTACTCCGTGTAAACTGCACACTTCTGTTTATTTCACATGTTATTTCTACAACTGTTATTCTACCAAAAAACAGTTAACACCACTGTATTTATAACTTTAACTCATATAAAATTTCATAAAAACATAATGAAATAAATAAATCGCGTCAATATGTTTTGCAATACTGAAGTTATTGCTAAATTTAACAACGCAATCTCACAAGTTTCAGCTTTGTAAGTGCAGTTTTCGAGAGGAAGAACAATTTTTGGGTAATAGTTGCCGACTCCTACTGAAGTCCCCGAAACTTCTTGAAGAAGTATTCTCAAATGTGAAGGCATTTAATATTTATAGCAGAATGTTCACTCAAATTAGATGTCCCTAATAGTACTCACTTCTTCTATGGGAATAATGCATAGCTTAGCTGAGTGCCCGCAAGATGTCATCTTGTATTCACTACACTCTTATTTAATACGGAAGCTTTTCAAATGGCGCGGAATTGGTGATACTTAAACTTTCTAAAAGCTTATTTTTATTGCATTTATGGATGTTTTTGTGAATCCGTTGTTAATCATTGTTTAATATAAATTCGAGGGTCCAACAAAATTAAACACTATCGATTTGGCAGCAAAAAAGCCAGTGTCACTAATTAGTATTTGGTAGTAATAATTCTGAGCTCTTGAAGGTAACAATGGTTTTTATATATCTCTGAATCTGATAAGTTTTAAGATTTTCACGGCCAAAAGCATTTTCGTTATTTGTTTTTGGGGTGTTATGCCGTGTTGCGCTACCTCCTTCTTTAGCCAACGTTTCGGACATCGTTGCAGTGTCGATGGACACATCTACCGGATCTGCCGGATCTGCCCTGATGATGGACACTGCGATGTCTGAAACATTGGCTAAAGAAGGAGGTAGCGCCACACGGCATAACACCCCAAAAACAAATAACGAAAATCTCTGAGTCTCTACATTATCGACAGGTTTGTCTTGCCGCTATTAAGTGCCATCTGTAAAGAGTAACTCAAACTTATATCTGATACCATTGATATATCAAATAAATACAATACGCACCTGCATCCCTGAGTAATAATTAATCGCCGTCTTGATAAAATTCCGCCTTTCACGTTGCTTGAAATGACTTTAGCCGTGTTTTGTAACCACATATGATAAGGCATATTTCAACGTCTCTCTTATTCATCTTATTCCTCTTTCCACCGCCATCGCAACATACCTCAATTAGTCTGACTCTCTCGGGACAGTTAGACTTTTGTGTTGCTGTTATTGTTATTTTTCACACAAAGAAAAATTTCACCTCTGATGCTCCGTTAAAAAGTTTGGGTACATAATTTATTTTGTAATCTTTATACTCGTACATAATTTTTTCTCTTTGTTGTTAAACCTAAACCATTCATCCGATTGTGATGAAACTTTCGTGAGTTGTTGTGCGCACGCCCACGAAGGATTCTATAAATCTAATGTAGTAATATGTAATGGTATAATTTTCAATTGGGGAGGCGGGAATGGGTACCGCCACCCCGGAAACCTTTATTGGATAACCAATACCTCTGCCATAGGTCACCCGAAGTGGTTCGCTACGTTTGGTGATTTAGCAAGGGTGCCCGGTTCATGGGGTGAGGTTTGTCTAGGTCTTGGAGGCGGATGACCTGGACTCTTAATACTGATGACTGAACCCCAGATTCCTACCAACCCCTTAAAACTTTTCCTTCCCAGAATTCTCCTCTCCTTCCTTTCCTTAAAAAACCCCCCCCACAAAGCATCCCCGAAGATGACATAGGCCTTGAAGGAAATTATTTTCCTCAGGGCCTCCTGTGTGAAGCTCATGTAAAAAAAAAAGATAAGCTCTGGCGTTTTGAATTTTCTTCATTATGGTATAGTTTAGCGGCAGGAAGATAAGGAGGGAGAGGGTGCAGAATCCGGCAGGGGGGAGGGGAATGAGGGAGTTTGTGAGAGAGGGGAGAGGGGGGGAAAGGCGAGGAAGGTGGAAGGGGTAAGCAGGAGGGCGCGTGGGAAATGAGTAGTGACGGAGGGGTTTGGGGGGAAGGATTGCAAAAGAGATATAATATCGGTAGGGGGTAGCAGGGAATAAATTTTGAAAATCCGTGCTTCTCACACGTTGGCCGAATCATCGTCTTGGTGAAGAGGACCTCAATCATATTTTTTTCAGTTGCCCCGTAAATAATTCATTCAGAAATATCATCCCTCACCTAATCAGTTCGGGTATATTGCCTCCCTACAACATTGCATGCCTGTTATCTTCTGTGGACAAACGCGTGTATAAAGTCTTGGCTAATTTTCTGAATATTAACAGCATCAATTTGTAACTATAAATTTAGTTTCAAGTATTTTTTTTTATTTTTTATAACGCACAATAAATTATGTCAGAATATTTTTTAACTTCCTGTTACTGCTACTTGTTATATGTAATTAAAATCATCACTTATTGTAAGAATTTCGTGTATTAATATTTATTATTTGTATAGTATTGTTTTTAAAGCTAAATTTGTTAATATTAACCCTAAATTACAATCACAAAATCATTCACTTGACACTGGCCAGAAAACTCCTTTGGGGTGAAAAGCCATTGATTACTTTTTTTTTTTAATCAAGTTTCGAAAAAGCTTTTGATTTATTCGTGAACAGATCAGACGGAAAAACAAAAAAAAATATTGTGTCCAAATGCACTTCAATAAACAGAATTAATAAAAAAAAATTGGGTGGCATTGAAACGCACGCCGGGTATTCGCTAGTTTAGTATAAATATGATAACATTTACACAACCTCAATCTTAAGGAGCAAGGCAACCTTCACATGCTGCCACCCTCCACACACGTAGTCTGCTGCCGGTGGTAAGGGATGTCTTCCCTCGAGGGGTCTACCCTCTACCCCCTACCCCTACACCCCCACCCCCAGCCCCATCCTGCTGATTGGTGCCTATGATTGGCCAATCCCCCCGGGCGAGCTCCAAATATTTTTAATCAACACCTCTATTGAATTTTCCTGCATCAGGGACGTATTGGATTCTACGTGATGCTAAAAGTTTAAAAATCGGAGTCGAATCACTTCATGCAAGGGTTAAATATCTACTCTTTTATCAATTCTTCTGCCGATTTGTGTTACCAGAACCTATTTGCAATATATGTTGACTAATCTGACTTAGCTAATATTGACTGTTGACTAACTAACTGACTTAACTAATGATGACTGGACCGTAATGTAATCACTTCTGATTAGAACCTGTCCTCGTCGCACGTATTAAGGTAAGAACATACTAGGTCGATTGACGTACGCTACGCAGGCGACACACTACGATAGCTGCCCCCTAGCACAGTCGATCGGTAAGGATTAATTGGATAACTATCGGTAACTTCTCATCGTACCGTAGAATGATTGCAGATCGCCAACGAATTGCTAACAGTCCATGATGACTAGTATTCTTATCATATTCGACGTCAAACGTTTTTTGTACGTTCGCGACGTGCAGGAATGATGGATGGATGTCCTAAGGAACGATGAAGAGTTCTTCTTATTCTTGTGCCCTGTCCGTTTAACGGATGTTGCCTATCACGTTGGCTATGCTGACTTTGTTTACTGCGGCCCGGATCAGCTCTGCAGTAGACTGGCCAAACCACTGTCCCATGTTTTTCGGCTATGAGGTACTCCTTCTTCCAGGGCCCCGTCTTCCGGCAATCTTTCCCTGCATTATGAGATGCAAGATCTCATACTTCTCTGGATGTCTCATCACATGTCCAAGATATTGAAATTTTCGGATTTTTATTTATTATTATTTTTCTTTATTCATCCGAACCATAATATCTTCATACGTAACCCTGTCAATCCAGCTTTTTAAGTATTCTTCTGTAGATACACATCTCGAATGCCTCAAGTTGCCTAATTAGTTCTTCAGTAAGCGTCCATGCTTCCATTCCATAAAATAATATCGAAAACATGAAGAGTTACCGAAAGTTTTCCTATCAATCAATCCTTATCGATCACCCAAGCCAGGTGTGCAGGGGTCCTATATAGCATGGAGGATCGATAAAGATCGGTAGGATAACTTTCGAAACTTTTCATCGTTCCCTAGGACAACTGCAGATCGCTAACGTACAAACAACAATTGATGTCGAATATATTAAGAACGCTTAGTCATTATTATGAACTGTTACTAATTTGTTAGCGATCTGAAATCATGCTGGGGATATATAGGACCCAATGGTCCGGTATGACAGAGATCCTGGATTATTATTAATTAATAAATTGATTGCCGGCAACCTGGGCGTTTATTGTAATAAAATGGTCATTAACAATGAAGTCGTTTGTGAGGCGGATATGGGTTCCGCCGCCCAGGAATAACCAACATCCCTGCCATAGATCACCACGCGGGGTTCGCTAAGTTTAGTGACTTAGCGGGGGTGCCCGGGTTCATGGGGTGAGGTTTGTCTATGTCTTGGCGGCCGACGCGTTTGACCCACCTGCTGCATGGCGGGCCGGTTCGAGAGAGATTGGTTGAGACTAGACATATTTTTACTTTCCAGAACTTCTTCTCCTTCCTTTCCCTAAAAAGACCTTCCACACAGCATCCCCAAAGATGACATAGACTCTGAGGGAAATTATTTTCCTTAGAGCCTCCTGTGTGGAGTAAATTTAAAAAAAGTACAGCCGCACGATGTCTGTTCTGAGACATATAATAATACAAATGATCAAACGCAGACTCATTCAAATACATTTAAACTATGCGTTTCAATGCCATATTCACACCAATACATTCTTTCTCCCTGAATCACCTTTCCCGTGCGTCTCCGTTCCCCTCCTGCGTCCCCTTCCTAGCTAGGAAGGGAATGGGGGAAAATCCATCCAGTAGGTTTTGCGTGAAAGAGTAACAAACACACGTACACCTATACTAAATTTTGCGTTTATAATATTATATTATTCAACATAAGTACATAAAATTTTTAAATAATTATTGGAAATTGTTAAAAGGTAGGTTGGTTGTAATGATTGGAATGATTAATAAAACATACGCTTTTTTAATTTTCACGTGGTATCCCCAATTGGGCCCTGGCCGGGTCCCAATGCGGGAAACATATCAGCAATATTCTTCTCAATAAAAAATACTCTACTTGCCCCGTCAATAAATTCATGAAAGCCCAAAATTTAATATCGCAAATAAAATTTAATATCAGCTCAATGTTCATAACCCAATAATGGTTGGCTGCTTCGGGAACAACATCACACCGAGGTTGTGACTTATGATCCGTCTTGTACTGACAATTTATTATTAGAAATACCAATTTCGATGTGCCTTTATCAGTCACATTACAGCTGATAGCTTATAAGCTACTGAATGACTTATTGTTAAGAGGGCATTACCAGAGAAAACCAGAAATATGTCATTTTCAAATCAGATTTTAGACGTATTGACTCTTTTCCACAAAAAATTATAAATGGATTTCGAAAGATTGTTCTTTTATCTAGCATTCGCATGTAATAAATTTGGAGAAAATTTTTTAATTTTTAGTATAATAAGGTTATTCCATAGGTCGTTGACAGATTGGTTAAATTTTCAAAAAAGATTTTGTATTATACCACACCCATTTCAAATAATATAATCATGCAGTAAAATAAATCAATACATTATCTAGCAAACGCATGTTTTAGAATTTTAATTTACACATCATTATTATCTTCAGATCATCAAAAGAACATACGAGAAACATCTCCTAATATTCGCGCCCATCGGCAAACCTACTTGCCTAGGTACCTTCGTACCTATACTGGCCGCGATGTACTTTCTCGCCTCCCGTGCCAGCCCGACGATAATAATATCGCCCCGCCTAGAAAGGTCTCGAGACAGCACCGTACAATATCTGTACGGCGCCGAATATTCTCGTCAGCTGCCGAAGTGGCTCGTATTACCTACCGCGAGGTAGTTACTCTACCGCGGCTATATAAGCAGCAGATCGCTCGCCCGCTGCAGTTCAGTCTCACACTTACAGTCGGCCAACATCTCAACATGTAATAAGTGCTCCTGCATGGTATCGCTACGCTCCAGGGCAGCTTCCTCGAGGTCCATCACCACGTCTCAGCTCTAAGGCCCACCGTGTCTTCAGCTCCAGAGATCAGCCCCATCCCGCGACTTACAAGGCTTGCGTCACCTTCAGTCCAAGGGATCAGCTCACCACTTCATGGCACCCCGAAGCCTCACCGTGCTTCGCTGCCATGGAAACACGCTCCGCCTCGCCAGGACTACCTGCTGGTGGCTCAGCTCACCGAGCCACACACCGTTCATCTCCGCGATTCAAAGCGTCGAGCAACGGCCTGGAAGATAGGTCATCTCCACCGCCATGGTGTCGAGCAACTTGCTGACCTTCACCACACCATCTCCACCTCCGTACGCCTGCAGCATCATCTACGGCACCCTGCATTACATCTTGTTACCGACCACCGACCATCTGCTACGTAGCCCAATAAATGACTGACTCACCACTTCGACATGACGACTTTCATTTCTGTCTCCCGCTCCCTCAGTTTCAATAAAATCATTAAAAAATATGTACGTACATGTGTTTCTTGACGAAAATTGGTCCATTTGTGTATTTATTTGCGCACTTACAAACTAACATATTTCAGGTTTTTTAACATTCTTATTAAATTTTGAAAAATGATAAATACTTATAATCAAAAAATAATTACAAAAAGTACATTATTTAAATAGTTTTGTCATCACGCCTTTCAGCATTTTTGGATGAAGGAATAAATTAAAGCTTATTTGGATTGAAATAAATTCGATATTGAGTTATAATTTAAAAAAGCTGGTACGGAGAATAATTAATCTTTCTCTGCACGATCGTAAGAACAACCTTCGACGAAATGTGGATTTTCGTCCGCTGGGTGGTTAAACGCTCTTAATACCAGACATTCTGTCTAAAATAATATAATCACTTCTTCTACTAGTGCAAAATTATTTTGTGTTAACATTTTAAATTCAAATTAATAAATAACGTTGTATTAACACTTAATTATTTACAAAAACCGACATGTTTCGTCAGCAAAGCTGACTTCCTCAGGGTTTTGACAGAACTAATTTTTAAAAAATAGACATAAATAGGTAATAGAGAAAAATAATAGACATAAACAATAATAAAATTTGAAAGAAAATAATGTGTAAGGGACGAGGGGCAATATAGAACAATTAAAAAATTTTAAAAAATTTAAAAGGGGAATAGATTTAATAATGGGTCATTTAAAAACAATTTTTGATTATTAATAATATTTAAATTTGCATTAACGCTCTTTCTAATCTCTAAAATTTCTAATTTATCTAACTGAAAGCCATTGACGTTACAATGTATTAATTCTATTCCACTGTTAAAATTAAAGGTATGACTAGTTTCTATTAAATGGTTGGCAAACTCCGAGAAACTATTATTATTTAAAGCTTTCATATGCTCTTTAATCCTTATTTCAAAGTTTCTCGAAGTTTTACCTATATAAAAGAAATCACAATCATTACATTTCAATTTATAAATTCCAGATTTTTTCATTTTTGAATCTCTATCTTTATTATTTAATATATAATTTTTATTTACTTAGAGTGGAATAGAATTAATACATTGTAATGTCAATGGCTTTCAGTTAGATAAATTAGAAATTTTAGAGATTAGAAAGAGCGTTAATGCAAATTTAAATATTATTAATAATCAAAAATTGTTTTTAAATGACCCATTATTAAATCTATTCCCCTTTTAAATTTTTTTAAATTTTTTAATTGTTCTATATTGCCCCTCGTCCCTTACACATTATTTTCTTTCAAATTTTATTATTGTTTATGTCTATTATTTTTCTCTATTACCTATTTATGTCTATTTTTAAAAAAATAGTTCTGTCAAAACCCTGAGGAAGTCAGCTTTGCTGACGAAACATGTCGGTTTTTGTAAATAATTAAGTGGTTAATACAACGTTATTTATTAATTTGAATTTAAAATAATATAATCTCACACGAGGCCGCCAGCAGAGGCTTTTGATTCTTCCAAGGTGCAGAACTAACTTACCAATGGTAATGCCCCCGGGAAGACTCATTAGGGTAATTAACTGTCTTGCAAGAAATGTGGATATTTTTCACACGTCTTACGACGAAATTAAGCGTGAAGTATTATTTAAGCTTTGTGGGGGACTTGTCCAGCCGATCCAAAAAATCATATTTTTTATTGTCTTAAAATCTTCCTATACATATAGAGAATATATTCCCAATGTTATAGCATCAAATTCGATCTCTAAATTTATTTAGGAGCGGTGCGCGCCGAGCAGGTAGAACGGAAAACGGAGTGGCCCGGTTACAAGCAAAATCTTTGAACGCGTTTTTCTCAAAACCACGTTTTCAAGTTGGCTGGAATCGTAGCTTATCGAATTTTCATCCGAGTTACTTCATTCAAAGTTTAAATTAAAGAAAATTAAATTTATATGCGAACGAACCACTACGTCTCAAAAATTATTAACGGACAAAGTTATAGTTAAAATTACGGCCATTTTTTGTCAATTTTCATTTTATGTCCGTCAATTTTGCAATCAACAACTTTTTTTGCAAACTGTGGTTCTTGTGTGTTCTACGTTCATGCTTCAACGATTTTTTTTATAATTTCATGTTTCGTACGTTTTCCAAGGACTCCAGGATTCCAGCTGATTTGGTGGGACATATATATAAATATATTTATAAACGCAAAAGTTTGTGTGGATGTATGTGTGTGTGTGTGATTGTTACTCTTTCACGCAAAAAAAAAGAATGATCCAATTTGGTGGAGTCATTCGAAAGTTATGCGCATACATACATTCGGCAATTCATTTTTATTTATCATCATCATTATCATTACATAGTATAAAATGAAGTCGCTAAAAATGTATGTGCGCGTTAATCTTTTAAACTACAAAACGGATTTTCATACGGTTTTCACCAATAGATAAAGTGATTGAAGAGGAATGTTTATATGTATAATACATGTAAACTATATTAGAGAAAAGCCGAGAAATTCAAAGAAAACATATTTTTGTGCGATTTAAAACGGCTGGTGGGCCGTACTATATAGTCACTTTTGAAATTCGTTCTACGGAAGAAATTGGAAAATAGATGTCCTAGAGTAAGTGTAGGGGCGTGTAAATAGCCCCTGACACGAGGGAATGACTACCCTATGTAAATCAAGGAAAATTGAATTCTTCCCTATGTGACACAAAACAGTTGACCCAGCAATTCCAAAATCCAAAGTGAAAACAAAACAATACTCACTCAGAGAATGCAGCTCATGCACGATGTCCAACACAAAAGACACTTCTTTTCATTAAAAATATCAATTTCTGCCAAGGCGGTATTGCATAATCTCAACAGATGTTTCACACAGCAAGGAAGTTTCAACAATGAAATATATATCTGCCTATTAATAATACGTGCCAAATCTTAGGTAACAACAATAATTCAATAATTGGGTGAATTATTTGATAATGACTGACTAGGAGTGACATCTGTTGGCTTTTCACTAACACTCCCGTCGGAAGTAATTGCCTGCTTCACAGAGGTAAGGAAATGCATGAATATACTGAATTTCAAGTCACATAGGTAAATTCAATACAATACAAAAACCATAGATGGCGCCCTCATGGTCTCATAGCATAAATTATTAATTTAAAGAAATTAATGCCCAAATGGATCCAAATATATTTTTGGCGCGTATCCAGTAAGTAGGTATTTGATTTTCCTTTTTCAAATATCCAGTGTTGCATTGCAAGCATTGTATAATTAGTGGCGAGTTAATTAGTTTATATGTATAATACATGCTTATTATAGTAGAGAAAAGCCGAGAAATTCAAATATTCAATTCAGGCAGCGGGCAGCGAGCAGCTGGCAAGCGGGTGGTGTGGATTTTATAAAGATTGGGTAATGGCGTTGTCTTTCGTTAGCCATAGCAACGTGTGGCCGGGTCTGCTAGTATAGATATAAACTACGACGCCTGAAATAAAATTACCCGCAAATATATCAACATCGTTTCCACGACAACGATTTGTTTTGCTTTTCGTCTGACGTTAGCAATAACTCGCTTTTGTCAGGAAATTTATTTGACCGTACACGTATTAATGTTTATAATTTCATAACGCCAGAGGTTACCATTATGTATAGCCAATATGTTATTCTGATGTATGAGGTATATTATTGTAAAGTTTCATTAAAATCTATTCAGTAGTTTTTGCGTGAAAGAGTAACAAATACACGTACATCCATACAACCTTTCGCGTTTATAATACCTTCGGTTGAATTAACTCTATAACATTTGCTTCGAATTAGAGAATGATTTTCGAAATTGGAAGTGTTTGTTTGGATAATCCAGTTAAGTATAAAGTACCTACCTATAAATTAATATTTTTTACAGATTATTATTCTACTTATCTTTTTCAAAATTGGAACTGATTTATCGGAAAATCAGACTTTCCCCGTTGATGTATTATATTTAGATGAAACATGAAGCGAAATAATTGATTTCACTTTTTTACCAATTAGTCCAATTTTACCTCTAACACTCTAACACCGAATGACCGGACATTATGGATTCCGCCCCCCGCTCACTGTTACTAGTGATTGGCGCGATAATAGTAGAACACGTTTCGATGAGATATTAGTATTCAATAGCACCTCTATGATTTTCCCATATTTTTGGCGGGTCTGCAATCGGTTGGTTTCGATTGGCGGTTTTGTTCCTTCGCTACGAATCTGGAGGTCGCGGGTTCAAAATTTTGATTTGTGTTGTTTCACAATTAATGAAAAAAATAAATAATATAGATTAGAACATGTATACAAATTTAAAATATACGGTGTCTCCGGGGGTAAAGTGCATTAACTTCCGGAGGTGATTCTGCATTATGGTAGGAGTAAAAAAGATTAATAACTTTTCTGAATTTCCAACTTTTTTTCCCATAGAAAGACATACCTACTAAAAATCATTACTGTAAGGTACAAACTTACCCGGTAAATGTGCTGTGAGCTTGCCGGGCGGGATCGTGGCAAGGTTGCATGGTTGTGATTGGCCCGTATCGTAACAGCGGGAAATAATAATGCTGGCCGCACACGCTGGATTAATTTTATCTTTTTACCACAAAACTACCCCTAAAAGTTGGAATTTCAAAAAAAGTTTTTTTTATCATTATTACTTATACTATCGTGTAGAATCACCTCCCGAAGTTAATTCACTTTACCTCCGGACACCCTGTATATACTGGTGAGCTCTGGCATTACGAAATTTGTATTAAAAAATTGCAATAGGTGGCACGCGAGCTGTTTGAAAACTGAATGTACCGGGACTGAATGTATGGGATGCGGGAGGGGGGAGGGGAACTCGGAAGGTGGAGGGGAACTTGGGAGGGGGTTCGCGGGATGAAGGGGTAGTGGGGGCAGGGAACGAGTGAGGGGAAAGGGATGCGGGAGAGGAAGGAAAAGCGTTTTTTTTAGAATCCTCCTTTCAAATCTTAATCCTATGCAGAAACGGGCGGTCCGTTTGATAAATTCCGTATCTCACGAACAAACGGATTGCAATAAATTAGAATACAGGCGTCAGGTAAGAATGCCGTCCTTGTTATACAGGTACTTTAATGGACGATGCTCCGAGGAACTAACGACATTAATCCCTTCAGCACCAATTCGAAGTCGGGAAACGCGTCAAATGCGCGCCCAGCGTTATTTGTACACGGTTTACATTTATATCGTGAGAACGGGACGAATGAGAAAGGACACGCAGGGAGAAACAATTTATTTATTAAGTGACATA
The DNA here is from genome assembly GCA_917880885.1 of Limnephilus marmoratus. Lineage (NCBI taxonomy): Eukaryota > Metazoa > Arthropoda > Insecta > Trichoptera > Limnephilidae > Limnephilus > Limnephilus marmoratus. The sequence goes on from OU862911.1 coordinate 4,417,710, forward strand.
GCAACTCATGCCGGGAACTCGCTATATAATACTCGCAAAATATATAGTATGATAACAAAAAACCTTCACTTTTACTGGCTTCAATATAAATAAAAGTTATTTGTCTATAAATGTTGAAAAGCTCTTCAGTCAGTTTATAAGATGATGGAGGATCTATTTGCTGCGTGATTCAATTTGTCCTTATCGATTTCATTATTGACTCCTGATCTGGCAAAACATTTTTCAATCATCTAACAAGGGGCAGTATTTGAAACGATATTCCTCGCGTGTCCAGGATCAATTTATTTGATCCTTTCTGAAGGACAATATTTTGCCAAACAGTTTCTTTATTTATTTTATGTAGTATTTCTTTTCAAGATAAAAAAATAGAAGTGTGCATTTCACAAGCGCCAGAAGTGAAACCTTCAAAAAACTAAAGTAGAAAAGAGTGGGGAGGTTACGAAGCGCCGCACGAGGAGGAGACCGATTATCCAATCTCATTCTCTCGCAGGTTAAATCCAATATATGTATGTGTTTACCTCTTTTTAACGTCTTAAAGTTTTCATTTCAAATACAAGATCTGAATAGCCAGGTACTTCCCCACCTCCCTTTTCCCCATCTCCTTCCATTCCTCATTACCTTCAGCCTCACAACATACCCCAATTGGGGATGTCATAGTCCCACTGGCTCCAGACGGGAGCAGTTGGGACTCTTGTGCGGTATTCATGTTAAAAAAAGATAAAGCTCAATTAAAATTTAAAATACAATTACATCAACGAAATTCACTATTATGTTATGCGTAAAGAAACTATGCGTCATCCATTAGCAATAGAAACTCGCGAAGTAGATTGTACGTACGAAAACAAACGACTTCACCTACTATAAACTTCACACTTTTTTTCGTAATGCATAATAAATTTTGTGATCAATGATCAGTGACGTGCCCAAAATATTGTGTCGCGTGCCATTAATGGCACGCGCGCCATTGGTTCGCCATCCCTGCTGTAAGACAATGTGAAATTTAAGTATGTATATAAATTCAGTGAACTCAAATTCTTCTTCTTATTTTCAACATAGCATGGCGGATTTATTAAGTAAGGATCAATCGGGCCTGTTATACATGTTTATTCTTAACATTATCTTATGATATGAAAATGTGTTATTTTTATATACTCAGGTTCACAGCACAGTTTAATTCCATTATATCTATCCTACATAATATAATCTGTGTTTATGTTTTCTTTATTGTTAAAAAACATAGATTAATTTTTACATAATACTAAGAATTTTTGCAGAAATTTTGCTGGTGCATGCAACCATGTAATATGTAATTCCCTTTATGAAATATGTATAACTGTTTGTTTCCCTAATAAACTAAAATAAAAATATATAATAAAAAATAAATTAAAAAATGTAAAAGATGAGGAAGGCCGTTTTAATCCTAAACTTCAATTTGGATTTGAGGTCAAAATACTTAACTCATACGGCCTCAGATCTATTTTGTCGGAAGTTCGAAATATTTCCGCTTTGCAATAAAATCTAAATAAATGGAATATTTCTGAAGGCATTGGAAAACTAAAAACTGCTTTTGAGAGGTGAAGAAATACGCTTTCAAATTTTATAATTCTAAATAAAAATACAATTTTTAAAACAAAAATTTTGAATGCGAACATAAAAAGTTTTGAAAATGGCTCACCTACTTTTTTTCTAACTAAAATTACTTATAATAAAAAATAAAAATAAAACTCTTACATAAACGTATTATAAACGTCATCGTCGACTCGTTTTTTTCGTTTCATGTTAAAATAATTCTTTAATACTTTTGAATGAAGCTATAACTTTCTGGTTATCCACCATCATTATCATTATCATCATTATCATTACATAGTATAAAATGAAGTCGCTCAAAATGTATGTGCGCGTTAATCTTTTAAACTACGCAAAGGATTTTCATACGGTTTTCACGAATAGATATAGTGATTGCAAAGGAATGTTTATATGTATAATACATGCAAATTATATTAGAAAAAAGCCGAGAAATTCAAAGAAAACATATTTTTGTGCGATTTAAAACGGCTGGCGGGCCGTACTATAGTCACTTTTGAAATTCGTTCTACGGAATAAATTGGAAAATAGATGTCCTAGTAGTAAGTAGGTATTTGATTTTCCCTTTTCAAATATCCAGTGTTGCATTGCAAGCATTGTATAATTAGTGGCGAGTTAATTAGTCCATATGTATAATACATGCTTATTATAGTAGAGAAAAGCCGATAAATTCAAATATTCAATTCAGGCTGTAAAAATTAATCTATGTTTTTTTAACAATAAATAAACACAGATTAAATTATGTAGGATAGATATAATGGAATTAAACTGTGCTGTGAACCTGAGTATATAAAAATAACACATTTGCATATCATAAGATAATGTTAAGAATAAACATGTATAACAGGCCCGATTGATCCTTACTTAATAAATCCGCCATGCTATGTTGAAAATAAGAAGAAGAATTTGAGTTCACTGAATTTATATACATACTTAAATTTCACATTGTCTTACAGCAGGGATGGCGAACCAATGGCGCGCGTGCCATTAATGGCACGCGACACAATATTTTGGGCACGTCACTGATCATTGATCACAAAATTTATTATGCATTACGAAAAAAAGTGTGAAGTTTATAGTAGGTGAAGTCGTTTGTTTTCGTACGTACAATCTACTTCGCGAGTTTCTATTGCTAATGGATGACGCATAGTTTCTTTACGCATAACATAATAGTGAATTTCGTTGATGTAATTATATTTTAAATTTTAATTGAGCTTTATCTTTTTTTTACATGAATATCGCACAAGAGTCCCAACTGCTCCCGTCTGGAGCCAGTGGGACTATGACATCCCCAATTGGGGTATGTTGTGAGGCTGAAGGTAATGAGGAAGGGAAGGAGATGGGGAAGAGGGAGGTGGGGAAGTACCTGGCTTTTCAGATCTTGTCACCAAACACGGCTATTTCAAGCAACGTTTCAATTCTGAACGGTGGTCTTACACCAGGGCAATACTGAGAGTATCTTCCACTCTGGAACATGCCGCAAATATACTATATATTATTTTAATTGAATACATTGCGAAATAACACAAATTAATCAAACAAAATTTATTTGCCACCCTGGAAATTCGATACCGCGACCTTCGGAGTGCTAGCCAAGAGCCTTACCACTGGACTACGCCGGCCGTCAAATCTATGATTATTATCTATGATTTAAATGTTATTTAATATGGCTAGTTCAGCAAAAAAAACAAAAAGTGCAAGATAATAATAGTATCAGAGAATTCCAAACTTGGTGGACAGAGAAATATGCCATGATTAGTAAAGGTGACAAAGAGGTGTATGTTTTATGTTTAGGAACAGTGGTATGTAGAACATCGTCTGTGAAACGGCATTTTGAAACAAATTACAAATCCGTTAGTCAAAAAAGCGAACTAGAGCAAAAAGAAGTAATTGAAGGTGCATTGAAAGACAGAAATAAACAGTCAACATCTACGATTAAATGTGTTGGCAAAAATTGTCATACGAGCGTGGCAGTCAAAATTATTTGATGGCACGTCTATGACCTCATTACACATTTCTTTAGAAAAATGGCACATTGATATGTAAAGGTTCGCCATCCCTGTCTTACAGCAATACGCGACAGTAAATGTACCTGAAGGGCCAAGCGTGTGGACAGTTAAACTACGCAACGCAATCAGCCTGGACAGCAAGCGATCAAAAATCTTCGATTCTCTGCGTTTCGATCAGCAGCCGGTAGAAAGTACTTGAGTTCTAGTGTTTTCATGCTAAGAATAATGTATTTTTTTACTGTTGCGTGTTGTGCGTAGTCACTGTCTAGACATGATTAGCCATTTACCAGCGCCCTTGAGATGATTTTTCACAAATCAAGTAAAAGTAAAAACTTTCTTTTCTACCTATAGCGCTCATATAAGGTTATCAAAACAAACCATGGACAATCATAACATTGGTATCCACAGTACGAAATAGCAATTGTTATTCAAATATTAATTATTTTCATAACACGGCGCTGTATAAATCATTCAAAAATTATTATTATTATTATTATAAAAATAGAAAAACTGCGACTCCACTATAAATTGGCGTTAAGTGCTGCAGAGCAAAGCCTATGCAACCCTCGAAGGACCAGTCCCGAAACTACGTGATCGCTAAGTTATACGGGACGATTAAATAGCGTACACTCGCAAAACCTGACGGATAGTCAGTCGATAGTTCAGATCTGTGCTTTTCAAAAATTAGATAAGCCCAGATTGGAAAAAGGAAAATAGGACTCAGATGTTTTAGATGGGGCCTCACTGATCTCCAGTTTGTGGTGTAGACTTCGCAATGTTTAATTTAAAAATCGCAATATTCTTATAGCAAGAGGTTATGATACGTGCGCCCTGTCTGAGATGTTATTTTGCACTAATGGCACTGAACAGCAAAGCACACAGTCACCTCTCCAAAGTTGAGTACTTTCTTGCAACAATTTTTCATGGTGACATTTAGGATGGAAAGATTAGGTAGGTGGGATAAATTACCCAATACCCAATCAATCCCATATAATTAACTCTAAACAAACACTAACTCTAAACAAAATACATTCATTCATCGTGCTACACACACCTTTAACATTTCATTCAGTGAATTCGACTTATTTAACACAGTACCTAACGTTTTCAAAACCAAAATGAATAAATAACATTTACCCATACAAACCATTATTTACACAGAAAAGATCCATCCCTTTCCACTCCCTTCCACCATCCCATCCACATAACATAATGTAACTATTTTTCTCGATTTTTCTCTATACCTACTCACTAAATAATTAACATACTTCAGCGAAAACCTATTATTGGTTAAATTTCTGTACATATTTCATCAAACATTATTAATAATTGTAACTGTTGGTTTTCCTAATAAAATAAAATAAAAAATAATAATAATAATGCGCGAACAACGACATAATGAGAATGAGATAATAACACACATTAGGGGTAAAGGGTTCGTAATTAACATTTTTTCAATTAGGCATTTATTAAATTGGTCTGAGGAAAAAATAAATGAAAATTAAAAATAAATCATTTTATAAATAAAGTTAAGAAAATATTTTTTTTTATTAATGAAATGAATACCATACTAAAGTTGTTGGATCATATCATTTAACAACCATTACATGTTGATTGGATCCGCGCTAATAAAGCAATCAACCGGCGACAATATTCATTAAATTGTCCGTCCATCATTATCATTATCGAAAATGACACGTGGGGGAGGTGGGCAGATTTGTACCGAGAGGGGTGATTCCCGAGGGGGGTACAGGGGGACAAAGAGGGCAAAGGGGGGATTGCGGGAGCGCACACCATCAATTATGCGGTAAGCCAGAACCGAAACCAAACGTCATTAGGTGAACATATCATTTGACAGGCGTGCGGTTTTGTTGCGACTCAATTGTTTTATTCGGTTATTTTATTTGATTTCAATCATCTAATGTGCGCTTTAGAATTACCATGACGATTCTCCGTTACGGTACTGTGATGGGAAAAAAGGCAATAAATATACATTCCTTATCGTTATAATGCTGCAGCTCGTTCTTACACATTAAATAATGAGGAGACACACAAAATACGTGTGACTGTTTCCTACAAAGTACTACTTTTTTGAGAATTGCGTTTCATTTTCTTTATACGTCAGGGAGATATATGAGATAATTGTATGTTTCCTTTGGGCGGGAGGGGGTGCAGAGATACGTTCGCCGTTTGTATCATTTTCGACTGTTGTTGTTTTTTTTACATTAGCTCCACAAAGGAGGCCCTGAGAAAATAATTCCCCACAGGGCCAATGACATCTTTGGGGATGCTGTGTGGAGGGTCTTTTTAGGAAAGGAGGAGAGGAAGTTCTGAGAAGAAAAAGGGTATTAGGGGTGGGTAGGAATCTGGGTCAGTTTGTCCAGGAGTGATGGACATATGAATCAATCCCATCCAACTACGGTGCAAGGCGGTGTTCCGAGAGAGTACGACTGGAGAAGTCAAAGGCACTCCCTCAATCATCTCTCCCGATCCGGCCTGCCATATAGCTGGTGGACAGACGCATCCGCCGCCAAGACCCGGACAAACCTTACCCCATGAACCCGGGCACCCCTGCTAAGTCACCAAACGCAGCGAACCACTTGGGGTAACCTATGGCAGAGGTGTTGGTAATCCAATAAATGTTTCCCGGGACGGCGGTACCCGTACCCGCCTCCCAAATTGTTAATATTTAGTGTGTAAGAAAAACGGCAGCATTACAAGTTTAAGAACAAAAGCAAAACCATTATACCCTCCGTTCATGGAGTTACTTACAAACTACATGATTGTGACGAAACCACAAGTACCCTGCAGATATACCACTCTTTAATGCTGGTTTCCGTACACGGCGCTACCCGAAATATACTGAAGTTGATCATTTTTCACGTGCAGCCGTGGAGTTAATACAGGAGATGTCATATGACTTTTTTTCCAACATCAATCCATGCCTTCTCCACTAAATCCTTTCTTACGTATTCTGGTAAAGTATAGTTATACAAACATGCATTTTTTCCACTTCCAGAAAAAATCTAACATTACTTTCATATTCCGATGCCATTTCTGTCAAACGTCAAACGAAAAAGTATCAGACACAAATGAAACAACGCGTCGCGTGCGATTAGCACCGCCGGTTGCGTGAAACTGATTTCTGACTTCGCGTAGCGCCGTGTACGGGCACCAGCAAAATCGTACAGAGGGTACTTATGATCGAGGATCACGAGGATCGAGTAGCTTGTAAGTAGCGTCATGTAAGGAAGCACTTAGCGCATTGACATTTCGTCGCCTCAGTTCTTGTTTGTTCAATAAACCATTTTAGTTTTTGTTCAATCTCCACTTTAAAATTAAAAATAAAGCATAAAAAATTATAGTTAATCACTTAACTAAGAATTATTTAAACTAATGAGACCTTTACCTATACGGAAATAGCTTTATCTTAAACACTTATCATAATGTTTCATTGAAATAATGAAAGAAAACCTTCTCCTCTTGTAAATTTTTTTAATGGTCTATTGAACAAACAAGGCGACGATTTGACGTTTTTAGAATTTTTTAATTCACTCACACTTCGATATTATTCTTATAACCATATTCCATACTTTCCAAATTATCGTCCCGGCTAGTAGTATCAGTAGAGGTCTACGGAAACGTCACGGTGCGGTGTATAAGAGCGATGCAAGAAAATGATGACATTTTTCCTTTGGAGAAAACAGACCTACGTCTATTGTGTATCTCATCTTTTGAAAGAGCTGCAGCATTGCAGCGTTTAGGATTGTAGGTTTATTGCCTTTTTGCCGTCACGGTACCGTAACCGTGAATCGTCGCGGTAATTATAAAAGTGCACAATAGATTAGAAAAAAATAAAAGCTGTAAGCAACCCATGTGGATATTGGATATCACTGAATATAAATACATTTTTATATCTTGTTACGTTACGGAATTGATTCCCGTGCGAGCTAATAGCGAATTGACCCCTTACACAGGCCCTCCGCCCCCCTTTCCCCGCACCGCTCGACACAAGTAGCCAAGCGCCGAGCGGCTCCCGGCATTCATTCCTCGGCCGACCTTCGGCATAACAACTGTGTCCCCGTGATTGCGCTCTCCGTAAACGCTCGCGATGTTTATTTTGATTGTGCATTGTGCTCAAGAAGCTCCCGCCTAACCAGTACCCGTCTGACGACTGCCTATCTCCTGTTTGTGAGTACCAATGAACCTTGCTTTCCCTCTGTGTGCTAAGAACTGACATTTAACTTCCCTATATACGCGTAGAGAGAGAGTTGATAGAACAATAGCATTTTAGTTAGCCAAATAACCATGTGTGTAGTGCCGAGGCTGGCTTGTGTATAATCCTGTTCACCTTTAAATGAATAAAACACTTTTTCGTGCATAACAACTGTGTTCTGATTGAGGAAGGAGACCTGGAGATTGTGAGGAAAGGAAGGGAGTAGGAATTTACAAGCGAACCACAGACACTCGCCCTGGGTTTATTGCATGTCCTTTCCAGGTTTTGGATTTGGCGTTGGCCGCAAGTAGCGCCAATGCTAGCAATCTTTTTTTACATTAGCTTCACACGGGAGGTCTTGAAAATCAACAGATTATTTACATTTATTACAATAATACAAATAAAAAATAATAACAGATTTTGACGTAATACATACATATGTGTATGTGTGTTTTAACCTTATTACTTTGTTGTGATAAGCTATTGTTTGAAACCTGTCTGCCATTATTTCGAAATTATAATTAAACTAGCAGACCCGGCCACACGTTTCTGTGGCTTATCCAACCTTATTACCAACACTGTTAATTTGCATACATTTCAAATTCACACCGCTCGCTTGCCAGCTGCCCGCTGCCCGCTGCCCGCTGTCCGCTGCCCGCTGCCCGCTGCCCGCTGCCCGCTGCCCGCTGCCCGCTGCCCGCTGCCCGCTGCCCGCTGCCCGCTGCCCGCTGCCTGAATTGAATCTTTGAATTTCTCGACTTTTCTCTACTATTTTTCTATAATATAATATGCATGTATTATGCATATAAACCTTCCTCTTGAATCACTCTATCTAGTGGTGAAAACCGCATGAAAATCCGTTGTATAGTTTAAAAGATCTAAGCACACATACAGCGGGAGCGACTTCATTTTATACTATGTAAAGAAGATACAAAATTTTTACATCGGGAAAACAAGTCGTAATTTCTAAATTAGAATCAAAGGACATGCGTCAATGATATTTTTTTCCGATTTCGCTAATCTATCTTAGATATGTTCCCTTTAAATGTCCGTTCTGTTTCATTTCTACACTCTTTAATAATCCCTAACTACGACCCCACCTCTACCAAAACACTCATTAATACATTACTCACCCACTGTTTTGTAATTATTGTCAAGTCATTATATGTTTGCCCTGAAAAAGGAAGTGGTTCCAACGAAGAAATATAGTTTCATTTATTTAAATACAAAAACCATACTTTTTATACTTCCAATAATACTTTGCACAAGAAACACAATATCGTCTTTCATCTCCAATAAACCGACTTGTCATCACATTAAAAAAAGTGTGGTAGCTTGGTTCCCAATCCTGGCGCGAAGAGGTGACCGCTGTCACCCCAACTAATTGAAACCCAGAGGAAGGTTGACTCTTATTGCGGTGGGCAGTCGAGGGGTGGTCACAGGGCTGGCGGGATGGGGCGACTTGGACAACGGGGCAAACTGAACAGGAGCAAGTGGAGCGGGGCAGATGGGACAGGTTGGACTGGGGCTAGGGCATGTAATCTGAAACGCTCGAATCAGCTGTTGGCGCTGGTGTAGTCGGATATCATGCCAACCATTTTGCTATGCAATGGCGAAAGTTTTTTTACAAAAATTTAATGACAATAGTAATATTTCAACGTTGTATTGTGCCTTTATATTCATCGAGAACGTCTGAACATATATTACAAAGCGATTAAAAGTTACGAAAAAGTGGACTGTGCCTTAAAAATACAAAAATTATGTACCGATAAAAAACTTGTATTTACAATAAACATTTTGGTCTTTGAGAATATCTGATGCCTCTGGAATCTGTTATAATCGTATGCACTGTCTAATTTAAGCAAAACTCTATTTTAATGGCAATTTAATTACAAATTAGCAATGTTTCAAAACCTGAGTTAACCTCACTTTTCAAGATTTTTCAAACTGTTTTTTCTGTCGTTAGCCGCTAATGAGAACACAGCAAAACTTAATTCTCATCCTATTGTGTTGGTGGTGTATTTAGATACATAATACATACCTTCACAGCAATGCAATCTGAAATAGGTTGCGTTTATAAACAATCCAAGTCTTTTTTGTTATTAGTTTTTGGAATATTATGCCGTGTTGCGCTATCTCCTTCTTTAGCTAACGTTTCGGACAGCGTTACAGTGTCTATCATCAGGGCAGATGTGTGTCCTTCTTCCAAGTCTTCTTTTTTCCTGGCTGGTTTTGCATTTATATTTCTCAATTATTTTTTTAATAACTCCTCAGCACTACGACCTCCATATTTATCAACCTTTTTTTAATGCCTTAAAATGTTGTCTTAACTCGTCTGCTTATTTAGAAATAAATACTCGTACATCCCAAAATACGTAATCGTCGTTATACTTTCATGAGACCAAAAACGTCTCGAGCGATCTTACATTTTAAAAGCCATATATCTCTCTTCCTCTCATGCAAACATATGTATTTTTCTTTTACCCAGAAAGAGAACGAAATCATGCTTCTTATTGTCATTGAAATATGAAAGCTATCTTGCATAGATATTTTACAATCTCGATCCAAAGTGACGGTTTCAGAATTTACGGGAGAAATCGAGGCTTCTGGATTGTGAGGTGCGAATATATTGAACCAAGCACACGGGTAAAACTGTATCCAAAAGCTTTTTTCCTTAAAAAAAAATCCTCAGGACTAATGTCATCTCTGGGAATGCTGTGTGGAGATTATTTTTAGGGAAAGGAAGAAGAGGAAGTTCTGAGAAGGAAAAGATACGACGGGTGGGTAGGAATCTGGGGGTCAATGTCTGGAGTGAGAGACCTATGAATCCAACCACTGCGGTGTAAGTAAGGTGATGAATCGAGAGAGTCCAGCTGGAGAGGTCTAGATTACATCTGCCCCAAGAAGTCTCTCCTATAAAATATATTTATTTAGAAAGGAATACATTCATTATCATACATAAAAAGTAATATTTTGGAGGAAACAGTCACACGTTTTTTTGTCTCACTATTATTTAATGTGTATGAAAAAACTGCAGCATTATAGCGATGAAGAACGAATGTTTATTGCTTTTTTGCCAACCCAAAAAATTTCAATACTTTAAAATTTAACTATTTTTTTCCAATATTTTCTCAACTTAAATAATGATAACCTACCTTTATACTATTCCCAAATTACATCTCAACAATAAAAGTATTAAAATTTTGTGTATTCTGGCAAGAAATTAAATCTTTAATTAAAATTCTAATGAATGAACGAACCTACATAGTTCTGGATTCAATTTAAACTTCAAATTAACAAAGCTGTACCTTGGATGGAAACAATGTTGTAGGCTGGCTGGTTTGGTTGAAATTCGCAACAGAACATTCTGAAAAAAATCATATCACTTCAAATGAATTGGTTCTCTTACTTAAATAAAAAGAAAAGCTTTTTAAACCAGTATGATCTTCTTTCTTCTCCTATGTTCGGGTGTTTGTCGACATCGAAAAGCACTGTCGTTAATAATGGAAATTCGTACGAAATATTTGAATTGACTACGAAACACGTGAAAATTTAATGGATCAAGACAAGAAAAAATGGCAGATATACCAAGATAACATGACGAAATTAATCAGAAACTAAATTTCACTTGCCAATATCACACTGCCAGAATTACACACAGGTTAAATTACACTCGGACGTAATTACCCATGGAGAGAATTACATCTAATTAAATTCAGTGGCGGTTACATTTAAACAATCTATAATTTACAATCATCAATGAGAAAAATTGAATTGTATAATTTCAGTATGTGTAATTCTCTCCATATGTAATTCTGACATTGGTACATGGAACTCACGCCCGTGTAATTTCATCCTGATTCCGGAAATTCGTTGGAAATATTAGAATCGAGATTTGAAAATTTGAAGGATCGTGAATATAAGAATATGAAGAATGAAGCATCCCATTTTCAAAACCATTGAAATACATATTTTTTAATGTTATCATGTTCCCATTTGGGAGGCGAGTACGGGTACCGCCGCCCCGGAATCATTTATTGGACAACAAACACCCCTGCCATGGGTCTCCCAAAGTGATTGCTTCGTTTGGTGACTTTAAAAGGAATGCCCGGGTTCATGGGGTGAGGTTTGTCTAGGTTCTAGGTCTTGGCGGCGAATGCATTTGCCCACCTATTGCGTGGCGTCCGGATCGGATGAGACTGGTTAAGGGAGACCTTTCGGTTTCTCCAGCCGGACTCTCTTGACCCACCGTCTTGCACCGTAGTGGGAGGAATGGATCCATACGTCCGTCACTCCTGGACACATCGGCCCCCAGATTCCTGCCCACCCCTCATACCTTTTTTTCCTTCCCAGAACTTCCTCACTTTCCTTTCCCTAAAAAAACCCTACACACAGGATCCCGAAAGATGACATTGGCCCTGAGGGAGGCCTACATCATCTTCAGAGCCAACGTTAAAAAAAAGATGGCCTCCTTCTTGTTAAAATCACAAATGCCTCTAGCAGCCTCCAAGGCCTTAACGCTTTCTACGAAGAAAAGAAAACTTTTATTTAACTCTAGAGCGTCTTCACCTAAATGAACATTTTCTTTCAGTTGACAAAATATCATCTTAGTTACACATCTTAGTAAATATTTTCTTACTTTGAAAAAAACTTCCGATTTCCCGCCGTGCTGTATAAAAATAAAATAGGTTTTCTTGGATTGCCACCCCCCACCCCTTCACCGCCTCAACCTCTCCCCACAGTTGTAAGGCTAAGCGCGGCCGTTTAATTGAATCGAGTCCGACCCTGTTGCGTTTAGCAATATCTCTCCCCTGGCCGTATCTGGTGACAGCACCCTAATAGAAAAATCCACGTATCGTTCACGTCCCACAACCGGGGCACCCGCCCTCCCCCTGCGGGAAGGAAATCCTCGGCTTATAGAACATACAGGATATATTTATTTAGAAGCGTAGTGGTTAAAATGCTTGACGTCGAGTCAAGAGATCTTTGGTTCTTATTACATTATTTAACACAACTTCCTTGAGTAAATTGTATCAACATTACACTAGAAGGTTACGGGTTCGAATCCCGTGCAAGACGATGATATAATAATTTAAGAAGTGTAATAATAAAAATTTGTTTATTCCAGAAATTTGCGTATTCGCAGGGGTAGTGCAATGCAAAAGGTACATTCCATGTTTCGAATAGTAAAAAAATAGATAATATAACATTACATATTCGATCTGTTGTAGGTAGACTTCATGAAATAAAATATTATGTGCCTATGAAATTGATTTATTTGTCTCTTGCAGAATCAACAGTGAGATATGGGATAACTTCTTGGGGTCAATCATGTAAAACCAACATAAAACATTCATATTCAAAAGATTCAAGACGCCATGGTAAAGTTGCTAATAAGCAAAACCGTTTTTGACCAAAGGCGAGATATTAGTATCGTATATAAATCAATGAATAGAATCAGAAAAGAAACAGAAAATGAAATAATTAAAAATGAATGGATACAGAAAAGAAGCATAAATAGAAACAGAAAAGAATTGAAAAACATAACATGTAACAATTAAAAAAAAATCAAATATCTGTTTATGGGGGACTAGTCAAAAGAAAATACATTTAAAAATTTAAATTACCGGAGATCAAAATTACACCTAGATTTTTTACTTCAAACAACCTCAGGAATCACTGATTAAAATAAGTCTCTAACACCCAATACATATGTTGATGGCTACCTACGTACAGGGTTTCCTCTCATCTAGACGGCGTTTTCTCCCCAAAACTTCCTCTCCTTCCTTTCCTTAAAAAGACACTCCACACAGCATTCCCAAAGATGACGTGGGCCAAAGAGGATTTTTTCTTCAGGGCCTCCTGTGTAGAGCTAATGTAAAAAAAAAACATTACATAAAATTTGAGTTGACTAAGACAACGGGTTTCTACCCAGGGTTCCACGACGACTCAACAAGGTGGCATTTGAAAACTCTTTAAAAGTTATGGAAAAAAAATTAAAAATAGCACACAACCTAACCTAACGTAACCTATTTAACAATTTTTTTCATCATTTTTAATGACTTTTCAAAGGAGGTGTTGAAGTTGTACGATTCCGAGTTGTCCTGTCACCCCTGCCCAGGCATATAGGTTTCCAATCTTTTGCCAGCTAAGTTCCACATCATTGCACAAGCAAAAACCACCTATTATGAGAGTGTTTTTTTTTAATATTACCCGAAATATTTGCTTTTTCTTGTTAAAATAATCTGAATAAAGTCAAATCTAATCTATATACTTTAGGAAAATGTTCAAATGTTTTATTTAACCAAATTTGATACAATATTTTCTTGCAAGGATTTATGTCCTAATAACCATTATTTAACATAATCAATAATCTATTTTTCAACTAAGCAACACATGTATTTTGTCAATTGTTAACAATTACTAACATTTTGATATACCGTCCAAAATTAATCCTTAACAAATATTTGTGCAAACCCCCCTTAATTAGAGGAGTATTTGTTATTTTATTGAAATTTAAATAAAATTGCTGAATAGCTATAGAAACAAATTAAGCAAAACCCTTTAAAAAAACTTCTTCCATGGATTACGATGAGACGGCAAAAATGGAAAGCGTAATAAATTCCTAAACAAATATTGTTCAGTATTTTTCCAATAAATAAACATATTTTTAATGACGTCATTAATTGTCTCGATAATGACTTACCCGTTCGTAGCAGATACCAAAGGTTTTGTTTGGTATGGAGATAGCAGTGGCGGGCGTTATTTTATTTACAAGTATTTAAATAATAATTACAATGATCAGATTAGAATAATCATCTCAAGGGCGCTTTTTACCTAGAACCTGTCTACTAAACTTATAATTAGCTATTTTTGACGAAAAATATGTTCACTTTATTAGGGACTCAATGAAAATTGCGTAAAGGCTGTTTCAAATGTTATTATTTTAATAAAACAAAAAAACAAAAAATTTTTATTAGATCACTTATTAAAAATTATTACTAAGTAATTTGTTTTTTATTAAATTAATTAATGCCATCACAAAGCGATAACCAGTTGGAAGACCTTTTCTATGAAAAATTGAAAAAGAAACCGTTGATTCGTTAGTTAATTAATAGAGTTTCTTACTAAATAAACTTAATTCGCATCCCGTTGAAATTAGAAGAAAATTAAATTACTTAACTTTTCTGTTTAAAATTATTCACTTCGAATTAAACCGTTGTGAACTCCTGCATCTCATCAAATTCAAGGTACCTAATCGAATAACAAGGCAAAATATATTATTTTCCAACAATAATTATGGAACAAACTACCACATACGCGCACTTGTTCCTAGCCTCCGCACTTGGAAACAAATGCACCTCAAATAACGACATACTTACAGATATTTCGGATTATGCAACCCCATCTTAACGTATGGTTGTATTGGTTGGGGAGCGTCAGGTAGAACAATTTTAGATCCTCTAGTGAAGGCCCAGAAATCCATAATTAGAGTCATTATGCGTAAACCCTATAGGTTTTCTAGCGATCAGCTCTACAAAAAATTTAATGTACTTGATATTCGCCAAAACTACATAAAAAAGGTTATTATCCACGTACACAAAAATCTAGAAAAACTTAATAAAATTGATCATAAATACATCACAAGAAGTCACACCAGAAAGGATCTTGTAGTCCCAGGGAGCAATACGTCGAAGTTCCAAATGACACATACATATCTGGGACCGAAATTATACAATAAAATTCCCCCAGAATTAAACATTAAAACATGCAAAATGACATCTATCGGTTCAATAATAAATAAATGGTTGATTGGCTTAGGTAGGGTTGAATCTGAAAAATTATTAAATAATATCACTTAAAACTTAAACTTTTACATGGTTAACTATTAAATGGCACAACCAGTAAAATCTTAGTATACTTATAGGTATTTAATCTAAAAAAAAAAAACACTTTGTTTTTTTTTGGTACAGAATATATTTTTGGCATTTTTCACCAGCATTTGGTTCCTTAGAACGGGCAATCTGCCTAGCTAGGAACTAATATAGACAAACAAGACATGTCATAATAACACTTGTATACATTTTAATATTTACAGTTATTTTGAAATATTATTATTATGTTATATTTGCTGTATAAATGTATCTTATGTAATAAATAAATAAATAAATAAATAAAATAAAAACTTACGCAAGTTTACCATTATTTATGGAAATACCTGAATAATATTTGAATGTACCATATTTTGATATCTAAAGATCTTCGCATAGAAGCTATTGCATATATTTTTATATTCCTTATGTTTATCTATAAGGTACAAACTTATGCCTTTATCTATCTCTGAATCATGTACTTTGTCACATATTGTAATAATCGTAGGCTATCAGACCGTCACCTTATATTATTATATAAAAAATAAAAATAAAATTTCAACTAGCAATAATCGCACCTCGGATAAACCTCATTGGTTACGATATCGCCACTGCGCATATCTTATATTATTATTTCTACTATATTATTATTGCCACCTACAATTTAAAAAAGTTTTCTCTATTATTGTAATACATTATTTTCACGTAAATTTACTTTTATACCTACCATCTTTATAATTTATTTATTTATTTATTTGTACACGCCCAATTAGTGCTTTTACATATGATAAAATTAAAAATACATTTGTTATAATCAAAGAATTAAGAGATAACAATTAAATAAGTATCAAGTATAGATTTTTTAACTTAAAACAAAAGAGTAAATTATAGGATACACATTCATATACATTTAAAGAAGTGATTTTCTTGCAGCTTAAAAGCAACAGAATAAAACAAAGGATACACATTCATACACATTCGACACATATTGAAAATTTATAAACATTTCAAATTTATCTAGATAGACATACAGATTTAATGACAATGTTTTTATAGGTTGATAGACTTTCAGTACCGTTGGTATTCATGTAATATTTATTCCCTGTACTATGCAGTCGGTTCATTCAATTTACAATTTGGGAGGCGGGAATGGGTACCGCCGCCCCGGGAACCTTTATTGGATAACCAACACCTCTGCCATAGGTCACCCCAAGTGGTTCGCTACGTTTGGTGATTTAGCAGGGGTGCCCGGGTTCATGGGGTGAGGTTTGTCTCGGTCTTGAAGGCGGATGACCAGGACATACTGAACCCCAGATTCCTACCCACCCCTTAAATCCTTTTCCTTCCCAGAACTCTCCTCTCCTTCCTTTCCTTAAAAAAACCCTCCACACAGCATCCTCAAAGATGACATAGGCCCTGAGGGAAATTATTTTCCTCAGGGCCTCCTGTGTGGAGCTCATGTAAAAAAAAAAAAAAAAAATTACTGAGTTTGTTTCTGAATTGGTACCTGAATTGTTACAATGGTAAGGTACAATCTGACGAACCGTTCTACTAGGCACATGAAAATTAATCAGCCTAAGGAGTTCAGAGGAGTCAAACATGTTATTAACAATTTTATACAGAAAAAATAGATCAGTTAAAATAGATCAAAAAATGTTCAATTCTTCAATTTATCTTTTTTATATATAAAAACCGTCTCTCAGTTTCATACAATAATCACCTAAAAACCCATCTGGATGCTGAACATTAGCTTTTTTTTTTTTTTTACAGTGAATACCGCACAAGAATCTCAACTGCTCCCGTCTGGAGCCAGTGAGACTATGGCATCCCCAATTGGGGTATGTTGTGAGGCTGAAGGTAGTGGGGAGGGGAAGGAGGTGGGGAAGAGGAAGGTTGGGAAGTACCTGGCTATTCAGATCTGGTCACTAAACACGGCTAAAGCCATTTTCAAGCAACGTTTCAATTCTGAATGGTGGTCTTACACCAGGGCGATACTAATAGTATCTTCCACTCTGCTTATATAAATAGAGAAAATAATTAAATGGCCCGGCATGCGTTGCAATGCCATTCAAAGAAATAAATTGATTCTCCCTGCATCTTCCCTCTCCGCAAACTTCACATTCCCCTTGCCTTTCCTCCCTGCCTTTAAATATGAAATACACACAGTTTCATTTATAAAAATTTCACAACGCCAGAGCTTAACATTATATATGCCTATGTTACTCGCCGATAATGTAGTTTTCTATTGGTGAAAGAATTTTTCAAATCGGTTCAGTAGCTTCGGAGCCTATTCAATGCAAACAAACACACAATCAAATCTTTCCTCTTTATATATAAAAAAATATATATAGTAGAAGAAGTATATGCATTCACGCACACTTGACCTGTCAATGAGTGGGCATCGCGTTTGGGTCCCATCCAGGCGTTCTGTGTTCGAATCCTCGGCTGCCAAAGTCCACCATCACGACTCGAACATTTTCGGCTTACTGTGGTGGTAGAAGGAGATTTTCAAATATTGTCGGGTTATTCGTATTATTATTATTCGCCTTTAAAAAAATGTAGTTAGCGACCAGTTTTTTATCCTATGTGAACTTATACGAGTGTGTGCCCGCCACTGCTGTACAAGTAACGCGAGTACCGCCCTTCTGTGCGCAACGTTACCTCCGTCTAAACATCATAATTAATTGATCCGGCCAGTGTTTACCGGACAACTCGCTAATTGGAGGAGCCCAATTATACCCGGGCCGGGGGAATGGAGGGGGAGGGGGTACTGGAAGGAGGGGGGGGCTACAGCCTCCCCCACCACCCCCGGGGGGCTGCGTCTCTCAACACAGCGCCCGGAGAGCGCTAACAGTGCGGAGGATAGACGTTTTATCCAATTAGTGCACAAATACAGATTGTAGATAGTTATTAGAACACTAACTCATTGAAGGCTATTTATCTCACGATGACAGGTATAACAGACAGCCTTTGAGGTGAAAACTTCTTTAGCAAGAATGTGATTTGAAACTCGATGAAACGGAAGCGAGCGATACTAAAAATAGACAAACACATACATATATGCGAGAGAATGAGATAGCAACAAAATATCTATTTATTTCACGTGTACTCGGTTCCAATATAATACGATAAATCCACGGTCCCACGCAAGTCTCCTCCCACGAAATCCAAAATATATACATTTTTTTTATTTTTGTGTAATCAATATTCAACCTTCAAACTGCTATAAAATGAACATGCAAAGAAAACACAAAAGAAATTGACGTCTAGAATAAAACAAAAATACTAATAAGATGACCAAACGTATAGGAAAAGATGCACTGGATTTAGACATCAGATCACTTCTACCGGGTGGGTTTCTTCAAGACTCAAGTACACTCCTTCATTTCTACATAAAAGACCCTCCACACAGCATCCCCAAAGATGACATAGGCCCCGAGCGCAATTATTTTCCCCCGGGGCCCCTGTGTGGAGTAAATGTAAAAAAAGTAATTTATTTGAAGTAAGTAGATACACACAACACACAAACGAAAGTTAAACTTCATTTCCATCTAATATTAAAAAAGTAAACTTTTTTACCTAATCGTTTATCCGTAACTCCATAAAAACATGTACAACACACTTTGAGAGGCAGATGCGGGTGTCGCCGCCGCGGAAACCATTTATTGGATAACCAACACCTATTCCATAAGTCACCCCAAGGTTCAGGTTCGCTACGTTTGGTGACTTAATAGGGGTGCCCAGGTTTATGAAGTGAGGTTTGACCGGGTCTTGGCGACGGATGCATCTGCCCACCAACTACTTGGCAGGCCGGATCGGAAGGGACTGGTTGAAGGAGACGTTTTGAGCTCTCCAACAGGACTTTCTCGGAACTTCGCATTCACCGAAAGGGATGGATTAACACGTTCGTCACTCCTGACACACTGTCCCCTAGATTCCTACCCACCCTTCATATCTTTTTCCTTCCAGAACCTCCTATCCTTCCTTTTCTAGAAAGATCCTCCACTCAGTATTTCCCAAAGGTGACATAGACCCTGAAAGGAATTATTATTCTCAAAGCCTCCAATTTGGAGCTAATGTAAAAAAAGGTCTGTTGGAAAATTATACGTATAAAAATAAGTGCTTATGCAGTTTTTACGTATCTCAAATTTAATAAAACCGTACCGATATCCGAAAATAAAGGCAGACAAAGAAAGACTTGCGTTGTTTACTTGATTATGATTGGCACCCTTTCAGTTGGTAAACCATCCACATAAACACCAA
Organism: Limnephilus marmoratus; assembly: GCA_917880885.1. Taxonomy (NCBI): domain Eukaryota; kingdom Metazoa; phylum Arthropoda; class Insecta; order Trichoptera; family Limnephilidae; genus Limnephilus; species Limnephilus marmoratus. Next base: position 4,437,653 of record OU862911.1, read on the forward strand.
CAGTATTTTAAATCAAGATAAAAGACTTGTATCAATAAACTTTAAGAAACCCTGCTTCCTGTACTTCTTTGTCACCACATCCCGTAAGCCTTTCACCCCCTCCCACCCTTCCCACCCCCTCCCATCCCTCCCACGGGGTAGTTTCAGGCTTACCTGAGCAACACTTCCATCTTCCTTTTTCTACCTTCCTTCCCGCTAAGCCTCTGAAACAATTATTCTAACAATGTAGCCTTTATTACTTACTACACATTTTATAGCCCGCTTTATGAGAAAACTAAGTTAAACAACTCGTATTGCAAATAAAATTCTGACGGTTTCTTCCGTCATGAAATTGTTATTTTAATATATAATGTTTGTCTCTACCTACCTGTGTATGTTTCTTCTGTAATACCTATTTGTTTTTATCCTGCATAAAACACATAATATCATCATCACTCTCGGCTCTACAACCCCTGGTGGGTCTTGGTCTCCTCAAGAGTCTTCCTCCACTCATCACGGTTTTGTGCCAGCTCTCTCCAGTTTACAATCTCCAAGGTGGATATATCTTTGAAAAAAATATACGGGATGAAAATCTGAACGATGAATAAAGTCAAACAATATATAAAGGTTGTAACAGCACGTACCCGGAGAGTTTCAACCGGCGATTCCTGAACATATTATTTAAAGTACCAAAAGGAAATGTGGTTTACGATGTCCGATGTAGGATAAAAAAAAAAGTTTTTAAATCACACGTCGCCACCGATCACATTCCTACACGTCGCGACGGTATCGTGTATTACCGTGCTACTGGAACAAGAAGGAGTGCTTATCGCGTGACCCACTCGTTGTGACGGATGATGGAAAAATATTTTTATTGTTTTTAATTGAAAAAAATATCATCGAACGCTAAAATGATTTTTTTTAAGAAACATAAATATTCCACGATTACGAATAACTCTACAACTTTTGAAAATATTCACTACCACCGCATCAAGCGAAAAATGTTGCTAGTGTCGTGATGGAGGACTTAGACAGCTGCGGAATTGAACGAGATGCCAACTCAGTCACTGACCGGCCAATTTACATTTTTTACTCCAAATATGCTAAGGAATCGCTGGTTAAAATCTTTCGGGTACGTGCTGTTACACCCTGCATGTAAATGAGATTGGTTTTGCGGATGAATATGCAAAATTATTATCGTGTATTTTCTTACAATAAATATCATGTAGAATCACCTTCCAAAGTTAACGTACTTTACCCCCGGACACCCTGTATATGAAACGTAAATATAAAATAGATGTAGAATATTTTCTTAGTCCTGTCACACGGAGATCATGTGCTTGGGGAAACTAGGTTTTGGGATTTTCAGTGATTTCGGTGGCACAACTGCATATAACACTGTAAGAAAAAATGAGTGAAAAAATTCGAATAAAGCCGGCTGGTAAAACTAATAAAAAATCTTTTTTTCCATTAGCTCCACACAACAGGTTCTGAGAAAAATAAATCCTCCAGGCCTATGACATCTTTGAGGAAGCTGTGTAAGGGTATTTTGAGGAAAGGAAGGAGATGAAGTTCCTCCTCAACAGTCTCTACCTTCAAGACTCGGACAAACCTCATCCCATGATCCCGGGGACTCCTACTAAGTCACGAAACGTAGCGATCCTCTTGGTATGACCTACGGCAGCGGTACCCATATCCGCCTCACAATCTGAAAAAATGTGTGAATATAAAATTTCGAAAAAAAGTTTACATAGAAATAATATTACAAATTTTGTTTTGAAGAGTTTTAATTTTCAATGTACATTTGTTACTTTAAATTTGTTTTTTTTTCTGTCACTAGCAAACTTAAAAATTCTATGCGAGTTCAAAAATGATTAGATTTAATTTAGTGGGGGTAGTGGGAGGGATGATTTTTGGGGAGGGGAAGAACGGTGGGAGGAGTCAATATTTTTTTTTATTTTATTTTTTTTATCTAAAGTATCTAAAGCGCAAAAAATTAAAATATGTATTTATATTGGAATTTTTAAACTTGATTTTTTCTTTGTTAAAGCTATGGTTGTCTCTAATAAATGGTTAGCAAACTCGGAAAATTTATTATTTTGTAAACAGAGTTCATCTTCCCTGAATCTAATTTTAAAATTTCTAGCAGTCATACCTACATACTATGTATCACAATCATTGCATTCTCCAGCTTTCATTGCATTGAAAGCTGGAGAAATATGATCTGCTAATATACGGAACTTTTGCTGAATCAAGTAGTGAAGACTTGTGAGAATTTTGGGCTAGAACTGAATATAAATAAGACAAAATACATGCTCACAAGCAAAAATAACGCATTGGATGAAAATTTTTATATTGCTGGAACAAAACTAGAGAAGGTACAGGGTATTGTATACTTGGGCTGCAATTTAAATGATAGATGGGATCCTTCAGTTGAAATCAAATGCCGCATTGAGCAAGCTGGTGCAACCTTTATCCGCGTGAAAAAAATGTTCTGCTGTCATGATCTAAACCTTGGATTACGAATGCGAATGGTCAGATGCTACGTGTTTTCGATATTATTTTACGGAATGGAAGCATTACTGAAGAACTAATTAGGCGACTTGAAGCATTTGAGATGTGGATCTACAGAAGAATACTTAAAATAAGCTGGATGGGCAGGGTTACAAACGAAGATGTTATGGTTCGGATAAATAAAGAAAAGGAAGTAATTAAAACTATAAAAATCCGAAAACTTCAATATCTTGGACATGTGATGAGACATCCAGAGAAGTATGAGATCCTGCATCTCATAATGCAGGGAAAGATTGCCGGAAGACGGGGCCCGGGCCAAGTCTCTATCTTTTATTGTTTACTAACAGCCTGTTACTTAACTTGGTGATTTGAGCAAAGTTGTCGCAAAAAGCTAACAGTGGTAGTCAGGAACTATTCTGATAACGATCTGTTTATTTTCGGCGTCCGGCAGTTACGAAACATGAAACTCTATGCAAAAATGTAAATTGTCTATGAATTTCTGACACATTGCATATCGCAATATCGCATCTTGCTTCAAATTCTACGACACGCATTACGGATTTTGAAGTTTAAGCAGTTTTAAGTTTACCTCTTTCAAGAGCCAAGAGTAACAACGATGACCGTAAGTTATTTAATTATGTTTACATTAATACATATATTTTGTAAGATATCGTGAGCTTTCCAAAAAGTAATCAATATAAAAGGACATTATAACCTCAAATTCACTTTACGCAACGAACTCGAATGGGTTAACTGTAAAAACACCGCCACACTTTAAAATGGCATACATTTTGTAAAGTAATTTACTTTAAAACTTAATTATCACAAGAACCATCGGTTTAAGTCGTGATAAAAGGGAAAAATTTGCATTTAAAAATACGATTTTCATTTGACACATGCGAAGTTTTGTTTCGTTTACATACAGGCATTAATTACTTAATTTACCTAAACTAGGAACCTAATAACCTATTTTGTGTACGTAAATAGTTGTTTTATTGTAGTAATTGTTGAAATGAAGTGTGATTTCCATAAAATCTGTGCAAGGGCGTTTTCACAAACTAATGTATGCTTATCACAAACCTCATTTGCATGTTGATAATTGATTACATTCGTAGTTATTTAATGCATAGTAATTATTATTTTACAGACCTTAAAAAGAAGGGCGTCAAGCCAGCAGTTAGAGTTCTTGGTGGATTGGCTCACTGACAGGCCGGCAATGGCTCTAGGGAGGTTTGAGGGAATTGATGGACGCCTCCAGAATCAAAGAGAGTGGAGCCATTTGGCCGAGAGGCTTAACTCCCTCGGGTTTGGATGCCAAAAGTCTTGGGACAAGTGGCAGCATGTGAGTACATATTATAATAATGAAACAAACAGATACGTTACTCTAAACACTTTATTTCACCTGTGTCTGAATGACCATTTATCAATTATTTCAGACATGGAGGGACCTCAGAACAAATACAAGGAGGAACGCATCCAAACTTCGATTGGAGATGGCGCGAACTGGAGGTGGACCGTGCTTAGTTTCACCTCTGACCCCAATAGAGGTGAAAGTGATGGCCATAACAGGCAGTTTGCGGATTGACGGAGTTTCTGGAGAGGAGACTCATTTTGACGTTGAGGTTGTATGTTTCAGATCATATCCATGCACAAGTATATTTTAATATGGATGGTGAAAAACTAATGGGCAGTTTGTTACTTGTTTGCAGATAGAAACCGTGGAATATGCCGAGGTTCGCTGTGCCACACCTGAACCTGATATGATTGTATTGCCAGTTGAGATTCCCCCGGTAACTCCTGGGCCATCTGGCATTAAGAGAATGGCCACACCCACCTGCAAGAGAAGACTGTGTAAGTACTTACACTGAAATATCTTGGTGTGTATGGGGGAATGATGCCATGGAAGATGAATGATGAATGGAAGTGTACGGAGCAATATACACTGAGACGCAGTTGTGTGAAGACATATGTGAGCTCGGCTCTGCGTCGAGTTGCGGCCGGGACGCCGTTTCTGCGAGACGTGTCAGCATGTGGTGAAGTATAATATAATATAGATAATTTTATTGTATATTAGGCAATATAATATAACTCTTTTTATCTGAATAAGAGACCCAACTGCTCCAAACCATATGGAGCCAGTGAGACTATGGCATCCCCAATTTTGGTATGTTGTGAGCTTGAGGGGAAGGAAATGTAGAAAATGTATCAGGATATTCAGATCTACTTTCAATTCTGAATGATGGTCTTACGGCGATGCTGAGAGTATTTTCCACTCAGAAATAATATTTTCAATCAAAAGGGGGAATGATGCCATCAAAAGAGTAAGAATCGCATGTGACAAATATATTTATTAAAAAAAATCACATAAAAATATTTCACTTTCAGCTAAGGATAAAGCCAGCAGCTCTTTCGATGATAAGCTCCTCATTATCGAGCGAGAGAAGCTCCTTCATCAACAGAAAGAGTTTCTTCTCAAAGAGAAGGAGGTTCAAGAGAACCTTGTTCTCCGGGAAAAGGAGCTTCTGCTTAAAGAGAAGACCATGAGAGCATTCATCGAATGGAACCCTTTTCGGTTGAAATAATCATCTTCGCTGACTTTCGGCTTTACTATAGCTCTGTGTGTTCCGTCTATACACCCAATTATACCGGGAAACTGATATTTCTCATAAAATCTGAAATATATACAATTTTAATCATTAAAATAGACATAGGTATTGAACTATCAATATAGTTTTTAGAATTCAGTTTTCTTTTGGTTTTAGGACAACAAGAAGCTGAGAGCGGCGTTTGCTGAGCAGGAAGGGACCCATTAGCTTGATAACAAGCTACCTACATCACAGCCAGACATATATAATGACGTATGAAGCGTACCTGAGTTATTATTATTTATTAAGTTCAAATAAATAGTACTTTTCATTATCGTTACAATTAACCTTTTCTACTTGTACCAAAAATTCTGTTCTAAAAATTTTGTTATTTTGCTTTCATGTCGACTTCTCTGCTGCTGATTCGTGAGGATCGTGACTGTTACTCTAGACGCGATGGACACTACTCTCTGACGTGCGCTGCATTTAAAGATGTTCATGACAGGCCGCTTCGACGTGTTGATTTTGCTGTTTTTTTGTTATTTTATATAAACTTTATAACTTATTGTATGTATGTAAACTTTTTGCCTAGGTTTTTAATGCCGAATCTCTATGTGAACGATGTTTTTTTTTGTAACATTTATGGAGGGAATTTTTTAAAGGGTTTTTTCCTGGTGTTTTTGGGGATGTGTCATGAAATACTTTCTTGAATTTTAGCAACACCGACGTGCCTTCATTGACCCAGATTTCGGTGGGAGGGGAAGGGTAGGCAGCCGGAGGCTGGGAGAGCCCTACGCGTTTCTTCTGGTTCTATACATTATCCAATCATCCATTTTATTTTATTTTAGATTCAGTAAATTACAAAGTTCACATTGGGATTAAAGGCTTTTCCTGGTAGCGTCGAGTCATAAATAAATTTGCAAGTTATTTAAAAACGACAAGAGATCTTTTAATTTATTATAACCTTGCCTACATTTATACTATCAATAACAACAATAGTTGTCTTGAATCGAGTCTGTGAACGAACTGTGAACACGAGACCCTGCCGATCGAGCTAGCTGGGGAGGCTTGTGAGTATAAAGTTGGTTTGTGAGTATTCATTATTAATTTGCCTATAAATCAGTAATCAGGCGGTTCGATACCGTAATTACGTAACAGTGTTAGAAAGATAAAGTGTATGGCTAAATGAGTTAGAACAAAAAGGTATGAGTCAGTGGTAAGTATGCATTATAATTTAAGATATCCTGTCGTCTGAATATGCCTTAATCCTCGGGTAAACAAGATAAGTAAAAATAAAAAATCAAGACAAACCCTTGTTTAACAGCACTCCTCTCTTCCCGAGTACTTGGGAATTTTATATGCGTATGCATGATTACATTTAATGCTGATACAATCTCTGTCATGTGTCAGCTGACCGATTTTTGTGATAGAGATGCGTGGAAATCATTTCCCACCACTTTTTGGTAGGATCCCGTAGCGAGAAACGAGAGTGTCGTTAAAACCTTAAAAGTAAATAATATATTATAAGTATGTATGTGTGACAGAAAGAAATGATACAAATTAAACAATGCCTATGTAATGGAAAAAAGAATCTGATAATCAAGGAATAATGTGGAATTGTAATTTCCACATAATTCATGTGCTGTTAGAAAGGGGATTTGCAAATATTGTGATAAAAGGGGATGAAATAATGTTGTATTCACTTTCATAAATGATTAATACACTTCGTTTATGTGCCTAAAAGTTTGGAGGTTAGGTAAATATTTCAGTTGAGGTATCGTTTAATTCACAGTAAATTATATTACTTACCTTTTAAAGAACTAAATTCGAATTAATCAACTTTGAAAAGTATGCCTTTCGGCAATGCGACACTTCTAAATGTTCCCCTGTTACCAAACGGGAGGTCGATCGGCCCATTTAGCTTGACGTGAAATTCAACGTTAGTAAATAGCAAAATTTATGACATTCCGTGGTATAGACTACCAAACTTAAGGAGAACTGTCAAAATACAGGGGCGTTAACAGGCGTCGCCCGTTAGCTAACCATTTTTTTTTTAAACTGTTAAGTAACCATAAATTCCGCATTACGAATTAATAGAGACTACAAAAAATAGCGTTAAGGTCAAAATACGTGTTTGTGACGTAATTAATGCGCTAACAGACGTTAATAAACATTAATAAAAGATAGAGACTTGGCCCCGGAAGAAGGAGAACCTCATGGCTGAAAAACCTGAGGCCAGTTTGGCCAGTCTACCGTGGAGCTATTCCGGGCCGCAGTAAACAAAGTCCGAATAGCCAACATGATAGCCAACGTCCGTTGAACGGACAGGGCACAAGAAGAAGAAGAAGAATATACGGAACATTTTTAAAGATAAGTTGCCTGTATAGAGAAGTTTTTTTTAAATATTATATTAAGTTGTTACTTGTTACTAGGTTTGACGTTAGTGTTACCGCTATAAATGTACTTTTTCGTTAAATTTTTTATTTGTTTTGTATTAACTAAGCGGGTAATTATTTGAGGTTTATATCCATTGTTTAGGGCTACCTGTTTTAATGTTAATTTCATTATTATAATTATCATTGTTTTAAGGTACATTAATAACACGATGAATTCATTGAGTTGAAGGAGGCGAGTTTATGCGACAAAGGATGAAGTAAAGTAGACACTTCGCTCGCATAGTGTTAGGGCGGTTCCCACTCCGCCTCCTCTACTTCCCCCCCCCCCTCCCCCTACACCATCCCCTTCCCCACACCTCCCCCCCCTCCACCCTCCCCCACCACCCTCCCCCTCCCCCCTCCTGCATTCCATACATTAATTCCCCGTACATTCACCGCATGCCACCTATTGCAATTTTTATACAAATTTCATAATGCCAGAGCTCACCAGTAGTTTTATAAAAAAAAAAAAATTATCCAATTTGGTGTAATCGTTCGGAAGCTATCGCCCACACACATTTCGGCGAATCAATTATAGGGATAGATATTAACTACGACGCCAACATCGTTTCCACGGCAACCGTTTATTTTGCTTTTCTTCTGACATTTGCAATAACTCGATTTTGTTAGGGACAGAAAATGTATGATAAATAATTTCATAACACCAGAGCTTTCCAATATATACAGCCTATATTACTCGCAAATAATGTAGCTTTCTATTAGTGAAAGAATTTTTAAAGTCCATTCAGTATTTTTTGCGTGAAAGACTACCAAACATACATACGTCCATACAAACTTTCGCCTTTATAATATTTGTAGGAATAGCTCTAATACAGTCTAAGAAATTAAAATTAGTGTCATCATTATGTTCCTGTGTAAATTTTATATTTTGGAGAAGGATATTTTTTATTTATTTATTATTTTGATGCAATATTTTACATTTCAAAGTGTAATCCAGTAATGTTATTAATAAAAGTGAGAAAATTGTCTAATTGTATGATAATTTCCGACCAAATTACAAATATGTCATCAACATATACCAAATATACCAAACAAAAATATTAAATTATATGAAAAGTCCTCAATCGAATAGTTTGTTTTCGAAGGAATTCATAAGATCAAATCCCAAAATCATCCCTCCCAATACACCTACTTATTCATTTTTGAACCTGTATAGAAATTTTAAGATAGTTTTAAGTTAGCTAGTGAATGACAGGGTAGCAGAAAATTTTAAATTTAAAGTAACAAATGTACTTCCAAAATGAAAACTCTTCAAAACCAAATTTCTAGAAATTGTTACATAGTTAATGCCCAAGAAATACAAAAAATTATATTTCAAAAATAAAGTGGTGGGTATATTTTCAACAATGTGTTTCCATAAAAATCATATGAAACGAACGGAATGTTCTCAAATTTAATATAACATATTCCTCCTCCACATTGGGTACATTTTCTCATTAAAACCACTAAAAATGCTGGCATCATTTCAATACATCTCAGCACGCCTATATCGGGCATAACGCTGCCGATAATTGGACATGAAATGAAAAGAGGGTTTTGGGAACGTGCTGCCCGTGGCTTGCTACATCCACCCCCAAACCCTCCCACTAACCTATCCTCTAACAGTTACCAGGGCCGAGAGGGGTGGTGTGCCCTCCCCACCCCCGGAGACTGGCCGGGGCCCCTTGGCCGCAGTAATGGGAAGACTACCGAACTGAAAATTTCTCATTAGGGGCACATCCAAGCCACGGACGGAAAAAATTGGAGTCAATGCAACATGTTAAGAACAGATTTCTACGGTTTTCTATTTCTAGCAGAGTACACGCGATGTTCGCTTCTTTGCTGATGAGTTTGAAGATACCGAATGGAAACAAACGTATATATTTTTAATTTCGTTTTCATTTTATATATTAATATGTGGAATTATATTATGATGTATAAATTATAGACGTTTGATGTTTAAATCAGAATAACTTTGTTAATCACTAAGATTCCAAACGCGAAGTCATCAGACAAGGCTTGAAACACTGAGGTTAAAATGATATGTAGAAATTATGAAGTTGTTGCAGGTGACATTCAAAACAGAATGAGCGCTTTCATGATTACCCTGACGATCCACAAATATGGTACCGTGACGGCGAAAAACATACATTCCTTATCACTATAATGCTCCAGCTCTTTCTTACACATTAAATAATGGTTAGACAAAATACGTGTGACCATTTCCTCCAACTTACTACTTTTTCCTTGATTTTATTTTCTTTATACCTATTAGGGAGATGTATGATAATGATTGCATGTTTCCTTTGGGGGGGGGGGTGCAGACGTACGTTCACCGTTTACCTCATTTTCGACGGTTGTCATTTAGTGGTAAAAATTATATGTTTAAGAACAAAAGCAACACCGTCAGCGCATCGACATATAACATTTTAGAATTTTTGGAATTTAATCACAGTTCAATATTATCCTTGTAACTATATTCCATACTTTCAAAGTAGTCAGGGCTAGTAGTATTATAAGGATGTACGAGACGTCACGGTGCGGTGTGTGAGAGAGATGCAAGAAAATAATCACTTTTTTTCTTTGGAGGAAACAGACCTACGTTTTGTATTTCATCTTTTGAAAGAGCTTCAGCATTACACTGATAAGGAACTATGTTTATTGCCTTTTTGTCGTCATGGTAATATAAAAGCGTTCAATGACGTTTGGTTTTTAAACCGACCCGTTATTGAAAACGCGCAGATTGACGTGCATGCGCTGCAGTGTGGCAATGCTGTAAACATTGTCAGCATAAAAAATCGTAATTCCTCCGAATGCTTTGGTCAATGTTGTGAAATATTCTCTTCTGTACGGAGGCACCTGGAGTTTGCATCAATTGTTTGGTATCCATTTTACAAACTGCACTTTGACAACATATCTTTGTCAGGTCATTAGTAAAATTAATTAATTATACGAAGGCAACTTTAAATTTTATTCATCGAATTTACAAAGGCTTCGCATAAATAGTTGCATTATTTCTGCATCAATTTGTTACCTATCAATGCCCGGAATTGCTAAATAGGAGTCAATTCAATGAAACTGCCCGCTCCACATGCTCTTCTGTCCTATTTAAAGTGGATCAATTTGAAACAAACTGTAAACAATATCCTTGCTTGAACACACTCCGTAAAACTACAAATAACATAATATCAAAAATTGACATCTTCAATAATTGCAAGCTGAATAAATAAATTTTAAAAATCCTAAAAGAGTGGGTTTTTGAAACGGCATAAAAAACTTTTCTATTGTTGTTTATTACAATTTGGGAGGCGGGTATAGGTACAGCCGCTCCGGGAACCATTTTTTGGTAAGAAACAATACTGCCGTAGATCACCCTGCCACTTTTAGTGAATTTGCAGAGGTATACGGGTTCATGGTGTGAGGTTTTGTTCTAGGTCTTGGTGGCGAATGCGTTTGAACAACTACTACGTGGATCGTGAGAGTCTGGTTGAGGTAGATCTTTCGACCTCTCCAGAGCGGCTCTCTCGGGATATCGCCTTGCACCGCAGTGGGAGGAATGAATTCGTAAGTCCGTCACTCTTACACACCCTGACCCCCGGATTTCTACCCACCCTTCAAACCTTTTTCCTTCCCAGAACATCATCTCCTTCTTTTCCTTTTTTTAATGACGTGAATACCGTCCAAGATTCCCAAATGCTCCCAACCACCTGGAACCAGTGAGACTACGGCATCCCCAATTGTGGTATGTTGTGAGATTGAATATGATTGAGGAGGGAAAGGAGATAGGGTAGAGGAAGGTGGGGAAGTACCTGGCTATTCAGATCAAACACAGCCACAACCATTTGAATTCTGAATGGTGGTCTTACATCGGACGATTCTGAGAGGATATCGGAGTTCCCTAAAAAGACCCCCACACAGTTAAAAAAATATTTAAGACGGCATGTAATAATAAAAAATTCTCGCACGTAAATTCTGATTCAAGGAAATCAGCATGCAACAATACTGGTGGTCCACCATTGACGAAATGCATCGAATTACGTTCGTTAATTATTGCAACTTCACGTGAATATTTACAGTATGAATAACTACAGGATAAATTCCAGCACTGACAAAAAAGTACGTGAAAGTTCTTTGAATTTCCGACAGATCGATTACAATATGACCACCACGAATATTCGCTTGATTACACGGCTATCAGAAAATTGATGATCGCTTATGTATATGATTTTATGCATTTTCAGTCTTTTCTTGAACGGTGTGGAAAAATAGACACTAATCCAAGTGGTTAGGCATCATAATATGTTTTAAAACATGTATAGTTCCAAGTGGTTGTTGGCGATATCTGTGTACTTTCACGGGTACTAAAATGTATTGTACCCGTTTGAAGTGGAAATAGACCACAACGTACCACAATTTTTCAATCAATTTGCCAATTATTCAATTTTGTTAATTTGTCAATTCTTGCAGTCAGCAACCAATCGCCGCAGAGCTACATACAATATGCAGTCGGTTTAGGGAAAAGGTGGTATACCTACTTTCACAAAATATAACCAAGTGTCCCCGGAAGGTTGTGCAGAAAGGATTTACCGCCGAATAATAAAAGTATTAAAAAAACTACTTGTCTACCAGCCGTGTAAGTTCAAAAAAATCGTCGCTGTAAAAAAATTCGTTTGGTATCCATACCAATTTATTAAGACAGGTATTTTGGAAGTCGATTTTATGTTTGAAATTTGTAAAATCTGCTCGAAAAATTTTAATATAACTTGGGGGGGGGGGGGGGCAACTATCGGAAATTTATTTAGCACACATAAACACTCACCCTAAATTGAAACCAATTAAAAATAGATTTTTTGAAGTGTGTAAAGTGTGTATTCCAGTAAATGTAATTATTTTAGTCTTATATTGCTTAACTAGAAGACCCGGCCACACGTTGCTGTGGCTAACGAAACACAACGCCATTACCCAACCTTTATAAAATCCACACCATCTGCTTGCCAGCTGCCCGCTGCCTTTTCTTTTTTTCTTTTTCACTACTATAATAAGCATGTATTATACATATAAACTAATTAACTCGCCACTAATTATACAATGCTTGCAATGCAACACTGGATATTTGAAAAGGGAAAATCAAATACCTACTTACTCTAGGACATCTATTTTCCAATTTCTTCCGTAGAACGAATTTCAAAAGTGACTATAGTACGGCCCGCCAGCCGTTTTAAATCGCACAAAAATATGTTTTCTTTGAATTTCTCGGCTTTTCTCTAATATAATTTACATGTATTATACATATAAACATTCCTCTTCAATCATTCTATCTATTGGTGAAAACTGTATGAAAATCCGTTGCGTAGTTTAAAAGATTAACGCGCACATCCGTTTTGAACGACTTCATTTTATACTATGTAATGATGATGATGATGATGATATAAATATTACATTTATTATGTATTATATTTTATTTAGTTTACACTTACTCGGTTTAATCCTGTAGTTTTTTTCTTGAGCAATTCTCTCTATTTGTATTTTCGTTCACCCAAATTCTGGAAGTGTAATAATATTGGTGCGTAAAATTCACACCGATGTAATTTCGTCATCTCATAAAATAATATATAATTGAAGAAGAAGATAATACTAACTAACCCAAAAAGAAAATGTGAAAAAGATCAAGACACAGAAAATTTAAAAAAGTTAACCCAATTCTTTAGAACTTTGTGATCGTTAAGGTAGCACCCAAATATATATGAGGAAAATAGTCGAAAATAAATTAAATAAAAATAATCATCACTATACATTAAATGTCCTGATGAAGAGAACATCGTTCTTGAAACATTTTGACTTTTAAATAAAGATTATCGTTGTAAAAACAAAGTGTTTTTAATTATTTCATAAATTAAAATAAATTAAATAAAAAGAAAAAAGTCTGTGTTTGAAATTTGAGTTTGACCAAAATGATTTGAAAATAAGAGGTACGAAGACTGAGTCGGTTAAGGCGCGTTGTCGGAGGCGTCTACTAATATCTACAGGAATTCCAAAAACTGAAAAAATCGAACTAATATCTATGAGAACCAAAGTGTTGACGAATATCTACAGCTCAAACTGTTGACTAATATCTATGAGAACCAAAGTGTTGGCGACTATCTACAGCTCAAACTGCTGACTAATATCTATGAGAACCAAAGTGTGACGAATATCTACAGCACTGGCAGAGGTTGGATTTGCAATTATGTATAGCGTATTGGAATAACGTAATATTGCGTATGCAGTTTAAAAAACTTAATTTATGTAAGTATGTATGTAAAAATCCCTAATATCGGACTATTGGACACATTTAACTGATTAATCCAACCTACGCTCTATAGATATTAGTTCAACCTACGCTCTGTAGATATTAGTCAACACTGGGACCGTCATAGATATTCGTCCGATCTTAGCTCTGTAGATATTAGTCAACACTCTGAAGTTTGTAGATATTAGTTCAACATATGAGCTGTAAATATTCGTCCGACACACAGGCTGTAGATATTAGTACCTGGAGTCGCGTTGTCCTGGTAAGACAATAGATCCTGGGTTCGAGAACTAGAACGGTTAGCTTTTTATTTTTCTGTCTCTTGTTCGTATTCATATTTTCGTTTAGATGTATTAGTATTAACTTTTTTTTCAGTGATATATTATATTGATACCCTTCAAAAGTTATTACGGCAAGAGTTATTCCAATAAAATTAAAACATTATTCAAGAAAATGTACCATCCTACTTTTGTGAGGCTACTTTTTGGGCTCCCGGTTAATCACACTCAGCCCAAGTTCCATAATTTATCTAGTAATAATGTGCCTATGTGTAGAGACAGCTGATATGTGATATTCCATTTAACTCCAGCCATTGAGTGGATCAATACAACATTTTATTTTTATTGCAGAACAGGAAATTTTATATCGCGGATCCAATGTTTCTTTATTACTTTCTGCAAGTTATTGTCTGAATAAAAACCCATTAATGCCGCAGACTATAAGGCAGCCTCCAGTTTCAGGGAAGTAAATGAGCAGTATACGTCAGAGTGTAATCACAAAACAATATCGTTAAAATAAAATGTACATGAAAGAATATACATAATATCCATAATTATAAAAGAGAGTTATACTTAATAAGAAATTTAATATTCGTTTAGACTGTTAGAAAAAGGTTAATTTGCGGTTGGCTCCAATCAAATATCCTAACAATGAATATAAAAAAACAGGATACATGATTTTAAGTTCAAACCGTAAAATAATTCCTCCACATGTACCATTAAAAATTGAAAATAACGATTTGCAAATCCTGAAACAGGAAAAATATCTTGGGCTGTGCATCGATAAGCATTAAACTTTTAAACAACACATTCAAAATGTAAAAGATAAAATCACCCCCTAATTAGCGTTTTTAGCCGGTTATCATATCTATTACCAATTAGATTTAAAAAAAGTTTATACTATAGTCTCGTACACTCACACCTAAATTACCTGATTGAAATCTGGGGAAATGCGTATGAAATATACATCAATGAATTACAGGTAATTCAAAATAAGATAATCAAAAAACTATTTCACTACGAATCCAAAACATCCACAAAAAAATTATATTTGGAAACAAAACTGCTAACATTAAGAAAACTATACGAATACAATATATGTGTCCTTATATACAAAATAAATAATAAACTCATACATACAAACACAGAATTAATTAAAACGTCCCAAGTACACAAACATTTTACACGACAACACGATAACATACGTTTAAACACCATTCATACTAACTACGGTAAGCAATCAATTAGTTACGAGGGGGGCAATTTATATAATTGCCTTCCAGATGATATCAAAAACGAAAAAAGTATGTGCAAATTAAAAAAAAAAATTGTTCATGTTTATTCACAAAAAACAAAGTAGTGATAGTGAATAATATCGTATGGTAATATAATATCATGTAAATGTTAGTATTGCAATCTAATGTAATCTAAGGTTATGAAATGTAAAAACTATGTAATGTAAAAACTATGTAATGTTATGTAAAAAGTACATAATTCAATTTTCTAGTTAAGTAAGTGAAAATGTTATTTTCTTTTTTACTGGAATAAAAACTTATGTAAAAAAAAAAAATCGGTGTTCTGTGAACCATATAAATAAAATAGTATATGTTTATCCGAGACACTATCTAGGTTACAAACCATTCTTCGAACATTTGTAAGTATTTAAAAAAGTAGCTTCCAAATTTGAAATTTGAGATTGAAAATTACTTTGAAATATGAGGTTTTAGTGGCCGAATTGGTTAACGCGCTTGTCTCCGTAAGACCAGAGATCATGAGTTCGTGTCCCAGTCGTGACCGTTAGCTTTTAATTTTTCTGTGTCTTTTTATTTTCATATTTTCGTTTAGATTTATCTTCTTCCTAGTTTTATCTTCTTCAATTAAATATTTTTGAAATTAATCCCTGGAACTATGCTAAATCCACCTATGTTGAAAAAGGTTAACTTATATAACCCTCTTGGGAGATCCAAAGTCTTGTTAATGCTCCAAAAGCGAACACTTCTGTATCTCAGAAGGCAACTATCAAGAGAGCGACTGTTTAATGATTCTGCATTGACCATCGACATTTTGAACGTCACTCACAAACAGTTCTTTTGACGCATGTCAAAATGTAAAACCGCCCTCATACCTTTTTTTTACGTGTACTTCAAATAACCAATCTTCTCCGTGATATATTACGGAGAACATGAAAAATAAATAAATTATTATAAAAATGCTTTTATTTTCTTCGACTTGGTGATTGTGTCGAAGATAATTTCTTAAATTATTATTTCATATATATATATTTTGTTCACAAAATTACCTAATAATCGTAAAACACAATCCACTCGTCTCAACTGTGCCAAGATGAACAATATTACAATTTGAATGAAAAATTAAATAATATTTATGTAACTTAACTTGGTAATGGTTATCTCAATTTATTTTTGAGTTATTCACTGAATTTAAAGTAACTGTTATTTGTACAAATAGAAGGCGTCATACAGACCTTGCAATTTTTACCTCATATACCAAGGGTGTTTAAAAAGTTATCTGGCTATAATAGAGTTAGAGGCCGCACATTTTCTCGATTATTAGTGTTATCTTCTTCTTCGATTATATTTTACATTGATGGGAATAACCTTCAAAAGTTACAAAAAGATAGTTTTTGTAATAAAAATCGACAAAATTATTATTCAGTGTGTTTGTGTATTTTGGCTTCAAAATCCAAATTTAAAATTTGTATGAAAAAGACCTTGCAACCGTTCTTCTTAACGTAACGTTTTCTATAGTTTATTTTATCTACCTACTATTTTTTATCAGCAATTTTATTACCCGCTGATAATCATCACTGTATCATATAGAATGTGTTCAATGACGAGGAAAAAAACATAGGAAATGATAGCAATTACCTGTGGTCTGGACGCTGCCATAAAAATGATAATCATCATGAACACACCGTTTGAAACACTGGCTAGTGACTAGTGGCCAGGTATTCCCTTTTCCCTATACCGTTCGAACATCAATACTTCCCTATAAAGAGATGGCGGGTTTGGTTCCCCGTTATGTGTATTGCCTCAGATATGACGACTTCTCGTGGACTGTTTGTGCTGACCTGTTAAACCGTGTGGGCTCGATTATCAAACCCCCTTGCATGAAACCAATTGATGAAAATACGTCAAGGATTTGAAAAAAATAGTTTTAAAAAAGGCTTATAATGATTGATTTTTTAGTTTAAAAGAATACCCACGTCCCACGTGCTTATGAACCAAACACTTGAGAGAAAAACTTAACAAAGAATAAACTAACTTAATTAATAGGTTACCACGATAAAATAAAATAAGTCTTTAATTGGCAATATTGTACAAAGCCACAAGGCTCATTCTCGATGTAAATGCTATAATATACCGTAGATTTAGTTCTAATTGTACCAGTATAGAAATGTCCATCATAAGGTGATTCCGGTCCGGTTAAAAAAAGTCAATGTTAAAATGTAATTCCACCATTAAAAAGATTTGGTTACTAGTTATAAATTTGAACACAATTAAAGTTGTTAAATAGAGTAATGATTGAAGTCACTAGTTGAAAGGTTTTAGTTACAAGTCGCAAGGGAAAGTTGTAAAACACCATTTACACAATTTTTAAGGCGGGTAAGGTTACCGCCGCCACGGGATTAATTTATTGAATAACCAACACCCCTGCCATAGGGCAGATTAGCTAAGCTGGTGACTTAGCAGGGGTGCCCTGGATCATGGGTTGAGGTTTATGTCCAGGACTCGGTGGCGAATGCATTTGCTCACCAACTACGTGACGTGCCGGATCTGGAGAGATTGGTTAAGGGAGACCTAACCCTGACCTCTCCAGCCGGACTCTCCCGACCTTTCGGCTTCCACCGCAGTGGGAGGGATGGATTCATACGTCCGTCACTCCTGGATACATTTACCCACAGATTCTATCCACCCCACACATCTCATCTTACTTTCCAGAACGTTCTCTCCTTCCTTTCCCTAAAAGACCCTCCACACAGCAAGCCCAAAGATGAAATAGGCCCTGAGGGTTTTTATTCTTCAGTGCCTCCTTTGTGGAGTTATTGTAAGAAAGGTGATTTTAATCATTCACGAATAACTATTTTTATAAAATGTTTTTCTTACCTATTTTCGCACTAATTGCTTAACGACAAAAACATAATCTCGCTTCCGAATTGCCAAATTAATTTAATCACCTTTTCATTTGTGTTATCCTGATTCGAAATCCATTGAAAAGGGTGGTTTAATGTGCATTAAAGTGGGGTTTGTAGTACTAGCCTAGTCATTTATAATTTCCTTATTAGATGTCCAGATACGGAGTTGTAGCGCTCTTGACACACAATCCTTTCAAATAATTGATATATAGTTATATATATTCATCATACAAGAAACCAAAAAAAACTTTTTTTAACTTTCTATAGATACATGTGAAACAAATGTTTAACGAGCCAATGTGCCAACCTCATTGACCTCTTCGTTAGGCCAAAAGTCCCTTAAGGACTCTTATCATCTTTGGGGAAGCTGTGTGGAAAGTCTTTTTAGTGAAAGGAAGGACAGGAAAGAAAAAAGATGTGAGAGGTGGGTAGGAAACTGGAGGTCAATATGTCCAGGAGTTGTGGACGTATGAATCCATACCTCCCACTGCAAGGCAATGGATAGAGATAGTCTGGCTGGAGAGGTCTAGTTTAGGTCTCGCTCAAGCAGTCTCTTCCGATCAGGCCCACCAGGCAGTAGGTGGGCAATAGCATTCACCGTCAAGACTAGACAAACCTCACCCCATGAACCCGGGAATCCGTGCTAAATCACCAATAAAAAAGTACCGAACCATAGACATCCAAACGGATAGACAAGCAGTTACAGATGAGGGGTAAAACCAAACTATGGAGAGCGAAGAGGGGAAAGATGACTGTCATTCGTTGAACAATCAATCTGACAGTATATAGGCATCTCGCATTACAATATCACCATTTAGTTCTTAAAAGCAAAATCTGCTTTGAATGAATAGACCTTTTTACATGGGAGCGCGAAATGCTTGCCACGTTCAAAACATATTTGCTAAGGCCAAATGCTCGCCCCAAAAAGACTCGCGCCAATACACATATCAATATTTTGTTTCCGTGTTTAGTTAAAACACTTTTACAAATGTTTCATAATTTACTTACCCCTGTAACCAGCGACGAGCACATTGGAGTACCGCCCACATTCGCTATGTACACATTGATACGTAGATATATTGTATAGCACAAGCTGCCGTTATTTCGTTACATGTATGGATGTCAGCTTCTCGCTGTTCACGGCAAGAATGATGACGTCACACATTTTAGATTCAAGCGAGGCTATATCCCCTGCCCATGGAGCGAGCCGGTTCCAAGGAGGAGCTACAGCCGGCGCCATGTGGAGGGGGAAATAATACGTTTTTATCACTTAGGGCAGGTCCAGATATATTCATATGTCCGTGTACCGAACCCTTGGGGTGGCAGGGATATTGGTTACCAATAAAAGGTTCCTGGGGCGGCGGTACCCATACCCGCCTCGCAAATTGTAGACTCCCAAGCGATTTTTATGCCTTTTTCCTATATCCGTGGCGATATAAAGCACACTAAGAATAAACACATTTTTAGCTTGTGGCTTCCTTTAAATAAGGTGATGAACGCACATAAATTGCAACCACGTACAATAAGAGTAGAAAACATAGGAGGGCGCCACTGTCGTTCAAATGGCAAT
The DNA here is from genome assembly GCA_917880885.1 of Limnephilus marmoratus. Taxonomy (NCBI): domain Eukaryota; kingdom Metazoa; phylum Arthropoda; class Insecta; order Trichoptera; family Limnephilidae; genus Limnephilus; species Limnephilus marmoratus. Next base: position 4,457,459 of record OU862911.1, read on the forward strand.
ACTAAAAATATAATCATGGTGTTAATCTAAAACTGTTGTTAAAAAGAGTGAAGACTACTGCCATCTAGCGGCATATTTTTGTAGCATATTTTTAGTCGATATTGCATTTTACAGATTAGCGACGTAAGACTAAACTAAAACGAAATGTTAGACGGTAAAGTAGATCTCTGGTTTTTATATCGTATAATGTGTTATGGTGACACGAAAGTGTTGTTTATTTTGATTGTGTTAGAAAACATTATTATAAATACTCTGCTTTTCTAGTTTAACTCTCTCTTAATTCGTGGATCTCCTATAAACAGCTAGCATTGTCTAGCAAGGGGTCAAAGTGACCAAATTTAGTGTTTTGTCGGGTCGGGACAAATTATTGTAGCAAATGTGCTTTGTGAATAAAACCAGGAATTCCTCCATTGAAACCAGATGTTTTTCCTTGACGTCCTTCTGCTGAATATCAATTTATAACATGGTCCTCCAGCCGCATCTACCTTACGATCGGATTAAGGCATTAAAAGGAAACAATAAAATGAACCAGCGAGCTATCCAAAAATCCAGAAAGATGAAAACATGAAGAACAAGGATCGACATCAATATAAGTATCCCCTGCCCATTATTTCCTTCTATTCCGTGAATTCCTGTTCAAACAAGTGCTATTTTTTGTGTGTCAATGTACTTATTTAAAAACAAAAAAACTAACTACCCGCAGTGTAAATGCAAGTCATGCGAATTATTTTAGGTTAATTGTTTTAGAAGATGATTATTGTAAGATTCTGTCATTGTTCATAGCTTGAATTGGTTACTACGGTTTTCTACGCGATTATTGCACAGAAATTATTTTTTAAGGAACATTTTTAGAATTTGTTGTGTTGAATTATTGTCAAACGTATAAAAAATGGATAATTTAAAATCGTTGATTAACAAACGCGGAGTGTTGAAAGGTAAACTCACGAGATTTGCGGATTCATTAAACGCATTATCAGTTAACGAAATTAAAATTCGCTATGCGAGAATTGAAAAAATAATTGATGATTTCGAAGAGGTCAAGGAACAAATCGAAAGTCTTCCGGATTCCAACGAAATTGATAATAATTTGCAAAGAGAGAATTTTGAAAATCAATATTATTCAACCTTGGCGACTGCTAAAGGAGCAATTCAGTCTGTAGAGACTCCCAAATTAGAAATCAAGTTACCCAACCTTCAGTTACGAGAATTTAACGGAGATCCCAAAAATTGGATTAATTTTCTAGAAACATTTAAGACATTAGTTCATAACAATACTGCCATAAGCAATGTACAGAAGTTTTATTATCTGCAATCCTGTTTAAAGGGGAATGCAGCAAAGATCATCGCCAATTTCGAGGTATCAGACCTGAATTATATATCGGCTTTTGAATTGTTGCAGCAGAGGTTTGCAAATTTGCGAACTACCGTACAAAGACACATCCAAGCTCTGTTTCAACTTAAAGAGATGAAACATGAGGATCCAGTAGCCATGCGTTATCTGATTGAGGAAACTAATGTAAATTTGAAAGCGTTGCAAAATTTAGGCTTGAAAATCGAACAATGGGATGCTTTAATTATATACGTAATTTCTAATAAATTGGATGCAAGTTCTAGAAAGCATTGGGAACAAAACCCATTGCAGGATGAGCTACCTACATTACAGGAATTTCTTAAATGTTTGACCTCGCGTGCGCAAGTTTTGGAATTAATGTTAAATTCAGATTCGAAAAAAATTCCTACCTACCCGAAAGCAAGTGGTAGCAACAATAATCCCAAAAAGGAATCGGTATTTTTAGCTGCTACCCACAATAATTGTATTTGTTGTAATGACAAAGGGCATAAAATATATTTTTGTAAAAAATTTTTAAAATTAAATTCAGGAGAAAGAGCCAACGCAATAAGGAGGTACCGTGCCTGCTTCAAATGTTTGAGGTTAGGACATACGGCCCCATATTGCAAAATTAATTTAAAATGCAAGCATTGTGATAGCGAGAGCCACAATACGTTATTGCACAGGGAGATGCATCCGAGCGATGACTCCATGAATAAAGGTGAAGATCACCCAGGAGGTGACTGCCAAATGGATGCTGAACGAGTTTCAGTATCAAACCATTCAGCTTTAGCGAAGGCTGAAAAAACAATTTTATTGTCGACTGCTATCATTGGGGTAGTAGGTCACAATAATAAAGTGCATGAGGCAAGAGTCCTAATTGACTCTGGAGCTCAAGCCAATTTTATGTGCGAAAAGTTCGCAATGAAGTTAAATTTGAGATGCGAAAATATAAACAAGCCTGTGTTAGGTATACACAACAATGTTACCCATATAAAGAAACGTGTTGCGATAAAAATGAAATCTCTGAGGACAAATTATAATCAAAATATCACTTGTCTAATATTGCAGGAAATAACCACAAACCTACCTCAAGCAACAGTGGCCAGAAAAGACTTTAAGCTGCCGCCGGGATTACAAATGGCGGACCCAAATTTCAACGTAGCGGCGCCTATTGATATCCTGTTAGGCGCTGAGAGCTTTTGGGATATACTACAAGATGATCGGCTGAGATTGGATACCGGACCTACTCTGCAGAGGACTGAATTAGGCTGGGTTATATCGGGCCCGATCAACATTCATCAGAAAAAAAGGCCAGTACCGCAATTTTGTAGTTTATCAATAAACACATTATCTAATCAGATAGAAAAATTTTGGAAAATGGAGGAGGTGAATCCTGCGAGATTTCAAAATCCCGAGGAGAAGGCGTGTGAAGCAGATTTCGTCGCCACGCACTCTAGAGAGAGCGATGGTAGATACGTGGTAAGTCTGCCGCGCCGCCCATGTGTGAGTCAACTTGGTGACTCGTTAAACACAGCGGAAAAAAGATTTAAGAACCTAGAGAAGAGATTTTTAATAAATCCTGAATTGAAATTGCAATATGTACAATTTATGCAAGAATATGAGCAACTAGGTCAAATGGAGTTATGTGATAAATGGAGAGGGGATGAGCAATCCTATTTTTTGCCGCATCACGCGGTCATAAAAGAAGCTAGCACCACGACGAAGGTGCGTGTAGTGTTTGATGGTTCGGCAAAGACGTCGACCGGAATATCCCTGAACGATGCTCTGATGGTGGGAGCTGTCATTCAAAAGGACTTATACAGCCATTTATTACGTTTCAGAATACATCGATACGTCATGACTGCGGACATCGATAAAATGTACCGTCAAATCAACGTATGCGCAGAGGATCGCAGCCTTCAGAAGATTGTATGGCGCGAATCACAAGAAGAGGAACTCCGGCATTACAAATTGAAGACCGTCACATATGGGCTGGGACCTTCCTCCTTCCTAGCAACGAGATGTCTTCGACAAATCGGTATGGATAACCAAGTTAATTTCCCAGTAGCAAGTCAAGTCATAGAAAATGATTTTTATATGGACGATCTCTTGACTGGAGGGGATGACTTGGAAGTTTGTTTCAAGTTGAAGAAACAAATAAGTGATATCTTGCTGTCCGCAGGGATGACCCTGAGGAAGTGGAGATCAAATATTTTGGAATTGTCATCTGGGCGGAGCCAAGGTGAAATTGCCAAACAGGGCAATTGTGAGAAAATAATCACTGACAATTCCAAGAATGAAAAAATACTTGGATTAATTTGGAATAATGAATTAGATTACCTGTCATATGAAATTACAAAGCCGTCAGGTAAAACTAAGAGTAAGCGTCAATTATTATTGTGCATAGCTTCCACCTTTGATCCAACGCAGTGGCGGCACGTATCATCGTCAGAAAATGCTGCGGATATACTGTCCCGAGGTACCACAGCTGAAAGGTTAGTCAGCACTTCAATATGGTGGAAGGGGCCAAGCTGGTTGACGGAAGATGTCAGCACTTGGCCAGTATCCAAGATGTCATGTTTGGATCCCCCGGAAATAAAAAGTAAAAATGTACTACTGGTAACTGATACTCAAGAATGGGACATTTTCGAAAAATTCTCATCGCTAACCAAATTAAAAAGAGTAATCGCTCAAGGGTTAAGATTTATAAATAATTGTTGTAACCCTAAGCATAAAACGTATGGCAGTAGATTGAAAACTCTCAATCTCTGTTTAATGGAAGTTTTAATTTGTGCAAGTGGAAGATTAAAATTAGCTACTTATTTATATTGGCAGATATTTGGGAGAAACAATGTTAAGCGTATCCTACATAAGTGTGTTGTATGTTTTAGATACCGACTTCAGGTTTGCCGGCAGATCCTGGGAAACATTCCAGTTGAGAGAATCACTCCCAGTCGACCGTTCTCTGTCATGGACGTCGACTATGCCGGACGGATAGACACGAAGGCTGGAGCGCTGAGAAAATCTCCGCTCCTTAAATCGTATCTTTGCATATTTGTTTGTTTTTCTACCAAAGCGGTTCATTTGGAACTCGTAACAGATTTATCAAGCGATGCTTTTTTAAATTGTTTAAAGAGGTTCATTGCCCGTAGGGGTCAACCGGAAAAAATATTTTCTGACAATGCAACCACTTTCAGAGGAGCTTCCAATAAGCTCAAAGAACTATATGCCAGTCTAAGATTGAACAATGACAAAATCCATAGGTTTTTAGCTGATAAGGGAATATCTTGGAGTTTCATACCGCCTAGGGCGCCGAACCACGGGGGGCTGTGGGAGGCCGCCGTCAAGTCCACCAAGTTTCATTTATATCGAATTACTAAAAATAACCCATTGCAGTTTGAATTATTGTATACTTTGCTTTGTCAGATAGAGGCTTGTTTGAACTCCCGTCCCTTAACTTCCCTGTCTGATGACGTAGACGACCTTCTCCCTCTAACCCCCAACCATTTCCTCATGGGCAGGGATGCTTCGGTTATTCCCGAGTTGGATGTCCGCGAGCTCCCGGAGAACAGACTAAGCAAATATCAAAAATTAAACGCTCTAATTCAAAATTTCTGGTTCAGATGGAAACGAGATTACCTTGCTGAGCTGCAAAAACGGACCAAATGGCAGGCCAACAACCAAAAGGCCATAAAGAAGGACGATCTGGTAATCCTGATGGAAGACAATTTGCCTCCTGCATTATGGAAGATGGCGCGCATAGTAACTACTCATCCAGGCCCGGATGGAGTAGTGAGGGTAGTTACCCTCAAAACAGCACAAGGCACTTTTGTGAGACCCATCACAAAAATATGTTTGATGCCAATAGAATCAAACTTGGATCCAAATTTCCCGACCCGGCAAACCACTGACCTTCCCAAGGTCACAGCCTAACTGCAATTAGGGCTGAACCGATGCAACCAAACCACATCAATAATTATGGAGCATCGGTATTGGTGTTGTTGACACCACTGTATCCAACCTGAAGCCACTGGGGCTTCAAGTCAACAACCGCGAGATGATCATCCTCGCTGCAGATCTAATGGTACTATCTGCTTACCAGGGCACGGCCGCCCCTTAATTCATGATGATCTACCCAAATGATGACATACAGAAGTACATGCTGATGTACTTTTCTAAAACGATGACCACCCTGGACAAGATGGCCGAGCAGTCTACCCGGTGAAGTGTTCATTCGGTTTTTTGGCAGTGCCATGCCAGTGAAAGTTAATGAACTGATAATCAGTCAACAGCGAACTAACAATGTGTTGCTATTTGTGAATTGGTGTTAGTTAAAAAAAATATATATATAATTGAAGTGAAAATTCTTCATAGAGACAATGAGACATTACTGATTTGTCAATTTTACAAAATTATTATTAATGTTGTGATTTTATTATTTTATTATTTATTTTTTTGCACGATTTTTTAGAAATTTATAAATTTTTTAGGTTATTTAAATTGTTGGTTAGGTTCCCGGACCCTTCAAACTTAGATAGTTACACATCTTGTAAATTTTTAGTATATTGTGTGTGGATTTAGGAATTTGTAGTTTGATTTTAATTTCAAAAAAACTTATTGTTTTTTCTCATTCCCCGCCGGGCAGTATGTTAAAAAGAGTGAAGACTACTGCCATCTAGCGGCATATTTTTGTAGCATATTTTTAGTCGATATTGCATTTTACAGATTAGCGACGTAAGACTAAACTAAAACGAAATGTTAGACGGTAAAGTAGATCTCTGGTTTTTATATCGTATAATGTGTTATGGTGACACGAAAGTGTTGTTTATTTTGATTGTGTTAGAAAACATTATTATAAATACTCTGCTTTTCTAGTTTAACTCTCTCTTAATTCGTGGATCTCCTATAAACAGCTAGCATTGTCTAGCAAGTGGTCAAAGTGACCAAATTTAGTGTTTTGTCGGGTCGGGACAAATTATTGTAACAAATGTGCTTTGTGAATAAAACCAGGAATTCCTCCATTGAAGCCAGATGTTTTTCCTTGACGTCCTTCTGCTGAATATCAATTTATAACAACTGTGTAACCTACATTGTTATTAAAAATTAAAAAGGCATAAAATTGAAAAATATATTTTTTCTTTTATTTTTATTTTAACTTTATGAGTAAAACCTCAAATTGTAATATTTAATTAAACGAAGACAATATAAGCGAAAGTCAGTCGAAAATCTGAGAACAGAAAAATCAGAAAAATATATTGCAATAGATGTCGCATATGAAAATAAAATGGATAAAGATTTATCCAGACACTATCTAGAGTGCATTTAGTTCGGGTTTGAATCTTGCAATCATACATAAAGATAGTTGCCAATAATATATGCGTTAAGAGAATGAAGATAGTGTGGGCGGTTCTTAGTCGAAGTATGATACAGTTAAAAATGACCGAATTGGTTATCGGCACGGTGGCGCAGTGGTTAGCGCGTTTGCCCGGAAAGCAAGAGGTCCTGGGTTCATGTCCCAGCGGTGTCAATATCTTTTTCTGATTTTTCTGTTCTCAGATTTTCGACTGACTTTCGCTTATATTGTCTTCGTTTAATTAAATATATATTTTTTCATTCCACTGATCTTAAATAAGAATTGCATATTGGTATATTATTATTATATCTTTACAATTTGATGTTAACATAATGAAGAATAACGATATTGTAATAAAATATAAAGCACAGTTTAGAAATTGCTCACATTTATTTAATATTAACTTAAGTACCTACTAGCGTTGTTCAGGCTTTAGATCACGTCTCTAATTTTAGATCTAAATATATTTAACTCATTCTGGTCTAAAAGTAGTGTAACTAAACTCACCATTACTGATTCTTCCTTTCTTTCTACTTTTAAATTCAAATTTATGTTAAATTAAATGGAAGCCAATCACTTTGAAGAACACAATTTAATCAAATTATGTCATTAAGTAGGTACCTTAAGAACACTGCTTCCTCGATTTAATTTTTTTAGGAACAAAAAAATGTATTTTTAAATGTGTATACGGTGTTCTGCATTTTTAGTGTGATTGCACTTTAAAAGAATATTTGACAGGTAATTTGTTGTTGCCAGCCTACAAACTTTATAGTTCAATTTTTTATATTTTCTACTCTAATTTGACAGACTCTACCTAATACATTACAGTTGCCTCATTTTCCACAATAATAATGACCAAGTTACGGTAAAAACTTTCCACGATTTCCGTCAACCTAAAGAGCAAGAAATGCATTATTTTCTTTTCAGTTTTTAAACGCTTGATAGACAATTATTATCATTAGTAGAGACCGGGAATGCCATCATCTGGTATGATAGAGGTATTCCCCTCACGTAATGATCTCATTACTGACGTCTCATCAATACTGCCTCTCATCAGTTGTTCCCCATTGCAGAGAAGGGGAGAGGAAGGAGAGACAGGGAGAAAAACGAGATTGCAATTTATTCGAGATGTTTGTAATTATTATTTAACCCTAAACGATCATGTTTAGAAAAATATTAGTTAAGAAAAATACACAAGTCAAAAATGTGTTCTAAGGCCGGTCTCCTGCGACCGAGAACATGAACTTTTGCTTGCACATTACTATAAACATTGGCATCAGGAGCGTGGCCTTGCACATTTTTATATGCGTCTGCAGTAAGGAAGCGCCCCTATTGCCAATGTTTATGGTAATGTGTATAATATGAATGTGTATATGAATATATAATGAAATACAAAAGCCAAAAATTTGTATGTTAGTGTGTCTTTAAGTCCAGTCTCTTACGACCGTTAACATGTACATTTGCATACAAATTACCATAAACATTGGCAATGGGGGCGTGGCCTTGCACATTTTCATGGCCACGCCTCCGTGCTAATGTTTATATCAATGTTTATATTACTCAGTGCCGCGCTATTAGCGATGTTACCGGCACGTATATTGTTACCGCGCGTGTAAGGTAGTGAGTGCTATCAGTGAGGCGGCAACCAAATATTAAGAGGGCCTTCGACTACAAATAATTATGCCGCCACGTAAGGGGCCGAAGACCAAAAGGTCTCCCGGCCAAGGGGAAACATTAAATATCGGGGAACAATTGAAAATATTGTCCCTGAATATTAAGGGAACATCTCTCTCAAAGGTGGATTTTTTACTAAAAACACTCAACGACAAAAACATCGATATTCTGCTTCTCCAGGAGACCCATATCGCAGAAAACGACTCACCACGTTTGGATATCTCCGGCTATATCCTAGTGTCAGTGCGGGGACACCCAAAACATGGCCTTGCGACCTACATTAGGCCGGAGATGCAGAACATTACCCGAAAAATCACGGATGGATTTCACGCAAAAAAAAATCCATAGTAATGGCCGGTTTCGATTAAGTACTCGGCGATTGCCGACGATTGCTCGGCGATTAACACCCCAAAAATAAATAACAAAAATACTTTTGGCCGTGAAAATCTAAAATCATATCATATAAAAAATTGGTTAAATAGGTTACGTTAGGTTATTTTATATTATTTTTTTCGTAGCTTTTAATAACTTTTCAAAGAGGTGTTGAGTTGATTCTGAGTTATCATGGAACCTAATCAACCATCACCGTTATCAGCTTTAGTGTAATGACCGCTTGACGAAGGGCTCCGTTAACAATACCATCAGATTTTCCGGGCACTATTGACAAAACCTACCGTTTGTTTGTGATATGCCAAGCTATTTGTTCATTCTTGACGTTAATTGCTTGTATTCTAAGATGGTGTAAAAGCTGCAAACTTCTTTATCCAGAATAGATAACAATTGTATTTTCGACGAGACGTGCCATATAATTGGACATTAGCACGATACACCGAAACTCTCGACACCTTCAATGATATTGAATAACAAATGATACAATTTTACTCGAACACACCCGACGTTTATTTGGCTCCCTCCAAGGGTAACGAACTGAAAAATTTTGATTGTGTTCCAACATCTATGTTCGGATATGCACCCTTGTTCGAATATTCACTCGTTTGAGGATCGGATGGCCCGTGACTGTAACGAACCACCTCGTTATTTAATAGAGGTGAGACGCCTTGACTTGGGCACTTCCAATATCTATCATCGGTTTGAAACATTTTTTGTGTGTTGTAAATTGACCTTTTTTAATGGTGATCTGATATATTATTTCCAGCATTGCGTTGATGGCACTTGGTGAAGTGTCTCCTAATAGGCAACACCAGGGGAGGGTGTTAAGAGAGCCCCCATCGGCCTCTGTAATAAAAAAATAGTACTCGTAGACACATTCCTGGAAAAATAATTTTATTTATATTTATTTAAAGTTAAAAAAACAATGTTTTCGTTGGGGAGTCGCCAAAATTGTATTAATTTATTCAATATTATTTGCGTTATCTCTTTTATCAATTTGATGTAAATAATAAGACGTGGTATGTACAGGTCTCAAAAATACATTCAAATAAATTTCTCTCTCGTCCTTACTTTCTCCCTTGTTACACCCATGGTCAAACACTTTCAAATAATTTCCCCCCCCCCCCCCCCCTCTTATGGTCGATACCAGGAATCGAATTTACTAATAAATGAATGTAGCTCGTTCAATTTGGGAGGCGTTTATGGGTACCGCTAACCGCTACCCGCTGCCGCGAACCATTCATTACCAACACCCTTAGAGTAACCAACACCTCTACCATTATAGGTCAGCCCAAGTGATTAGCTACGTTTTGGTAACTTGGCAAGAATTTAGGACCATTTTGACCATTTATGCTCAAGATGGCAGTTTATGACCATTTTGACGATTTGGTGTTTAGATATTGGCAGTTTTTCACCATTTTGAGCTGTTTGACCATATATGCTGAAGATGGTAGTTAAGGATCACTTTTGTGCTTATTGACAGTTTTTCACCATTTTGAACTTTTTGACCATTTATGCTCAAGTTGGCAGTTTATGACCATTGTGACGTTATGGTGCTTTTTGGCAGTTTTTCACCATTTTGAGCTTTTTGACCATTTATGCTCAAGTTTGCAGTTTATGACCATTGTGACGTTATGGTGCTTTTTGGCAGTTTTTCACCATTTTGAGCTTTTTGACCATTTATGCTCAAGTTTGCAGTTTATGACCATTGTGACGTTATGGTGCTTTTTGGCAGTTTTTCACCATTTTGAGCTTTTTGACCATTAATGCTCAAGTTGGCAGTTTATGACCATTGTGACGTATTGGTGCTTTTTGGCAGTTTTTCACCATTTTGACCGTGTAAGCTCAAGATAGCAATTTATGACCATTTTCTCTGAGGATGGTAAGTCAGATCCTTCCCAATGTTCACTGTACACTAAGCTATTCACATGTTGAAACTGAACGTAAACAAAACAAAATATATAGAAATAGGCAATAAAACTTGTAACAGATGGTTAAATTTAACAATTTATGATGAAAAAATTGAAAAAGTAATTGATATCAACTAACTGGGTGAAATACTCGATTAAAAAAAAAAATTAAATTATCAAAAAACTATTTAATTATAAGCCCAGAACATCCACAAAAAAATTATATATGGAAACAAAACTATTAACATTAAGAAAACTATATGAATACAATACATGTCTCCTTATATACAAAATACAAAATAATCTCGTACACACAAACACCGAATTCATTAAAACGTCCCAAGTACATAAACACTTTACACGACAACGCGATAACATACATTTAAACACCATCCACACTAACTATGGTAAACAATCTATTGGTTACGAGGGGGGCAACTTATATAATTGTCTCCCAAATGACATTAAAAACGAAAAGAAGCTGGGTAAATTTAAAAAAAAATTATTTATATTTATTCTTGATAAACAAAATAATGAAATAGAATAGCGCTGTATTGAAATATTTATTTATCTTAATGTGTATAATTATTTCTAGTTAAATGAGTGAAAATGTAATTTTCTTTTAACTGGAATAAAAAAAAAAATAAAAATAAAAAAAATAAAAAAAAAACTGGCTTTCACAGCAAATTTTGAATATGTGCTAAAGAGGGTCAAAAGGGTAAATTTTCTTAGAAGACTAAGAAATAAATTAAATAGAAACACTACAGAGATCATTTTATAAAACTATCGTTGCTCCGCATTTGGATTATTGCTCTATGATGTTATATTTGACCAATGAAGGAAATTTGAACAAGCTAGAAGTTATACAGAATAGAGCTATGAGATGTATACTGGAGAAAGGCAAATACGCAAGGGATCAAATGAGAGTAGAGCTAAATTGAATTCCAATAAAAAAGAGACTGCTATTTAATATGTTCATTTTTGTGCATAAAGTTAAGAAAAACCAAATTCCAAAATATATTAAGGATGAAATTGTTTTGAATAGAGACCGACATAATTATGAAACTAGAAATATAAATAGAGTTCGATTGCCACAAATAAAGTTATCAAAATCACAGAACTGCCTACTGTATTGCTAACAACCCTGGCAGTGGCTTCATGAGCCGACTATTGGTGCCAGTGTTGTGCTCGGGGATTATGCCCCGTATAGGAACCAGAGCCCCGCTGGGCCCGGATGCCACCAGGAGTGCGGCACCACAGGGCGGGCTCCGACCTACCTTGCAGGCGGCTAGCTCGTACCACGGCAGGCAGGGGAGACCCTCGTCATCAGGGTGGTGTGGTCGCCGGTAGGCTGTTTGGAATGTTTTACATGGGGGGAAAATACTGGTCGTGATCACCCTCGAACAATCTCCTCAATAAAAGAACGGTATTTAGGTAAAACACAACAAGATATTTATTGTGAGAAAACCAGGAGTACAAGGTTAAAAGACAATTCCTATCTAGAATATCCCTACGCGGTAAATCTCTCAACCTGTCCTCTCTGGGATCGCCATTGCTCAGGTAAAATCGCGAGGGCAAATAGAACACATTAATTTAATGGGGCTTACTGCGATGGATGCGGCGTATCCGAACCTCGTCCGCTGCAGAGGGGATCTCGTTCCAACAGGAGTCTCCAGGTGAAACATGCCACAAACGTAAACATTATCACTGTACTTTAAATGACGCCTCGGCCTTGACAGCCGTAGCAACTAGAACACGCATTTGCGCATTACATTCCCGTCGCCATATCGCGTTGCGATTGACTCGGCCCACAAAGATGGCCTACGGAGTATTTCTCCTTAACAATACAAACGACTGCTCGCGGAGCGCTCTGCCTGGTAAGTGTGAGCGGGTAGGGAACCGAAAACATCCGGTGACCCGCCGGCACAAAGCTAACGCGTGCCGCTGTATAGTGCTGCCCCCTTGCGGGTGCGCGCAACTACTGTATTCTCCTTTCTTCCAAACAGGAATGTGTTGCGTAACAGTATAGAGGACTAAAGATGTATGATGAAATGCCTGAAAGTATGAAGATTGAAGAAATAATGAATGAAAGAATTTATCAAATGAAATGTTTCATTGTGCTGATTTCATTTTTAATTTTTGCTGTCAATGTATCTCCGACTACAAGCCATTAAAGAGGATCTTTGACAGTTTCCAGTGGGCCTGCACTCGTCCCCCAGGAACATTTCTGTAGCGCTGCAGCATCTCGGTAGGAGGAATAGTTGGCGATAAGCATTATTATAAGCCAATTTTAGCCAGTGCTATTGGGATATATTGTGATATATTTTGATCTACCCACAGTTCTGACGCATACAGAGATGTGCAGTAAGCGTTGAATAGTATTATTTTTACGTCTGTACTACAAATTTGAAAACGCCTTGACAGCGTATCTACTCTAACGAATATCGCTCTTATTTGTCTTTCCATCTCCTCGATATTTTTCAGGTCGTCTATATAATATGATGAAGTTTGAAGTTCTTCTGAACCTGTCCCTAGACCTTAATTGGCTCCCATTCCCCCCCAAACTCGAGGGAGGTTCGGGCGGTGAAGCCTCTTCTGGGAGACAATTACTATCGGTGACCGTTTTAGATTCACATTGTTTGCTCTATGATTTAATAAGGGACCCATCAATGCTGATCAAATTTCAAACTGGTCGGCAAGTTTAAAATTAATTTGGAAACTTTGGCGTTGATCAATAATTGTTGATTCAATACTCGTATGGCTGGTTACACCAAGTACGACATAGTGAACGCTAAGTTACATTATTTTATCTAACATCTAATCTTTTAATGTCATTTCTCTTTTTAGGGCGATCCAATAGTCCAGGAAAAAATCGAAATTGGAATTCACGCCCCTTTAAGGGAGGAGTTAGAAAATACTTGAGAAAAAGCTTTTTGGGAAAGGTTGGAAAAGGTATTTGATAAATTTTTTTACAGGTTGATTTCGTAAAAACCTGTAAAAAACATTTACTCCTTTTTTACGCATTGTTTATTGTAATAAAACGGAAATTAAAAATTGATTTCACGAAATCAAGCGATGCGGAGCCACACGCCTATTTCCCGCTCCGGCCGGGGCGTGACTGATACGAAATAGGTGTGGCGTGGTCAGTAGTTCTTCGGTGGACGGCTTAGGGTTCACTTTGAAGAACCTAATTTGTCAACTAGCGGCCGTATTGTAAAATAACAAAGCGAAAATGCATATTTTATTTTAATTTCGGATGTTCGGGCGTAAACATAATTTTTTTTGCGATTACTATAAAAGAAACTGAATTCGCCACATTATACAATAAAACAATATCCGAAAAGGGGTTTATGAATAGGACGCTTTGGAATTGAAAGTGTTTTTATAGACATTATACTTTATTTTTTTATAGGCTTATTAACAGATTTATAAAAAAAATAACCGATGTTTTTAAGGGCCAAGGTATGTTCTACACGCAGTATTTAATTGAAGCATCTGTAATACCTCTAAGCAATCAAATTTTCGAAACAAAAACATGTGATTTTATATGATTTTGCATTATTTAATATGGCTTCATCTTAAAATCATTAATTCCCTTGTTGGCAGCCCTGCATTATTGCAATTGTTTTCATTTCATGTTCCTAATAGAGTCACTCGAACTAAAAATATCTTTCACTCTAAAAATCTTGTCAATACTAATTCGTTTATGAACTCCCTTATACCACGCATACACAGTTTAGGTAACCAATATGCAGAAGTAGCAGAATTTTCAATGGCAGCAAATAAACTTACAAACATTTCACAATTCTTTTAAAAACAGTTATTAGTTTACATTTTGTTTCCAAAATTGTAAATTTACACTGTATACCTTAGTGTTTTAAAATCTTTTGTTACGTAAAAAAATATTATTACATTCTTGTCAATTAAAAGTAGAAAATATTAAAAATGGAACTACAAAATTTGTAGGCTGGCAACACCCATTTAACTGTAAAATATTATTTTCAAGCGCAACGACACTGAATATATAGAACACTATAAATCACATTTAAAAAAACATTTTTTGGTTCTTAAAAAAAAATATCGAAATAATCGAAGAAGTACTGTTTTTAAGGTACCTATTTAATGACATAAATTTGATTAAATTGTGTTTTACAAAGTGATTTGCTTTAATTTAATTAAACAAAAATTTGAATTTAACAGTAGAAAAAGGAAGAATCACTAATGGTGAGTTTAGTTACATTACTTTTAGATCTGAATGAGTTAAATATATTCAGATATAAAATTAGGAACATGATCTAAAGCCCGGGCAACGCTAGGTACTTGAGCTATTAAATAAATGTGACCAATTTTTATTTCCACCATGAGTTATATTTTTAATGTTGCCATTTGAACAACAGTGGTGCCCTCCTATGTTTTCTACTCTTATTTGACAAACTGTATGTACTCGTATTTAAAGGTATTTGTACCGCAATGTATTTGGATGATTACCAGAGCGCTGTTTACGTGAAAAATCACCTCAAAAGCGCTGTACAAATTTACAACATTTTTTCTACAATGCTCTCTCTTATTGTGTTATTAGTTCCCAATATATGGGTCACCGCGCAAAATGGGGTCACAAAGGGTTTTCTGAGGGGTTGTCGCCAGAAACAAAACACATAAAATGTTAAAGTAAGACTTTAATAAAAAAAATATTGAAATTAATAGATTACTTCGTTTTTACCACTTTTATTGTTTATAAAACCGACATGTTCATAATGGTGCCACAAAATAAGTTTGCTGTGTTAGAAGAAAAAAAAATATTTTAAAGTAAAATTACATTTTTTTAATTTTTATTTATTGTACATATTAAAATCAACAAACAGGTCCTGCTAAGCCAATCGAATTGGCTTGTCAACAGGTGCTTATATTTTAGTTACATATAGATTTTTTACATTTAAAATTTACATCTTATATCTACAGATTCAACATTTTTTCATGCATATCAAAATCAATATAAATATTTTTTTCCGATAGCCAATTTTTCACCATATATTTTAACTTATTCATAATATTACATTGCTTTATAGTGTCAGATAATAAATTAAAAATCTTCGGTATGATGTATTCAAATGTTCTCTGTCCGTACTTATTGTTAAATTTCGGAACTATTAAGCCGTCGTTGCGCGTGAATCTAGTGCTGTATTTATGTTCTAATTTCTCTTTATTCTGCGGGGTAAACATATGTTGAATTATAATTTTGTGCCATAGTATTGCCTTAACCGGTAAAATTTTGGCACTCTGAAACAGCTTTGGTGTATTATGTCTCTGTTTGAAAATATTAGGGACGACTAATAATTTTACATTTGCGTTTTGTACAACTTGGACTTGTTTCAGATTGGTTAAAGTAGTATGTCCCCATATTGTTAATCCATATCTTATAATAGATTCTGCCAGTGACATATAAATTATTTTAAGTGTTTCAATTGATAAGAAAAAATGTAATGTGTACATTTTGCCAGCAATTGATCTGAGTCTTTTACAGGTTTTTTTTTTTGTATGTTTGTCCGATTTAAAAAAACAATCTAATGTAACACCAAGATACACGTATTACGTAACTAATTCTAAGCTTTCACAATTAGTTGGAATATTTTTATGGATGCAATTAAAATAATATTAGGATTAAATTGAAATTTGACATTAGGTGATCTTATATGCATTACTTTGGATTTTAACATTTATTAATAGTCCTGCATCATGTGACATTTAAAAAGTTGATTAAAGTCAATTTGCATGAGTTCAATTGCAATTTTTAGATCTTTATGTGATATGACCAATGCCGTATCATCTGCGAATACAAAATGTTTAACAAAAGAGAAAAGTTTTTTCATTATAGTTACATAAATTATATATAGTGTAGATCCCAATATGGAACCTTGTGGAACTCCTGCAGGTACATTTTTTTGTTTTACTAAAAATATTATTTATTTTGGTACATATTTTTCTATCTCTAAGATAACCTTTAAATAAATTTAAAACATTTCCTCTTATTCCAATTTTGTCAAGAGTTTTCAGCAGTTTTTTAGAGTTAATTGTGTCAAAAACTATAGAGTTATCGATAAATAAAACAATAACATGTAATTTATTATTTAATTGATTATTTATGTAATTGGAAAAATCATGCAGTAGTTTTTCAGTATTTTTTTTTCTTTGGAAGCCATATTGATCTCGATCCATGATAGTGAATTTTTCAATATAATTATTTAATTTATTTGATAAAAATTTTTCGAGATTTTTTTCTAATGCTGGTAGTATACTAATAGGCCTATAATTTCCCAGTTCAATGTGTTTTCCACCTTTAAATATTGGTCTAGTAATGCTACATTTAAATTCTTGTGGAATATTTGCTTGCTTTATTATCATATTGATTAAATGAGTAATTATTGGCCCAAGAGTTTTTATATTTCTTTTTAAATCAAACATTCTTATATTGTCAATAACTGTGCTTTTAGAGTTTTTCATTTTTTTAACAATGTTTTTAATATCAGTTATAGTAGCTCTTGGTATATATAAACTGTGAGGTAGTTCTTCGAGTACTATATTAGTAGCTTTGTGATTGTATTTATGTAACATATTGCTGATGCTATCCGAGAAGTAATTCACAAAATCGTTTGACACAGAATCCTCAGTTCTATCTTTTAACAAAATATCGTGTTATAGTTTCATCACAATCGTTTTTGGGTTTACGTCTTAAAATATTATTTATCTCGTCCCAGGTTTTTTTTTTGTATCATTAAAACAGTTTTTAAATTTATTATTATAGTAGTTAGTATCTTTATTTATAAGTTTATTGACAAGGTTGTGTTTTTTTGTATTCTGTTTTTTGAGTTATATTGTATTGGCAAATCTATTTTCAACGCCTTTTCTTTATCTAATAGCCTTATTAAAATATATAATGGTAATAGTGATCTAAATCATCTAATTTCTTTAAATTAATGTGATTATTCATTTCATTTTCTGTCCTGTTCAGTCGTTGTCTGAAACCAGGACAAGAAAAACCCAAAGATCTAAATACTGTCATTTGTTTTAAATCTATTCCCAAAAATTGCACCGAGCGTTTTGAAAAGGTGGTCCACACCGACATATCGTGGAATCAGAATCGGTTAACAACTACAAATATAATATCACAAAACTGGAGGAAAATTTTGAGCAGGTAATAAAATTCAGAATCGGGTTACTTGGCTTCTGTAAAATGGGATCGCGATCCGAAAGATGTTTGAAACCACTGACATGGAGGGTCGCAACTAAGAACGGGTTCATTCAAAAAATTTGACGAATTCACCAAAATATTTTAAATTAATTTTCACGTTTTGGGTAAGTTCTATTCAAGTTCTGTGATAATTTCAGTTTTATGAAGCAACTGGCCTATAATGATATAATAACAGAACTTGAATAGAACTTACACAAAACGTGATAATTATCTTCAAATATTTGATGAATTCGTCAAATTTTTTGAAACAAAACCTCTCGTAAGTATCGTTCAATAATTAAATATTGATGCAAAGTCCTGAAATTATAATAAGGTCACAATTTATTGACTTCGTTTACTGTTTTGACGGAACTCTTCATTGTTGTTGGTTGAGAACTGCCTCGAACTCGATGAATCCATCCCTCCCACTCCGGTGCAAGGCGTCGTCCTAATAGGTCAAGAGGAAGTAGAGAAAATCCGGCTGGAAAGGTCAAAAGTCCTCTCTCAACCAGTCTCTCACGATTCGGCCGCCGTCAATACCTAGATAAACCCCACCCCATGAAGCTATGTCATCAAACGTAGCGTTATTTATCTACTCCTGCATTCTTCTGGTGTTGTGCAGAGTCCATCATTATTGACGAACCCCGCCTGGCAGTAGCAACCGGCAACGCAAGTCGGGGGACAGGTTCGGACTTCATCGTCCTTGTTTTCACAGGTGGTTTCACAGCCTCCGCACGAATTGTAATATTCATTTGGACCGCAAGGCTCAGCTGAAATAAGACAAATCAAACGTAATACACAAAATATTGATGGTAGATATAATGCGTCTAATTATTATGAAACCCTTCTCTCTCTTTCTCGAGAAGTGTTAAAAGATGCGTGGTGGGAATATTTTATAACACCTATATAGAAAAATGAATGTTTCTTTGATTCATCCGATTGCAATAAAACTTTGGTGATTTGTTGTGCGCACATTCTCAAAGGTTTCTAAATATAATAGCGCGCTCTGATATTATGAAATTTTACTATAGGTGGAGCGCTAGTTGTTAGAAAAATGTGTGTTTCGCGTTGATCATGTAAAGTGACTGTAGGTAGTAATAAGTAGACAGAAGTGGATCTGTGATAGAAATATAGGTTCCAGAATTAATTGCCAAGTATTTCCCATGCTTTCTCTCCTTAGGGTATCTAGCAGGATTATATTGATAACTGAACAATATCAGAACGATAGACTTAACTTCCTACGATTTTATGTCAATGCACGGTTGCGCTGTCGATATCCGAACCGTTATTGATATTAATTTATTTGTTTTATTTTACGCTCAGAGGGCCTTTTCATACGAGAAATAAATAAAGGCAGTAGGTACATCTTTAACATGAGAAAGAAATAATATAAATAATATTACAACAGAAATAAGAAAATACATAAATGAAATAAAAATATTAACAACAAAAATTTAAAGTATGAGATATAATAACAATAAGTTACGATAAAAAAAATCATACTTGCTACAAAAATACAAACAACAAAAATTTTAAAGTAAGGTAATCAGAGGCTTACAAAATTGCAACATTAACCATGTCTAATAACACCTAAGTAGGTATTAGTTTCGCAAAGTGCCAAACCGCTGTATCGATGGTTCCTCCTGTACCTCTGCAAGTTGCAGGAGTTCAGAACTGTCCAATTTGGATTTTAATATTTTAGATATGAAAGTAGAGGTAGTTTAGTAAATTTGTCGATGTGCTAGTATTTTAATAAATTAACCAAAGAGTTTCCTTAGTGAGTACTTGTATCATGGATAAATGATTGAATTATTTCATATTTAAATTGTGTTAGCGAAATATTCCATACATCTTTATGTGCGAATACATATTGCCCAAGTGTTGAATTCCGTGTAGTGGTATATTAAATAAATAAGAAGTCATTTTCCGATAGCAACACTGGCGGATCTGTCTATGAATTGAAATTCCTTTTAATTCATAAACACATGTGCTGAAATTGACTTCTTTTAATTCTAGGAGCTTCGTCAGTTCAACTCCGTTCATTAATGAGGCAGTATTTTTTTATAACGAACGACTATACAAAAAGTTGTGTATATTGTCAGTTAACCGAAGCTTAGTTGACCGTATTGCCAAATATCGCTAAGTGACTGTAGAAGACAGATTTAGTCAACATCGCATTGGTATAGGGTTTTATGGATTGACCATGCTAGATACCCAGGAAGACCCCGCTCTTGTTGTATGGAAACATTTCCCATAGTGTATTACAATAAATTTAACACTGGCTCTATTGTTTGGAGCTAAAATTTAATTTACAAAAAAATGTGTCTACGTTCGCTACAAAAATAATTGTGGACTTACGGCAATCTTCCGGTGATATGCATTCTCCGCCACTCTTCACAAAGCCCCTCTCACAGTAGCAGGCACCGACACAGTCGTGCGGACAAGTGTCCACATCTACATCCTTATTCTCACAGGTTATTTCACAGCCTCCACAATCATCAAACACTGCGTTGAGACCGCAACCTTCAACTAAATCCAAAAAACATCACAATCGATAAGTTTCTACATAATAAATACTCAAGACGAAAAATAAATACTAAATAAAAGTAAGATAGAGGGTCACCGAGGGCCTGGTAGGAGACAAATGTCTTGACTGCAAAGTGCAGGAGAGGAGACCGGTATTAGAAGTGTGGAGGAGCTATTCCGGGTAGCGCAAGATAGAGATACATTTACCAGAGTGATCGCTAACATCGGGGGGACCTGTTAGGGCACACGAAGAAGAAGAAGAAATACTTACTCCAATCAGATATTTGATCAGCCTGCGTCAAAAACAACGAAAGGTGGCCAGCCAACAAAATGGCCGATATTAAAAACATCTTCGTTGACAACATAATTTTTATGATATTTAATATCTGCACCAAATATATACAATCTTCTGACAAATTTCAAGCCTGACTGTTTTTATAGAAATTGATATTATTGCGAATTCTTATGATATTATGTTATCAACTTATCTTAAGTGCGTATTTATTATTATCTATGTATTTTGTTCAATACACTTATGGCCCGGTGTATCAGCTGATTATAAGCGGCCCGGTGTATCAGCTGATTATACTCGGCTTGGTTGGAATGTCGAGCTTAGCACAGCTTGGAAGATAATCCGTATATAGGTCGAAAGCCTAGAAGCCTAGAGCCTCACCAATATTATGTGTATTGTCTATGCATTTATTAGAGAAATGTCTTTCTTTTTTCTTTGAAAAACAAGTCTACTGTCTACATGTGTCTCGTATATCAATTCTCTACACTGTTCTCTTCATCGGGGCATCTCTATGCACCGGGAAATCGCGATTTTTCAAAATGACGGCAGTTTATTTTTAGGTGGATTTAATTTACGAGTTAATTTTTGACAGAATTCCCCACTTCAATCAGCATGGTCCTATATGCGAGTAAACTATTTTTTTGCTGCTGTTGTGCACTATTCATGTAATTAATCGTTGAAAATTGTCCTAACATTGAAACTTTTTAAATCCCTCGTCAGACGATTTTACTTTTTCTAACACAGCACACTTATTTTGTGGCACCATATTAATTCAAATTAATAAAATACTTAGTTTTTAGTTTTTACCACTTTTATTGTTTACAAAAACCAACATGTTTCATGAGCAACGCTCACTTCTTCAGGGTTTTTATTGATTCTAATTATAAATAATAGACATAGACAATGGTGTCAATTGAAAAAGAATAGAAATAGACAATGGTATCAATGGAAATATGAGGGTGGGTAGTGGTGAGAGGGGCAATGGGGGACAATTTACAAAGGGAACAGGTTATATATTGGGTCATTTAAGAACAGTTTTTGATTAATTCGCATTAACACTCTTTCGGATTTCTAAAATTTCTAGTTTATCCAACTGAATGCCATTGACATTACAATGTATTAAATCTATTCCACTATTGAAGTTAAAGGTGTGACTGGTTTCCACCAAATGGTTGGCAAACTCCGAGAAACTGTTATTGTTTAAAGATTTCATATGCTCTTTAATCCTTATTTCGAAGTTTTACCTATATAAAAGAAACCACAATCAGACTTAATCTTAATCAGACTATTTTAGATTGATTATCAATAAATTAATAACATCGTTATTCCTCATCGCTGAATGAATATAATAGTCTATACTTATAAAATTAGGCAATAGTAATATTATTTACGTATACATCAGATTTGGCGTGTGACTGCTAGCTCCTCGGCATCTAAAATAGGAACCATTGTGCGGTTTATCAAAGCTTGAGCGGCAGATTCAGCCCGCTTAAATTTGAGCGAGGAATGTCGTACGGACTGCTGAAATACGGCATAAGAAATTTGTAATATTAATGAAATTTGATTAGGAAAATAATTATCAGTCAGAGATAAGATTTTATATCTGTGTACTATGGGTGCATGACTGTATGCACCCACTGATTTTTTATTACAGTAATCTTGTTGTTTGTAGAATGTAGCAATAAACAACTGTTTCATGTCATAATATTGTTTACCTGTATATATTTTGTAATAAATATGTTTTGTATTACGTAGTGGTATTCCTTTCAACCAATCAAGAATCTTGTTGAAAATTTAAAACTTTTTTTAAAATTCCGCGTCAAATATCAATAATGTTTTTTCACGTTAACCCGAAACTGGGCGGAGTTTTGTCCATTTAAACATATTCCACAAGTTTTCTGGGTTTTGACTCTAGTGCAAATTTTTTTATCGATCGCTAGCGCGTCGTCATTTTTTTAAAGTTACTTCTCATAAAAGTTGGGACTTAATTTCTTGGTTTTAACGCCGTCAATATACGCTGAGTATACAAACTAGATAATGTATTAAAAAAATTAAAAAGCGTACAGACATGCAATTTTTTTTTATTTTTTTTATTGTCATCAAGTTTAATTTGTAGAACTCCATTTCAATTTTTCTTTGTTTGTATTTGTATTTGTTTTTGTATTTTTTTTATTTTTATTTTTTTTATTTAATTTTTTTTTTTTTTTTATGTTTGTTACCTCCGAACTTTCGACTGGGTGAACCGATATTGATGATTCTTTTTTTATTTGAAAGCTGGTGCTTCCCGTGTAGTCCCATTTTAATTTGGTTCAGTTCTGACAATGGCATCCATGAGAAAATCATATAAGTCTTAAATTTGCATCAAGTATATGCGCGACAATTGGACGAATAACTCAATATTACGCCAACCGATTTCGATGATTCTTTTTTTATTGAAAAGGATGTACTTCAAGGGTAATTTGATGAGAGTTTGGTTAGATTCTAATTATCGGATCCATGACAAATTAACGAAACTCGGCCGAATCTCTTAATTTGACCCTAACGTCGTTTTATGGTCAAATTATGTCTCTCTCATATGAGCAGCACGTTTAGTAGGTTTACCCATATTCAGACAAATTAGTTAGTGTACTTCAGATTCACTAAAAATCAAAAAATAAACAAAAATTTTAACAAAACAAAAAAACGACTTCAAAAATGCACTAAAAAGTAAAAAAAATAATTTTGTATTCTTCTACAACTTCATAATCGACTTACTTTTTCTACTCATCAATATACTCCAAAAATAACAATCGTACCTACATATTGATGAGTAGAAAAAGTAAGTCGATTATGAAGTTGTAGAAGAATACGAAATTATTTTTTTACTTTTTAATGCTTTTTTTGAAGTCGTTTTTTGTTTTGTTAAAATTTTTGTTTATTCCAGGTAACATTTGAAAATAATAAAAAGTAAATGACACCACGTCTCTGCTAAAATGTTACGTTTATTTATCAAACTACAGTTTCATGTAACAGCCGCCGTTTTGCTTACCCATAAAACTATTTCTGCCAAATCCCCAACAAGCAACTTAACAACCTCTAGTCGACAAAAACCATTTTTTAGAGAAAAATAATATCAATTTCATTAAATGACACCGCGGCACACATCATTAGCTACTTAAATTAATAGCCTTTTTGAGTTGACAGTTGGAAACAGTTAATTTGCTCGAAATTTTCAGCTTAGGTTAGTTTTTCAACATTCTTAAGTACAAGTATTTTAATCAATTATAATTTTTTTAGAAAAAGAAGAAGAAGATAATACTAATAAATCCAAACCAAAATATGAAAAAAAGACACGGAAAAATAAAAAGGTAACTGATACTCGAGCTTTTACCAACTTAGCCGTTACTGGAACCTTTTATTTTTAAGTCATTTTTGTAGATATTACAGTACAAATTCAGAATTAACAATATTATCTTCGACTATTTTTTCCCATATTTTAGGCTACTACCTTTTTAAATGACCACAAAGTTCTAAATAATTGGTTTGTAACCTAGATAGTGTCACGGATAAATACAACCGATTTTTTAAAAATTGATAAACTAATGTAAAGACAAGATTTTTATGTATAGCACAAATAATAATTATTAGCCTGAAAGACTCATCTACATTGAAAAAATCTCTAGAGAAAAGATACATGCCGCCGACGGGACTCGAACCCGCGTCCTTCTGATTTCCAGTCAACTGCTCTGTCCACTGAGCTACGTCGGCTTATCTCCTGCCCGCCAAGTAATTCAATATGTACTAGTGTTTCATTCAACAATTACTGCTTATTACATTTTTCCATCTGCAAACAACCAACTTTATTTTTATAAGGGAAAGGCATTCTAAGTGCTAAATCTCCCACTAGGTGGTGTCGAGACAAATTATATCTACATTTTTTGATGAAATACTTTAATTCGTCAAATATTAATAAAATAGATAAGCCGACGTAGCTCAGTGGACAGAGCAGTTGACCGGAAATCAGAAGAACGCGGGTTCGAGTTTTCTCGGGAGATTTTTTCAATGTAGATGAGCGTTTCAGGCTAATAATTATTACTGATAATAATTAAAAACCAATTTTATTTATACGGGATACCTATTGACCGTTTCTAAAGTCGGAATGAATATTCTACAATAAAACATCTATATATATGAATATGAATCGCCGAAATGTATGTACGCGCATAACTTCCGAACCATTGCACCAAACTCGATAATTCTTTTTTTTCTGTGTTCGTTATTGTCAGGACACGGTTTGTATAAAACTACTGGTGTGCTCTGGAATTATGAAATTTTTATAAAAAAATTGCAATACGTGGAACGCGAGCTGTTTGAAAAATGAATGTATAGGAACTGAATGTGTGGAATGAGGGAGGGGAACTCGGGAAGGGGGTTCGCGGGACGGTGGAGGGGGGAGTGAAGTGGGGAGAGAGAAAGTGGAGGAGACGGATTGGGAATGCGAGAGGGGAAGGGGACGCGGGAGAGGAAGGGGAGGCGGAAAGGGAACGGGACGAATGGGAAAGGACACGCAGGGAGTAACAATTTCTTTATAAAATGGCATAGCAACGCATGCCGGGAACCAGCTAGTATTATATAAATCTGTTAGAGACCTTATTTTATTCACACTCTACCGGTTTTGCAAGAACCCTTCTATTAGGAGAATAATTCTTATAATAATAAATACACGTATTATGATTTTTTTATTATTTCTAAATAACACATATTTTTAAACGACTTCGAAAAGGAGGAGGTTCTCAATTCGAATGTATTTTTTTTTTTTTTTAATGTTTGTTACCTCAGAACTTTCGACTGGGTGAACCGATATTGATGATTCTTTTTTTATTTGAAAGCTGGTGCTTCCCGTGTGGTCCCATTTTAATTTGGTCCAGTTCTGACAATGGCATCCATGAGAAAATTATATAAGTCTTAAATTTGCATCAAGTATGTGCGCGACAAATGGACGAATTACTTAATATCACGCCAACCGATTTCGATGATTCTTTTTTTATTGGAAAGGATGTACTTCAAGGGTAGTTTGATGAGAGTTTGGTTAGGTTCTGAATATGGAATCCATGACAAAGTAACGGAACTCTCCAATTCTGAAGAACAAATTTACGATACTCGGCCGAATCTTAATCGAATTAGTTAGTGTACTTTAAATTCACTAAAAATCAAAAAATAAACAAAAATTTTAACAAAACAAAAAAACGACTTCAAAAAATGCACTAAAAAGTTAAAAAATAATTTCGTATTCTTCTACAACTTTATAATCAACTTACCTTTTCTAATCATCAATATGTACGCACGATTGTTATTTTTGGAGTCGGTGTCAACCAAGGTACCCGCGGCCCGGCGTGTTCACTTGACAGCTCCTCTCCCGCCGACACCGACTCCAAAAATAACAATCGTACGTACATATTGATGATTAGAAAAGGTAAGTTGATTATAAAGTTGTAGAAGAATACGAAATTATTTTTTTACTTTTTAGTGCATTTTTTGAAGTCGTTTTTTTGTTTTGTTAAAATTTTTGTTTATTAGCTTAAAAACTTAAACTGTTAAGGAAAGAACGTGGAAGTGTTCTGGGTCATCAGGAAGGTTCTGTGTTACTGTATTCTTACGGTTTTAATAATTTTAACACCACAAATGGAAAACGTACATATCGCGAGGTCTGTCAGACAAAACATGTTTATAAATCTAGGGTTAAGATCCGTCGCTAATTGGATCTGAACATTCTATAGCAATATATAAAAAACATATGTGACCACTTTAACGATGCGATCTAATTAAATGATATTGGCATTATTTCATTATTGCTTCGAAGAATGTTCCACCAGTCATAATTAGCAACAAAAACATCATATCAACTATCAACAGCGCTATAAACTACTATGGGAATACCGAGATACTCAGAAAGGTTGTGATGGAATGAGGATCAACAGCACGCGACTGTAAAGAAGGGAGTCTTCGGATGGATGCTCTTGTCTTTCTGTTTTCTCTGCTCATACATAATTTTAAAAACAAAAGCGGTTCATTAAATCTTTAAATACCGTTCGGGGCTTAATGAAAGTTTATCGGAACCGTATCCATTGAGCCGGAGATTTGTGAAGGTGGAAACCGGTAAGAATTATTAGTTCTCTAAAAATTCTTCATGAATATGCTTCTAATTATTAACCTTACTTAAGTTTAAATGAATATTTTCATTATTTATTTTTGGGGTGTTATCCCGTGTTGCACTACCTCCTTCTTTAGCCAACGTTTCGGACAACGTTACGCCGGTGTGTGCTTATGTACGTAGATGTGATACCGCGTTGTTTCGTACATAAGCATGCACTTCACCACTATCAATTACGCAGCTGCCCTGACGATGGACACTGTAACGCCGTTCGAAATGTTGGCTACAGAAGGAGGTACAGTGTCCATCGTCAGGGCAGATGTGCGATGATGGACACTAACTCTGTCTGAAACTGTCTGTTCTTGGCTAAAGAAGGAGGTAGCTCAACATGGCATAACACCCCAAAAACAAATAAGGAAAATACTTTTGGCCGTGGAAATCTGAAATCATACATGGTGTTTTTTTTATTATTTTTTAAAAGTACGTAAGATTAATCATCCATTTAGGGAAGAAGTTTTCTTAACATTTATAGGCATAATTAAGTTAATATATCTACTCTGATTAAATATACCAACCATTTTAGAAATTTTATTAATTTATTCCATAGCGCCATTCATTTTGTCACACTATGCTGTGCTAGAATCTGTTCTGCCGTGTGGTATCTTGAACGTGTTGTGGTGACGACTACTGCAAAAGTTTTCAGACATATAAGCCATAGCATTCCAAGTGGAATGAGCTATCTATAGAGTTATACACTATAGTTCTAGCTGACGAAACCAGGAGTTGGACTTTAGGGGCGATCTGCCTCTCGAATCGTATTTCTTAATAAACATTTCCACATCAGGGACTGTTTCAAAACGCTTATTTGGATCTCGTTGGGTTTGTAATTTCGCACATTGGTGTTTGCGCACCATGCTGGCCGATAATTGCCAGTTGTCAGCCGTTGTTAAGGAGCCAAAACAAGTGTTTGTTTTTCTTCAGTATTCTCATCGTAACGCATTAACACTCACAGATATCCCTGATACAAAACAGAGTCCCAACTGCTCCAACTGTTCGCAGCCAGTGAGACTATCGGGATATGCTGTGAGGCTGACGGGAGCCTGTAAGAGAAGGATATAGGAAGGATTAAGATCGGCAAGTATGCCACTTAAAAAAAATCAATGCCTTATGCGTACCAAGCGAACTCAAGAACTTCTAATAAAAATAACAACACATCAACACACAAGTGCATGCCATTATACATCTCATGTTATTATAGGTCTTTACGTGCAACGATTTAAATGGAAATCGATTTAAAAAAATCCTTTCGAAGACTTCTATTTTAAGTGTTCTAAAGTGTTAACGAATTCTTCTGATCTCCTATAGTCCAGAGCATCCTCTATTCCGGTGTTTCTTAACCTGGTCCGCGAATATATTTAGGGGGTCCGTAGTCTCATCTCTGGACAATTTAACAATGATAAATAAATGCCACCAAGAGTCTCGTAATAGCTACGCATCTTCGTTTCGGGATTATTTTCCACTACCCAACAAAAATTGAATATTACACCCTTTCAACACAGATGATACTGATATTACTGTATTGACAATGGCACATGAAAACCAATTAATAGAAATATCTTTTGATTCAGATTTGAAACGTAAGTTCAAGGAATCCTCTTTATCAAGTTTTTGGGTGAATTTAAAGAAAGATTATAAGAAAATATCAGAAGAAACTCTGAAACATTTACTGCTTTTCTCATTCACATACCTACCTCTATGAAAAGGCATTATCTGCTCTTGTATATACTAAAAACTAATGTAGAAAAATATTACAAGTTGAATCCGATTTGAGATCATAACTTGGTAGTAACATCAACCCGAATATCACTAATTTAGTTGCAAAAAAGTAACACCGTCACCTTAATTAACCGTTAATTAATGTGAATGCTGGTGTTGCTGTTGTAGTTTTTTTTTTGTTTTTGTAGTAAAATGATTGGTCCGAAATATACTGCTGGTTTTTTTTTTGGGGTCCTTGAAAATTGTGCTTGATTTCCAAGGGTTCCGTGGCTGGAAAAGGTTAGGAAACGCTGCTTTATTCCATAGAATAAAAAGATCACAAGAAATGCATGTGGACGTGTTTCGTGATTTTTTTTTACTTCAGCTCCGTAGGAGACCCTTAGGAAGATAATTTCTCACAGGGCCCATGTCATCTTTGGGAATGCTGTGTGGAGGGTCCTTTTAGAAAAGGTAGGATAGGAAATTCTGGGAATGAAATGGATATGAGGGGTGGGTAGCAATCTGGGGCTCAGTGTGTCCAGAAGTAACGGACGTATAAATCCAACACTCACTGCGGTGAAAGACGATGTTCCGAGAGATCATAAGGTCTCCCTCGACCAGTCTCTCCCGATTCGGCCTGCCATGCAGTTGGTGAGCGGACGCATCCGCCGCCAAGACCCGGACAAACCTCACTCCATTGACCCAGGTACTCCTTTTTCTTACATTAACTCCACACATGACACATCTCCACATACATCTTTGAAGATGCTGGGTGGAGGGTCTTTTTGAGGAGAGGAAAAAGTGAATTCTTACTGTAAAATATATTACTATTAAAAGTAGTAAAACTTGATCTGTGGCAAAGGTGTTAAATGATTCCCGAGGGGTGGTACCCATACCCTCCTCTCAAATTTATACAAAAGTCTAATCCAAAAGACCAATCTTTCCTTAAATTTCAAGTAGAGAAGTGTGTTTCTTCATTATTATGAAATTTTCATTTCGATCGGATGAAATGGCGAAATACAATGCGACATCAGGCAAATGTAAGAGAGACAGAGCGCGTGCCAAATGGAAAATACGCCAAACACACGCCAAACACATATACACATGACAACGGGTGGTTTCTACGACTCGTTCTTGAGTTCAACAGCTCGGCTTTGTTTCCTCCCTCCTACAACATGCAAGACCCATGTTCAGTCCTTCCTCTCCTCAAAAAGATCCTCCAAACATCTTCACAGATGACAATATAAGTCCTGAGAGAAATTATTTTCTTCAAGGCCTCCTGTGTGGAGATGTAAAAAAAATGGGCTAGGACCAAAAGCTACCAAGTTAGTGACAACACCGATTTCCTTTCAAATTTAAACGAAAGACATTTCTTCTTCTTCTTCTCGTGCCCTGTCCGTTCACGTTGGCTATCATGTTGGCTATGCGGACTTTGTTTACTGCGGCCCAGAACAGCTCTACAGTAGACTGGCCAAACCACTGACTCAGGTTTTTCAGCCATGATGTTCTCCTTCTTCCAGGGCCCCGTCTTCTGGCGATCTTTCCCTGCATTATGAGATGCAAGATCTCGTATTTCTCTGGATGTCTCATAACATGTCCTAGATATTGAAGTTTACGGATTTTTATTTTCATAATAACTTATTTTTCTTTATTCATCCGAACCATAACATCATCATTAGTAACTCTAACTATCCAGCTTATTTTGAGTATTAATATTAATAATACTCCGTAGTCCAATGGCTAAGACTCTTGACTCACATTCCGGAGGTCGCGGGTTCGAACCCGGCATGCGCAAATAAATTTTATTGGATTAATTTGTGTTATTTCACAATTAATTCATTTAAAAAATAATATATAGTATATTTGCGGCATGTTCCAGAGTGGAAGATAGTATTAGTATCGCCCTGGTGTAAGACCACCATTCAGAATTGAAACGTTGCTTGAAAATGGCTTTAGCCGTGTTTAGTGACCAGATCTGAATAGCCAGGTACTTCCAAACCTTCCTCCTCCCCACCTCCTTCCCCTCCCCACTACCTTCAGCCTCACAACATACCCCAATTGGGGATGCCATAGTCTCACTGGCTCCAGACGGGAGCAGTTGAGATTCTTGTGCGGTACTCACTGTAAAAAAAAAAATTAAAAATTAAAAAAATAAAAATAAAATAAAAATAAATTCTTCTGTAGATCCACATCTCGAATGCCTCAAGTCGCCTTGTCAGTTCTTCAGCAAGTGTCCATGTGACATTTCTAGTGGGAATTATTTATCCAGTGTCCCATTCAGTATAATCATTACGGCCTCCGTACAAGGCATACATGGATTTTTTTAAATGTCAATGACAAAGAAGGACACTGCTCAATAAAGACATAATTGACTCAAACTGGTGCCAGTGTAAAAAATGTTAAAATTCCTTTATAAAATTAAAAAGTCAATAATTATTTTATGTTTGAGATGTTTTTGCTTCTGCAATTTGTACAAAGGTATTTAATGGAAGGTAATTAAAACTAATGACAAGTTATTTTTGAGAAACAAGAATATCTATACAGGGTGTAGCAGCATATATCCGACGGATTTTAACCAGCGATTCCTGAGCATATTTGAAGTAAAAACGCAGATGTTCTTTTGCTGTCCGATGATAATTTTTTTTTTCAATATTTAAATTTAAAAACAATAAAAAAGTCCATCAGATGTCTCAAGTGAGTAAGTACGGTAAATCATTATAGCGTCGGGTCACTTGATGAGCTCTCCATCTCGTTCTAGCAAACGATAACACACGAAATGGCGCGCGTATCACTTGATGGAATTAGTGACGACGTGTGATTGAAACTTTTTTTTTGTTTTTTAATAGAAAAAAATATATCTCGGATAGCAAAATGACATGTACATGCTTAGAAATCGCTCGTTAAAATCATTCGGATACGTGCAGTTACACTCAACGTAGTAAATGGTGTAATGGTTCACTTTTTGCATACATTCAGCTACTCGTACCTTATATCAACTAAAGTAGAATTTATTGCTCAAAGAATGAATGATATATAATATAGAAAAATCTCGTGTCACGGTGTTTGTGGTCGCACTCCTTCCAAACGGCTTGACCGATTTTTATGAAATTTTTGATGTGTATTTGGTAAGTATGAGAATAGGTTTTAAGTAAATTTTTATGTAAATTTCATACCGCTAGGTGATTAGTTATTATGTTATTGCTGGAACAAAACTGGAGAAGGTACAAAGTATTGTATACTTGGGCTGCAATGTAAATGATAGATGGGATCCTTCAGTTGAAATCAAATGCCGCATTGAGCAAGCTCGTGCAACCATGAAAAAAATGTTCTGCAGTCATGATCTCAACCTTGGATTACGAATGCGAATGGTCAGATGCTACTTGTTTTCAATATTATTTTATGGAATGGAAGCATGGACGCTTACTGAAGAATTAATTAGGCGACTTGAGGCATTCGAGATGTGGATTTATAGAAGAATACTTAAAATAAGCTGGATGGACAGGGTCACAAATGAAGATGTTATGGTTCGGATGAATAAAGAAAAGGAAGTAATTAAAACCATAAAAATCCGAAAACTTCAATATCTTGGACACGTGATGAGACATCCAGAGAAGTATGAGATCTTGCATCTCATAATGCAGGGAAAGATTGCCGGAAGACGGGGCCCTGGAAGAAGGAGAACCTCATGGCTGAAAAACCTGAGACAGTGGTTTGGCCAATCTACCGTGGAGCTGTTCCGGGCCGCAGTAAACAAAGTCCGCATAGTTAACATAATAGCCAACGTCCGTTAAACAGACAAAGCACAAGAAGAAGAAGAAGAAGGTGATTAGTGTGACCCTACCCAGAAAAAAAATTCTATTTTGTTGACAATTTTTTTTTATTTGGCATCAAAAAATACCTATTACCCCAAATTTTTAACCTTCCTGCCCCCACCCTTCCATTTTTAATAGCGATTTTAGTATTTTTGTATAAACAAATTTAACCATTGTCGTTCGTATTTCAAACAGAACGAAATTATTTATATTGTTGAATGACAGATGGCGCTACGTCCGCCTCATCGAACTTTCATCCACACATGCGCAAGACATTCACGAGAAGCGTCGTGTCATTTTGATATTTCAAACTATCGAACTTATTTGTTTTGGAGAAAAACGGACTGAAAAAACATCGTACACTAAATTGTTCTTCGAAATTATTTATTGATTTTCTTTATTTCATTTTCCTACTTTAGGATAATTTTTTTTTTCACTTTATATTTAACTTTTTAGAGAGGAAACAATGAATATATCGGTTACTTTAATGAAATACTTTGAATTGAGAAAATGGATTTTTGGTGTTTTTTGTTTTTGTTTTTAACGACGGTCATAGTCTACAGCGCTCCATTCCTCTTTCTGTCATAGATCCTATCCCCATACACGTTCGTTTATATCCCCCACATTCGTTTTTTTTTTATTTGACAACCAAAATATTCAATAGAAATAATTTATATGACAGAACAACGTTTGTCGGGTCAGCTAGTAATATATAACTTAAAGATATCATTGAAGAAGAAGATAATACTAATAAATTTAAACGAACAAGGAACACTACAAGACACAGAAAAATAAAAATGTTACGGTCGCAACTGGGACTCGAACCCAGGAAGTCTCGTCTTGTCCCTCTTGTCTTGGATATCACAGCACCTTAACCAACTCGGCTATAATATGTTTTCTGTTATTATTGTCGACCTTATAATTCAAATTCAGAATTATCAATACATATTATCGACAACTATTTTTCCCCATATTTTTTCGGTCGTGTTCTGTTTCGGGTTTCGATAAGATTTATTATTGTTATATACTTCTTCAATGATACATTACATTGAAGTGTTATTACAATATAAATTATGTAAAGAGAAAATCAGGGGGTTAATGCAAGAAGTACCTGTGTCAGTTTTGATATGATTTAGGCACCAGAAAGAATTCTAAAACCTCGCTTATTTGAATGCTATGAATACCTATGTCAAGTTCTCTAGAATGATGAAATTTTGATCCATTTAATATAGAAGTCAATATTTTAATTCTGAGTTTTATACGCCAAGAAATCTTTAAAAAATCTTCATCCAGGACGATTTAGAAAATTAATAATAATATTTTAACATAAAAATATTTTTATTTCACGTTCAAAATTGTACTGATGTGTCAAGAATTCAGAATATTCCTTTTACGGCCACGTACAAGATGAAACTCGAATATTTTTTTCCAGTTTCAAATAATTGTGAAAAGCACGCAATCTTTCTAACTCGAAAGAACCGGAGGCATAAGTACACAATCAAGCGAGTTCCGGTTTACTGGTCGCTCGTCTGCTGTGTAAAAACAGCGCCATTTCGGGCCGAGACTGTATGGCAGCCTGTATGGGAGTCTGTATGGGAGGCTGTATGGGAGGCTGTATGGGGAATGGGAGATTGGAAGGTCCAGACAATGAGAAATTTGATGAGTTTTTGCTGCAGGAGCCTTAGTTTAGGGCCCAGATCAATCAGTGCAGCGGGAGACGTGACAGAAATACACAAGTCAGCGCTACTTGCTACCATCAGTTGCACAACTTTCGTCTTCGCAAAGAATTTCTTTGTTTATTACAAACTTTATTATTTTACTTGTTTTGCAAGCGAAATTTGAAAATTCAACACTTAAAATAATTTTATTATTTTAAATTCTTCACATTCACACAATTACTTCCAATTTTGAAAATGACGCCTTCATTCAAAAAATTCAATGAACCAGATTTCACCCACAGCATAAGCCGAAATAATTGGAATGTTTGATGAAAATCAAATTAACTTGTTTACACCTTCGACTTTAAGTAGTTAAAAGACCAGCTGTAGGTAAACATTGATAATCGTATTTATTTATTTATTTCTCTTTTCTTTTCGTATAAGTTACTTAGCACTAGAAAAATAATATTATTCATTAATTGATCACTTAATGGTACTGCGTTAGAGAGCTTTATCTAGTTTTTTGACAACTTAAGATGTTTTGGGTATCTTCCAAATAAGTTATAGGTTCTTGTGATTATTAGTTCCTCGTCCTTACCAGGCTAGGCTCTAATTAGTTCCACTGCTGCTGCGAGCGAACTGGAGGAGCCTGCCCGATCTCGCCGATGCCTTCGGCAATCATCGTAACCGTTCACAAACGCAAAGACACAAGCCGTTCTAAGACACAAACGATTTAGGTGCTCTTCTGATATCATACTCAACTGCCATCTGTTGGGATATTAACAACTGTGCTATCAACATCTATTGAAGGAAGCTGAAACTTCATCAATAATCAATACACTATAAATAAATTGAAACTAAGTGAAACTAAAAACTAAAAATGCAATAATAATGAATGAGTAATGCTGTTTTTTTCGAGCGCTGTGCGGAAGATAATATATATCCGTATTAGATAAGATATTGATGATTAGATTAGGTATCAGAAAAATATCATTCATACTGATTATATTGTGTTGAATGCGTGTATGCTCCGACATTTTGTAAATTCGTCGGCGACGCCAGTCTCCTCGCCACTCGCGTTGTTATCAAAACACGGCATCACTTGTACGAGTACCAGGAATTTTATAACATTATGACCGCTTTTACTACTTTTATTGTTACCGTGACAATCCACGATTACGGTACCGTGACTGATTGTATTATGTTGAAAGCGTGCATGCACACTTTGCCGACATTTTTTAAATCCGTCGGCGACCCCATTCTCCGTGCGAAGTCTTCGCCACTCGCGTCGTCATCAAAACATGGCATCACTTGTATCAGGAATTTTATAACAATATGAGCGCTTTTATTACTTTTATTATTACAGCGACAATCCATTATTACGGTACCTTGACAGCACAAAAAAGGCAATAAACATACGTTCCTTATCACAATAATGCTGCAGCTCTTTCAAAAGCCGGAATAAGATATATTCGGTTCCTCCAAATAAATAAGTAGTACTTTGGAAGAAACAGTTACACGCATATTGTGTGTCTCATCGTTTATCTCACCATTATTTAATGTTTAAGACAGAGCTGCTGCATTATCAGGATAAAGATCGTACATTTCACGCTATTTTGTGCCGTCACGGTACTGTAATCGTAGATCGTCACGGTAATAATAAAAACGCACAATGCGTGTATTTTAGATCTTTAGCCAACGCTTCGGACAGTGTTGCAGTATCCGAAAAGTTGACAGATCCGCTAGATATGTAATCCGATGATGGACACCGCAACGCTGTCCGAAACATTGGCTAACGAAGGAGGAAGCGCAACACGGCATAACACCCCAAAAACTATATATCAAAAATGCGTTTGGCCGTGAAAATCTAAAAACACTACTATGTCTGTCTATGAAAATAAATGAAGAAATAATTGTGATATTTACTTATTTTGATAGATACTAATTGGGAAGGGAATTATACCTCCTGTGATACGAACGGCACCCAATAATGAGCTAGTTTTGTGGCACCGAATTTTCGATATAGAAATAAAATCAGCGAGGAATGTTTATGGGGAACCTTTGTGAAACACTACCATTTTGGGGTTTTTGTAGCCAAATGTAAAACCCGCAATTTCAAAAACCCATGGTGATTGTTCACTTGTTTATTCTTATATGCATTGTTAGGGAGGTAAATTCTTTATTTTAAAAAAGAGGAGCTTTCAAACAATGATTTGCGAAGCTAAAAGTATATATAAAAGATTTGAATCAGGATCATTTCTCAAAAACAATAATACTGTCAATTTTCTTTTTTAAAAGAATATTTTTTTGTTAACAAATAATTAAAGAGATACCAGAATTATCTTTCGATTTAACATCGTTAGTAATGTCAGGGGCTGAGTAGGCACCGCGTTTGGGTCCGAAACGGGTGTCGCGTGTTTGATTCCTTAGTTGGCTAGAACCTCCATCACGACACAAGCAACATTTTCCGCTCACTATGGCATTTTCAAAATTTTTCGGGAATGTTTGACTTTCTTTTATGTTTAAAGTAAATAAATAAATTTTTAAAATCTTTAAAATCGTTTGTGATTTAGATTAAACTAGCTGACCCGGACACGCGTTGCTGTGGCTAACGAAACACAACGCCATCTACTGGATGTCACCAAACCTTTTAACTCGCACCGCCATCAGTTAATTTGCATACAAATCAAATCGATCGGTCGCTCTATTTATATTATTATAGCGAGTTCACTTAATAAACAATATTGCTGCAGCTTTTTTAAAATATTAAAAATCTCTAATTTTTTTTGTGAATTTTTCGAATGTTTTAATAGCTATTCTGCTATTCGAGCGGAGACAAATCCAACAAATCAAAGATCACAAAAATCGTTCCAGCCATTCTTGAGTTATAAATGGTGTAACTAACCCGAGTTTGTTTTATATATTAAGGTAATAATTATTTAAATGACAGCTTTAGATCTGTCAAACAAGTAATAAGCAAAAGAAAAATGCAATTAATAATAAAGAATTATTAATTAATAAAATAATATTGGTACCTACTCTCGCTTGTCTGGTGTCATTTATGCTAATCAGTCCCAATTTTTAAAATAAAATTAGAATTTTATCTTTCTTAAATAATTTTACACATTTCACAGGAACACAATTGAATATCACCATGCACCAACAATCTAAAACTTTTGGTATTTGCTAACATACATAATATTATGTAGGATGAAAGTGTTTTAAAAATTCCCGGTAATACATCTACCTAATTACATAACGACCTGCCTACGATTTTGCCGCTCTTACTGCTTTTCGAAAGATGTTGCATTTATCCTTACAACGAATCGGTTTACATTATAAATATACATTTAAAAAAATGCTTTGGATAAATTGAAGCTATTCCCACCGTTTCCATTGAGTAGAATTAAAATAAAACTGTTTTTTTTATTATTTTATTAATAAAATTCCTTTATTATTTATTTACAGAGTTTTTTAACATTTTTAAATTAAGTCCCGTTAAACTGATTGATATCAGTTTGTCAACGGGTTCTTTTGACATTTACTTTTTTTTAAATTGAGACAGGTACATAAAATATACACATTATTACATTTTATACATTAAAAAAAAACATGTATTTTGGAAAAAAAATTATAATAAAATTTATAAGAAATACAGAACAGAGAAAATGAAAGAAATAAAAAGAAAATACAAGAGAAAATAATAATGGAAAAAACATTAAAACGAGAAGCGGAAAAACCGAGATTAGTACAAAAAAGTTCTTTCACTTAACCATTTTTTTAGCGTACATTTTCTTCTGAAACTCAATTCACGGTTTTTTATTGCGTTGGGTAACATGTTGTAAATTATTGGAACAAGGTATTCTAGAGTTCTTTGACCGTATTTATTTAGGTATCTGGGAATTATTAGTCCATCGTTTGCAGTTAGTCTTGTATTATGAACATGAACCACTAGTTAATTATAATATTCAGATTGAGATGTATGCTGACTCGCAATTTTAAGCCACAATATAGCACGAACAGATAATAAATTTATTATTGAAATTATTATTTATTGTAAATTTGTTAATTGCTTTATAAAATATATAACTGTGAACTACTAAAAAATTGTAATTTTTTCATCAGAAATGTATGAACGCTTATAAGAAACAACTTTTTAAATTACAATTTTATGGCTAAAATTACCTGTGACAATTTGCATTGATTAACTTTTTTCTTTCTTGTAAATTTTTTACAAAATAAATAAAAATCACTTTTGCGTTCGAAATCGTGTCCTCTAGACTGTATTTGCCAAGCGATTTTTATGCCTATTACCTATATAAGTGATGGTATAAGGCACACTGAGAATATAAACATTTTTGGCTTGTAGTTTCCTGTTAAAATATGTTTTCTTTTTCTAAAATGATACGAAAACAATATCTTAGGCTGAAATATTTATTTGCATTTCCCTAGCATTTGCACCAAAATATTCAGTAAAGGTATGTTCATCTTAATATATATAATTGTTCATCTTTACTACTGAGTATAAAACGAAGTCGCTTACGCTGTATGTGCGCTTAGATCTTTTAAACTACGCAACGGATTTTCATGCTGTTTTCACCGATAGATAGAGTTATTCATGAGGAAGGTTTTAAGATATATAATTTGTCAAGGTTTTGTGTAAATTGGTTGAAATAAATAATATATCTGGCCAAGCGGCAGCGGACAGCGTTGTGTGGATTAGATTTAACAGATGGCGTCGGTTATAACGGTCTCGTAAGCCACAGCAACGTGTAGTGTAG
Source organism: Limnephilus marmoratus (assembly GCA_917880885.1). Classification (NCBI taxonomy): domain Eukaryota; kingdom Metazoa; phylum Arthropoda; class Insecta; order Trichoptera; family Limnephilidae; genus Limnephilus; species Limnephilus marmoratus. The sequence continues at coordinate 4,496,298 of OU862911.1, forward strand.
CCGAGTCTGCTAGTCTTAATATATAATGAATGTTTCTTTGTTTGTTCCTTATGCGGTCCCTAAACCATTCATCCAATTGCGACGAATCTTTGGTGAGTTATTGTGCGCACGTCCGCGAACGTTTCTATATATACTGATAAGCTCTGGCATTATGAAATTTGTGTAGAAAAATTGCAATAGATGGCACGCGAGTTGTTTGAATACTGAATGTATCGGGAGGGGGGAAGGGAGCGCGGTAGGAGGAGAACTTTTCCACTGAACGCGTATCTAAAAGCTTCCTTGCATAAATATGTAACTTTCAATATTACATCTAATTTCATTATAATGCTAACTAATATTCGAATTATCCCTTGCATATGAGGCTTTCATTTTGATAATATGTTTGTATAAATCATTTCTACGAGCAGTCCGAAATGGATCGAAACTATTAAATTAAACAACCATTTGAATTCATTAGATGTTATCAACGACAAATAATATTCAATTATTCAATAAAACCTCGGCACCGACACAATAAGATGATAACTGTCACGAATGATAAACTGGCTTGAATCAAAGTTTAATTAAGCCCATCATCTCATACGGGAGGGGAATCTCGACATCTGGGATTATGCAACTGAGATTCAGATCTGCAATGAAATAAGCCGGAAAATGTTAATATTTTTGTTGTATGAGGGTCAGTCAAAAACTAATGCTTCCTATTTTTTTCTCTCATTTAATTGTCAAGAAATAAAAAATGCAATTACATAGGTTGAAAACCGCACTATTGACGATTAATTTATCACTACGGCAAGGTATTGTTTATTGTATAGTATATTTTATTCTACTGGCAATTTTGAATGCTGGTCACACCGGACAAGCAATACTTTAGTTCCAATTTCTACCACCATAATCATTCTGATCCAAAGTGTCCTGGTGTGTACAGCAGTCAGATGTAGCCTCGTACCTTTTTAATATAATTTTATGTCACGTCATTATATTATTCAACAATTTTAAAATAAAGTGAATCTCTGTTAATAATTAATCCATCTTATCATTTAACTCCCGTGACACATATGAAAGTGTTGATTTGGTAAGATTGACACTTTCATATTGGTGACCCCGACGAGATCACATGGCATGTATACAAGAGTGGTAAAAAGCACTCTGTGTCCTGCTTCCTAAAATTGAAGTCACATGGTTCACTCGGATGAAGGTTTACTCGATGAAATGTTCCATTCTCGTTTCACCGCGTGTTCAGACGGTTCTTTCGAAGGAAGAGTTCACTCGACATTCTCGCTACTAAGTCGTCGAGCGTAGTCGCAGCGCGCATTGGAATTCGTCCGGCGCTGACGGCTAAGTTCGGGAATATTTACGATTTCAATTGACATTTCCGATAACGTCGAACTAAATTACGAGAAATTGGCGATTCTTGTAAACAGTAAATAAATTTCAGCACCATAAAATGAACATATGGTTAAATAATAACCTGAAAACTGATATCTACTAGTATTTTTTATCTACTCAAACTTAAACGGGATAATTAAAGAAAATGCTCACTTTTTATACAGCAAACTCCATTAGTCTTTATTTGGAGTAGGTACAATCAAATTGTAAGTATGGCACAGTTCAATTACAGTTCAATTCAGTACGAAACTTCAACAAAACTTCATCAAACTTTTTTGTAGGTACTTGAATAGTAACCAAAAGGAAATTTAATTCACTGCAGACAATCTGGCTTGTGACAGCTATGTTCGTCTGCCTATCTGATAAAAAAAAATTACGTGTAATAATTAACTTATGAATAAATAAATAATAAATAAAAAAATTAAAAAAGCTGTTCCCTCAACGGCTCGTTAAACCTTTAAACCTTGTATTCACTCTGGGTTAGCTGAAAGTATTTCAGCCGTGCCAGAGATTTTTTCTTGAAGATGTGCGGGTAGAACCGAGAGGCAACTTAACTTTCTAGAGTTACAACATGAGCCTATATCGGTCACACCAGTTTGTCAACAGGTCAATTTAACAATGTATATGACACCAAAGTACACATATATAGCGATAGACCATAACATAGAAAATAGATATAGAAGAATAACATTTCAAGTATTTGATTTCCTTAGTCAAGAGTTCTTGTTATAATGTAAGTAGGATATGGAACGTAGATTATGTTATGATACGCCTTTCTGTAGGTATATCAGATGGTCATTTTTTAATATTTCATAAGCTCAAACACATTTCTTATCAAACCGCTTATTAATTGGTCCTTAGAGTCGGATCGTTACATATTGGGGGTTTTCAAAAATTCCTAAATCAAATCGTTAAAATCCTTAGCGTGCAATGCAACATATCCTCTCTACAATTCAATCCCGCAGATCTGAATCTCCATCTACATGCAGTTGTACAATGTACATTGGTGTGTGGATGTGCGGTGTAGTTGGCTGGTTGGTTGGCTGCTGGCGGCCCTTGCAGCTTGTAGCCTTGCACTGACTTTGATCGTAATGGTCCGGCCAGCGCCTTGCGCAAACAGATCACGTCTGCTCTGCAATCCGAGCCAATTTATTCCTAGGTCCGCCGCCACCAGGGCTGCTGCTGTATTATTTTGTCAACCAAAATTAATAATAGAAAAAAGTGCTTAATTTCAAGCACCATGTCAAGTAAAATTCGGGATCAGGCCGCTAAAAATAACACTCCTTGTGTTATCGTTATTGATCGCTTATTTTGATTTATTCATGGAAAAAACATCGCCAAAAAATTGTTTTCTTTTATTTTGTGAAGCTCAGGTTCAAATACTTTAATGTTTTACTATCATTTACTGAAGAATTTAATTATCTACGTTATTTAATAAAACCATAACCGAAAAGGTGTTGGTAGAAGATTTTGAACTTTCAAACAGTTTTTATAGGTTACCGGACAACTCAATAACATAAAACTTCAATTCCTTTGAAAAGTCGTTGAAAGTGATGAAAACAATGGTTAAATTGGTTACGTTAGGTTAGGTTTTGGGCTATTTTTCATTTTTTTCATAACTTTTAATGACTTTTTAAAGGGGTTTTGAAGTGCAGTGCCACTCGGTTGACTTGGCGTATTACTACTTTAAAAAAGAGTAATCAAATAAATGTTCAATTATTTCTAAGGGGTATGTTGTGAGGCTGAAGGCAGTGGGGTGGGGAAGAATATAGGGAAGAGGAAGGTGGGGGTGTGCCTGGCTATTTAGATCTGGTCACCAAACACGGCTAATACCATTTCAAGTAACGTTTCAGTTCTGAATGGTGGTCTTACACCAGGGCGATACTAAGAGTATCTTCAACTCTGGAACGTGTCGCAAATATACCGTATATTATTTTAAATGAATAAATTGTGAAATAATACAAATTAATCAAACAAAATTTATTTGCCACGCCGGGATTCGATCCCGCGACCTTCGGTGTGCGAGTCAAGAGCCTTATGGATATATCTGCCTGAATGGATTTTAAAAATTCTTTCACTAAGGAAAGCTACATTATTTGCGAGTACCATAGGCTATTTACTTATTGGTAAGCTCTGGCGTTATGAAATTATTTATTATACGTTTATTGTCCAGACGAAAAGCAAAGCGTTGCTAAGTAATTGTTTGAAGTGCGCTGTCTTTTGTTATTTGTTTAGGTTACTATGGAAATCCCTTTGATAGTTAAAATTTACAGCGCTTGATTGTTACGTTTTAAAAGGTGGCACGCGAGCTGTTTGAAAAATGAATGCAATGGGTATGGAGGTGGGTGGGGGTGAAATATTTCAAAGCGATCTAATTTTAAAAACCTAAATCACATGGTTTTGCAATGCTTAGTAGTGCATCACCTTAAAATATGTTTAGGACGTTTAGGGATGTGATTAAAATTTATCTGGAAAAAACTCGTATATGTTTTTTCAGCTGTTGAACTTTGTGTCGGGTGGTCAAAAACGTAGCTATAGCATTCAGTGGGATAGGGGTTCGATCACGGACATATGAATATATCTGGACCTGCCCTAAGTGATAAAAACGTATTTTTCCCCCTCCACATGGCGCCGGCTGGAGCTCCTCCTTGGAACCGACTCGCTCCATGGAGAGGGGATAGAGCCTCGCTTGAATCTAAAATGTGTGACGTCATCATTCTTGCCGTGAAGAGCGAGAAGCTAACATCCATACATTTAACGAAATAACGGCAGCTTGTGCTATACAATATATCTACATATCAATGTGCACATAGCGAATGTGGGCGGTTCTCCAATGTGCTCGTCGCTGGTTACAGGGGTAAGTAAATTATGAAACATTTGTAAAAGTGTTTTAACTAAACACGGCAACAAAATATTGCTATGTGTATTGGGGCGAGTCTTTTTGGGGCGAGCATTTGGCCTTAGCAAATATGTTATGAACGTGGCAAGCAATTCGCGCTCCCATGTAAAAAGGTCTATTCATTCAAAGCAGATTTTGCTTTTAAGAACTAAATGGTGATATTGTAATGCGAGATGCCTATATACTGTCAGATTGATTGTTCAACGAATAACAGTCATCTTTCCCCTCTTCGCCCTCCATAGTTTGGTTTTACCCCTCATCTGCAACTTCTTGTCTATCCATTTGGATGTCTATGGGTTCGATCCTAGAGTGGGAGGCAAAGTTAGAAAGGGGAGAGAAGTTGGTATGAATTCTACATGTATCATTTTATTCTCTACTAAAATTTGAGTGTGTGGGTTATTTGGGTGTGTGTATTTTTTTACATTAAAACATTACATTTTACATTTTAAATCTATGTCATCTAAGGTGGGTATGGATCTGGACGTCAGTGTGTCCAGAAGTTACAAATGTATAAATCCAACAGCGGTGCATGTGATGGGTTGAGAGAGTTCGTTTGGAGTTGTCCTCCCTCAATCAGTCTTTCTTGATCCGTGTTGTTTATCCAATAAATGATTACCAATAAATATCAAACAACTAACTAATTAACCATCACACCGTTTCTCCGCAGGGGAAGGCGGAGAGAACGGACCGCCAAACAACTCAGTCTTGCCTCGTTCACATTCATACAGCGTCTCATATATGCTCTTCTATTATTCCGACTCTTCACGTGGCTCGACTGATTCACTTGGTCGTGCCATGTCTTCCTCGGGCGTCCTCGACTTCCTCTACCATTCACATTTGCGTCATATATTCTCCTTACACTCCTATCCTCGATCATTCGCTCTACATGCCCAAAACGGTGACCAGACAACTCATAAAGAAACCAACTCAGAAGCACCTCAGAAAGGTCATTAGGAGTGATGATAAAAAAAAATAAAAAAAATTGGTCAAATAGGTTAAGTTAGGTTAGGGTTACCGGCTATTTTAAAATTATTTTTTCATAGCTTTTAATGACCTTTTTGAGGTGTTTCTGAGTTGGTTTCATTATGAGTTGACATGGAACCGCCCAAAACATGCGAGCATTCCTTTTTTAATCTTACTCATTACGCTTACGTCAGCCTTGCATTCTTCGCGGATCTCCACATTTCTCACATTTTTGCACGTGGTTTTACCACATATACGCCTTTGGGATCTCATTTCTGGAGCATTCAGTCTACTCTCATCCTTCCTCTGCTAGTTCCATGCATCACTGTTATACATGAGGGTAGGTACCAGCACTCCATTTTGGACGGCTAGATTCGCTGCTTTGAACAGTTTTTTTGTTGGCGCCAACGGCGCGGCGTTCAGCTCTCCATTAATGGAGATGCCTGCATTTACCTTTTTTTCAATATTTCTTATTTCTCGTAAACATACTTCACAAATACTCAAACACATCCACCTGCTCCAAGTATTCATCATTCGCAACTATATTACATATTGTTTTCGCACTCTCTCTTTCAAATACCATGACTTTAGATACCTGATATTATTTTTTTCAAATATACCGATATATGAAATGCAGCCCTGTTTAGCCTGAGACACGATACATTCCCAGAATTGAGAACCAATGACCAAACTAACTCAATAATTGCATACTTTTCTGCGTACGCCTGCTTCAAGTCTAATGAAGTTTTTTGTGGGGGAAAATAATCATTGATTTGAACATGAATTCTGATTGCTATTTGTGTTAATTGGCAAGGGCGCGGGCGGTTCTGGCCATTTTAAGAAAGCCTTGAATTTGATCATAACAAGACAGTCAATTTAATACTTGTATGGAAAATGGACCCTTTACTTGTCTTTACAGATACAAATTATTAACGAGTTTCCAATTAACGTCGAATTATGTTCATACCATTATTTTTATAATACACTAGCGAGTTACCGGCATGCGTTGCGACGCCAATAATAAAGAAATTGTTTGTCCCTTCGTGTCTTTTCCCATTTGTAACGTTACCCTTCCGCCTCCACCTTCCCCGCCTTCCTCTCCCGTTTCCCGCGTTCAATATGTTCTGTCCCGGTACATTTAGTTTTCAAACAGCCTATTACAATTTTTTTTTATTTTCATTTTTCATGTATTACAATAATCCATCAGTGTATAGTATAAGAACAATGAATCAAATTTGGTACCTAACATAGGTACCTATTTAAAATACCCATCATTTTTAAAATCCATCGACAATTCTTTAAATACAAAAAAACAGCTGTCTGCTAAATTCAACTTCATCAAACGCGCGAACTTTCAAACGTGCGAAGTTAAAATAGTGGTTAAATTTTTGAAATTATTCAATTTTCTGCGCAATTTTCTTAATTTTTCTTTCCATAAGAACCTTCTACAAAGTATTAGAAAACTTTTTTTAAAAAGATTAATGAAATAGGTAAATCTTTCTGTTATGGCGTGACCAAGGGAAACAGGGATTAATTTATATAAGAACAATCATTCAAATTTGGTACCTAACAAAGGTACCTACTAGTTACCTTTAAATTTAACTTAATAGAGTACTTCTATTAAATTCATTAATTTAAAGAGATTATTTGAAAATTGAATTTTGATTTTACAATCGATGGTTTACAAAATGTCATTCTTAAATTGTAACGTGTTTAACAGTTTCGTAAGAGTTTTTTCAATGCTTAAAAATACTTTTCTGATGTATTGTCATGTGGTTGTAATAATCCAGAAACCGTCGCGGGGGTGGAAAGAAGGTATTTTGAATGTTTCAAACATTTCATATTCTTAATATAGCAATGCATAGATAACTCGCATACATAGAAACATATTTTGATTTTTATATATAATACGTTAAATATTTGTCTAGAAACCGTTATTAGGTATATTTTGATTGAACGGTTCAGCCGTATCACCAAGTCCATCAACCAAAACCTATCAAAGTAACCCCAGAAAGCCCAGACTTTAGCAATTTTCTTCTTTTTATCGTTTAAATATAACTATAATTTTTAAATGTCAATTTTTAATTTCAAAATGTCTTTTTTACCGCTAAAATGAAACTATTTTTGTTATGCCAAAAATATATTAGCATACCTCTTCAAACATAGAATTGATTTTCACAATGTCCAAACTGCTAAAGATACTAGAACCAAAAGGCATAATCCCTTACTTATCCATTTCGCTAAAACAAATTTGACCAAAGAAATTTTAGATTCTTTGCAAGGTAACTAAACTCGTACTATGCATATCTACTGGCCGTAAGACAAAACAATTTAACTAAAATGTAAACCAGCCTAGCGATTCCGTATTTTTTGTGAGATCTTTATTGGATAACGGACGTTATCTCCTGTCCTTGTGTGATTTTTTCGTCGCATATTTTAGTTTAGATCGATTTAAACATTAATTACTGCAAGTACGCATGATTATTTACTCACTTAATGTACGTTGTACATAGAAAACGCAAATAACAGCCATAAAAATGACACAAATCTGACAGGAGATTACGTCCGTTATCCAATAACGATCTCATAAAATATACGCAATCGCTAGGCTGACACCAAGTCTAGTATCATCAGCCAAGACAAATCTAACATCAAAGATTTTATAAAAACCAATTTATCTGTAAGCGTTGTTAATGGTACAATGCTGATTGTCTTTTATTTTAAATGCATCATTGTTTTGTTATTTGTACTTTTGTTATGAACTGCTTATATGTTATAAACTTATAAGTGTGTATTTCCAATTGTAGTTTATTTTACATGTAATATTGTGTTTTATGTGTATTTTTGTTATAAACTGCACCTGCTCTCAAGAGGGGAGTTCCTAGTGAGTCGGACATAGCGTATCTCCAATTGCATTGGAATCAAATCCGATGAAGTGAAGCCATGCGAAATAATGCAAAATCATAAATGCTTATTTTGAAAATTTGATCGCTTGGAATTATTATAGATGCTTCTATTAAATACTGGGTGTAGAACATATCTTGGCCGTTAAAAATATCGATCATTTTAATTCAAGACTTTTAATAAGCCTAGAAAAAAATAATGTATTAGGTCTTTAAAAAAACATTTACAAGTGTAAACTCTCCTACGTATAAACCTCTTTTCGGATATGGTTCCCCTTCCTTTCCTCCCACCTCTCCCACCCCACTCCGCCTCCTCCACCTTCCTTCTCTACACTCCACTCCCCCCCCCATCATCCCCCTCCCCCTATTCCTCCACCCACCCATCCCCTCACCCCTACCCCTCCACATTCACTCTCCCCACACCACTGCCCCCATCAAAACCCTTCCCCCCACACCTTACCCCTCCCCACACCCTCCACCATCTTTCCCCTTTCCCCTTCCTTCCCTCCCACCTCTCCCACCCCACTCCTCCTCCTCCACCTTCCTTCTCTACACTCCACTCCCCCCCCATCATCCCCCTCCCCCTATTCCTCCACCCATCCATCCCCTCACCCCTACCCCTCCACATTCACTCTCCCCACACCACTCCCCCCATCAACACCCTTCCCCCCACCCCCTATCCCTCCCCACACCCTCCACCATCCTTCCCCCCTCCCCTCTCCCCTCTCCCCTCTCCCCTCGATTAAAAATCGATTTTGTTAGAGACAGAAAACGTATGATAAATAATTTCATAACGCCAGAGATTATTCATAACGCTAGAGCTTACAGCTTACGAGCCAATATATATAGCCTACAGATCTCGCAAATAATGTAGCTTTCTATTAGTGAAAGAATCTTTAAAATCCATTCAGTAGTTTTTCCGTGAAAGAGTAACAAACATACATCCATACAAACTTTCGCCTTTATAAGTAGATAGTAGAGGTAGAACTATACGAGTTACTAATTGTTATAATGCTTATGTATGATAGTAATTTATAGGTATTTGTACACAATATTATTCTAGGTATTTGATCAATATTCGATCTTGGTGTTCGTACATAATATTTGTTTTCATGTTCTACGAATGTAGAATGATTTAACTTTTGTTTTGATTTGTTAATAAGATGTCTCATTTTTAATTTTTCAGGTAATGCGTTAAATATTTCCGGAATATTACGCCTTTTTATTCTATATTTTGAGATATATTAATAATAAACCTTTATGCTTCTCTATGCCTAGTAGGGTAGTTGTAGTTTACAGGTTTTTTGAATTCTGTATTCCAGAATTCATCTAGCGTTAATTGGTAATTTACCTTACTATTTACACAAAGAGAAAAAAAATTATAATCGCCTTCACATGATTGAACTTTTTTTTGCCTGTCATCAATTTTAGGAAACGGATTTGTAGTTGTTCTATTTTACTTAAGTACGTTTTGTACGTTAATCCGTAACTATTTATTCCGTATCCTATAATTGATTCTGCTAATGCGTTGTATATACAGTACAATATATTTTTATTAACAAAGTTTTTTAGGGGGTTAAATTTCGCTAATATGGATCTTAATAATCTATCACATACATTTTCAATATGACTTGACCAGTTAAAATTGACATCTATTGTAAGACCAAGGATGTATATTGGTACACTTTTTCTATATTTGATTTCTTCTCCTTCCTTTCCATAAAAAGACCGTCCACACAGCATCCCAAAACATGACATAGGCCCTGAGAGATTTTTTCATCCGGGGTTCCCACTCCGCCTCCCCCCCAACCCCCCCCCTCCCCCCCCCCACAATTCCTTCCCACCCTCCCTCTCCCCTCTTCCCCCCACCCCCCTCCCCCTTCCTCGCCCATCCACCACTCCACCTCCCTCCACCACCCCTGCGTCAAATCATCAAAGTTTCATCGCAATCTGATGAACGGTTTAGCAACGCGTAATTTCATTATGCCAGAGCTCACTATTGTATACAGAAACCATCGCGGGCATGCGCACATCAAATCACAAAAGTTTCATCGCAATCGGATGAATGGTTTAGCAACGTATAGGCCCCATACATACGAATCCAGGAACAAACATATTTTGATTTTTATGTATACAGATTTCATATAACGTTTCAGGATAAAACTAGCAGCCATTTTTCTTTGTTGTTACTCTTAACGGAACCTTCTTTATTTGTTAGAATGGGATGAAGATCATTACATGCTTCATTTAATTCAATCACATAAATACCACACACAATATTGAAACACCCTTCCATCTGCATGCTTTTACTCCTATTCCTTTAAGTATTCCATCCTCGTACCGCCCACTTCATCTCACAATAATAATAACACACTACGGCACTCTCCCTAACAATACGGGCAAATCCTTCATCCCTTCTGCCTCCTGCTAGCCGGGTGCTCCTGGCCCGCAACACTCTCTCCTACCCCTTCCCACCCCCCCCCCCCCCCCCCCACTCTCCCGCACTGGACCAGTCAGCATCCTGGACAGACTTATTAGACAAGATGAAATAGGACGCAGGGTGGAATCAGCCGAAGTAAGGAGGTTAAATATTAATAAAAGGGGTGTATAATGCTACCACTTCCATTTTCATATTAAAATTACTTCTAACTACATTTTTTTAAGTTGGAAGTGCTCGTATATATTTGTAAGTTGTAAGCAGATTAAAATTTATTTTATATTTTGAACCTAACTAAAGTTATGAATTTATTTGTAACAAGCTGGTCCCAACATGCGTTGCTATGCCATTTAATAAAGAAATTGTTTCTCTCTGAGTGTCCTTTCCCATTCGTGCCGTTCCCCTTCCGCCTCCCCTTCTTCTTCTGCGTCCTCTTCCCCTCTCGCGTTCCCACTCCGTCACCTCCACTTTCCCTCTCCCCACTCCACTCCCCCTCCCCTTCCCCCGTCCCGCGCACCTCCCTTCCGAGTTCCCTTCCCCCCCACACGTCCCCTTCCCCTCCCGCGTTCCCCTTCGACCTTCCCCGCCTTCCCTCTTCCCTTTCCCGCTCCCTCGTCCCGTCAACCCTCCTCCCACGTTCCAAATATTCAATCCCAGTACATTCAGTTTTTAAACAGCCCGCGTGCCAGCTTTTAGAATTTTTATTCAAATTTCCATTTTTCATGTATATTAAATTTGGTACCTAACATAGGTACCTATTTATAATATCTAAAATTCTTGAATCGGTTCAAACTATTGGGGGAGTACCTACTTTAAATAAATTTATCAACAAAAAGATTTTCAAAAATAGGATCCTGATTTAACAATCATTGTTTTGCAAAATGTCATTCTCAAACAAGCGAACTGTCAAATGTGCGATAGTCGTTAGGTTTTCTGAAATTATTCAATTTTCTGCGCAATTTTCTTAATTTTTCTCTCCTTAAGAACCATCCACATTAGCGTGTGTAGCTCTCCATAGAGAGAAATAATCCAGTCAAAATAGACATTCCACCTCGCATTAATTCTTAAAAAGCTGAATTTTTGTATAAGTCTTGAATACGTCATAACGAATGCTATGTCAAAAGTCCCCATCGATCCCGCTCTGGAAAGGTTTTTTTTTTCGAGGTCAAAGGTCACCATTTTTTGTTTTTTGCGTATATCTCTGAAACGGTAAGAGCTATCGAAAAAAATATTGAGTAAAAGTTTGTAATCGTAAAATTCTCTACAAAAAAATACATTTATTATTTTCTCTACGAGGCACCGTTCTCGAATTATCGCGATTTCAGACCGTAGGTATGCACACATTTCCGCACCACCTTTGAGGTAGTGTACTTGGCGCTTTTTTTAATGTGGTTTCCCCAGTAGGAATACTCCACGATACAGGGTGTCCGGGGGTAAAGTGCACTAACTTTGGGGGGAGATTCTACACGATAGTACAAGTAAAAAAGATGAATACCTTTTTTCGAAATTACAATTTTTAAAGGCACTTTTTAGGTAAAAAGGTAAAATAGGTCCGGCGTATGCGGCCAATTGTAGCAGCAAAAAATTTATATTATTGATCATCAGATTCTACATTATCACTCGTTTCTTCTTCCTCGCTCTCTTCTTCCTCTTTTTGCTCAATTTGTGTTGACTGCTCTAAGAAGAGAGATATATCAGTTAGATCCTCATCGTTTTCGAAAGAATCTTTATCTGTTGCATTTGATTCAGCATTAGTGCAAGAGTGGCCTTGACAGTTGGTACAGACTGGTGAACAAAATAATCCAACTTTTCTGCATCCACAATTGTTCGTACAGCCTTTTTAGTAATTACAAAAAATTGTATTCAGCAGTTTCTCTGGAGCAGATGGAAGTAAAGTACGGATTGGCTCCAAACTATTATTCATCAATTTCCAGCCCCAGTCTTCAGGATTCAGTTGATTGCCCAGCCACACTTGCACGTGTTGATAAGCAGAAGCAGATGTTGGAGGGAGACAAGATAACAGCACTATTTTATTGTTCCTTGTATTTTTCACGAAATTCAAAAATCTATACTTGTCTATCGATTCCATTTTTTTCGGAGCTCCATATAAAGCAAGGAGAAAGCGAATTTCGTAAGTGGGGATGACGTCTGCTGAAGAGTTGATGCTTTTAAATATTTCTGCAGTATCTATCAAATCATTACGTTTTTCAAACAATTTAAATACTGCAGTTTTTCCCCCTTTTGAAAATTGCTGATGTCGTATCGCAGCCAGTTATCGCATGTAGGAATAAAATATGAGCTCGACATTTTGGATATGCAGTTAAACTTTGTGACTAATATTTTTTTGTTTCAATTTGAGCTTTCCCAGGTTTTAAAAAGTAAATGATCTTATCACTTGGAGTTCGTGCAGTCAGTATTATTAATAAATCTACATCTTCTCCAACAACGATAGTTATATTGTTGCTACTGAATTGATCTATTGCGGTTTCAATAATGAGGACATCAGCATCATTATTAGCTTGTTTCAAAGAATTTTGGCAGCTGCGAATTCTTCACACAACATCGAAATCAAGCGAGTTTATTGTGAACATTAGGGAGAAATTGTTGTTGGTTTGTTGGAACAGTCATTGATCGATCAAAAACTATATCAGACGATGAAGATGTTTTTGTAGCTCGACGACGTTGTTCTGCAGCTTTGATATTTTTCATGCAATCAGTATAACCATCAAATACTATGGTAACATTGTGTACGAACATACTGAAGATATAAAATCCGAAAAATGAAGGTTTACGCCGGTTCCTATGGAAAATCCCAAAAATGCAGGTGTGCGCCGGCAGTAACAGGCAGACATTACTCAAGGCCAACCGACTAATGAATTAGGGATGGACGTTGATTTACTCAGAATCGTGTATTTTCCACGTATGAGTCACAAAAACCAATATTCCAATATTTTTTCTTCTAATGGATGACCCGATGATGTATACTGGCCCCATACGTGCATATTCGTATTTTCTAGGTTTGAAATCGCGATAAAACAAGAACGGTGTTTCGTAGAGAAAAAGTATTGATTTCATTTTTGTAGAAAATTTTACGATCTACAAACATTTTCTCAATATTTTTTTCGATAGCTCTTACCGTTTCAGAGATATACGCAAAAAAACAAAAAAATGTGAACTTTAACCTCGAAAAAAAAAACCTTGCCAGAGCGGGATCGATGGGGACTTTTGACATAGCATTCGTAATGACGTATTCAAGACTTATACTAAAATTCAGCTTTTTAAGAATTAATGTGAGGTCAGCACCTTTTTTCGTCTATTTTGACTGGAGTAAAAACAAATGGCCTTATATTAAAACGCCCGGGGTCTCAAAAGTATCGTATGATCCGTAGCTATTCGAAAACGTAAAAAAAAATGAAATTATTGTTCACTATTAGCCCGCTAAAATGGCCGGAAGTTTCGAAAAAAAATACGTGATATGGAAAAAAAATAAAACTAAGGGTTCATATTTTATATTTTGTACCAAACTTATTTTTCATTACATAACTGCAGTACAAAGAACCAAAAAAATAATTTTTTTAAACACATGTGTTGTGTTGGTTAAAAAAATAAAAGGGGAAAATAACACTTTTTCTGGATAAAATCAGAATTCTTGTTGACTTACTTGTATTCATAAACTTGAACTTTTTTTTCATTTTTGTCAGTTATACGCATTTTTTAATAATAAACAAACGTTAAAAAGTTAGATTACTGAAAAAAAAAATATTAAAAATTAAAAAAAAAATGGTTTTAGGTTTGTTTTCTGATTTTCAATGCATTTTAGCGGGCTAATAACCATTTTTAAAAAAATAAATTTAAATGCAGTTATCATTTTCTTTGCAAGACGCAACTTTTGAGACCCCGGGCGTTTCTGAATTCAAAAATTTAAATAATTGACGCACGCTAATCCACGTATTTCAAGGAATATTCTAAAAAAAGAATTAGCGAAATCGGTTCTGCTGCTCTCGAGATTTGCGCTTAGCAACACATTCAACGATTCATTTTTATATATAAGAATTCAATTTTTAGTAGAACAACTCTATTTTTATAACTTTTGAAGGTTATTCCCGCCAATGCAAAATAGGTTCTGGGAACGAGTCCCAATGGCGAACGTTATGTATTTATTTTTCTGTGCCTTGTTCTCTTTTTATATTTTCGTTTAGATTATTAGTGTTATCTTCTTCTTCAATGATATATTATTTGTAGAAAGTTACTAGTATTTGAGTAATTTGAACTAACTAAGAGGAATCGGCGAGCACGAAACACGGATGTTTTTGAAAGCAAAATTTTGAGGCGTATCTTCGGACCGGTTTCAGAAAATGGATTTTGGCGCACACGTTATAAAATGAGCTATATACTCTGTTTAAGGATCTAAACGTCACAAAATTTATAAGACTGAGAAGATTGAAAGAATGGCCGAGCATCAAGCACCAAAATCCCTGCTGAACTCAAGACCGACAGGGCGAAGGAGCCTGGGAAGACCAAGTTTAAGATGGAGCGACAACGTCCTCAAAGATATATCCACCTTGGAGATTGTAAACTGGAGAGAGCTGGCACAAATCCGTGATAAGTGGAGGAAGACTCTTGGGGAGGCCAAGATCCACCAGGGGTTGTAGAGCCAAGAGTTATGATGATGATGACTAATATTTGAGTAACCCTTCGAACCCTTCGAATGCAGACATCAGTTTTGTTTGGTGGAAACTGTAGTTACTGTCGGTGATACTGAGATAATGCAATGTTTTGTATGAATACCCCACACGAGTCCCAACTGCTCCCAACCGCCTGGAGCCAGTGAGACTATGGCATTCCCAATTGGTGTATATTGTGAGGCTGAAAGTAAGTGGGGAGAGGAAGGAGATGGGGAAGAGGGAGGTGGGAAGTATCTGAATATTCAGATCTAGACCAAACACTAACGGCTAAAGCCATTTCAAGCAACTTTTCAATTCTGAATGGTGGTCTTACACCAGGGCGGTACTGAGAGTGCACCGCAAATATATCACATATTATTATTTTAAATGATTAATGAGTGTGCAAATCAATCAAAATTTTCTTGCACACGCCGGGATTTGAATCTGCGACCTCCGGATCGCTAATCGAGAGCCTTAACCCTTGACCATGGAGGTCGTCCGTTTGAGCAACTTCTTAAGAGGGCATTACCAGAGAAAACCGGAAATACGTAATTTTCAAAAAAGTTTTTAGACGTATTGACTCTTTTCCACAAAAAATTATAAATGGATTTCGAAAGATTGTTCTTTTATCTAGCATTCCTATGTAATAAATTTTGAGAAAATTTTTTAATTTTTAGTATAATAAGGTTATTCCATAGGTCGTTGGCAGATTTGTTCAATTTTCAAAAAAGTTTTTGTATTATACCACACCCATTTCAAATAATAAAATCATGCAGTAAAATAAATCAATACATTAACTAGCAAACGTATGTTTTAGAATTTTAATTTTAGTTTCAATAAAATCATTAAAAAATATGTACGTACATGTGTTTCTTGGCGAAAATTGGTCCGTTTGTGTATTTATTTGCGCACTTACAAACTAATATATTTCAGATTTTTTTTAATATTCTTATTAAATTTAGACATTATTGAAAAATGATAAATACTTATAATCAAAAAATAACTATAAAAAGTACATTATTTTAATAGTTTTATCATCACGCCTTTCAGCATTTTTGGATGAAGGTATAAATTAAAGCTAATTTGAATTGAAATAAATTCGATATTGAGTTATAATTTAAAAAAGCTGGTACGGAGAATAATTAATCTTTCTCATTGTAACCGCCCTGCACGATCGTAAGAACAACTTTCGACGAAATGTGGATTTTCGTCCGCTGGCTGGTTAAACGCTTTTAATTAGTACACATTTGGTTTGGTAAAAACTGCCATCACCGCGGCTAACAGAAATTGTGCCTTGAAACACCATTTTAACTCAGCATTGGCTCTGTTTGATTGGTGACGGCATACATAATTTTATTTTTAGTTAAATTTAAAATGCTTAAATAAATAGCCAAGCTACTGTATTTTAGTGTGTGCTTAAGAGCAACATTTACGCGACCCGTTTCGGGGCGTTTCATACAAATCTTAATTTTAAATTTGAGATCCAAATATCCAACTAAACTAAAAAAATTGTTTTGTAATCAAAAGGTGTGTCAAATATCTAGTCCGAATATGAGGTACTTTATTTATGTTTTGTTAAATTATAAAATATAGGCCACTTATAAATCAGATACGCTTCATATGTCATACATATGTCTGGTAATGTTAAATTATAGTGAAAACAAGCTTATGAGTGGTTAACGATTTTAACGGTTCGCCTCGTTTGGTGATTTAGCAGGGGTGCCCAGGTTCATGGAGTGAGGTTTGTCTAGGTCTTGGAGGCGGATGACCAGGACATACTGAACCCCAGATTCCTACCCACCCCTTAAACCCTTTTCCTTCCCAGAACTCTCCTCTCCTTCCTTTCCTTAAAAAACCCTCCACACAGCATCCCCAAAGATGACATAGGCCCTGAGGGAAATTATTTTCCTCAGGGCCTCCTGTGTGGAGATCATGTAAAAAAATAAAATAAAATGTTTCATGATTTTAGAGGTAACTTGGGCAAGTATTTGTGAGTAAATGAGAAATAATTAAAAAAATAATTTTACTATATTTATTATGAAAATATTATGAAATTTAAAATAATAATTAACAAAATAAATCATTTAAATTATAAATTACCTGTTCACGAGTGAACAAAAATTTGTCGTTTACATACTAAAATTACTATCCGGAAAAGGGCCTTTTAACGATATTTAATTTTATTTTTCATTATAATCACACGGAAAATTATAGGATTTTTTTTAATAATTATAAATAACTCATAAAAAATTCACAGAAGCTTCCCAAATAAAGCAAAACGGAATTCTTTAATTACCTGTATATCATCATTTAAAACTAAAATAAATAAAGTAGCTCATATCCTTAGCGGATATTTAATATTACTCTGAATTAAAAATATATATATATTTTTCAGTGTGGTTGGGTATTTTGGCCTCAAATCCAAAATTAAGTTTTATATGTAACGGGCCGTAACGGGCCGCGCAAACTTTCCTCTTAAAATGTGGAAAGAATCAGAAGGTATGAAAATATCATGTTACATGAATGTCCATAACTTCATAGAAACCTTAATCGAAGCTTATTGTTTCTTTCATTTAAAGTCACGCAATTCACCCTTTTCTTTGCGGTAAATACGAGTATCAATTTTATATTCTTCAACAGTGATCTAATAAAACGTCGTAAAGTGCCTCATCAGTTGATGCCTTTAAAAGGCTCTACCGTTATAGGAAGATACCAGAGCATATAATAATATCTTCTCCCACATCCATCTTGAGACCTCAGCACCTCGCACTGCTATCAATACTCCTTAAAACAGCTGTAGAGCCTTATTTGTAAGTTCCATCAATCGTTGCAATCAACACCGTAATACCAAGACCTGCTAACAGTCCATAAATTTAATGAAAAATCCGTGTTGGCGTTGCTTGAGAATAGAGCCAAACACTTCCCGACTTAAATTTAAATACGTTCATAGTTAGGTATACGACAGCGATAAATTAATATTTTTGAAGTGAAAACTTCTTTAGCACCGTTGTGTTTTGAAACGCGATGAAACGGAAACGAGTGCCACTAAAAAGAGACTGTAGGACTTAACATACATGTATAGGATTTAGCCTGCGAGAGAATGAAACCTTACCTAGGTACAGTACCTACGAATCTTTGCGCTCCGTCAAGATGTCCTTTATACAGATAAAACAACTTTTTAATAAATCCGTAAGAAGACAAAACATAATCGTCGTAAACAGCAACGAAAGTTTTACAATTAATTAATTCATTCATTTTGGCATCCTTTTTAATATTACAAACTATTAATTTCACTGTTTGCCCTATCTGTGGTGTTGTGTACAACAGTCCAAGTGCGCGCATTGGTCGCTTGTTTTCTCACTTTATAAGGCTCCTATTGGTTGAGTTTGTGTGGTGTTTTCTGAAGATTTCACTTCTACCGCGTGTGAATTGCACACACACTGATTTTTTTTAAATGTTAATACCGCACAGTGGTATCTCCAATGATGGTATATTGTGAGGCTGAATTAAGTGGAGAAAGGAAGAAGATTGGGAAGAGGAAGGTGGGGACATACCTGGATTTTCAGATCTGGGCACCAAACACGTCTAAAGCCATTTCAAGTAACTTTTGAAATGTTTATCACACAAAAAATCAACATTACAGCAAGTATATCAAGTAATTTATTTACGTTATAAACCGTATTTATACATTCAAGTATAACAGTGTTAAAAATTTGAAGTGAAAACTGATCTAGCACCGTTGTGATTTGAAACTCGATGAAACGGAAACGTCGACACTAAAAAGAGAGAAACACGTATCTATAGGATTTAGCCTGCGATAGAATTAGATTAATCAGTCTCCTCTTTGTGCGGTGCTTCGTAGAATAGATTATAAAATAATCATTAAAATTGGTAATAATATTATGATAAATAAACTCTACAATTATCTTATTCCTGATACTCTGCATTCGTCTCATTCTCTCGATGTTTAGTTTTTTGAAGGTTTCACTTCTACCGCGTGTGAACTACACGCATGATTTTTATATATTTTTGATATCATTGACCTGTAAAATAATGCCATTCAAAGTAAAAAAATACAATACGATATAATATAAACAATTCTGAAAAAGTATATCAGCACTTAGTGGTTGGCAAGAAAATGTGTTTATTGAAATATTTCCTACGTTTAGGTACATGTTAACATGGAATGGGTAGGTATCACAAAAGAGAAAGTGATTTTAGACAATTCGAACTGCAGAAAGCAAAAGAGGAAATTAGCTGAAAAATAAAAGAACGAAATAATATGTTTTCTGAACATACTCGATCGAATGTTATTTTATTTAATAATGTTATAAATTTAATGGGATTCGTGTTAAACACATCGATGTATGTTCATAATCTAATAAAGATGCCACGATTTCTTCCCATAAATAAATTTTCAAGATAATTTGTTTTGCTCTTAAGAATGTAAAATATATCCGCAGATCTATCGATTAACTCTTAATGGACAGCTGAAATTAATATTTTGTAATGGCTACGTATTAAACTGAATAAAAGTAACAGAATTTTCATAATCTTATCAATAACACTACTAACAATGTTATTTTCGTCGTAATGTTTTAAATCGTTAAATATTTACATCGTATTGCAATTAAAGTTTTACGAACATCTAAGGTTGGGTTGTTCCAATGTAACTTTGTCATTCAAATGTAACTTTGTCATCCAATGGCAATTCAGTGCCATTTGGGAGGCGGGTACGGGTACCGCCGCCTCGGGAACCGTGTATGGAATAACCAACGGCTCTGCCATAGGTCACCCTAAGTGGTTTGCTACGTTTGGTGATTTGGCAGGGGTACCCGGGTTCATGTAGTGAGGTTTGTCCAGATTTTGGGAGCGGATGCGTCTGCCGACCAACTGGATGGCACGTTGGATCGTTAGAGGCTGATTGAGGGAGATCTTTTGACCTCTCCAGCAGGACTCTCGCGGAACATTACATTGCACCGCAGTGGTAGGGATAGATTCATACGTCTGTCACTCCTCGACATACTGAACTGAACACCATACCTTTTTCCTTTCCAGAACTTCCACTCCTTCCTTTCCCTAAAAAGAACCTCCACACAGCATCCCCAGAGATGACATAGGCCCTGAGGGGAATTATTTTACTCCAAAAAAAATGTTATTTTGACAGTTGAAAAGTTTCCATTAAACGCCGATTATACATAAGTCCTTTTCAGCTTTTCATCTACTTGTGATCAGCAGAAGAGGACAACTATCTGGTTGTTAAGCTAGTCAGTTTGTTACAATTTGATAAAAAGTTGAAACGCACCTAGATTTAGCGTTTAACGGGTACCTTTCACATGGTGGCCATTTGATGACAATGTTACACTTGAATTTCCGAGAAACAACTGGTCCTTAGAAGGACTTCAATGATTCATAAAAGAAATAAAAACAACAAATTCCCTCTACCAACTGCCTATACGAGTATCCCGTTGAAAATATTAACTGGTTGCTTACTAATAACATGTATCAATTTCGTCACGGTGTAAAATTACAAATGAGTTTTAATTTTATCACTCGGCAGAAAACCGATTATTATTTCCATTAATTAATAATTCATAATTAAATTTTGCAACAATATTAATTATTCTTTCTTCATGCATTCGAGACTTTAAACTTTAAAGTATGAAACGAATTGAGCTAATGCGGCAACATTTGTAAGGACCTGTCTTGGGTACGTGGGTAATATTTAATTTTTAATTTGGTTTTATTATTGTTAACCACCGCGTTAAACATATTTTCTAAAATTTTAAGAGAAAATTTAATGTAAATTTTCTTTAGACCTTTCATTTTCTTTGCAAATGCTGCCGAGTTTTACAAATAACCTGAATTAAATAAGTAAACGCAGTTTACTTATTATGTATGTAAGCAGGGTGAAAACATATTGCTTTCTCCTGAAAGTGGGCGCTTCTAACCCATATTGGAGCTCAGATTAACATAGTCTCACTGGCTCCAGAACACCAAATCACTTCAATTTGTGAAAGAAATCCCTACTGGGGACTAATTGTTAATTAAAAATACACTTTACTTTATTTTGGTGGGCGGAATGTTTCGTAACGCTGAATAGAGTTTTTAAATTCTTGCAAATATCATGCAACAACGAATGGATTTTTTTGTCTCACAAGAAATCACCAATATATTTTAGTGATTTTATATATGATGATGATATGTGCATTTCCGCACTCTCGCTTTTAAAAGTCATAAAAATATTTTACTGATTTTGTGTTAAAAATAAATTGAGCTCTATTTGTTTGGATAAAAATTATCAGAGCATTTATTTGTGAATGCATTCCTTCCACTGCAGGGTACAGCGATGGGTCGAGATAGTCTGGATGGAGAGGTCAAAAGTACTCAGTCTGCCAGTCTCACACAGTAGGTGGGCAGACGCATCAGCCGCCAAAACCAAGGTAAACCTCACCCCATGAACCCGAGCACACCTATTAAGTCACCAAACGTAGCGAACCACTTTTTTATGACCTATTGCAGAGATGAAAGTTATAAAATAAATGGTTCCCAGGGCGGCGCGTACCCATTCCCGCCTCCCAGATTGAATAGGTGAATAATGATTTTAATTTCAAGTTTTTCTTTGATATATCCAATAATATTATTTTTCAATAATAAAACAGCTGTTACGTGAAATAATAATTACACAGCACAACTCATTTATAAATTTACTGTTTTTTTTATAAATTGAATAATAATATTATTGAGTTTAAACTTTATGTTAAAATGAAGTAATACAAATTAAAGTTAATAACAAAAATATAGTACAGTTTTGTATTTATTGACTGATGAACTCGTAGATGCAATCTGTTACTGAATACTTAGTAGGTAGGTACGATGAGCGCCAGAAATTATAGTTACTTACAAAGCTTAGATAAAACACACTTATACAGCCTCATTAGTGTGTTCAACACGTTCTCCTTCATTCTTCCACCATTACCACCAGCCCGACAGATTCTTCCACCATCATAAATAAAGCCCTGTAGCCTTTTCGGGTAGAGCCTTACAGGGGAATGCTTTTACAAGTGTATTAAATCAATTTAGTTTTGTCCATATTTGAAAGGAGGCAACTGAAATAGTAGGCTCTTGAATAAACAACACGGATTTCTTCTTACTTACGGTCCGTGGAGGCCGGTTTTTTATTTGTATTCAGAGGTATTATGCACATAAATACCAGTGTACTTTCTGTTGACAGTTGGAGGATACAGTAAAGACTGCGCATCCGAATCACCGATATTGTGGGATCATTGGGTGAGTCAATGTATTAATTGACACATTCGTTCCTTTTGTCTTTAGAGGTTCAACGAAATGGGAACTTTTGTATTCGGTTGAAAAAAAGCTTTCCAACTTTCTTCATTACGCTCGTAAACGGTGTTCGGAAGCACGTAGTACTAGCGCCAATGAATAAATTCGCATTACGGATAACTTTTTTTTTTGTTTTAAACCAATGGGTTAAAAAAACTTTATTGGCCAAGTCTACATTAAACGGTTGACGTTAAACCCATACCGACAGTTTTTTTAAATTTCAAATTTAAGATAAAAAAAAATCCAACTTTGAACTCCGTAATCGAAAACTAAACCTCAAATCAGAAAAAGTTATACTACAAAATCGACTCCATGAGTGCTACGAATTCCGGGAACACCGTGTATTAACGCATCTTTCAATTATTTTGCTCAGTTGCCAATATCCATACTCGGGTAAGTAATCATGTTAATATATTTTGACAGTTTTTCGATTACAAGCTTTATGACATCTGGTGGTTTGGACATGAAATTGCAAAACTATTACATTAGGGTGGCTGTGGAAAATCATTCAGCTACAAAACACGGCTAAAGCAACTTCAAACAACGTTTCAGCACTGAATGGTGTTCGTACACCTGGGGTGATACTGAGAATATCTTCCACCCTGGAACGTGCGCAAATATACCTTTTTTAATTTTATTTTTAACTTAACTTGTTATAATACAAATCTATCAAATAAAATCTACTTGGTGGGGATTTGAACACGGGACCTTCGGATTGCTAGTCGAAAGCCTTAGGGGCCATCCATAAATTACGTCACACCTTAAGGGGGGAGGGTCATCAGCTCTGCGACGTCACATATAAAAAAATTCGAACCACTGTTTTGATTACTTTTAGATGTAAAATAGCAAAATATGTGACGTCACACTAGGGAGACGGGGGTCTCACAAATGTGATGATGTGTGACAGGGATGGGGTGGAGTCAAAAATCATGAAATTCGGGTAACGTAATTTATGGATAGCCCCTTACCCCTCGACCACGGAGGCTTATATAACTATTTATCTCCCTTATCTTGCACAAGAGCTCCTCTTTAAGGTATATATGACTAATGACGCCTTAAATACAACATTTTGTAAAATATGTATGTATAAAGGTAACTCATATTTTTTAGAATGAAACAAGTACTTTGTTTAAGAACCACCTTATTTTTATTTATATTTGTCGACCGGTTTCGGTTGAACTCAACCTTCTGCAGGAAAATAAACATATGATAAAGAATGGCGTAAAATTTTGTATATTAATAATTTTTCAGTTCAATGTTGCAAAAATCTCCCTTCTAATATTAAACCAGCGTTTTATACAAGAAATAATATCAGTAATTTTTTGAGAAATACTAAAGATAAAGACCATAAATTGACTAATTCCGGAATATATAAACTCAAATGCAATGATTGTCCCTCATTTTATATTGGAAAAACAACTCGTAATTTTGAAATCAGAATCAAAGAACATTTAAGGTGTCTTAATAATAATAATTTTTCAGAGTTTGCTAACCATATCATTGAAAATAACCATAGTTTTGAAAAAAATACAGGGATAAATATTCTTCATATTAATCATAAAGGAAAACGTTTAGATAACTTAGAAGCCTTAGAAATTAAAAAATCCCTTAAAAATAATGAATCTATTATCAACAAACAAAAAATATTGTCATATAGCCCAATCATGGATAATAAAACATTGTTCGAAACTGTCAAATTATGTAGTATAAGCTTTCCCTGACGAAGGAACGTTTGTTCCAAAACCGGTCGGATTTGCGCATCATATAAGTGGTTTATACAAAGTTGAATTATTTCATTTTTCTATAAACATATAAACTAAATTACAGTACAGAGTTAAGATTCTAAGGTTAACACAAAAGATACCTTAGAATGTGTTAACCTTAGAATCTTAACTCTCTACCGTAATGTAGTTTACATGTTTATTGTCCTGAAGAAGGTTGAGTTCAACCGAAACCGGTCGACAAATATAAATAAAAATAAAGTTGTTTTTATACAAAGTACTTGTTTCATTCTATATAATGTCAAGCCACAAAGTGTTTGCTTTCTACGATAATTTCATATTTTTTTTATAAAACAATATATAATTTTTTTCGTTATTTGTTTTTGGGGTGTTATGCCATGTTGCGCTACCTCCTTTTTTAGCCAACGTTTCTGACAGCGTTGCAGCGTCCATCATCTGATGTGGATCTGCCCTGATGATGGATACTGCAACGCTGTCTGAGACGTTGGCTAAAGAAGGAGGTAGCACAACACAGCATAACACCCCAAAAACAAATAACGAAAATACTTTTGGCCGTGAAAATCTAAAAGTATCCAATATATAAATTTCTCTACCTAGTTGAAATCTACAGCGAAATAATTGAATCAGGCCAAAAATAGAAACTACGTTTCCAACCGGCCGATAGCCTCCCGATATCCCAAAAATGTCGCAACACACAGTATTGAAAAATAATGGCTTCTGATCTCCCGAATACTGAAGATTACCTAGTTGGTATTGGCGGGTATTTTTGCCCGCCACACAATATGGACATCGGCCCGGAATGCCAGCGGAATGTTTACCCCGTGGAATGTCACCATTAAGGACTACAATGTGTCCGAGTTTTTTCGCTCAGCCGAAGAAAAATTAGAGACGTTCTGGACTTTGAAATGTTGAATCAGGTTTTTTATTGTTGTGCTATATATCGATGTATTTCATGTGCATAAAGGTGCTGGTAAACGAGCAAGATAAATTGTGCGTTACCGAACAATTGTCTTGCCCATCAATAGTTTTACCGGGCAAGGTGTTGGCTGTCAATATTTCCGTATCCAAGGTTGTCGCATTACATAAGAAAAATAGTCAGAAGCAAAATCACGAAACAAAATAAATTACGATTTGGTAGAGGGTGGGTGGCGAACAGAGATGAACATAACATATTCAACAGAAAGAGAAGGAAATATTTTCAAATTGGGCGGCGGGTATGGGGACCATTTATTGGATAACCAACACCCCTGCCATATGTCACCCCAAGTGGTTCCAAGTGGCTGCGCCAGTTGTAATATCGGTTGCGTTATGTTGTGTTCAGCTCTACAGGCTGAGTCTGTTGTAAGGTCCAGCGGACTTACATTGGAAGTGTAGACGAATATTGGTAGATAGTACACAAAGAAGATAGAGTAACGGAATACTGTACTAGTATTTATTGTGGAGCTGCCTAACACAAAAGAGGACGGATCTAGCACGCAGGCCCGGACTGGCCAGGTCCGCAGGTCCGCGATCGCGGAGGGCCCCCACCGCGAGGGGGCCCCGAAGGGGCCCCACAAAACGTACAAAAAAAAGTTTTTGACTTGTTAGTAGTTATTTTGTTTTTTTGGTAATGTTTGTTTACATTTTCGAAAAAAAAAATTATATTTTCCAAAAGTAGAACATGTCCAACAACCGTTTATATCTCGCCGTGCATACGAAAGCTTTATACAATCCACTGTCATCTGCATCGTCTGCACGGTGACATGTGTCGTGTGTCCACTGTCCAGCAGACAGCTCATAAATGAACTAATACCGACAACTGCACCGCGATGTCCTATCAGATCAGCTGATCACTCAGTAGGGCCGCGCAAGCGCATATCGTCCTTCCCCTCCCCCCTTTCCTACATTTATAATAACATCCACCCCACACTATTGTTTTCAAGCCACTATAAGTCGTTTTATGCGATGCGGTTTGCTAAAGTAGTATTATTTTTCTAATCCCTAAAATCCGTTTGTCATTATTTTTACTACAAAAATAATTTTGACATAATTCATTAATGCTTTGGTGTGAATAAAATCCTGCCCTTTATTTTGAACTCCGTTATAATTATTGGCAGTTCTACACAGTGGCGGACTCAGGGGGGGGGGGGCGAAGGGGGCGGCCCGCCCCGGGCTCCCGGTACTGGGGGGCCCCCAAACGCCTCCATGTTCCCTTGATCAAATCCTAAACAAGCCTTTAAGGCACCAGGAACAGGATTTTTTTTTGTAATTTTTTATTTCATTCTTTGAAAGATGCACTTGTTAAGAATGCTCTCACCAATTTTTTTTAAGGAAATTCAAAAAATTGACGGAAATACAACATTTTATGTGAAACCGTTTGAAAGCGTTTTGAATTATCCTTCAGCAAAACTTTGAATGCGTTTTTCTCGAAACATTTTAAAATTTTTCAACCTGGTTTTGACAACATATTAAACAAACCATATATCCTACTTGCATTCATCAATTCTTAAACTGTTTGAAAATCCAGTGTCTATGGCACCATGTAGGGGAATTTTGATATCTTAAGATATTATATGGTAAATTTTCATCGTTCATAAAAAATTAAAAAATTAGAAGGGGGCCCTTTATAAAACAATCCCTAAGTGGTGTCATAGTCAGATCGAATTAAAAATGTTTGGGCCCCTAGGCTATGCACCTCTCGGGGCCCCTTTACCATAGGGGCCCCTAGCTGTTGCGTGCCCCCTAGGCAGTGGCCTACACTGTTTTGTGGACAATATGGCCCTGCCTTAAACATGTCGGGGACCCTAGGCAATGCACGTCTCGGGGCCCCTTTACCCAAGGGGCCCCTACCCGATGCGGGCCCCAAGGCAGTTGCCTACACTTCTTATGGATAATACGGCCCTGGTTATAGTGACTGGATTTTCAAAGGCAGTGCCAATACCGGCTTAAACACTTTGGGGCCCCTTTACCCTAGGGGCCCCTATCGGTACTACGGCCCTGGCTATAGTGACTGGATTTTCGAAGGCAGTGGCCTACTCTGCCTGGCAGGGCCTGCTTAAACATGTCGGGACCCTAGGAAATGCACGTTCAAGTCTTAAAATGTTCGAAAATCCAATGTCTATGGCACCACATAGGGGAATTTTGAATTCTAAAAAAAGAAAAAATGTCGAAACAGCTAAATTTATTTTCGATTTTTTATGGAAAATTTTCAACTTTCATAAAAAAAAGAAAAGGGCCTTTTCAAAAAAAATTTTTTACTTAGTGACTTGATTTTCTAACAGTTTTAGACTTAGTGCATGCAAATCGGATATATATTTTTTCTAATATGTTGTCAATCAGGTTGAAAAACTTAATTTTGAGAAAACGCGTTCAAAGTTTTGCTGAAGGATAATTCAACATACAAACTGTATAAAACGGTTTAATATAAAATGGTGTGAATGATTTTTTCAATTTCATTAAAACATTTTATGGTTGCATTATTAACAAATGCATATTTTAAAAAAGGAAATAAAAAATAAAAGTAAATAAATTTACAGTGCCTTGGTGCCTTAGCCTTGTTTAGGTTTTGATCAAGGGAACATGGAGGTGCTTGGAGGTCCCCCAGAACTAGAGGCCCGTGTGAACTGAATAAAAATCTTGTAAAATTACATCAACTTTTACTAGGGGGGGGGGCTCATTCAGTTTTGCCGCCCCCTTTTTTAGTCCGCCACTGGTTCTACAGCATGTGTTTAGTAGTATTGTGGTGTCCTAAAAATACTGTGAATTTCTTATTTCAATAAATAATTCATTGTTTTCAAGCACCTAATTTTATCAAAAAATTATTCCGGAGGCCCCCGGGCCCCGAACCCCCCTTTTCTGAAGCCCCCCCCCCCCCACCCCACGTTAGGGGGCCCCTTTACAGGTTTTAGCGGAGGGCCCCAAATGGTTCCAGTCCGGGCCTGCTAGCACGCATCGCCTTATATAGATTCGCGCAAGCATGCTATCTCGTTTGCACTCATACAATTCACACAGACATTACAACTACTTTGGTGACTTAGCTGGGGTGCCCGGGATCAAGGGGAAAGGTTTGTCTATGTTTTTGTGGCGAATGCATTTGCCATCTACTGCTTGACGGGCCGGATCGGGAGCGACTGATTGAGGGAGACCTAACCTAGACCTCTCTAGCCGGACTCTCTCAATCCATCGCCTTGCACCGCAGTTGGAGGTATCGTTTCATACGTCCGTCACTTCTGGCCGCATTGACCCCCAGATTCCTACCCACCGTTCATATATTCTTCCTTCCCAGAATTTCCTCTCCTTCCTTTCCAAAATAAGATCGTCCAAACAGCATCCCCTAAGATGACAAATGCCTTAAGGTAATTTTTTCCTCATGGCCTCCTGTGTGGAGCTATTATATAAAAATATATATTTTCGTAATATCGGTTGACGAGCGAACTTACCGGCAAGACAGGGCAATACGTCGACAAGCATAGGCAATACGCGAATAGTTTGCGCATTCTTTCCAGAAAATACAGAAATCTTGACGGCAATAATACCTCGTCTTAAAAAATATCAGTAAAAAAAACTTGCTTCTTTTGTATAACCTTAATGAATTAATCTATTTTTATAAGTGTATTTAGTTCCTAAGAAGAAAGAATTATAAAGTAATTGAGAATCGATGATGTATAAAAATAAATTATTCCTGATGTAAATGAGAGAAGCAACAGCAGAAACTCAATTTAGGAGGCGGGAATGGATACCGCCGCCCTCGGAATCATTTATTGGATAACCAACATCTCTGCCATAGGTTAACCCAAGTGGTTTGCTAACTTTGGTTACTTAGCAGGGGTGCCCGAGTCCATGTGGCAAGGTTTTCCAAGGTATTGACGGTGGACGGGTCGGCACATCTTCTGTGTGGCGGGCGACCCTTTGACCTATCCAATGGGACTCTCTTGACCATCGCCTTCATCGAGCGGTGAGAAATGTCGATATTTTTAAACGATAATTAATCTAAAATATTCGGATGATTTTAAAAGTTTCATTGTCAGGTTTGTTTTAAGTGGTTAATTTCATGCATGGTGCACGATTCCGGCAAACGAATATTATGTTTAATTAGTTTCCTTGCGTATAGCACCTTGCTGATTAAAGTGGGAAACTTTACCAAAAATCAACCCGCTTAAAAATCTTTTTGGTTCATGAAATAGATGACCCGACAACTTCTTCATTTGAAAAATCATTCAGTCATGAAAATTTTGTTAAATTGGTTTCGTTAGGTTAGGTTAGGTTAGGTTATAGCTACTTTTGAAGTATTATTAATGACTTTTCAAAGGGGTGTAGAAATTGCATGATTCTGAGTTGTCAGGGAACCCATGAAATAAACCACTGTTTAGTTCTGAAACAGCTTAAAAAATTAAGTTCCCAAGTTCTTCATTATTGTTTTTTCCTCTGTCTTCCTCCTTTCCTTGAAAGTCCCTACTTAGTTACTACAAAAGAAGATGTTACATACCTACTATGATATTGCACAAAATCTAAGATTACCTACATCAAATTAGTTGAAAATTCGCAGTGATTTCGTTCACATCTCGCTCTAGAAATCTCGCTAATTAATAAAAATACTCATCAATAAACCAAAAAGTGTTGGTAATAATGACCATCGGTGTGCCGTTATCGTGGAGTGCAGCCAGCATCAAGATCGGCCCGGAATAACAGATGAACCCATCAGAGGTAGGGACTTTCTCTTTCCATTTGCCAAATCCTGTAATTGACATTAAAAAACGCAGTCAACTGTCTTGTTTCACACAAATTATATTTACAGTCCACATCCATTCTCATGTTATATTAGTGGTGACAACTACCATCGTTAACATTTTCAAAGATCGCGATGTCCGCCAACCCCCAATGACAGTTGTAGAAAGCATAGACATACCTAGCACTCAAGGTGACAATAGTTTGTTTACTCTAAGAAAAAAGAAACATTTTCTCTAGTAGGATTAACAGTAAAAAAGGTATTGAATAGTTTTCAAGTAAGTTTAATTTATTTTATGTAAATACCGCACAAGACTCCCAACTGCTCTCAACCATTTAGAGCCTCTGAGACTATTGCATCCCCAATTGGGGTGTATTGTGAGGCTGGAGGTAGTGGGGAGGGGGAGGAGAAATCAAATCTCTATTAAAATCATAGGCAATCCGTGTGATCCGTGCAGCAACTAATTCGCCAATCAATCGTACTCTTCATATGTTCAATAATATTGGACTAAATTCTAACATCGACATTTTCTCCGGTTCACCCCCAAATTGAAAAAGAGCATCATGTCAATAATATAAATTGTTCAATGCGCATACATACATACATACACACATATTCACGCACACACACACCTTCCCACTACACACATCATCCGGTAATTACTTAATATGCATACCATAAATAAGACACTGCAATGAAACACATAACAGGTACCTACCGTGAAATATACTTATTAATTGTATATTATTTTCACCAATGTAACTAATGTACTGTTTATTTCTGTTTATAAATAATTAAATACTGGTCAATTCTTGGCTTGTGACCTATACCAACCAAACCGAGCTTAAAATCAACTGATTTACCGGGCCATACTAACCGAGCTTAAAATCAACTGATTTACCGGGCCATACTAACCGAGCTTAAAATCAACTGATTTAAAGGCATACTAATCTGATATCTGCTTTTGTCATCTAGATTTTCTACTATTTTTATGAAAGAAATTATTGTGAGGATTCGATTGTATGCACAGATAGGTAAGTACATCAAACAAAAAATATTTTTTTAAAAACATCTTTTTGATATTCTGAAAACAGTGTACGGCACTCCACTGAAATACAATCAATTTCACAGAAGTTGAACTCGGACCAAATTGAGGGTTAATTCCCAGCATCGATATTCTGGATTCTACTCTTAGGGGATGAGCCTTCGATTATTGGACGATTAACCTCCCTCGCTGCGAATCCAACAAAAAAACGCCCTCCACATTTACCCTGGCCACCCTCGACCTCCCGCTCTGTGCCCTTTGATGCAAAGGCAATTAACTTTTGTCTATGCTAAAGCTTTCTTAAATCAAAAACTTTTTTATTTATGGGTTATAATTACATAATTTAGAAAAAATTGCCCATTTCAGTTTTCATTGTTTATTAATATTCATTTTTTTAAATTGGAATAACTCTTGTTTTAATAAGTTTTGAAGGTTATACCCATCGATGCAATACATCATTAAAAAAGAATATAACCTACAAAAGTTATACAAGAGTTATTCAAATAAAAATTGAATATTTGTTTATACTTTTAGAAAAGGGCAATATGTGTTCGATATAAATATAATCCGATTGTATATGTTTATCCGACACACTATCCAAGTCACAAACCAATTCTTTAGAACTTTGTGATAATTTTAAAAGGTAGCAGCAGAAGATAATATTTTTAATTCTGAATTTGAAATATTAAATCGACAAAAGTGACTTAAAAATAAGCGGTCCCAATGGCCGAGTTGGTTAAGGCGTTTGTCCCGGTAACACAAGAGATCCTGAGTGTGTGTCTCAGTTGCGACCGTTATATTTTTATTTTTCTTTGTCTTTTTTTTTACATGAGCTCCACACAGGAGGCCCTGAGGAAAATAATTTCCCTCAGGGCCTATGTCATCTTTGAGGATGCTGTGTGGAGGGTTTTTTTTAAGGAAAGGAAGGAGAGGAGAGTTCTGGGAAGGAAAAGGGTTTAAGGGGTGGGTAGGAATCTGGGGTTCAGTATGTCCTGGTCATCCGCCTCCAAGACCTAGACAAACCTCACCCCATGAACCCGGGCACCCCTGCTAAATATCTCTTACGACGCTGATATTTTCCATTTGTCCTCAGGCCAATTTATTAAATTCATAATAGAAAAAATCAAAACAAATTGTTAATTATGAACTCTCCACCCCTGCTGCATGTTTTCCATCTTTTTATAATAATAATAATAATAATATTTGGATGATTTACATATCCCACATGCTTTAATTTGTGTATTTTTTTCATTTCTGTTGTACATATATATATTTTTTCTACCACTTTATGTTTTCTTTTATGTTTTAATCTATGTTTACAAATATATATTATAAATTTTAGCGGAAACTTCGCTGGTTAATGCAACCATGTAATATGTTACTCTATTATGAAAATATGTATAACTGTTTGTTTCCTTAATAAACTAAAATAAAAAATAAAAAATAAATCACCAAACGTAGCGAACCACTTGGGGTGACCTTGTCTTGTTCGTTTGTAAAGGATATGGTTTATATTTATAACTATTTTTTTCAATACGTAATTCACCCTAAAGAAAGTTAAGAAAGATATTTATAGTTTTGAGGATAATCTACAGCGGGACAGGACAAATCAAATATTGAAGTGATCCAAGTCTATGAACTTATGTGTATAAAACTGAAAAAAGACGAGAATTGTTGAGAGACAGCAAATTACACGGAATACTGCGGGCAGAATAGGGGTGATTTTAATAAGCAAACCATATATACTTTTGAAGGAAGAATGATTTTTACAAGATATTATTACTATGTTCATTTTATATTTTATATTATATCACCATATTTAAATTATTTATTTTATTCGTAGATATACATGTATCATTCATGTATCGTAATAAAATGTAAAAGCACAAATGAGGCGCGAATAAATAAATAAATAAATCTGATTCCGAAGCTTTATTAGAATCTAAAATCCAAAACCTATGTAAAAAAAATAACGACACAGAATCTTGTTTCCATAAAACAACATTGATGACAAAATGAAATCTTCGACTTTTTAGATACCACGCTGTGACTCTTCGAATAACTCAGCAAATCAATCGATTATTTCATTCCTAATTCATCCGAATGAATTTTAATCGATTAATCGATCAGGTATTTCAAGAATGGACTCTTAAAAATGCTCAATAAAATACTCGTTATTATTTATCGCTACTAAACAAGGTATTATGCAGCAACGAGTAAAATCGACCGGACCGGACTACTCGACGTCTCCACCTTTGGATATGTATATACATTATGTCTTCGTCTTAATGTTAGCAGAATTTATAAAAAAAAAAAAAAATTAATTCATGTATCCTACAGTAGCGACATCTCTAATGTGCCGACAAGTGGTTTAAAAGTCCATTTAAGGGAAGCTTATTGGCGCTGCACCGATTACAAATTACCTAGATTAGGGTTAATGTTGTCTAATGCTATAAAGTCCATCGGGTAGATGTGCTCATTGCTCTGTGGTGAAGCAAGTAGAAAAACATGGACTGGAGATGCATTCCAGCTGTACATTGCAAAAGGACATCGGTGTCCATTAACTGCAATCTCCATCTTCTGATGTGAAATGTTAACTTACTAATCATCACGCCGTTTCTACGCAAGGGTAGGCAGAGTACGAATTGACGTACTCCTTTGTCATGCAGACACTCCTAGCTACCAGATTGAATTATTTCAACTATCAATATTGATGGAGTGAAATGTTGTTCGTATTCACTTCCTTAAAATTTCAAATACTTGAAACCAACCACTCGATCGTTCGCGTTAGTAATTGAAATACGCGTGCAGCGCAGCGTCCGGGATTTCTAAGCGTTGGATTTAGAAATGTCCCGCCCAAATTTAAAAATACATATATACCTCAGAATTTCAATATTGAGACATATACACTACTTACAGTCGTAGAGAGCCATTATATGCGCCTATATTTTAAAAAAATTATGTGTATTTCGAATTTTAAAAATTGAAAGTGTATTTGTCATCTTTCAAATATGTTACATTTATTTGGATTTTATTTTAGTTAGGATGCGTTCAGAAATATTATATTTATTTTAATTTATTGCAAAGCGGAAATATTTCAAATATTTACAAAATAGGCCCTAGGCCTGAGGGGTTAACTAACAAACCAAATTTGAACCAAATATTTTGGTATTTTATGTGATACCATCCTAGCATCCTCGGTGACCGGACAACTCAACAATGTGCAACTTCATCACTCCTTTATAAGGTAAGGCATGTGGTTTATAAAGTTAATAATAACTTTGTCTAAAAAGTGTTCGGTGACAACTCGACAAAGTGTCGTTTCAATACCCCTTTGGAAAGTCTTTAAAAGTGATAACAAACAAAAACTGGGTTAAATATTTTACGTTAGGTTAGGTTATGGGCTATTTTTTTTTAATTTATCACTTTTAATGCCTTTTCAAAGGGGTATTGAAACGACACTTTATCAAGTTGCCACCGAACACTTTTTAGACAAAGTTATTATTAACTTTGTAAACGACATGCCTTACCTGTCACTCACAACCCCATATTAACAATGTCCGTTATTAAAACTGGTTCACACAAATTTGCGCTGTCACTCTTCCAAACTCACATATTATAGTACACCTCTCTAACTTTTTTTTCTTTAAAATATCATTTTAGCGCCCACCACAATAACCAGCCCTAGAACCTATGGGGTACGTACGAGTACAAGTCCAGTATATTGTTACACGTTGGCAATGACAACACGGCCTGTCAAAACACCGTACAGCATCAACAGCTTTGGACAGAGCTTTTCAGACCTTGTCCTGCTACGAGAGCGAAATATATTTTTATTAAATAACGAATCTTGTAAAATATTAATATTTTGCATCTGTTGCTAGTCAAGAAGAGATTACAAATCAGTAATTAGAACTGTAGTGGACCACTGCAGTTGTAGGCCTTTTTCGCCACTAACACGAACGAATCGTCATTTGGATGCGCATTGCGTACGTACTTAATAATATGACCGTGTACTTCATTTTGCTTACTTAGTTCCTGATTTTGATAATATACACTCTCATAATACACTCTTCTGATAGTGGTGTAGGAGTCAAACCAAGGTCGTGGCTCTATTCGCTGACGTGGGTAGCCGGCTGGCTTTGCTTCAGTCTTCCCGAGGCGTAGAGAAATAATGTCAACTCGTCGATTACGTAGGGTGAATTTTCAAACTGAATAAAATGAACTGATGAACTACTAACGACACTTTATATAGTAAAAATCCCCAATCCCACATCCCGCTGACGAGTTTTATCCTTCGTTTTAATTCCAAAATTATGTCACAGAATCTAGTCAAAACTGCGTCTCCAATAATTTCTCCATACTGATGAGAGACCGCCGTTAGTCGTCACCCAGTGAATTCTATAAATCGACGTATTTGTGGACATTGGCTTTTTGATTGAGATACAGTTCCTCATAAATTTAGCAATATCGCGTGTGCGCCGATACTTATTTATTCACCTCTTCGGTGGGAAAAGGTGGAATGATGTACTCGTATAAAGGACAGGTATTGTAAATCTGTGAAGTACCTACGTAGCTTTATTTGGATAATGGACAAATGCATAAGATTCTCATCATTAAGAAGAAAGGCAGTAAATTTAAAATAATACTACACTTTTAATGGAATTAGTGATTTCATTGATCTTTTATTCGGGTCGTATCTTTGTTTCACAAAGCGTTTTTTAGTGTTGCTATACACCTACTGATACTCGGGGTATAAATGGGTGTATGGCAGCACCGACGGAGAAATGATCTAAGGTGGAAGGTTACTAAGGGGGGAAAAAAATGCAATCTCGTAAAGCTTTAACCTAAACATTTTAAGCAAGTTTTCGATTCCAAATAATAGTCTCTAACCGTGTAACTTCACAATATATAATCGATAGGCATAACCGATGACTTTATACCGATTTGCCGAGCACGATTGCATTGTTGATAGCCAGACTGATATTGACAGGGAATAAAAAAGAAATCGACTTACGATGGCAAAGCTAGCAGATCTGTTCATGGATTTACTTTTCAAAATATCGAACGACTGCATAAAAATTTAAAATTCTAATATATGACAATTTCGAGTTGAAATACTAACTTTAACATATATTAGCACTTCGCATGTACTTTTTAACACTAAACGGGAGTTAATTAGTTAATGAGGTCTTTAGCCATATTTCAACCACTTTCATCTCTTCAAGTTCGAATGGAATAAATTGATCATGTCATGAATTAATTAAGTCTATGGATCGCTTATACGATTTCTTTCAAGCTTCGTTAGTTGTACCTCCATTCATTGAATAACCCAGACATTTTGCATAATGAACGACCTAATTACTAAGTTTATTACTAACTCTTACGTTTATTTATATTTTTTTGTTAAAATGTTACTTTGTTTAGATTTTAGATTTAGATGTTGGCATTACTATGTGTTTGTAAAGTTTTAACGAAATTCTTGATTTTATGAAACTATATATATGCATTCCATGATAAACTTATAACAATTTCCAATAATTCTATTAAGATTTTTGGTTTTATGATACTATGTACATTCCATGATAACCTTATAACAATTTTCGATAATTCTTTCTAAATTTTTTTTAAGACACTACGTAATGTACATCCCATGATAACTTTTAGCAATTACCATTAATTTTATTTATTTATTTATTTATTGAAAAATAAGAAATACATAAAAAAAACATAAGGGAACGTACCCATACTACGTGACCAACTTTTTGCAATTTTTAACCCCCCCCCCCCCCCCCCCGGTGACCAAAATCCTAAGCAACCCGCCGCTCATTTGTATGGAGCGTGACATTTTGAAGACCCCCCCCCCCCCCTAAACGTGTCACGTAGTATGGGTACGTTCCCTAAGCTGCATTCTCACTAGGGAATTCCTGTATCGAGATATGCAGTTTTACAGTGTAATTTAAAAAAACCATACATAAACTTATAAAAATATAATTATAAACCTACAAAAGAAGCACTGAGTACAATTATTCAGACACGAATTGTTTATAATTATAGCTGGGCAGTATGCTCATCGTTCGCAATAATAACATTATACTGTAAACTAAATATGTAAATACAAGGTACCTGTTAGTTGTGGCTTACCAGATGCATTCATAGGGTGACCATACCACAGTAGCATTTAATTATTAACAAAAAATAAAGATTGGTAAATAACAACAGCTAAATTCTTTTCCGAGTTTTGGTTTTATGATAACCTTTTAAAAATTTCCAATAATTTTATCTAGATTCTATATACCTACTTATGTTTTTATGATAATGTGCATGCATGCGTATACATATGGGTATGTGTGTATGTATGTGTATATGTATGCATATATATGTATGTACCCGTCTCAGAACAGACATCGTCTAGTGAGGCGGGTTACTTATTTGTTTGTATATGATAATGTTATTTCAATGAACGCCCGGATTGCCGGCAATTAAAATTAATTAATTATTCCAATTTTTGGAATGGTACAAACATGTACGAGTATATTACAAACGCATACATATTTTTCAAGTTTTCTTGATATACTAACTATTCATTATTTCCATCTCCACTTTTTTGGGTAATACCTATTGAAGTATTGAACTCTGTACAAAACTGTTTGATAATATAACAAGTTTATGAATATTAAAAAAATGTTGAAGTGATGGGCTACTAGCACTAGTTGACTATCCCTGATTGTGAGTAGCAGTTTAGAGACAGAACAGGGATGAGGCGGGAGTAATTAACTGGCGATAGCTCGTCACAACAAGGATCTTAATTAGGTGTGGACCCGGCCTTACAGTTACGGTAGCTTATATAGCTACCTCCAGTACCTAGAGCACCCAGGAGGGGGCCACAGTCCCCCTCCCTTTTCCTTCCATTTTTTTATAGTTTTATGTGAAAACCGCACAAAAGTCCCAACCGCCTCCAGCTAGTGACTATGGCATCCCCAATTGGGGTACATTGTGAGGCCGAAGGTAATGGGGAGGGGAAGGAGAAATGGAAAGTGGAAAGGGGGGAGTACCTAGATATTCAGATCTGGTCACCAAACACAGCTTAAACCATTTCAAGCAACCTTTCATTTCTGAATGGTGATCTTACATCAGGGCGATACTGAGAGTAGCTTTCACTCTTGAAGTTCCGCAATTATACCTACCGTAAATTATTTTTTAATCAGTAAATTTTGGAATGACACAAATCAAAACAATAAAATTTACTTGCGCACACATTGCTTCCGGAATGCTAGTCACGAGCCTTTACCCCTACGGAGGCCGTCAATTGATTTATTTATTTTTTACATTCGCTACACACAGGAGAAATAATTTCCATCAGGGCCTTTTTTTATATGAATACCGCACAAGAGTCCCAATTGCTCCCGTCTGAAGCCAGTGAGACTATGGCATCCCCAATTGGGGTATGTTGCGAGGCTGAAGGTAGTGGGGAGGGGAAGGAGATAGGGAAGAGGAAGTTGGGAAGTACCTGGCTATTCAGATCTGGTCACCAAACACGGCTAATGCCATTTCAAGCAACGTTTCAATTCTGAATGGTGGTCTTACACCAGGGCGATACTGAGAGTATCTTCCACTCTGGAACGTACCGCAAATATACTATATATTATTTTAAATGAATAAATTGTGAAATAACACAAATTAATCAAATAAAATTTATTTGCCACGCCGGGATTCGATCCCGCGACCTTCGGCGTGCGAGTCAAGAGCCTTACCGCTGCACTACGCCGGTCGTCGGGCCTGTGTCGTCTTAGGGAATGCTGTGTGGAGGGTCTTTGTAAGGAAGCGAAGGATAGGAAGTTCTGAGAAGGAAAAAGATATGAGGAGGGGGTAGGAATGTGGGGGTTAGTGTGTCAAGGAGTGATAGACGCATGAATCCATCCCTACAACTGCGGTGCAAGGCGATTAGTCTCCATCCATCCGGCCCGCCACGCAGCAGGTGGGTAGACGCGTCGGCCGCCAAGACCTGGACAAACCTGACCCATGAACCCGAGCACTCCTGCTAATTCACCAAACGTAGTAAACCACTTGGGGTGACCTACAGCAGATGTGTTGTCCATCTAATAAAGGTTCCTAGGGCGGCGCGGCGGTACCCAAACCCGCCTCACAAATTGTAGATTGTGCAAAACTTTTTTTAAAAATTACAACATTATTTATTTGCAAAAACACAAATTGCCAATAATTTTATAAATATATTTCTTAGACTGTTTTGAGAAGAAAGCAAATATTAGTTAGAAATTTAATTGATAATAAATAATAACGTTTGATCGTGACAATATCCCAAAATGTGATAATCCCTTGTGAGCATTACTTGCAAGGAATAAAAAAAGAATACAGTCATCACAATCTTGCATTTAAATTATCGACAAATACAAATATAAAATATCTACTAAGCCGCATTCACACTGGTGTTAAAAGATGCGACGTCGCGATATTTTGCCGCGGCAGTTGGCTCTCGGTCATGTAGGTACATGAAAGCTTGGCGATTTTTGCTATAAAGCCAATCAGTTGAGCTTTTGTTGAGCGTTGTCAACCTATCGATTCTATTTCAAATGAATAACAGAGACGCAGGCATGCTTAATCTGTTTTACATACCATATATATAATATATTATAGTATAATAAAGAAGCCTTCTAAAACACTCAAAATGTAAATATGTATAATTGTCATAAATAATTAATTATTTTTAAGACATATAATAATACGTAAGTGATAATACGATTAGAGCACTTTTGTACTCGATTATAAAAATAAGTATTGTTTTAAGTCAGTAGTCATATAGGTCTTAGTTGTAAGTCATTAGTCATTAGTTACCAATCTTAGTAATAAGCCACTTGTAATATACATGTATAGATTAAATGTGTAAATGAATTGTAAAGCGCCCTTGAGGTGATTTTTTCACGAAAATGGCGCTATGAAAATCATCCAACAATTATTATTATTACACCCTGTATAGTTGCCATTTACACATTTCACGTGTCTCTTTCATAGTCAGCATAATAACATATCGTTTTTTTTCATAGAATTGATTCTTCCCCACCCGCATTCCCACCCCTCTCTTCCTGTGAACCTCCCCCCTTGTTCCCCTCCCCCCTCCCGGATTCCCCTCCTCCTACCTCCTTCCTTCCCTACCGATTAATTAATTATTAACTATAAGAAATATATACATTTTTCAAACAACTCGCATGCCACTTATTGTAATTTTTTCATAGTAATTTTCTAACGCCAGAGCTCACTATTATACATTTTTAACGGGCGTGCGCACAACAACTCACAAAAGTTTCATCGCAATTGGATGAATGATTAGCTACCACGCAAGGGACAAACAAAAAAACATTCATTTTTTTATATAAGGCTGGGTTTAGACTCATAAGTTTTTTCCTGTAAATCGCTCTTGTAAGCGATTTATGGCCAAATTACCAATATAAACGACACCAAAAGTCACTTAACGTAATTTATAGCAAGTTACAGAACTTATTCTTTCGGAAGTTTTTTGACAGGTCTAATCGCGCCCGCGCGAATTTCCAGCCGCCTTCTTACAGCTTATAAAATCAGTTTGATAAGCTAAGAAACTTACGCAAGAAATAGTTCCGAAATGCGCCGCGCACCGTTGCGAAATGTCAAAAATTAAAAGGCAATTGTTTTCATAGGATTTTTTCCTACAAAACTAGTATTTATTTCCACTTAATTAAGTTTTCTGGAAAATGAGCATCCTTCTTTTCAAGTATCGGTCCAATCCTTTCCAATTTAAATGTTTTTGTTTTTAACATTTGCGTATTTGAAATTTTGAATTCAAAGTCGGTTGCTGCCAGCAGATGTCAGATAGCTGTCATTCGGATAAAACGAAATTAATTGCCGCCTTTGACGGTATAAAAGCGCGTGGAGAATTGTTTAATTAAAGCCAAAATCTATTTCAACACTTTATTGGGGCCTTTTCGTCTTTATTGACAAAATCGCGTAAATTTGACAGTAGCAGGTCGTTGTTGACAGGAAGCCATCTTGCCGCAAATAAATTTACAGATGTAAACGGTCGCGTGAGCATTTACACTGGTCGAACTTCCGAACAACTTCCGTGATCATTAATTACCATAAGTCGGATGCATATGTAAACGCTCCTGTGAGTGACCTGTCAAAATCTTATGTAATCCGTAAATTTTAATTACGAGTCTCACCCCAGCCTTAAGATGTTTATACATTACCGAGCTTTCGTGAATTGTCACAAAAACCTACAGTAAAAATAAAATCAAACATTGCTTAATTAAGTTAAGTCCTATGTTACCCACAGAGTAACTCTGGATAGAAAATATATTATGTAGCCAGTGGTGTGCAATCCATATAGGCTGAAAAGCTGTGCCTAACATAAGAAAAGCGAACCGTGGAAAAAACGTTAATTTAAAAAATTAAATTATTTGTATACATAAAGTTTGTTAAGGAATTTGTACGCTAATAAATTAGTCAAAACGAGCAGCGGAAGACGATATAATCTATAATATTCAATGCCTAATATTTTCCTGAAATTGAAAAACTTCG
This sequence comes from Limnephilus marmoratus, assembly GCA_917880885.1. NCBI lineage: Eukaryota > Metazoa > Arthropoda > Insecta > Trichoptera > Limnephilidae > Limnephilus > Limnephilus marmoratus. The sequence goes on from OU862911.1 coordinate 4,537,954, forward strand.
CGTAAGCAATTTGGGAGGCGAGTATGGGTACCGCCGCCCGTGAACCATTTATTAAGCTGGGTCCACACATGTTCTTTTGTCCGTTCCGTTCCTCCGTTCCGTACCTCCGTTCCGTATCAAAAACTCTGGACGCAAGTAAAAATAGCCCGTACCTCCATAACGTCGCTGTGATCATCGGCATCGCGTGTTCATTCCATTCGACAGAGAGAACGACCTGCGCATGCCGCGATCACGTCCAGACTGGCACATACCCGCAGGGATGTTCTGCCCAAAAAAATTATTTCCCTAGATTTCGAGGTGAAATTTCCCTAGAATTTCCCTAGATTTCGGAGGTACCAACTTGACAATAAAAACTCGCGTCGGAGGGAGGGGGGGGGACGACAACGACATAAAAAGTGGTATTCCTTTTATTTATATAATAAACTTCTACTGTATTTCTTGGGAATTAACAAAATTAACAGTTTTTTTCTTTTTTTTCTTCAATTTTTATTTTATTTTTGAAATTTAAAAAACAAAAACAAAAAATTTAAGTAAAAATAAATAAAAATAATTTTAAAAAAATAAAACTTTTCAAAAAAAAATACATAATAAACGTTTGTTGTAAGTATACGTTATAACATTGTAAGCAGTCAAATTATTAAAATAATCACATTTACGCAAGTACGTAATCACCTGACTGTGTAACATTAATCCTAATGTTTATTAATTTGAAAGATATCGGAACTTAGTAGATTTACTTATAATACTGTGCTTTTCCAAATAAAATACTTTTTGCTAAGTGAAACAATAATTTCAAAGTATGTGTAATCACCATTAAAACGGAACTTGAAACTTAAATAAAAAAAATTTCAGAGGTCTCCATTTATCTTTTTAGATACATAATATCATTTTGAGTTGTCAGTGTTAAAAATAACATTGCTTGATAACATTCATAAATACCAAACCACACATAACATTGCTTGTAAATACATCAACCCTATTTAAGATTCATTGGAATTCCAATAAAAATGTTATACCAGTAACATTGTCATATGTAATAAAATTTTACCAGAGTTCGAAATTTCCCTAGATTTTGTGCTAATTTCCCTTTTCCCTAAAAAATATTTTTCTCCCCTAGATCCAGGGAAATTTCCCTAGACATACCATCACTGCATACCCGTATCGGCCGTATCGTATCGCCTTTGAACGGGCCGAATAAACCGACTCCCGATGGATCGGGGCGTACCTCGACCCGTACCGTACCTCCTTAACACCGTACCGTTTCGAACGGGCGTCCAAACTAGCGTTCTTGATCGCGACGCTGATACGGAACGGAGGAACGGAACGGACAAAAGAACATATGTGGACCCAGCCTTAGATAACCAACACTTCTTTCATAGGTCACACGAATTGGTTCGCTATGTTTGGTCATTTAGCAAGCATTCCCGGGTTCATAGGGTGAAGATTGTCCGGATCTTGGCGGCGGATGCGACCGTCCACCTACTGCACAGAGCGCCGGATTTAAATAAACTTGTTGACGAAGTAAAAATTCTGCAAAAATTCTCCAACAGGAATCTCTCAACACGTCGACATGCACCGCTGGAGGGATGAATTCATACATCCGTCACTCCTGGACACACTGACCCTCACATTCCTACATACCCCTCAAACTTTTTCCTTTCGATGATTTCCTCTCCTTCCCATCCTTAAAAAAACCCTCCACACAAGGATGACATAGGCACCATGTGGAGCTAAAGTTAGAAAAACCTACATTTCGTCATAGAGTAATGCACGCCACTGTCGTAATAGATAACTTCAACCCCTTTTGTATCCATTTGTGTAAAAATCGTCTCGAATTAAACTCCTGTCATATTACGAAAAAAAATCACAACCCGATAAATTGCTTCGCGTTAAAAGACTCCTTATCTGAACGAGGCTTTCAGTAAAGGCAGCATTCATTCGCCGGGAACTATAATTGGCTGATCAAGTCTATAAAGAGTGTAAGTGAAGTCAGTGACGTCTCGTATTTTACTGCATACAATAATATTATCGATTAGGTCCGGCGCGGCGTGGCGGTCCAATTCATCAAACGATCTTGCATGAGTTGGCATGTTTCACTTTATTTTATTTACTGATTTAAACCGATTCACTTTATTTTATTTTACTCAGGCTGTTCGCAAAAAATGGGAACAACTCGCATAAGGCTGATAGAAATAGTTATGGCTCTCTTAATATCATGGTGAGAAATATGATCTAAACGGTGCTAGAAAGAGAAAACACCACGCTTTATAAACAAATTTAAAATTTAACCATAAAATATTAAAAAAATACTTCTTTACGAAACCAAAGTTTCTGACCGCAATTTAAAAAAAATATTTATAATACTGTAAGATAAGCCATTTTTTTGTTGTTTTTACATTCAAAATTTTATACTTCCAAAATTAAAAAAAAATTGAAAACATGTTTTATCATCATCATCATCTTCTTCTTCCCCTTGTCCTATTCGGGTCGGGGACCCTTTGCATCGACAAGGCTCCTCCATACGTTTCTGTCTTGTGCTGATTGTTCGGCCTCTGTCCATGGTAGACCCATCCTCTCCTCACACAATTTCTGGAGTTGCCTCGCCCAACTGTGTCTGGGGCGGCCCACTGGACGTCTTCCCTTTGGAATCGCACTCAGTATCTTCCTTGGAATTCGGTCATCAGACATTATTAGTACATGCCCAAGCCACCTCAGTTGCAATTTTTCTATATGGAGTAGCAGTGTTGTGAAGAGTAACATGTTTTATCACCTTTTCAAAACAGGTTTGAATTACGGATAATTTCAGAAATATTCCATTTATTTGGATTTTAATGCAAACCGGAAACATTTTCACTTACTGACAGAATATGCTCGAGGCCTAAGGGATCAACAAATATCCTTGGATGTTTTATATTTCATTCATTTATGAGTAGTGTTCTGAAGAATGAAGGTAGACTATTAAGTTAAATAAATATTTTATGCAAATATGCGTTTTCATAATTATGGTGACGATCCACGTTAACGGTACCGTGACGGCAAAAAAGGCAATAAAGATACATTCCTTATCGATATAATGCTGCTACTCTTTCTTACAATAATGGTGAGACAAAAGACGATACACATAAAATATGTGTGGGAAGAAACAGATATATGTTATTACGGTTCAGCCACGGCGACGGGGCTTACGTACGTTTGAGGGAGATGTGCGATGATGATTGTGTGTTTCCTTTGGGGGGTGCAGACATACGTTCACCGTTTGTCTCATTTTCGACTAGTGTCATTTGGTGTGTAAGAAAGTAACTTATTTAACGTACGTATTTTACTTATTTAACCATTTTTTACAAATTTTTCTCATCACTTTTAACAAATTTTCAAAGGAGGTTATGACTTGATTTCTTCCTGAGTTGTCCGGTCTCCAAAAATGTATATAAAACAAATAGAACACACAGATTAATTTAAGTGGGATTGATAAAATGAAATTAACTATTTAACTACATGAAAATAATACATTTTCAAGTCCTAAGATAATTTTCAAGGATAAACATGGTTAAAAAAAACGTAATAAGAATGAGAAACTAACACACCGCAGGGATAGAGGGTTCTAATTAACAATTTTGCATTATAATATGCGAGTCTGAGGTGTGTAAATAACCCCAGACCCTCTGGGCTTAATACCCAAGAAATTATGATTATGAAAAAACTCTACTTGCGAACAAATATATTAAAATATATTAAAGAAGCTCCAGGGAAAACAACAAATCCACCAACCTTGTTTTTGAAGATCTTGAAGTGTGGAGGCCTCCTTAATGTCATCCAATCAACAATTAAATGCAGTCAATGCAATCCTTGGGTGACTCATAAGTTTTTACAAGAGATGAAATTTGTCAATCAATACACAAACTCATAGTTTTTCACAATGCATGAAAATTTTCCAAAAAACAGACAGTGTCAGTTATTTTCTTGTTTTTGATTTTATTTTTAAAAAACAATCCATTTAGGTGGACTGTTAATTCCAAGGAGTGAGTAAGTACCATATTTGTGATATATATTTATTTAAATTTACGAACAAACAACATATTGCAATGCGTAACCAAATTTGTTTCCATTTTTTTTCTATTACGCATTTAGTAAATTGACCTGAGGATAAATGAAAATATCAGCGTCTGAAAAAATATTATTGTATTTTCTGCACGTCCTTCGTAAGTATGTATTAAACGAAATCAATTCGCACGCCACTGAGTCGGCTCTCATGCCTATAAAATCAATCAAGGAAACTATTAGCTGCTAGGAATTAAATGAGTGTTGATCTTTATCCCGGCTGTAGTCAGTGGCGTGGGCGGCGGGGGGAAAGGGGGGGGAGGGGAAGGGAAGGAGCTGGGTGAGATGAGATGAGATGAAGAGGAAATTAATAAGTAGTAGGACGATCTTTGGACAATCCGTTTAATTAAAAGCCCCTGACAACTTAAGGGGACTAAAGAGCAATGAAAACTCTTTAAGCTGTATTAAAAGGATTATTAGAATTTAATTAAATTCATATCATAAACCTTTAATTAAAGGTTTATGATGTTAATGAGATTTGGCAGGTTATTAAAACTGAAAGAACTTTCCGAAGGATCTTCCGAGATAATTTTGTCGCATACTATTTAACTAGCTTTGTTTGAACCGTGAAAAACACTTAAAACTTTTATTCGCTGAAAGTTGACAACTAATTTAAATTTGAAAATAATTAACAATTAAAACCGCAGGTTTACGTTAAAAACACCGTTTTATTGCACAACCTAAGCGAATCCAGATTTTTGTTCCCAGATTTTTTCAACGCTTTTCGACTGATTATTTCGCAATTTTAAAAAAAATATTGTAAGTAGAAAATACAACCAAATCAAAAAAATTTCGGGTACTGGCATCGTTCATGGGGTGAGATTTGTGTAGGTTTTGGCGGCGAACGCAATTGTTCACCTACTGCGGAGCGGGTCGGATCGGAGAGACTGGTTTAGGGAGACCTTTTCACTTCTGCACCAAGACTCTCTCAATCATTCGCTTTGCACCGCAGTGGGAAGGATAGATTTATCAACCGTCACTTAACCTGGACACATCATCTCCAGATTCCTTCCCATCCCTTATACCTATTTCGTTCCCATTCCTTTCCCTTAAAATACCCTCCACACAGCACCCCCAAAGATGACTTAGGCCATGGGTATTTTTTTTTCCTCAGGGCCTCCCGGGTGGAGCCAATAAAAAAAAATTTAATTGTAGTTTTTTTTATTTTTCATCGCTACTGATTCCAGCTCACTACGTTTTTTCTAGCATGAGTTAAGAAGCTTTGAAACATCCAAAAAATTAACCAAATCACCATTTTTTCAGTTTTTATACATTTATTGTTATAAACAAGTTTTTAATTTAATGACCGGGACAACGTCTCTGATCACTCGGCCAATGTGACCCGATTTTTTGACATAATTTTTGTCGATCTCATACATCAATCCCAGATTTAATAATATTATCCCCAACTAATTTAGTCAAAATGATGTAAAAAGTCGAGCCCGTAATCTTTTTATTTTCGGTTCTTGTTCTGTTTCATTTTTTTTATTTATTTATTATTATATTTTACATTTATGGGTATAATCTTTAAATATTATAAAGCGGAAATTATAGCAATAAAATTAAATATCTCAATTTTTAACAATGTTAATTCGTCCTTTAAATTGCACCTAGTTTACTAAAATTCACAACCTCAAAACTTTACTCGAAACCATTCGTAGCCCGAGCGAGGGCGGGTACACTAGTAAGGTCAGCTAGTAAGCAATAAGGATGGAACACGTTTAATAAATAAAGTGTAGTGAATAAGTGTGTTCATGTCTTCCGTCGCCTTACCAATCAAATCTTGTGCGCGCCTGGTGGCGGCGGGGGATGCGGGGGTCGCGGGGGTCGCGGGGGGATGGAGGGACTGGGGAGACAGGGTGGGGATAGGGTGGGGAATTGGGGGGGCGGTCATTCAATGAGATTGCTCTGGCCCGAGGCCCGAGTAATGGATCTCTGCGGAATGGGCCGGATCAAGGAGCACCCCCACGCATTGCTTAGGTTATTGCAATGGTCAAGATGTTTTGGGAAGGCCAGGAATAGAAATATATATATATTTTTAAAGCAATATTCTAGGCTCTCAACATACTAAATACTAGTGATCGACCGAAGGTTCGGTTTCGGTTTCGGCAAGTTTAGGCAGAAAAATCTAGTTTCGGCATCAGTTTCAGTTTCGGCAGAAAATCAGCCGAACCTTCGGCAGCACCGAAACTCTCCGTTCGTAAATTATCGCGCGTCGTTCGGCTGACTTCGGGTGAGTTCGTGGCCCGTGTATACTGTATAACCCACCGTCATCAGTCAAGGGCGGATCCAGCTTTGGCGCCAGGGGGGGGTCACATAGCGCCAGGGGGAGGTCACATAGTCGTGGTCAAGTCACTAGAAGTTATAATGTAATTTTTATAATAATAGATACAAGATACAAGAAAAAGTAGGTCCACCTAGGTCTTGGAACCAGCCCAGGGGGGGGGTCATGACCCCCATGACCCCCCCCCTGGATCCGCCCTTGTCATCAGTTAAGTTGGCCGGTCGGTCCGGCGAGGTTATGTTGTGATTTTATTTTTGAAATATAAATATAATTTTGGTATGTTTTATAGCAGTTCTATCAAAAAAAAATTTTTTTTTTTCACAAACTTCAATAATTGTTTTTAATTTCATTTTACAAGTATAATAAGCATGTTTTGATTGTAAACGCAATTATTGAGATCCTTCCTTTATAATGTAACTGTTGATTATTGAACAATTTTGTTCCAAGAAGTAGTTAATAAATTTGTTAATTTTTATAATCTGTGATTTTTTTATAGCGATAGTATCACAAATATAATTTTTTTTTTTTCACACACTTCAATTATTGATTTTTTATTTCATTTAACTCGTGTTAACTGTCTGTGTATCTACGTATAAAAAATAAGCCAAATTTCAGAAAACAATAGATTTTTAACGTGTCTACAAAAGTTTCAGTTTCGGTTTTGGTTTCGGCCGAAACTGAGACAGATACCGAAAAATCGGTTTCGGTTTCAGTAGAAAGTCCTGTTTCAGTCGGACACTACTAAATACATTATATCTATTCGAGCGCAGAAAAAGTAGTGATTTGGATTTGGCTTTTTCATGTTTTTTTTTATTTATTTATTTACATAAATAGTAACAAATAGAACATTGGTTACAGTTTGGGAGGCGGGAATGGGTACCGCCGCCCCGGGAACCTTTATTGGATAACCAACACCTCTGCCATAGGTCACCCCAAGTGGTTCGCTACGTTTGGTGATTTAACAGGGGTGCCCGGGTTAATGGGATGAGATTTGTCTACGTCTGATGACCAGGACACACTGAACCCCAGATTCCTACCCACCCCTTAAACCCTTTTCCTTCCCATAACTTTCCTCTCCTTCCTTTCCCTAAAAAAACCCTCCACACAGCATCCCTAAAGATAACATAGGCCCTCAGGGACATTATTTTCCTCAGGGCCTCCTGTGTGGAGCTCATATAAAAAAAAAAAAGTGATGAAACAATTTACAGATATTAAGTAATATTTCATGGTGGGTACCTATGATATGTTTCTTTGTAGTGTCTTATTTGTGATATGTATATTTAGTAATTACCGGGTGATGTGCGTAGTGTGTAGATGTGTGTGTATGTATAAGTATCTTTGTAGGTGTGGGAAGCGGTGATTTGTGAAGGGATTTGTACCAATACGCATTGAGTAGTTTATATTATTGACATGATTTTATTTTATTTTATTTGGGTAGTGAGTCAGAGAAAATATCGATGTTAGAGTGTTGGCAAATATTTATTAAACGTATGAATATTTTTTTAGATTCCTTTTATTTACATGTAAAAAAAATATTGTTTAACATATTTAGTTTTCAGTCATTTCAAGCTGTCAGGACAACTGTTGATGGCGTTGAATTTGGGCAATTTCAAGGATATTTTGAGGGTCCTAACTCCTATAAGGAGTTACTTATCAATAAAAGCAAAGTGTAGAGTGGTTTACATCTATATATTGTATTAATATATGTGCACTTGAATCAAAATCAGAGTAAATAGGGGCATGAAAAAATATTAGGATTCAATCTGTACCAAAAAATCAACAACTCCTCTGTAATTAACTATTTACTAATATTAAAATCAAAACTTCAATTAATCACTATTGACCAATGCCCAAAAAGGAACATTCCATATAACCATTCTCAATAATTAAGATCGATAGTTGAGTTATATCTTTAATTCTTTGAAACCAATTCTCTAAAAAGATCTACTAAGAATGACCTACATAACTCGCTTTCTGTCAATCCATAATCCAATTTGGTACAATAGGATGGGGTAGCGCTTTTTAAACCCATACACAATATCTTTACTTTGTGCAAAAATTTATAATTAAAATAATATTAAAGAAATCATATTTATATCTTTCAGAAATTATATTTAAAGAATTTAAAGTTATAAATTTAAATACCCCGTTTCTGCGTCACTTAACTTTACAAGTGCATAAAGAAGATATTTTAAAGAAAGCCGAAATATTCAAAAGCACAGTAAATCTCAGATAAAAATACATTTCACTGACTCTGATATGTAAAAAAACAGAACTAAAATTATCTAGGAACCATTTTCTTTAATAAATATTCAGAAAATATATGATCCCTTCGTTAAAATCCCAATTAAAAAAATTACAATGAAAACTTCAACTTAAAACTAAATTTGAGATGCGGGTATAGGTACTACCGCCCCGGGAAACATTTATAATCATAAAATAATCATATAAATGTTTTAACCAACCTTGCCGTAAGTCACCTCAAGTGGTTCGCTACGTTTGATGATTTAGCAGGGTGAGGTTTGTCTAGGTCTTACTGCGTGGTAAACCGTATTTCCAATAAATAAAAAAAGGTGGAAATCGTTTGTATGGACAAAACGCCGCCCGTGTTTCGGCATCTTTAATTCCTCTTTTGGTCATTTTTTTTTATATCAATATAAAATAAAACACAACCACACGAACAAAAAACTGAAATGTTCGCTTTTCCGTGACTTAAATTTTAGATCTTGTCACTTACCCCCTAAAAAGTCCAACTTCTCACCTTTTTCTATTAAATTGTTATACGGATCTGTCGTTTTGTAATTTCCCTGAATGGTTATGACTCTGCCAGGGACCGGTCCGGAGTAGGAACCAGGCTCCGGGTTCAGTTCCGGTACCTCCGCGTCGTTCCTGGCACCTCCGGCCCGTTCCGACTCGTTCCGGTCCGACCCTGACCACATCTCTATCTGAATACATACTACCTTAAGTGGATGACCACTTCAAAACCTTATTAAATATTTATACATCGAATCCATAGAACATACAGCACACGCTTTGGGGTTCAGAAGCGGAAGCACTATCGTAACATTTTCGGTGAAAATTTAAAAGAAATTAAATTTAAACGGTAGGTATATATCTCGGCCTCCATCGTCGCGGGATAAGGCTTTTGACTAGTAATCCGAAGATTGCCGGTACAAATAAATTTTATTTTTTGTATTATTTCACAATTTAATCGTTTAAATAATCCTACTAATATTATAAAGGCGAAAGTTTGTGTGGATGTATATTTGTTACTCTTTCACGCAAAAACTACTGAATGAATTTTAAAAATTCTTTCACTAATAGAAAGCTACATTATTTGCGAGTACTATCGGCTATATATATTGGTAAGCTCTGGCGTTATGAATAATCTCTGGCGTTAGGAAATTATTTTTCATACGTTTTCTGTCCCTAACAAGAATGAATGGAGAAGAATTAACACGCGTAAATATCATCAAGGATCTTGGGGTGACCTTTGATCCCAGGCTGACATTTTCAAATCATATAGTGCCGCTTACTTCGGCTTGCTCCAAAATTCTTGGTTTTGTATTTAGAACTTGCAAACAATTCAGTAACATAGAAGTAATGACCGCCATGTTCAACCGAGTGGTCAGAAGCAAGCTGGAATACGCTAGTACTGTCTGGATACCTTATCAACTTAAATACATAAATATGATTGAACAAATTCAAAAAAAATTCCTAAGGTATGTTTACATGCGATCATACGGAATATATCCGAAATTCATGCATCACGTGGAACTGCTAAAGGAGACAAATTATCAAGGGGTAGGGGGGAGGGGGGAGGAGGAAGGGGGGAGGGGGGAGGGGGGAGGGGGGAGGGGGGAGGGGGGAGGGGGGAGGGGGAGTGGAGTGGGGAGAGGGGGTAGATGACACAACTACCGGATCTGCCGGATCTGCCCTGATGATGGACACTGCAACGATGTCCGAAACGTTGGCTAAAGAAGGAGGTAGCGCAACACGGCATAACACCCCAAAAACAAATAACGAAAATGCTTTTGCCGTGAAAATCTTAAAACTTATCTGAAGTATTTTCGTCCCAAAACACGTGTGCGGATCTTTTCTTAAATGATTTTATTTATGTAAACTAAAATTAAAATTCTGAAACATAGCTTTCCCAGATAATTTATTGATTTATTTTACTGCATGATTAAATGATTTTAAATGTGTATTGTATAATAAAAAAATTTTTAAATAACCAATGTGCCAACGACCTACGCTAAAACCTTATTGTACTATATTTTAACATATTTTCTCAAACTTAAAACATAGCTTTACTAGATAAAAGAACAGTCTTTCGAAATCAATTTATATTTTTTGTGAAAAAGAGTCAATACGTCTAAAATTTGATTTAAAAATGACATATTTCCGGCTTTGTCTGGTTATTCCCTCTTAACATATGGTATGAGGTTTGTCAAGGTCTTTTTGTCAAACACATCACTATTTCAGAGAAATTAAAATGAATTCTAATACATTTCTCTTTCAGGGAAACTAAAAAATTTCATAATAAAAATAATTCTTTATTCCAGGATGTGGGGAGGATAGTGCAATCCCACACGTCCCATATAGTTATACATATTTATATATTTACACAGTAAAGAAACAAGAACATAAATATAAATAAAATAAAAAAATTTAACAAAAATAAATAATTCATTATTATGCAGGGCGTGGTCTTGAGTGAGCTCGGGCCCAACGCTCACTCAGGAGCGGCGCTTGGTGCAGGAAGGCTGCGGTTACCACTGTGTTATTGGAGGCCATTAGCCGCATCCTGGCTCCAGTGACCCGGTGTCTCATCAGGCTGGCGAATCTATGGAGTCCGAATTCGGTAAACATTGTTGATGAGCTGCTGTACCTGTCTATTGACACCATGTTTCACACGTATACAGGGTAGTGCAGAATGCACTGAACAATTTTTTTTACATAATTACTGCATCGGAAGATCTTCGGGCATTCACATTTAACAATACACTGATACATCTCCTCTGTCGTTCAATATCACCAACATCCGAGAGGTCTTCAGTGATGATGTGCCCCAAGTATTTTACTTTCGTAGATGTGCTTATGTTTTCCTCGTTAAGTTGTACGGGAAGTATCTTCTCGGGATTTTTTCCATGGTGGAATGCAATTAGCTCTGTCTTCTTGGGGTTATACATCATGTTGTGGTTATACAGCACTCTTTCAGAGAAACTGAAATTTATCAAATAATTATTGTTGTTATTGTTACACTAGTATTTTACTTGGCAATGCAGTTACAAGCATGAACCTAAAGAGCCTTTTTAGTTCATGATTTTGTAATTGTTTGTTTGGCGTGTTGAGCATGGTTCCTTATTCTAAAAGCGTAGATTTTTAACGCTATCTTTGATGCCAAATTTGAATAGAAAATCGTTCATTACTTTATAGAAAGGTGTAATTTTTCTAAGAAATACAATTAGATTGATAACAATACATTAAACCCGACCACGTCTTACGGGCGAACTCACCCCAGCAAATGTGGTTAGTTTGTAATATTTGCATTCGATATGTATATGTTACCGGAAATGTATGATATCTAGGAATTGTATACAACTCCTAGGAAATGTATACAATTCCGCAGCTATTCAGGAAATGTATAAAATATTGCTTTAAAAATTATTTAATACGTACACATCCTGGGAAATGTATACATTTCCTGGGAATTGTATATAATTCCAATATCGTATGAGGAAATGTATAAAAAGAATGCTCTATGGATATTTATTTTTGCAGGGTAAGCTGGAATGGCACTTGGAAGTACACAATAGTTTATTTTTATAGCACAGACATCATGCTGTAATACAGTTTTTCTTGCAAAGGCACTGTTTATATCCTTGGCCAGTTCCAGTGGATTGTAGGTTAGGTTAGGTTAGGTTAGCCCCGATATCATAAATGTTTACATTTCCGATTGCTATTTAGGAAATGTATAGATTTCCTAGGAAATGTGTCTAATATAATTTATTTCAAACATTTCCGGGCGATTTTAGGAACTGCATACATTTTCTAGGAATTGAATACAATGACGGATTACATACATTTCCGTTAACATATTTTATATAAATAAAAGATAGTGAAAGTTAATTGAAGAACTACACTGCGCCTGGTAACAACGATCAAATGATACAAACAAAATAGACAGTGTATGTGATGTCAGAATCTTGTAAAATAAATGGAACTTGATTTTCTTGAATTTCTTCATACAAGTAAGTATCTACGTATATAAAACACATATGGTTCTGAAAATTATTTTTGTTATAGAAATGAAAAAAAGAAATGGTTTTAGAATCAAATGTCATTTTTTGCAAAAAATATCAGTTAGAATCTTGTCCAACTAAGGTGACGATATTCAAAAACAAAACAAAACGCCTCAATGAAAGCATAGCGAACAATAGGTATATCTGATAGATTACCCTATATATTATATATATATATATATTTTTTTTACATTAACTCCTTACAGGAGGCCCTGAAGAAAATAATTTCCCTCAGGGCCTATGTCATCTTAGATGTTGTGTGGAGGGTTTTTTGAGTAGAGGAAGGAATGAATATTGGTCTTGAAGAGACCCATGTTGTAGGAAGGAGGAAACATAGAGGCCGGCAAATCATTCACAGCCGAACTGTTGAACACAAGAACGAGTTGAAGAAGCGACCCGTTCTCATGTGACAAATGTCAACCGTGTACATAGTTGGGCATGCGTTTGGCGTGTTTTCCGATATGCACTGGTGCCGAAGGGATCAATGACACAAGTTCCTCGGAGCATCTTCCATTGTAATACCGGTAGAACAAGGATAGCATTCCCAACCGACGCCTGTGCTCTAAAGATTGCAATCCGTTTGTTAAGATGTGAAAATCTATCAAACGGACCGCCCGTTTTTGCACAGAGTCGAGGGTATTTTGGAGCTCCAGACGAGAGGTGGCTGCCAAATTCAATAATAATATTTGGAAGATTTCTGTAGCACCGTTTTTGTAAAAACAAGGATATGTACAATGATTTGACCGATGAACGCTGAACTTGAGATTAACACTGTTTATTGTTTATTTAGAGAAATCTAGGTATAGTTCGCACGCAGAGGACATAATTGCGAACAAATGTTATTTAATCCTGATATATAATTTAATAATAGTATTTATTTATTTATTAATTTACGGACAATAGTCTATTAAAAACAAAATAATAACACGAAAAAAACAGAGATGACGGTGAAGGGAGAGCACATATAAATGAATAGCAATGACAATATAAAATGTTAAAAATACATATAGAAGTCACTGCATGAAGAAGCATTTAAATATTGCGAATCGACTGCCAAAAGTCTTTTAGTTTTACACCAAAAAAACAATGCTTTGACTTGCGTTGACAAGTCTCGACATTCTGGATAATAAAGAATGGTATCCATAATTAGTAGAATGTTGATTGAGGAACAGCAATTCATTATTTCGGAGTCTACGGGAAGGGATGTTGAACTGGATGAGTTGTAACAAAGCAGGTGAATCAGTAATATTGTTGATAATTTTAAATATGCAAATTAGATCAGAGTCCTTTCTACGTTGTTCTAAAAAAGAAATGTTTAAAATGTGTTCAATTTCATCATATGAGTACTCGCCTCTTTCATAACCCAACCTCCAAGCAATTCCTCTTAGGAAACGATGATGTATGGATTCGATGTGACAAATGTGGACAGCATAGAAAGGAGACCAAATGACACTAGCATATTCAAGGTGAGGGCGAACAAGTACATATAATATGTTCTTTAATGAGCGTATTTAGGAAAGCAAAAGCAAGATTTTATGATGGGCGGTACAATACTTAGAATAAGTTTCAATCCTTGAAATCCGAAAGGATGATTTTCAGTCTCGGCTGCTATACAAAAAACATCAATTCGACCCTTTGGAATAACAAGGTTCCATCTAACGCGGTAATTTTATGCTATAAAGGGATCGACAGTAAGCTTCTTTAGAGTTCATTATCGCATGGGTTTACCGCATCAGATGGAACCTTGTTATTTCAAACGGTCGAATTGCTACGTACTACTCAGATCCATAAAAAATAATTCTGTTGTATAAAAATTTCATTTATTACGAGCTATTTCAAAATTTGTATCAAGCGGCCACCATATCTTCATCTTCAATTCCTTTATTTTATTAATAAAAAAACTCATTCGCTTTATAACAATATTATACGCGTATAAATGTGTGGGGGACGTTCAGTGTTCACAGTTGAGTATTGGAATGAACGCCCCAACACCCCAGAACACTCTAGAACAAACCCCCAAAAGCAAACACAATCTCCATACAATTTTCTTATCAGTATATTTTCTATTACACAATTTGTATGTGAAAGCTTTTCCTTATAACAATATTCTCGGAAGGAAAGTGATACGGTGGGTACCTACTACCACTATATATAATGGCTTTTATGGTGCTTTATTTATGTTGGCATCATGCTCTTATTTTTTAGCTCTTTTTGCTTTTTTTCTTATTTTTTTAAAACTATTTCGTAAAGCAACACTATTTCACATAAATTCACCTAATTTTCTCCCAAACATTCTTATCCTTTTACTAGAAATTCTAGAACGCAATATTTGTTAGTATATTCTGCGTACACTTACTGTGGTATATATGCCATGTAGGTTTGTAGATTTTTTCAACATCCTTCAATAGATGTCGTTAGTATAGTAAGTCGTACGTAGTTTTGTTGTACCTCAATAGATGTCAGTTAAGTAATATTTTAGAAGAGTATCATCTATCGTAGTTCGTGTCTAATGTACGAACGGTCACGATAATAGCCGAAGGCATCTGGTAGACGGCTAGACTCCATTAGTGTCGCGAGACCGCGGCTGCGGAATAACAGAGCATCCTATCGAAAGGACGTCTGGCCCAGTTAAATATTCATTATAAAAGTGAATAAAGTAACTTGTAATCTGAACCAACCTTGATCTTATTTGGAAGTTTTCCAACACAATTCGGGTAATCTTAATCACTGGAATTAATAAACACCACACTTACCGCAATGAATTGCACCGAAAAAAGTTAATAGTTGCCGCATATTAAAATAAAAGTAGATGTTTTTTCCATGACACTATCTAAATTCCGATTGAATTCGGGTAGAATCTTGCAATCATACATAAAGATATCACCCTACAAATATGTATAAAGAAAATTAAAATAATGTTGGTAGTTCTTGGTCGAACCAGGATGGGGTTAAAATTGACAGAAGTTGATATGGTCGAATATGAGTGATCAGAACAATGCCTCAGCAAAACAAAAGTCCTGGGTTTTTCTGTTTCACATTTTTGAAGTAAAACTTCTTTACGCACGCTTGGCTTGGGGAGTAAGCTGGTAAATGCGTGACGAGAGCATTACGAAAAGCGAGGCGAACGGTAGTTGAGAGGGAGGTATAAGTTAGTTAAGATGGAAAGAGAGATAGTTACGTTTCGTTTATTACTGTAGGGGCGTGGGTACCGCCGCCCCGGGAACATTTATTGGACAACCAACACCCCTGCCACAGGTCACCCCAAGTGGTTCGCTACATTTGGTGACTTAGCAGGGATGCCGGGGTTCATGGGATAAGGTTTGTCTAGGTCTTGGTGGCGGATACGTTTGCCAAACCACTGCGTGGCGGGCTGGATCGGAGGAGACTGATTGAGGGAGGCCTTTTGACCTCTCCAGCCGGATTCTACCAACCCTTCGCCTTGCACTGCAGTGTGAGGAATAGATTCATACGTCCGTCACTCCTGGCCACACTGACCCCCAGATTCCTACCCACCCCTCATACCTTTTTCCTTCCCATATCTTCTTCTCCTTCCTTTCCCTTAAAAAACCCTCCACACAGCATCATCAAAGATGACATAGGCCCCTAGGGAAATTGTTTTCCTCGGTGCCTCCTGTGTGGAGCTAATTTAAAAAAAAAAGGGGGCAAGAGAGAGAGAGGTGCGAGCACACATTTTCTTTCTCTCTTTCTCGCACAGCCAGTAGGGAACGTACCCATACTACGTGACCAACTTTTTGCAATTTTTAACCCCCCCCCCCGGTGACCGAAATCCTAAGCAACCCGCCGCTCATTTGTATGGAGCGTGACATTTTGAAGACCCCCCCCCCCTAAACGTGTCTCGTAGTATGGGTACGTTCCCACGTTTCGTATATCTAAGACACAGTGCAGGCCTATTGTCTGCATCACACTGTAGGAGCAAGAGAGAGCAGTGCGCGCGCACATTTTCTTTCTTTCTTCCTATCATATAAATGGAACTAAAGGAGTTTTACTTCAGTCGTGTGGTCTAAAGCACACTCATTTTTTTTGTTTGAGGGTCGTTAATATCGTTTTCAATAATTAATTTATTTAAATTGAACGTCTGAAAAACTCCGACTCACAGATAGTAATGAAAACTATTGAAAACACCAATATATAGTGAACTGGTGCTATGAGCTTATGTTTGAATTTACTTCCTCTACGATCTGGTGAACAGCCTTATTTCTTACACGTTATAAAGCCTATAAGCCACGGCTGACTGAGAAAAAGTATTAAGGCGAACGCATGTCACAGGGTGGAGCAGGGTGTCCCGGGGTGGTCGAGGGGGGTGCCTAATGAAAATCAAACGGACACCCTGAGGAGTTGTCATCAGTCAGGGACAGGGCGCCATCTAGTGCCAAATGCTGTTGGATGTGAGGTTTGGAATTAACATAAGGAGAATACGTGGTGACCAGTGGCGTGTTGAACTGATTGGTGGTATGGTCAACTGCTCAGAAAAGAAGGGCAAAAGGTGACTTTTTTAACACAGCTGTGATTTCATTTTTCCTGAACTGTGTTACGTGGTGGAAGTTAAAAAACACAGAAAGACTAAGGCAGACTAACTAATCACTTAACCAACCTGACCTTACCTAACGTAACATAATAAAGCTCTATAGATATTGAGATACAACAAAACTACGTATGACTAACGACATCTATTGAAGGATGTTGAAACTAAAAACTATCTACACACCACAGTAAGTTTACGCAGAATATACTAAAAAATATCTCTGTGCAATTTACACGCAGTAGAAGTGAAACCTTCAGAAAATTAAGTAGACAACAGTGGGGAGTCTATGAAGCACCGCACAAGAGAAGACCGATTATTCCATCTCATTCTCTCATAAGCAAAATCCTATATATGTATGTGTTTGTCTCTTTTTAGTGTCGCTTTTTCGTTTCATCGAGTTTTAAATCACAACGGTGTTAAAGAAGTTTTCACTTAAAAAATATTAATGAGTTTCTTTTAAGGAAAAGAACAGTTGGGAGAAAATTAGGTGTATTTGTGTAATATGTGATGTTAGTAAAATAGTGTTGCTTTACGAAATTGTTTAAAAAAAATAATAAAAGGAAACAGCTAAAAAAATAAGGGTATGAGGCCAACATACTATAAAGCATTTCAAGGGGCATTTGGATTCGGAAAGGTGGTCTCTGAATTATATTCTGAAAACATAAAATAATAAATGAAACAATTTAACTTTGTTCGAACCACTTTTATATTTGAGTAAATCCGACCGGTTTCAGAAATATAAAAGTGGTTCAAATAAAGTTAATTTTTTTCATTTATCTATAATGGATAACCACAAAGTTATAGCTACATTCAAAAATATATATACATAAAATAATATTTTAGCAATACCACTTTTTACTTAGTTTTTTTTTTTAATTTCTTGGCAATTGCATATTATAGTTTACTCAATTTAAGTATCTATGAGTTTACTGCAAAAGGATGTAAAAAAATATGATGTTTTTGTATTGACTTCGTGCAGCATAGTGCTGTTTTAGCTCGTCCGTTTCATTTTATTTTTCAATTAATCTATACTATGACTAGATTATTATGGTAACTACCTGCCTAAAGAGAGTAGGTACCTACCTGCCTAAAAATATTTAAAAATCTCCTACTACCACCAAGCTCAAAATGTTGCTATGTTGTGATGGAGGACTTAGACGAGAAATCGAAGTACTCACAAATCTTGACTTCAAAATGAAATTAAGGTTTTGATTTATTAAAGAGAAAATTAGAATCAAAGTTTTTTTGGGTGCAAGGTGTATTAGTAACAGGAGCTATTCACATAATGGTTATTTTTTTATTCGTAAACAGTTTGTTTTTAGTTTTAAACTCTCTTAGCTAAAGTCCAACTTTCATTGGTTGAATTGCTGTGTCACCGATTTATTTCCACACATTTGAGATTCCATTCGCTACGCCACTGGTGAGTGTATTTAGGGCAGTTCAAATTTAAACTGGAAAATACAATGTTTGATAATAGTAATCTCTAAAAAAGTGTTTTGATAACAATAACCATACAATTCCAGGAACAGAGAGAACTCTAATATTTAAAAGTAGAATTAAATTTCTATTGGCAACAGCATTTTTCTAATGACTTACACTGACTTACACTCACTTACTTGCGTAAAAAATCAACTGAAACATTCAATAAAATTAAAAGAACGGTGCTGTATAAAATTTTACATACTTGTCGTATTTCATTTATTCAGTTAGAAAAAAGTGCATTTAAAATATCTAATGAAATTAAAAAATGTATTGTACATTATGCGAATGCCGCCCAAGAATCTCAACCGCCTGGCGCAAGTGAGTCTATGGCAAATACCGTAAGAAAAGATCTACACGTATGCTCAAAGATGTTAGACAATATCCGAAATGGTTTAATGGGGAAATCATTCACCTCATACGAGAAAAAACTAAAATGCACCATCTTTGGAAAAAAACAAAATCCGAACATGCCTTAGCTAACTTTAAAACTTTGCGAAAATCAATCAAACGGTTAATTGGTCAGGCCTACACTGACTTTACACGTGAGGCCGAGAACAGTATAATAACAGACCCAACTCGATTTTGGTCATACACTAACGATAAACGCCGCGGCTGTGATAAACTTAACCACATGAACTACAAAGACAATAAATATGATGGATCTTCTGAGATCGCCGCAGGTTTCGCACACTATTTTCAATCAGTATTTAGCGACAATATCCCAAAACTTGACATATCCTCTATAGCTTCATCGTCATTTAACTCTTTACCTGTACAAATTCATGAAATTAACGATGACGATATTATTACAGCTTTCCATAAACTAAAACCTAAATACTCCGTCGGCCCATATTGTATTCCACCTATAATCCTCAAAAGATATGCAAGTTATTTTATTCCACCTCTAAAACATATTTTTAACCTATCACTTCGCAAAAATATCTTTCCGGAAATGTGGAAACTAACGAAAGTAACGCCTATACACAAAAAAGGAAAAAAGTCAGAAATAGATAATTACAGACCTGTAGCTGTGTTGTCAGCACCCGCAAAACTTTTAGAAACCATAATTTATTCACAGATATATAACCAAACAAAACACGCACTCACCGAAAATCAGCACGGATTTCGTCCCACACTGTCACCTTCAACGAATCTTATGAATCTCACCACCTATATTAATAATTCATTTGAAAATTTTGTACATGTTGATGTGATTTATACAGACTTCGAGAAAGCATTTGATAAAGTCGACCATGATATTTTATTAAAAAAATTAAGTGACCTCGGATTCTCTCAGAATTTCCTCGCTTTTGTGGCTAGCTACTTACGCAATCGTCGTCAGTATGTCAGTTACGGACACCATCTCTCTCACGAATACAAAACTAACTCCGGGATTCCCCAGGGATCGAATCTAGGACCCCTTCTCTTTCTCTTATTCATCAATGACATTGGCAACACCATAAACCACTCAAAATATCTCCTTTTTGCTGACGATATAAAGCTTTTCAAAGCAATCAAAAGTTACATCGATTCCATTCTTCTGCAGAACGATCTTGATTCTCTTGTCAAATGGTCGGAACTGAACAACTTACCCTTCAGCATTCAGAAATGCAGTATCGTTACATTTACAAGATCTAAAGATACATTCCTGTACCCCTACCACATAAATAAACATGAATTAACACGTAAAAATGAGATTCGAGACCTTGGCGTAATTTTTGAAGCAAATCTCTCTTTCAAATCCCATATATCTGATATTGTCTCCCGTGCCAACAAAATGCTTGGATTTGTTCTTCGTAATTCAAGATCATTTACCAACGGAATCGCAATCCGAAGAACGTATGAAGCACTTGTTCGCAGTATCCTGGAATATAGCTCCATTATTTGGGCCCCTTCTGAGCAAAACCATATTCTCGAAATAGAAAAAGTACAAAAGAGATTCATGCGTTACCTATATATGAGGGAATATATGTACTACCCTTTCTTGTATCCATCCTTATTCTTAGCAGGAATGCTCGATCTTAATACATTAGAAGCCCGCCGAAAAATATTTTTAGGAAAACATTTTTTTAAGATAATCTCTGGAATTATATATAATCCACCTATTTTGAAAGAGATTAACTTATATGTCCCAGACAAGTATACTCGTGGAAGGTCCCATACCCTTTTTTATGCTCCAAAAGTGAGGACTTCTGCCTATCAGAACGCGCCAGTCAACAGAGCGACTGAACTGCTCAACGAGTCTGCATTGACCATCGACATTTTTAACATAACCTACAGGCAGTTTAACAATTATCTTTTGATGTATGTCACAAAGTAGTGAAACTGACCTTTTTATGTGTTTTGCTATACTTTTTGTCTAATTTGTAATCTTCTCCATAATGTATTGGTGAATAACCGTTTTACGGAGATCATGGAAAATAAATAAATAAATAAATAAAATACCAATTGGAGGAGATGGCAAAGAGGAAGGTGGGGAAGTATGTAGCTATTCAGATCTTGTCACCAAACATGTCTAAGTCATTTCAAACAATGTTTCAGTTCTGATGGTGTTTTTACACCAAGGTTGTACGAAGAGCGTATTCCACTCTGAAACGTGGCTCAAATATACCTTATATTATTTTAAATGGTTAAATTATGAAATAATGCAATTCAATTAATTAAATTTATTTGTGCACATCAGGATTTGAACCCGCGACTTTCGGTTTACAAGTCGAGAGCCTTACCCCTCGACTGGGGAGGCGAAATAGATAAGTTATTATAGATGTCCAATGCAATATTAGTGTTATTTTTTAAAAGAATCACAAATATTCTCAAGTTACGAATAGCCTAACAATATTTAAAAATCTCCTACTACCACCACAGTAAGCGGAAAATGTTGCTTGGGTCGTGATGGAGGACTTAGCCAGCCGAGGAATCGAACACGCGACTCCTGGGTGGGACCCAAACGCAAAGCCAACTCAACCACTGACCGGTCAATATTTTATTAATTCAACGGTTATTTAATCGATTTTATTTAATATTTTTCAGCACTGATAAAGCTTGTCTAGAAATTTTACTTTGTTTTTATTTTGTTAATTGAAATTCCCTTTAGTTTAGTATTTTACATTATTTAATCTTTTTTACTTTTCTTATTTGATACCCCCAACCCTAGACAAGACAGTGGCTTCATGGAGAAAAATCTCCGTGATTTTCTCAGGGCAGTGGTAGGTGGCGCTAATTGAAACAAAGTCCCCCCCCCCTTCCCAACTCCCAACCCCTCCCCTACCAACCATCCCCCGGAAAGTGGAGGGCGCCACGATGGTATTTGGGGATGATAGTCACTGATGGCGTGATAAGCGTAAAAAAATATACATTTTCCTATCGAACCAAGTCAATAAAATTATAAATGTTTTGCATTCTGTGTACTTACGAACTTTTTTATTTTTTTACATTAGCTCCATACAAGTTTTACAAAGCGGCTCTGGAGATACCAATTTCGCTTAGGGCCTATGTCATCTTTTAGGATGCTGGGAATGGTGGAGGGTCTTTATAGGAAAGGAAGGAAGTTCTGGAAAGGAAAAAGTTATGAGAGATGGGCAGGAATTTGGGGTCAGTGTTTTCATGAGTGACGGATACATGAATCTATCCCTCCTAATGCGGAGCAAGGCGATGTTCCATGAGAGTCCTGCTGGAGTAGGGAGGTCCAACGGGCTCCCTAAACCAGTCTCTCCAGTTCCGCCTGCTTCGCAGTTGGTGGGCAAAGGCATCCGCCACCAAGATCTAGGCAAACCTTACTCCCTGAACACGGGAACCCCTGCTAAGTCACCAAATATAACGAATTACTTGGGGTGGGGTGACCTATGACAAAGGTGTTGGTTATCCAATAATCCACCTCGAAAACTAAAAGTTACTACTGAGGCTTTCGAAAGTCTTTATTTAAAAACTTGCCGATAAACCCGGCGTTATTCCGGGTTGTGTATGGTTTGGAGTACCTAAAATTTTAAGGTTGCAAGTTCTAGTGTGCCTAAAAACTGATTACATTTTTAACTCCTCAGGCCTCGACCGTATTTTGTCGCAGTGTCAAAATATTTCCGTTTTGCAATAAAATCCAAATAAATGGTATACTTCTGAATGTATCCGAAAACTTGATTTTTTTTAGAAAAGGTGTTGAAATACGCTTTAAAATTTATAATTCGAAATGAACAACACAATGTTTAAAATTAAAAAATTTTACGTGCAAACATAAAAAAGTTTTTAAAATGGCCGAAGTTACGTTTTTTTCTAACTAAAATTACTGATAACAAAAAAAAATACATACCTACATAAATAATTTATAAAGCAAATGTATGATAAACGTTATCATCAACTCACTTTTTGGTCGTTTCATGTAAAAATAAATGATAAAAAATTGCCAGTTTCGTAATTTTTTTTTTCAAATTGCTGTCGAAAACTTTGGATTCATGAAGGTGTGTATTTTAATTATTTTGCGGTTAGCTCTTAGATTTGAATACAAATCATAGTATTTTCTCTTTCGTACAGATCGTATTTCTAACAACGATAGTAAAGGAGACACAACGATTTCTATGAGACGTGTAAGAGTTGTTCCGAAAACCGAACAAATAGATTTGACAGGTTAAGTTTGAAAAAAGAACATTGTAAAGAATTTTGAAAAAGAATTTGTTTCATTTGATCGTGCCATGTCTTCTTCGGGCGTCCTCGATTTCTTCTACCGTTAACTCCCACGTTATTCATTCTCCTTATACCCATTTTACCATTCTTCACATAAGATGAGATGGGAACTCAATCCGGGAAAATGTTAGCTATTATTTATTTATAAATGAAACAATTTTTTTTTTTGTTTGAACCACTTTTATATTTGAGTAAATCCGGTTTCAGAACGACCGTTCCTTCTTCTTCCTTTTACATTCAAAAGTATATTATTTATGAATTTATTTATTATTATGTATTTACTTATTATTCTTTAGTGTTTGAGAAAAATACTTGTCACCTTAAAAAAATAATTCACACTAACCATCCTGCACTTAGCCGTGACACAAACCACTACATGTTCACACCATCTGACGACAAAATTGAAAACCAAATAGAGAAAAAAGACCGAGAAGCTATCATTGGCTTTACACTAATCCCTTATGGAACAACTTTTTACCTCTGAGGACACTTTTCCGCGAATACGACACCTCAAGAAAAGGGCAGAATACGTTCTGGAGTTTTAATTAAAGTCACGGAGAGTGTTTGACCTTTCTGGGTAAAGGGGTAATTTTCCTAGTGGCTTAAGTCCAAACTATCACTTTTGAGATGTTTTAGCCTTTCCCGGGTAAAATGGAAAACGTGGGATAAAATGGCACTTAACTAAGCCAAGGTGTAAGGTGCTTTCCGGTTAAATGTTTTGATTATGTAATGCTACTGTACTCTTCATTGGTATTACAAATCTGTTTAATGTTGTTCAAAGCAATGTTTTCAATGAAATATGAGAATTTACATGCTCTGTAGAATGTAAGCTTTTGTGTGACTAAATTAAAGTGGTGTAGAAAAAATCGTTAAATTATAAATCACTGGAAACAAGTGAGAGAGCACCAAATAGAAATATGTGGTAACATCTTAAAACATAAAAATTAATGTCTCTTTAGCCTTTGGCTGTCCCTTACAATGAACAGCGTTCCTTAACATTCATCCGATTGCGATGAAACTTTGGTGAATTGTTGTGTGCACGTCTGCGAAGGTTTCTATGAAATTTGATTTTTTTTTTTTACACAGGGATCTGAGATGCTGTGTGGAGGGACTTTTTGTGGAGAGGAAGGAATGAACATTGGTCTTGAAGAGACCTATATCATAGGAAGAAGGAAACACATAGGCCAGCAAACCGTTCCACAGCCGAACTGTTGAACACAAGAACGAGTCGAAGAAGCGACCCGTTCTCATGTGACAAATGTCAACCATGTACATATGTTATGCACGCGTTTGGCGTGTTTCCCGACTATGCACCGGTGCCGAAGGGATCAATGACTCTAGTTCCTCGGAGCATTTTTCATTGTAATACTGGTATAACAAGGATAGCATTCCCACCCGACGCCTGTGCTCTAAGGATTTGCAATCCGTGTGTTAAGATGGGAGAATCTATCAAACGGACCGTCCGTTTTTACGCAGAGTCGAGGGTATTTATCAGGTATTTTGGAGCTCCAGACCAGAGGTGACTAGTAAATTCAACCGTGGGGCACACTTGTGATTTGTACAGGGTTAGCAGTTGTGTACTATTAAAGTATCTGCGGGCCCTGTATAATATGCCCAGTTTTTGGGAGATTAAGTTAACTCTGGCTTCGATGGAGCCCCCATATGTCACTTAAGAAGAGACGAAAAGTTGAAGGAGACTAGGTTTTCATTTCGATTGTATATAGTGTATTTCATTTAGTTTAGCGGCAGGGAGGAAGGACTGAAATTGAGGAATAAAAAGGACATTCAGGGGAGGGGAGGGGGGCGAAAGGGGGCAGAGGAATGGATTGCAAAGGAGACGTTGTAGCGGTAGGGAATAGCAGAGGTAAATTTGGTAATCCATGCTTCAAAATTTTTTATCCAAAAGCACTTCAATAAACAGAATTAAAACACAAACATTTTTTTGAGTGGCATTGCAACGCATGCCGGGTACTTGCTGGTTACTTTATAAAATTTACATTGTATTATAGTCTGACAGTAAGTTTTAAAAAGCACAATTTTCCAAGAGCACATTTTTTTAAATTTAAGCAAATGCTTTCAGAAATTGGTCCTACTTACCCACTCTTTTTCCGAAAGGAGATGATTCTCATCACATTCTAAGGTAATTTTATTTTGTTTTTTTTAATTTTTATTATCATTAAAAATAATTGTTTAAAATTATTTATTAGATACAATCTCATCAACTACCTGCACTGAGTCGAGGGTTTTTTCAGGTAATTTGGGGCTCCATACCAGAGGTTGCTGCCAAATTCAACCCTGGGGCTTTGCGATTTTTAAAGGATAAACAGTTGTGTACTTTTAAAGTATCTGCGGGCCCTGTACAGAACGCCCAGCTTCTCAGAGGCTAACATAACTCAACGTTTAAGAGGGCATTACCAGAGAAAACCAGAAATATGTCATTTTCAAATCAGATTTTAGACGTATTGACTCTTTTCCACAAAAAATTATATATGGATTTCGAAAGATTGTTCTTTTATCTAGCATTCGCATGTAATAAATTTTGAGAAAATTTTATAATTTTTAGTATAATAAGGTTATTCCATAGGTCGTTGGCAGATTTGTTAAATTTTCAAAAAAGATTTTGTATTATACCACACCTATTTCAAATAATATAATCATGCAGTAAAATAAATCAATACATTATCTAGCAAACGCATGTTTTAGAATTTTAATTTTAGTTTCAATAAAATCATTAAAAAATATGTACGTACATGTGTTTCTTGACGAAAATTGGTCCATTTGTGTATTTATTTGCGCACTTACAAACTAATATATTTCAGATTTTATTAACATTTTTATTAAATTTAGACATTATTGAAAAATAATAAATACTTATAATCAAAAAATAACTACAAAAAGTACATTATTTTAATAGTTTTATCATCACGCCTTTCAGCATTTTTGGATGAAGGTATAAATTAAAGCTAATTTGAATTGAAATAAATTCGATATTGAGTTATAATTTTAAAAAGCTGGTACGGAGAATAATTAATCTTTCTCGTTGTAACCGCCCTGCACGATCGTAAGAACAACTTTCGACGAAATGTGGATTTTCGTCCGCTGTCTGGTTAAACGCTCTTAATTTTACTTGGTGAATTTTGTGGATCACGTTAAAAATCATTCTTAAACCTTCGGTTGTCTCTTTGTAAACTTATCCGATCATTGTATTTTTAAAATTTTTCATTCTTTTATTTTATTTCATGTGTGTATATTTCGCCATCGGAGGAGGGGGGAGGGGAATAAAATAGTTTATTAAAAAAAAAATTATTCGCTAAAAAAATTATGAATCTTAAAATCTTTTTACGGTGTCTTCCCACCGCAGTGCAATGCGATAGGTCGAGAAAGTCCTGCTGGAGAAGTAAAAGGTCTCCCTCAACCTTCTCTCCCGATCCAGTGCGCCACACAGTAGGTGGGAAGATGCATTCGCCACCAAGACCTAAACAAACTTCATCCCTGAGAACCCGGGAACCCCTGCTTAGTCACCAAACGTAGTGGACCACTTGGGTCGACCTATGGCAGAGGTGTTGTTGTATTTAATAAATGTTTTCCGGTCTGCTTTCTTTTAAAATAACTACATTTACGGAAATAAATTAATGTAGTTTCTGGGGGTGTATTCTATAATTTTTTAATATAGCTATAACTTTGTGGTTATCCTTTATAGAAAAATGAAACAATTCAACTTTGTATAAACCACTTACATAATGCGTAAATCTGACCGGTTTCGGAACAAACTTCTTCAGGGAAAGCTTATACCATAATAAAACATTGTTTATACAAAGTATAAACTCTACTTTTCTCTACTTTTACAATTAGCATTGCATTTAGCTTTCTCGGTAAATGAAGAAACCCGCCCTATAAGTTTATAGATACAGTAATGGTTTCAGATCTTAATAACTTCTCGCTAACTACGTAAAGTTTAATAAACTATATTTATACTTAACTTGGGAGACTGATTAGATGAAGTTCAACTGTGAGTTGCGTCAAATAATTTGCAAGTCTTAATAATATTATGATTCCGCCATCTCTAAAGAGTCGAGGCAGGTACCAAGTACCTACTTAAAACTTTACTTCTCGCTGCTTGAAGTGCATTCATTTGGCAAAGGAAATAACTGTCATTAGTGAGAAAGATAAATATTTTTTTATCTAAATTAGCAACTATGGCTGTCGAA
Organism: Limnephilus marmoratus; assembly: GCA_917880885.1. Lineage (NCBI taxonomy): Eukaryota > Metazoa > Arthropoda > Insecta > Trichoptera > Limnephilidae > Limnephilus > Limnephilus marmoratus. The sequence continues at coordinate 4,565,545 of OU862911.1, forward strand.
CCTAATATAAGCATTTTTAAGTAGATTAATAAAAACTAAAAAAACCTGTTAAAAACTGTTAGTGTTGGTGACAATTTTATAAATCCAATAGGAACTGATTCCAAAAATAGCCTGTTCCTCGGATACACTGTCATCCAGTGTAGGTAATTACCGGGATAAAGTAACCGAGACAGAGCAATGACGTCATATATAATATCTAGCCGCTTGATCCAACATGTATTACCACCGTCAATCTTTCCATATCCGGAGAGATACTACATATTCACAAATTCGTAGCAGTTATACCTAGGGGGGGAGACGCCCCCATCCGACGGAAGTAGCGACATCTTGTGACGAATTCTTGAATTCGAATCCGAATTATAACGGTAGCTGTGAAATTCCACGTACACAGATGTTATTTGTGGTGCGGCGCGTATGGCGTGGCGTCATGGGTTCTGAAATTCAACCACGTAGACGTTACCGTATTAATACTGTTCGATACTCAATTTTTATTGCTGTTTGCTAATTTACTGTATTTGTTTAATAACCAAACACTTTTGTAAGAACAAATAATGCTCTCACAAACTAAGAAACGGTGAACGATTTTATAAGTATTCATTGGCTCGTCTATAGGTGACAAATGAGGTTGTGAAACAGATATAAAAATAATTTGCATTTAACTTTGTTCTATTCAAAAGATATGGAGTGAACAGAAGTGAAAAGGATTCGTCATACCTTTTCACTTCTGTGAACCACCACCAAGACGAGACTCATCCGGACGTTGATTTTCCCAATATTTCTACACAGTGTAGAAATATGGACCCTTAGAGCCAGCGATAGAAAGCGGATACGCTCTCCAAATGTGGTGCTGGAGAAAAATTCTCAGGAATCCATGAACATCCAGACGCACAAATGTGTTTATTCTGATAGAGCTAGGCATACACAATGAGCTTTCAATTATCTGCGTACAACATATTTTAAGATACTTTGGACACGTTGGACTCGGAGAACTTGGAGAAACTCATAATTTCTAGCAAGTTCGAAGGCAGTAAAAGCAGAGGGTGGCCACAAATGAGCTGGAGTGACCAAGTATCATTGGTGTCCGGGATAGCGGTTTCCGCAGATCTCCACCCAGCGTAGAACCGCGAGGAGTAGAGGAGCCTTGTCCAACATGGAAATCGGAGTAGCAATGAGGAACCGACCATTACTCTACTAAATTATTTCCCAATTATGTAGGATCTGAGTTCGAGTCCTAGTTGCGTCTGTTTCCTTTTTATTTTCTGTATCACTATCTGCTTCATATTAATTTTTATTGAGAGTTGTTAGAATACGCGGAAAATTTAAAGTTTATTTTCCTAATTTTGACGCCACCGGCGCGGCGGTTAAGACGGCTATTACCACAGGTGCCCGGCAGCGTATTTACAATCCCTACCGTGTTTCAGTCGCTTTAAATTTTCAATATCAAATTTAAATATTTAGAAATAAAATAATTAATTTCTAATATACACATTGGAAAGATTATTTTATCTAAATTTTAGAACAATTTTTGTTTTTGCAAAGTGATAAAAAATTATCAATATAGAGATGTTTTTACAATATATGGGAATAATATTAAAATTTAAATATTTAGAAATAAAATTATTAATTTCTAATATACACATCAGAAAAATTATTTTATTAAGATTTTAGAACAATTTTTTTTTGCAGTGTAATAAAAAATAACCAATATAGAGGTATATTTAAAATGTAAATTGTCGTTACCGCGACTGAATCGGTGTAGGTTTTGTAAATACGCTGCATGGCATGACGGAAAGCCACCGAATTCACGAATAAAAACCAACTTGTCGTTTTGTCTAATGCGCCCTTAAGGTGATTTTCTCACGAAAATGGCGCTATAGAAGTCATCCAATTATTATTATTATTATTATTGTCGGCAAATCGAAAATGGCACATTTTTAATCGTAATGGAAAATATATTCGCTAACAGAAATACAAAATAAAAAGATGTTCTACGCCGTATTTTTTCTTCAAAAATTTAAAATAAGCGTAAAATTACCCTACTCACACTGTTTCAGATGTGAAGGGATTTTTTATATTATATGTTTGGTCCGAGGACTACTTTTTGATACGAGTATATCGCTGCGGTGCTCGTTGGAACATAAAGTCATTTCTTCCCTTACTTCTAGGCTGATGTTTACATTCGACAGTTTTCATTTTGTTTTTATTTGTATGGACATACATTATTATCTTTTTACATTATATTCCCCGAAGAGGGCGTTACTCGAATATCTGAAAGGTTTTCTCATGTGTCTTCAATAACGTATAACTAATAATTTTCTTTGTTATTAAACCTAAATAAAATACTAGTATTACCTGGAATAAGAAATGTAACACAATATTTATGCTAGATTTCATGAACGTGTTATAGATATTCTATAATACAGAGCGGAAAAACAATCTGTCTCCCTCCTTCCTCCGCATTGTACAATTGACTGACTGCCAAATAATTGAGAGTGCTTGCATTAGGCCTTCCATGTATGCATTATGGACCAACAAAGCTTGGCGTGGGGGGAGTGTGTGGGAGGAGGGTGGGGAGGAGGAGGAGGGGTAGGAGGAGGGGGAGGGGGGCTTTCAAGAGACGTATCCATTACCGCCGAGTGCCGCTGCAAAGAGAGAAAGGATATTTCCTTAAAGCTGGAGAACAAGAACCCTGCAAGGGAGTTTGCTTGTGATTTTTCATGTTTTAGTCATACGGCTTTAAAAATAAGAAAATTCTTGTTGTTGCAATTACTATTTGCTTTATTCGGGATAAATCCTTAGATCGATAGCCCTGTACTAGCTGTTAAAAACCCACTCAGCAGGTTTGTCCCCATCCGACCTGCCTACGGAAGTAGCGATATCTTGTGCCGAATTCTTTAATTCGAAACCGAATTATAACAGTAGCTTTGTGTGAAATTCCATAGATTTTATTTGTGGCGCGGCGCGTATGGCGTGGCATCCGACATGCACTCGTAGCTGGGTTCTGAAATTCAACATTACATTAGTGGCTCCGTACGATGCTGACTTCAGTAGCCGGCCAGGTACAGCATTAGCTTTTCAGAGGCGTGGAGAAATGACATAGAGAAATGAAATGACAAATAGCGCAGAGTGCGTTTATTGGAATAATACGATTAGAGTAAGTCCCAGGGACATCATCGTTTAGTTTCTATCATTCGTTTTCACACAAGTCGCGTGAGAAGGAACAGGAAGATCGTCGATGACGTACTTACGAGCTTTCTCTGGGATCACTTGTTTGGAAAAATAATTGTTACTTTATTTTTCGTAATATGCTGTAGATACTTACTAAATTACATTAATTAAGACTTTGCCTTATGTAGTAGAAATACATTGGTTGGATAGAGTGTCTCATGTAGGCTACATGTGCTGATATTACTATATTGACCTCCGCAGTCCTTTAGTTTCTTATGAGTTATGTCGTTTCACAAAGCAGTGTTTATATTGCTGTTCTAACAACAGTTAACGTCGACGAAAGTCCTTTTTGTTCGTTGGCAATCTGCGGTCGTGATCGAGAAAATGATTAACCTTTATGGGGCCATTCATTTATTACGTAAGACGATTTAGAGGGGGAGGGGGGTCGACCATGTCTCATTTTTTCTTACAAGGGGGTGGGAGGGGGTCTCGATAGTTCTTACGTAAAATCACAAAAATGCAATCACAAAATTAAAATTATTAGTACCTTTGTAAGTATAAATAAACATTTCTAAAAATTGTTACTTTGAAAAATGAACATTAAAACAAACCAAACGTGTATTCAATTTTTCCTTTAGATTCTTACGTAATAAATATTAAACAAGGGGGGAGGGGGTCGGCTTATTCTTATTTTTTTATTATAGTAGGGGGGGAGGGGGTCGAAAACTGCAAAATTCGTCTCTCGTAATAAATGAATGGCCCTTATCGAGTTGCTTGTACTAGGGGTCCAGATCGACAGGTTGTGTAAATTTGTAGATTGATTTTCTTTGCATTAAAATAGCTCTAATGTTTAAAAACCAAATGTTGTGTTATTTTTTATAAATTTTGTAGAAGTAATATATAAAAAAAATATATTTTTTCACATACTTCAATTATTGTTTTTTTTTTATTTATTTAATTTAACACGTGTTAACTGTCTGAATAAGTGTAAAATAAGCCAAATAACAGTAAACAATCGGTTTTTAACATGTCTAAAAAAGTTTCGGTGCCGAAACTGATGCCGAAACTTGCCGAAACCGAAACCAAACTAATTATGTATTACATCTTATGGTCACACTAAGAATGTTGAGTGGAATGTGGTGTGCTCATCTATAATTGGAATCATCGCTATAACCATATTGAAAATGTAAATTAATGTAATGATTATAATGTGATGTATTCTGATGAGCCAATAAGTAATGTATGATGATGATGTATGTTGGTGAGCCAATAAGTAAAATTAAAATAAAGATATACTCGTACATATATATTTTATGTCAATATTTTTTCCGCATCGTTGCAGTGCTCCCCCATCCATTCGCTGGACAATGGACTCAGTTTGCATTCAATTATGGACGAGCTAAGAGTTATGGACCCTGGCCGGGGGGAGGCGGGGGAAGCAGGGGGGAGTTGGAGAGAAAGTGGGATGATGTACACGGGGGGGAGGGGGAGGGTGGGTGGACAGAAATGGAAAATGTGTGTCGCCAAGTCCGCCAGAGTGGAACACTGTTTGGATCTTTGGCGACTAATGGATTGATGGGGGGGTCTGGGGATGATAGAGGGGGGAGTACCCGGGAAGTGTTTTAATGTTGTTTTGGGTAAGTACCTTTTAAGTCAAGATCAATGGAGTTCATGATGGACTGCCCCTTTTTTGGATACGGTACTAAATTATTTAGAATAAAAACTGCCGCAAAAACGATATTGACCTGATACCAGAAAGCGAGAGATTTTTGAAGTAAAAACTTTTTTAGCACCGTTGTGATTTTAAACTCGATGAAACGGAAGCGAGCGACACTAAAAAGAGACAAACGCATACATCTACAGGACTTAGGGAACGTACCCATACTACGTGACACGTTTAGGGGGGGGGGGGGTCTTCAAAATGTCACGCTCCATACAAATGAGCGGCGGGTTGCTTAGGATTTTGGTCACCGGGGGGGGGGGGGGGTTAAAAATTGCAAAAAGTTAGTCAGGTAGTATGGGTACGTTCCCTTAGCCTGCGAGAGAATAAGATAGCAATAAAATATTTATTTATTTCACGGGTATTCGGTTCCAATAAAATACGATAAATCCACGGTCCTACGCAAGCCTCCTTTAGTATAATGGTATAAAGCGCCTGACGAACCTTAACGGCCAGACATTCAGGGGACCAAGGATCGAATCATACAAAATCCTAAAACCACTCCAAAATAAAAAGTTCAAGAAAACACAAATACTAATAAGATAATCAAATGTATAGGAAAAGTTGCACTGGAATTCGACAACAAAAATATGGAAAAAATCATCTTTCACTGTCTTGATAAAAAGTGCTTCGTAGTCTCCCCACTCTTATCTACTTTTTTTCTGAAGGTTTTACTTCTATCGCGTGTGAATTGCACACTCTGATTTTTTTTTATGAGATCAAAAATTGAGTTCATGTGTTTTTTTCCGTACCATAAGGTGAACGTGGCATTTTTTCCCATTTCGTGAATCGCATTTCATTGACATTTTAACTTCAAACTGTTCGAGTTACAAAACATAGATGGGTCTAGTACAGCTAGATCTTAAAGGTTGTAGACTTATCCGACAGATGTCGGTAGCATGTTATAGGTTTGCCCATCCATTTTCAGAACCTAAGAGGGCTGGCAGTTAAGTTTTTAGCAACAGAGATATTTTGAGAGTATAATAAAGTTGTTAGTCTAAATAAAGACATTTATTTTGTTTGTATTGTGAAGGAAACCTTAAAAGAATCATTCATAATGCATTTGTAATTCGAATTATTATTAACAAAAAAATTAACAAAACAAAAAAACGATTTCAAAAAATGCACTAAAAAGTAAAAAAATAATTTCGTATTCTTCTACAATTTCATAATCAACTTACTTTTTCTACTCATCAATATATAGGTACGATTGTTATTTTTGGAGTCGGTATCAGCCAAGGTAGGTTTGTAAATACATACACAGTTATAGGTGTGATGTGCTTGTATCGCACGTGCTACTTGACGAGGCGAGAGCGGGGCTGCGGCGTGAGTGGAGCTGTCAAGTGAACACGCCGCCCGGGTACCTTGGCTGACACCGACTCCAAAAATAACAATCGTACCTACATATTGATGAGTAGAAAAAGTAAGTTGATTATGAAGTTGTAGAAGAATACGAAATTATTTTTTTACATTTTAGTGCATTTTTTTAAGTCGTTTTTTTGTTTGTTAAATTTTTTGTTAATAATAATTCGAATTACAAATGCATTATGAATGATTTTTTTTTATTTTTAGTGAATCTGAAGTATACTAACTAATTTGTCTGAATATGGGTAGACCTACTAAACGTGTTGCTCATATGAGACAGACATAATTTGACCATAACTACGTTAGGGTCAAATTAAGAGATTCGGCCGAGAATCGTTAATTTGCTCCTAAGAATTGAAGAGTTCCGTTACTGTGTCATGGATTCCATAATCAGAACCTAACCAAACTCTCATCAAACTACCCTTGAAGTATATCCTTTCCAATAAAAAAAGAATCATCGAAATCGGTTGGCGTGATATTGAGTTATTCGTCCATTTGTCGCGCGGATACTTAATGCAAATTTAAGACTTATATGGTTTTCTCATGGATGCCATTGGCAGAACTGGACCAAATTAAAATGGGACCACACGGAAAGCATCGGCTTTCAAATAAAAAAAGAATCATCAATATCGGTTCACCCAGTCGAAAGTTCTGAGCTAACAAACATAAAAAAAAATACAGTCGAATTGAGAACCTCCTCCTTTTTGAAGTCGTTTAAAAATAGTAGTGAAATTTTCTTTTTTACAGAAACTAATGTATATAGTAATGTAATTGATTTACCCCTCGGCTTTCCTTGGATTAAAATACCAATTTGACGCCAGGTTTTATTTTTTACAATGATATCATGAATATTATATATGGGCAGTCAAAACATTTAATAAATAATGCATATGTTGCAGGCCAATCGTAAATTCAGGCAGAGCATGATGCGCGTTACGCACTTCACGATCTGCCCCCAGGCACTTCACGATGTGGCTAGGCGCATCAAGATCTGCCTAAGTTTGCGATCGGCCTACCACATTTATAGATACTTAAATGTAGATATAATCTTTTACTAAATAAATAAATAAATTTCAACACTCCACAGCTCATGCAAGGAATTAAATTTAATTTGGGAAGCGGGTGTGGGTACCGCCGCCCCGGGAACCATTTATCGGATAACCAACACCCCTGTCATAGGTCACCCCAAGTAGTACGCTGCTTTGGTCACTTAGCAGGGGTTCCCGTTCAAGGGATTAGGTTTGTCTATATTCTAGATCATGGCGGCGATTGCGTTTTACCACCTACTGCGTGGCGGACCTGATCGGGAGAGAATGCTTAAGGGAGACCTTTAAAACTCTCCAGCCGAACTCTCCCGATCCATCGCGTTGCACCGCAGAGGAAGGGGTAGATTCATACTTCCGTTACTCCTGGATTACGTTACTCGTTAATCCTGGAACTTCTTCTCCTTCCTTTCTCTAAAAAGACCTTTCACTCAGCATCCCCAAAGATGACATGAATTTGAAAGGAAAGGGGATTTTTTACTCAGAGCCTCCTGTGTGGAGTTAATGTAAAAAAATTGTAGCATGTAATTCACACGCAATAGAAGTGAAACTAGAAAGTCGGTAGATGTCGCTTTCTTTTGCCTGTGTATTTTAAAGTGGTTTGAAGATTGGATATTGATTTACAAAAACAAAAATGTTTATTTTTTTGGATTTCGTAGGATTCGCTGGATTTCTCTCTGAGATTTGCAACGCATTATACCGCTGCGCTATGGGACGCGCTTGGCGAGGCGCGAATTAACGCATTATATCCGACGACTCTTAAAAAAACAAAGCGACCAATAAGCGCAGATCTATTGTTGTTTCCGTTTTATATCTCAACCATTAGGAGCCTTGAGCGCAGTTTGATGCTTCGCAGGTTCTGTAGTGTGTCATTTCCGTTTCATCCGAATTTCAAATCACTCTAACGGGATTAAGGAAGTTTCACTTCGTAAAGGAAAAAATCTTCAAATTCTTTTAGAATCAGAACGGATTTTACAAATCATGGTTTTTCTTTTACACAAAAAACGTAATAGTAAAATTAAATCGCAATCGTAATTGTGGTCATAATCCTAATCCATTGTCTTTTTTAATCAGAAGTTTCCATATTCAGGCTAAACAACCACGGGACTTCGCGTGGGACATATTCGTCCTTGAGAGGGGGTTCAGGTCTGGGGACAGTGACTGTCGAAGGAATAGGGGAGGTAAAAGCTACAGCAGGAGGGAGGGAGAGACAACAGGGAGGACACTGAGTGCCTTGGCGGCTTTGGGATACCCCCTCCCCCCCTCCGACTTCCCCGCAAGTGAGGTGTTTTTTAAATCTGCGTGAGACGGCTACTTGCTTAGTGAGGATACGAACGGTAAAATCTGAGATTTTAAATACAAGGAAGGTAAATAAAATTGCATCATTTGTATCCCTTCAGACTGTGGCAATTTTACAGAAAAATAACTTTGTATTGCGCAACAAGATATAAACAAAATTAGAGTAATCAAATGAATGACGACCTCCATAGTCCAGGGGTAAGGCTCTCGACCCCTAGACGTAGGTTGTGGGTTCGAATCCCGGCACAACCAACCAATATAAGGTACCTACATTTGCTGCACGTTGCAGAGTGGAAAATATTCTCAGTATCGCCCTGATGTAAGACCACCATTCAGAATTGAAGCTAACTTGTAATGGCTTTAGCCGTGTTTGATGATTAGATCTGAATAGCAAGGTACTTCCCAACGTTCCTCTTCATCATCTCCTTCCCTTCCTACTTACCTTCAGGCTCACAACATACTCCAATTTGGGATGCCATAGTCTCACTGGCTCCAGGCGATTGGAAGCAGTTGGGTCTCTTGTCCGGTATTCACATTTAAAAAAGGTGTACTAGGTAATTATCATGCCTTTTTCTCAAAAAGGCAGAATATTGACAACGTAAATGTACTCGTAATTATTTTATTTATCCTCTTTACATTTCCTAAAGTGTACATTCCACTCTCACAAATGACATGACTTATACGAGTATATTTTATACCCATATATGTTTTATCGGCAACTTACGTAATATTTATTTATTTCACTTTGTGAAAAATGTGATCTCACTGGGGTAGCCCGTTCTAATACGTTTATTAATAATTGAATTAAATCTAAATATAACCTAAGCCTAGTTGATTGGTACCTCTTCTTCTGTTGGTTCCTCATTGCTGAGGATTTCCAATCTAATTTTCATGGTGGACAAGGCCCCTCCACTCGCGGTTTAGCGCTGTTTAGAGCTGCAGACATCGACGTACCGGACGCAAGTGATACTTGGTCACATAGGTGGCGGTGTGCATTGGTGACCATCCCCTTGTTTCTTCTGCCGAAATCGCCAGTGACTATGAATTTCTCCAGGTTGGAGTCATCAGTTTTTCGAGCAACGTATCTTAAGTATCTGAAGATACGTTGTAGGCAGATAGTTGGAAGCATATTTTGGATGCCAAGTTCTTCCATAATAGACACATTTGTGTGTCTAGCTATCCAAGGAATCGTGAGCGTTTTCCTCCAGCACCACATTTCGAGGGCGTCTATCCGCTATCTTCCGCTGGCTCTAAGTGTCCATGTTTCCACACTTCTTCTTCCTTTGCGCTGTCCCTACTCATTGCCTAGGTAGGCTGTTGGGGTCGGCTCTCCTCGTTCTCAGGTTGTAATTTCTTCTGTTCTGAGTATCGCCTTCATCCAGGCCGTTTCTCTGAAGAATTTTGGAGCATTGAGTCATCCAGGAGTTCTTCGGTCTTCCTCTGGATGACTGTCGTTGAAGCTCCATAGACATTGCCTACCTTACTGTGTGGTCTGATGGTCTCCGTCTTATGTGCCCATACCATCTCAACTGTCGTTTGTCCAGCTTACTATTTACGTCTGTGACACCTAGGCTACCACGAATGCGTGAACTTTTGATCTTATCTTTTAGTGATACTCCTGCCGACCATCTAAGCATTCGCATTTCTGCTGTTTCGAGTTGCCTAGAGTAGGAGTTGTAAATAGTCCATGTTTCCACACCATCTAGAAATATGGGGAAAATCAACGCCCAGACGAGTCTCATTGTTTTGGTCTTCATTATGCTTCTGTCATTACATTTCTTTTGTATTTTTTTAATTCCTATTGTCATTAAAGATATGTAAATATGATTTACATTCACCTGTGGCTTTAGGTTTGGGGGGGCGACCTCGGCTCTCCTTCGCCTTGCCTCCGGCTACTCGACGCTGAATTTCTTAGGGTCGTCGGGTATTTCCCTCCCCTCTCCCATTTATTTTTCTTAGAGGCATCACCGAGGAACCGGCTAAGGGGCGCGGAAGCTGAGTGTGGTTCACGACTAGACCGAACGTCATGCGCTTTCTTGTTGGGACTGCCAATCGATTGTAGAGGACTCCCAACCGTTTGCCATGTCCTTATTACTTATCGACCGTGTCTTCCTCCCAAACAGGTGCTTGTAGGATACCCTGGATACAACCACCCAGCGCTTGCCACCTCGTGGACTTTCACCAACCTGTCAAATTGTCTTGTCTATATTTTGTCATACTAACACATATTGTATCTGTATTTCCCGCTAAGCACTTGCATACTGCTTACTAACAACGTATGCAGGGACATTGGAGGTCTAGTTTCGTTATCAAATGTAGAGTCGTTTTTACCAAAAAAATTAGAGTCCTTGCAAGAGCCTTGAAGGGGTAACCATCTGTTACCTATACCAGGGCGGGTAAGTGGTGGGTCCTCCAATGTACGTAAATGTGTATAGCTCGATTATCCGAAAATACCGGTTTTCCGAACACCCGCGTCACCCAATTAGTTCGCATAATAGACGCTCTACTGTAACTTAAGCAATATAAAACAATGCATTAGTTAATCTGGTTGTAGCCAAATGATCCAAAGCTTCGGGTTTTATCTTCTGCTAGCTAAGTGCTCCATCATTGCACAAGCCACATTTCCGCGTTTATTGATGGTAATAGGAGTAGTTAAATATTGTTATTCAAAACCAGGGTGGGTTTATTTTTATTAAAAAAAAACAACAACATTATTTTTTCATGACCAATCGTTTTCAAATTCTCTCTCTTATGCGTAACTACTGATTTGTGCATATTAAATATTAAGGAAATATTGTCTGAAATATTTAATGCAAAGGGGTCATGAGTTTTATAACATAATACTTATCTCTTACCTAAGGTAAGGTAAGTAAGGTAAGGCTATAAGGCTTGCATTGTGAATAATACAGGTGAACCATCGCTTCCATTACCCACCCCTCGGTGAAATATGTTCTATTGGCTGATGTCAATACTGTTGGAAGCTCCGCAGCTTTCTGTACTTGAGATAAAGGTGTACGATCTTACTTAAGACCATTTTTATATTTTACATATGTATACTAAATGGTTTCAGGGAGTTTTTGAATTGAAGCAAAATCATAGTCTATTTAATGAAAACAAATAACGTTGTAAACACCACTATATTATTAACTAGCTGGTTTCCGGCATGCGTCGCAATGCCATTTCATAAATAAATTGTTTCTCCCTGCGTGTCCTTTCCCATTCGTCTCCTTCCCCTCACGGGTTCCCACTCCGCCTCCTTCACCTTCCCTCTCCCCACTCCACTGCCCCCTTTTCCCTAGAAGTTCTGACCTTACCCCTGTGAATTTCTTTTTCTGGGGTTCATTAAAAACATTGTGTACGCAGAAAAGATTCGGGATTTGGATCACCTGCGGGAGCGAAATTCTGCCGCTATCTTGACAGTTATTTCCGAAATTATCGCACGTACGTGGCAAGAAATCGCCTACAGACTAGATATCTGCAGAGCGAAGAACGGTGCACACATCGAAACATACGAGGGTCGTCCCAAAAGTACCCGACCTAACCAAGAAAACGCCAGAAATTTGGGAAATTTTTTTGTGTTTTATGAACATCGTCTCATTTCAGATCGACACACTTTTCCCAGCGTTGTTCAATAGCTTCGATATCCTGTTTATAGTGAGAACCGTCGATCACCTCAAAATAGTCATCTACCGCAGTTTCCACCTCTTCATTATTGGCAAATCTTTTACCACCGAACCATTTTTTCATGTTTGGAAAAATAAAATAATGCGAGGGGGTTAAATCTGGGGAATAGGGTGCGTGAGGAAGCAATTCGAACTTTAATTCATTGATTTTGGCCATCGGGATAACGGATGTCTGAACTGCTGCATTCTGCTGATGAAACAACACTTTCTTTTTCGCCAAATGCGGCCGTTTTTTCTTGATTTCATCACTCAAATGCTCCAATAAGTTCGCATATTACTCGCCGTTGATTGTTTTTCCTTTTTGAAGATAATAAATAATAATTATCCCATGAGCATCCCAAAAAACTGATGCCATGACCTTCCCTGCTGATAGAACTGTCTTTGCCTTTTTGCAGCCGATTTTCCCCCTTTAGTCCATTGTTTTGACTGTTCCTTCGTCTCAGGTGTGAAGTGATGACTCATGGTTTTGAAACAATGCAAAAACTCGGCTTTATTGCTGTGAAACATTGCCAAACACTCGATTGAAACATCCTCACAACGCTGTTTTTGGCCATTGTAACGAAACGCGGCAGCCATCTTGCGCACAGCTTTCTCATGTCCAAATTTTCAGTCAATACGCGATGAACGGTACTTTTTGAAATGCCTACTATGTCTGCTAGCTCGCGCATTTTCAATTGATGGTCATTCATTACCATTTTGTGGATTTTCTTTCCTTTTTCTGGCGTGGTCACCTCATTTGGTCGACCACTGAGATGTTCGTCTCGGCAGCTCGTACGTCCTCGTTTAAACTCTGCCACCCAATATTTTATTCTTGCTAACGAAGAAGCAGACGCCCCCAGAGTAAAATCTAAACTCGGCTTTGATATTGGTTGGACTTAGACATTTAAAATTAAAGTTTTGTATCACGAAAAATTACCAGTTTTTCCATGTTTACAAATTAACTGAAAGGGTTCGCTATTGATGGCTGCCAAAAAAACACTAAACAACGTAGCGCCTTGAAACTTGAAACTTAAGCCGCCAGGTCAGGTACTTCTGGGACAACCCTCGTATGAAAAAAAATCTTTTTCGGCACATTTTAAGATCAAAGCCATTGAATTACTTCTAATAGTTTTTTATAACAGTTATTATAAAATATTGTCCATATTTTTCAATGACCCTGTACATTAATTTTATAATTTCATAACATATTTCCTAAAACTAATTATGTTCATTAAAACATCTCCTATCAAAGCGCTAGAAAATGTATATTTACCATTTGTGGACAGAAAGCGCGAGAAATAAGAAGCACATCTCCGACACTCAGCCGGTTTTAAATATTATAAATCGACTCTTAGTACTTCCGCGACTGCTCTCAATCCGATAAGTAAAATAAAAAATGTACATTTCTACAAACTGAAATCCACTTTGTGTCCATTAAATCATCCGCGGCGGGGAGGATATACTCGTACTTGTAAAACCTTTTTGCGATTTCCTTCCTTGCCGACCTATTCCGTGGGAACAAATTTATTCAAGGCAGCTCTTAAAAGTAATATGTTATTTCGTAACTTTTCCATTAGATTCGGAGAGGATATACCTACCATACCGAGTACATCGCCTTGTGCCATAAGGGTTAATCCATACATCCTTTAGGTGTCGTACATATCAAAACTGTTTTTAAATTTATAACTTTGTTCCTACACAACTTTCCACTTAGATAGATTTGCTGTTTATACTTTACTTTTGTAGACATTCGTTTTACTAATCAATTTTTCTATTTGTAAGGAAGTTTTGTGAATAACATAACGTTGAAAACATTTTCTCTTAATCTTAGAAGTGAGGTTAGGCTTGTTGAAAAAGTATCCATATATCGATGTATCGATATTTTTAATTCAATATATCGATAATTTTAGCCGATATATTTCGATCCGATATATCGATACAAAATATTCAATGCCGAAAATTGTATCGTAACGATATTTTTTTAAATTTATGTAACTAAAGTCACTAGAATCCAAAACCGTATAGGAACGAACTCATGACATCTGGCTGTTGAAATTTTAACTATTAATAGCTGCATTAGTATTTGTGATCACTAATACTATCTCATATGGGTAGATAGATACATAGAAATGTATGCTATTTTTCGCCATTTTTTTCTAAGTCACTCCTTTGTGTTGGTTCCCAATTGTCTATAATTATTGACTTTACCTTATTCCAAACACGTAGTCCTTTTTGACAGATTAATACGCCAACAGAATGTTACTGAGACGCATACAAACTTTATATGCGTCTCAGTTTACATACAAGTTAGAAGACAGCTTTTTAGTTTTGATATTTTTGTAATTATTACCTAATAAAAATACCTTATTTTTTATTGAGATTTTTGTGTTAAAAAATTAAAATAATGCACATTGTGTATAAAAATAACTACGATAACATTGACCTGAATACACTATTATTTTAAAAACGCAAAATCTTTTGAAAATTTGACCGATATAATATCGATACATATAATATCGATACATCGATATTTTTTCCTCGATATATCGACGTCGATATTGATATTTTAATAAATATCGATACATCGATATATCGATATTTTTTTTCACTTTCAACATCCCTGAGTGAGGTATTAATTTTATTTGATTAGTTCCTTAACGAAATAATGCTGCAGCTCTTTCTTGCACATAATACGCGTGGCTATTTCCTCCAAAGTACTTCTTTTTTGCGACGGGAATTGAAGAAGAAGAAGAAGTGTGCCCAGGAGTGACGGGTGTATAAATCCATCCCTTCAACTGCGGTGCAAGGCGATGAGTCGAGGGATTCTGGCTGGAGAGGTCAAAAAACCTCCTCAACCAGTCTTTCTCGATCCGACCCACCACGCAGCAGGTGGGCAGACACATCGGCCGACAAGACCTCGGCAAATCTCACCCCATAAACCCGGTAAATCATAAAACGTAGCGAACCACTTGGTGATTTTTTGCAGAGGTGTTGGTTATTCAATAAATGGTTCCCGAGCGGCGGTACCCATACCGCAGGGTGCATTAAGCAGGGGTGCCCGGGTCCATGGGGTGAGGTTTGTCTAGGTCTTGGAGGCGGATGACCTGGACACACTGAACCCCATATTCCTACCCACCCCTTAAACCCTTTTCTTCCCAGAACTCTCCTCTCCTTTGAAAAAACCCTCCACACAGCATCCCCAAAGATGACACAGGCCCTGAGGGAAATTATTTTCCTCTGGCCTACTGTGTGGTGTGCTCATGTAAAAAAAAAATACCCGCCTCACAAAAAACTGTAATTAAAATTCACAAAAAACTAAAACGAAAATTTAATTTGACAAAAGTATTTGACAAAGGTTATTGTCACCTCACTTTTTTTTTGTTTTATATACAAATATTTTTGAAAAAAATTGCATACCTTGA
The DNA here is from genome assembly GCA_917880885.1 of Limnephilus marmoratus. NCBI lineage: Eukaryota > Metazoa > Arthropoda > Insecta > Trichoptera > Limnephilidae > Limnephilus > Limnephilus marmoratus. The sequence continues at coordinate 4,581,224 of OU862911.1, forward strand.
CAAATCTTATATGTAAAAAATCTCGTATCACGGTGTTTGTAGTCGCACTCCTCCGAAACGGCTTGACCGATTTTTATGAAATTTTGTATGTACATTTGGTAGGTGTGAGAATAGGATTTAAAGTATATTTCATAACGCTAAGTCATTAGGGTGTCCCTATACAGAAAAAAAAAAAATTGACAAATTTTCTTTTGTTGTATTTTTTCTTATTTGGCATCAAAAATACCTATAACTCCAAATTTTAACTCTCCTAACCCCACCCTCCCATTTTTAATCGCGATTTTAGTATTTTTGTATGAATAAATTTAACCGTCTTTCGTATTTCAAACAGAACAAAATTATTTATGTTGTTGAATGACAGATGGCGCTACCTCCCCCTCATCGAACCTTCATCCACACATGCGCAAGACATTCACGAGAAGCGTCGCGTCATTTTGATATTTCATTCGGCATCATGTTCTCGCGTGGGCAAACCATAGAGCTTATTTGTGTGGGCTAAAGACGGACTGACAAAAAATATCGTACACTCAATTGCTCTTCGAAATTCATATTGCTTTTTTTTATTTCATTTTCCTACTTAAGTTGGTGTTTTTTTTTTGTTTTTATTAGCGGTCATCGTCTACAGCGTTCCATTCCTCTTTCTGTCATAGATCCCTTCCCCACATACTTACAATACATTCGTTATTTTTTATTCAACAACCAAAATATTCACTAGAAATAATTTATATGGCAGAACATCGTTTGTCGGGTCAGATAGTTTTTTTATATAAATCGGTAGTGTGAACGAGCCTTAGCTTGTCTATATATAATCTCAATGTTCGGTTCACACAAAATACGTTATACCAATCGGGTAATGTGTTCTACTTGGATACGTAAGGAGATCTTCAATATCAGGGGTGCCAACAGAGGGAATAAACCTGGCCGTACTTAATAAAAAAAAAAATTAAACATCTAAGTTACAACAACACTGCTAAATCGAATGTTTAGAAAAAGTCGGGGAAACCTGGGGGAGACATGACAGGATTAAGTGCCTCCGTACATGATGCTACTTACAAGCTACTCGATCCTCGAGAGCGTATCATACGCGCCGATCGTACCCCCCGTACCATTTTGCCGGTGCCCGTACACGGCGCTAGGCGACGCCTGTCGGTTTCAAATCAGTTTCACGCAACTGGCGTTGCTGATCGCACGCGACGTGTTGCATCATTTGCGTCTGATACTTTTTCGTTTAACGTTTGACAGAAATGGCGTCGGAACATGAATGTAATGTTAGATTAGTTCTGGAAGTGGAAAATTGTTTTTATAACTATACTTCACCAGAATACGTAAGAAAGGATTTACTGGAGAAGGCATGGATTGATGTTGGAAAAAAGTCCAAAAGAAACCAGCTTTAAAGAGTGGTATATCTGCAGGGTACTTGTGGTTTCGTCACAATCATGTAGTTTGTAAGTATCTCCATGAACTTAGGGCATATGTGAACTAAATTCATGAGTCCGATGTTTTCCAGAGTCATAAAAAGGGAAAGTTATCACAATGCTAGCAAACCGAAGAGCATGGATTCAAATCACGGCGTGTGCAATTATTTTTTATATGAATTGTGTTATTGAACAATTTATTTATTTAAAATAATTTAAGGTATATTTGCGGCACGTTACAGAATGGAAGATCTCCATAGTCAGGTCCTTCCCCTCTTCCTCTTCCACATTTGCTTCCCCTCTCCACTACCTCAGCCTCATAACATACCCCAATTGGGGTTGCCATAGTCTCACTGGATCCAGGCAGTTGGGAGCAGGTGTGACTCTTGTGCGGTATTCAGATTATTTTTGAAGTAAAACTTCTTTACGCACGCTCGACTTGGGGGGGGTGCGTGAATGCGTTACGAAGAGTGGTGATATGTAACAAAAAGTGGTGATTTATTATGAAAAGTGTGATGTTACGAAAAGTGTGATGCGAACGGTAATCGATGTGAACGGTGATCGATGGCGAGGTGACGGTCGGGCTTTTACGCACGCTTGACTTGGGGAGTGATAAGGATAAGGATAAGGATGGTCATCCCAAGGTCGTAGATCACCCCAAAGTCGTAGGTCACCCAAAGGTCGTAGGTCACCCCAAGTTCGTAGGTCACCCCAGGGTCGTAGGTCACTCCATGGTCATTTGTCACCCCAATGTCACCCCAATGTCAATGTCATATGTTCTTTTAAAAGTTAGTGAAGTTTTACTTCAGGTGTGAACTAAAGCACACTCGTTTTTTTTTAAAGTGAAACTTTTTTAGCGCCGTTAGTGATTTGAAATTCGGATGAAACGGAAATGCGTCACAACTCAGTTCTACACAAATACTCGATTCTAATATAATGCGGTAAATTCGCATCTCAGCGCGTGCCTCCCATAGCGCAGTGGGCAAGACGCCTGACAAGTCTCAGCGGCCAGAGAGACAGACATCAAGCGAACGGAGGTTCAAATCCTAAGAAATCCATAAAAAAACTTATTTTTTTGTGAAATCATTGTCCAATCTTCCAATCACTTTCACAGAAGGTAAAAGAAAAGAAAGCGACAACTGGCGACTTTCTAGTTTCACTTCTACCGCGTGTGAATTACACACTCCGACTTTTTTTAAATGTAAGGATTATGGAGGCGAATCAAGCAAGCATTTAATAAGACAGCTGGGGGCGTTTCATTCTCTTTGCAATTTTAAATCTTTAGTGATTAATTACGTTAAAAAAGGGTGATATTTTTTTAAACAATTTTTGATGAATTGAATTGACAATTGGACATCCCTTAAATAATACTCGAATCATGTAAAAATATTTCCTATCATAGAAAAATACAATTTTGCGTTCTTAGTATTGTAACAATATGTTTTATACATACATATACTTTACAAATAATCTATCCATATAAAAATGAATGTATGTTTGCTTGTTTTTTTTATTATTATTATTTCATAAATGTTTGCATAGTGTTTTATGAAACTTTCAAAATATCTTCTTTCCACCCTCACGAAGGTTTTCTCGATTATTACAACCACATGACAATACATCTGAAAAGTATTGTAGGCATTACAAAAACTTTTACGAAACTGTCAAAAATTTCACACTTTGAAAATGACATTTTGGAAAAGGGTTGGTCTTAATCAAAATTCAATTTTCGAATAAATTCTATAAATTTACCAATTTAATTGAAGTTCTAACCTATGATACTCACCCAAATTGAATATTTTGAATCTAATCAAGATTTATAGGATTTTTTTAAATACTCGTTGATACCTATTTTAGGTACCAAATTTGATTAAAAATTAATGTTTCTCTGTTTGTCCTTTATGCGTTCCTAAACGATTCATCCGATTGCGTTGAAACTTTGGTGATTTGATGTGCGCATACCCGCGGTAGTTTCTATACATTCCCTGGCATATTAAATTATTTCCTATACTATGGAAGGTGGAGGTTAAACGTTGGAGAGAAAGAGAGGAAGAGGACGTTGGAGGTGAAGGGGAGGCGGAGAGGAAACGGGGACTAATGCGAAAGAACACACAGGGAGAAACTATTTCTTCATTTGAGTGGCATTGCAACGCATGCCGGGAACTCGCTAGTAGTAATAATAAATATGTATGTGGGCCAGTTTGAGAGGCAGCTATTAGTTCGCAGTAGGCAATGGCACCGTCAGTGAAATAGGTACACAACATCAGGAATAATTCATTTTCTTGGATAAACAAACTTTTCCACCTTTTAAGGAGTCACCAAATGGAAAATTACATATTGAAAAACTTTATAAAAAGCTTCTACTTTACAGGGGTGTATTACAATAAGAAAACATTCAATTAAATTACTTCGTATTAACAGGGTGCTACATTTTTATATTATTTTCCCTTTGGAACTCTTTATGTACAATATGTACATTATATATACGTATTATATAATACATGAAGTTGATCGTGGGCGGATGGCCCACGATTTATATACAAACTAGCTGACCCGACGAACTTCGTACCGCCACAGAATCAATTACTGTTGAATTAAATTTAGTTTTTTTATTAAGTTAAAAATTACACAATGAAGCAATTATCGATGCGCAACTGTCCGTGTTTTGTTTTTGTCATTATCAGAGATGGCGTTGTGTACGGATTTATATTTTTTGTGATTTTATTCCATTTCCACTTACTTATGGGAATTTGGGAGGCGGGTACGGGTGCCGCCGCCCCGGGAACCATTTATTGGATAACCAACACCTCTGCCATAGGTCACCCCAAGTGATTCGCTATGTTTCATGGGGTTCATGGGGAGATGTTGCTCAGGGTCTTGGCGATGGATGCGTCTGCCCACCTGTTGCGTGGCGGGCGCGATCGAGAGAGAGACTGGTTGAGGGAGGCCTTTTGACCTTTCCAGCCGGAATCTCTCGACCTATTGTCTTGCACCGCAGTTGGAGGGATGGATTCATACGTCCGTCACTCCGGGACACACGGACCCCAGATTCCTACCCACCCCTCATACCTTTTTCCTTTCCAGAACTTCTAGTCAATTCGTGTGTTGTTTCACGTTTAGATTATTGCAACGGAATATATGCAAGTCTTCCGAAATTTCAAATCAACAAATTCATCAAGATCAGCGCTGCAGCAAGACTCATCACCGGTCTTCACTGGCTAAAGTTTTCTGAAAGAATCCAGTTTAAGCTCTGCTGGATCGTATTTACCTAAGTCCCTTAACGGAATGGTTCCGGCTTACTTATCGGAAATGTGTATTCCAGAAAATTCCAATTCTCTACAATCAACCCGCAGGTCAGCAGCATCTTCAGCTGTCGGAAGGTTGAATGAACCAAAGCGCACACCTGATACTCAATTCTTTGAGCGTACTTCCGGAGTGTCAGGACCTAAAGCCTGGAATGGACTGCCACCCGAGTTAAGAATGATCACAGATTCAGCGGAATTTAGAGCTAAACTTAAACTCACCTATTCAGACAATCGTATCCATAAGTTAAAAAACCTTTCACCTTTGCCTTCACTGCCCGCGACATTGTAAATAACTAATTGTGTATAAATATAATTGTGTAAAAATATAAGCAAATTCTTATTTTAAGCTTTTGTAAAGGTCATTTCATGGAAATCTCCAGTCCTAAAGAGTCCTAAATTCGCTACTCTTTCAAAATAAATATTATCTCGACTTTGGTATTAATCTTCTTATTGTCTTATTATCTTGATTGTAAAACCAACAGTGATAAGGATAGCAAAGGTAAAATCTTGCAATGTCCAGTGTTTTAAATATAATGTCCTCCACATGCAAAGTCGTATCTTCCCCTTAAGTTACAAACTTTCTAATAAAGTGTGTCTATCGGAAGTAACCTGCCAGGTAAGTATGTTTCTGTATCTATTTGTAAATAATAAAATTAGCTCCCTTGAGGTGATTTTTCACAAAAACGGAGCTCTACAAATTATCCAATTATTATTATTAAATGAAGTCAATAAAATGTGACTATATATTTTTCTGATTTTTCTGTTTTTAGATTTTCGATTGAGTTTCGCTAATATTGTCTTCATTTAATTAAACATTATGATTTTAGGTTTTACTCATTCTTTCTAAAAATGAATATAATTTAAAAAATGATAATAAAATAACGGCCTCTAAAAAATTCTGAAACGCAAGCTGTTAGACTTTGAAATATTCACAACAATATTTAAATATCTCAAATTGGATTCTTCCACTCTATAATTTATAGCATTTCCAGAAAACTATTGCGTTTAATATTTTTCCAAATATGCGCACAAGTTTGTCGTTTTATCAAGCTAAAGTTACTCCCTATTCATTATAAGTTTTCTCCCGAAGTCATTACCTATGTAAACTCATTTTACACAACAAACTTCATAACTAAATACACCTTTAAAAGAGTTGCTTTCAAAGGCAGGACTCACTTGTACGCGAGCGTTGAGCATTCGTTTCCACGGAAAAATATAACAAAAAAAGGAAAGAATAATATTGCCTACATTCTAGTAATATCTTTTTCTTTTAAAAACCTTATCAAGACAAGCCGCTCTTCGCAAAAATAATTGCTTTTTTTTATTATTCTGTCATCAACAATTTTACCCCAGTGCTGAAAAAATTGTGAATGATAACTGAGAAATTTTGCCCGAAAGACTTCGATCAGTGCTAAGTGGAACTATTTTTGTTATACTTCACCATAATCTAACAACTTTTCACGTTCGTATAAAGTTT